>OZ018327.1:86000758-87200758 GCA_963969495.1 Ceratothoa steindachneri
AACAAACTATCGATAGGAAGTTTCTTCAACAGTAAAGACCCTATCTCCTTGGAGTTCCGCAGTGATAATGTTTATTTATTTAAATGTCCCAGTTGCACTGGAGCCTCTTACATTAGCAGCACTGTCAGGTCTCTTGGAGCTAGGTTCTTTGCTCATATGGGGATTAGTTGGCGCACAAACAAAATATTAAATAAAAAGAAAAATTCATCTTTAGGCAACACACCATAAGCTGTAAAACTGACATTTCTATTAAGAATTTTCAAGTATTAGCCTTTAACAACAACAAACATTGCCTAAGAACCCTCGAATCTTTATATATCAAACACTAGAAACTTACACTCAATGAAGATTTAACTTAAGTGCAATATCATTATTAATTAACTAATTTTAACTAAAGTTTGTTAGTTGGTTTGCCTTTTTACAAACTAAGCTTCACTGTAACCTATAAATACTAGCCCCTTGCAAAACCCACCATTCACTCTCTAAGGTGGATCCACTTTAGTAAATACCCAAATTTACCGTTTTTATATTAAATATTTATTAACTCTTACAGTCTTTACAAAATTAAAAACACAGTTTAACTTTACTATCTTTAAATAATGCCAGGTCAATTTCTCTTATAGTTTTTAATTAATTTTTGCAATAAACTTTAAATTAATTAACTAATTTTTTGAGTGAGTTTGAGAGCAAATTTAACTGTTGCCAAGTCATATTTAATAAAAAAAATTCAACTTATAATCCATTTTACTGATATTTTATAATTGGTTACCCTTTAAAATAATGTCTTGTTGGCCTTTTCAAGTTTTTTTCATATGTATTAACTTTGTAAACCTATTCTAGCCTGAAGAGGAAAACTTGTTGTTTTCGAAACGTTGTAAAAAATTAAAAGATGCTGGATCCGTTTCTCGTGGCTCTTGGGTTTATCCTCAATATTAAATGCAGGTTTCACGGCCGAGCTCCATATATATATATATATATATTACCTTCAAGCGTTCTTTTGCAGAGATTGCAGGTGAAATGAGGTAGGTGCCCAAGCTTTTTCTTGATCTGCGACTGGCATGCCGAAATATGCCTTGTAGGAATCACACATTTTAGCAGATCTCTCTACACACAGAGTACTTTTTTGCTTTCGTCATAAATTCGAAGCAGACATAGCAAAATGCTTCTTTCGGATTATTACAACGTCTTGATGTCATATGTGACGAATGCTTCTATCAATGACGAGTGACGATGTCTGCGCTGTGGCAGCTAGAGTTAAACTGATCTCGAGTGTAGACATTCTTTGTATTTATACAGTCATCTACATTGCCAGAATGTTCTAGAAATTCTTTAAACATATAAAAAGTTCTCGAAAGTTCTAGATAGCTCTACAGTTTATTTTCCACCAAATTAGTGTTCAATCTATGTGAAATGTAAGAAAACTGGCATTGATGTCTAGGTCGCCAAAAAACAAAATATAATGGTGTAAGGATAATCTACAACGTGGCTTACGACTCCTTTGTATCTTATATCGTAACTCCTGGCAAGCATGGTTTGATACCTTACTACCTAGCTTAACCCATAGCGACTCGAAACCGCGGGTCAACCACCTGAAAGCCGGCGTGAATTTCGTCACGTAGGCACTCATGTTGATGTGTATAAATACGGGCCCCATGACTCTAGAAAGTAGAGCTCATCAGGATTTCATACAGCGAGGAACTGAAGATACCTATAAACCCCTGCCAGCATATTTCACTATTTCCTCTGTTGATTTACTGATTGCAATCTTTCGATTTACTCGGCTCTCTCGCTCTCACCGAGAAGTCAGAATACGTCTGGGCTCGTTATGACTCTCTCCGTTTCCAGGACAACCGCCATCCGTGTATTGTCTCACTATTTGCGTGACAGATATTTGGAATATTTCTTTTCATCTTACGCCCCATTCTTAGATTCCCGTTGTAGAGACCTACAGCTATTTATAAAGAACGTAAGAGGGGAAGGGGTTATATTCCGTTTCTGTACCAATTGTCAGGAGTAGCAGTGCTTATCTTGTAACGACGTATTGTCGTTGGTAGTTTAATCTTGTGACATATTTAATACATCCGTTTATGCACTATATTAATTTAATACGTTTTAATTTGATGTGACGCGTTTGTGCACTACATTTATTAAACGCGTTTGTATCTAATGTGCACTTTTTTGCATTGTATTTATTTACTACACTTGAATCATTCATTTTATTATTATACCCTCGCAGATATCTAAGCACCGTACTTTGGAGCTGAGAGAATTTAGTTACTTGCTTTGCCTTTCCAAAGGGAAATAATAACTATTACTACTGTATTACTCTTTCTATAACTTTTTAAATATAGTATATCATATTTATACCATAACTAAAAAAAAACCTTGAAACTTTTTATATATTTTTACTATTTGCATCCAAGTATCTGGGCTAATTTAAAAACTCAATGTCCTAGATACAAAAGCAAAGTGTGAAGATTAAAATTGAAAATTTTTATCTAATAGATCCACAACCATTTGGAAAATAACACTCTTACCCCGAGGAGAAGAATAAAGAGAAATTTTTTACTCAGTGTTATAGGTAAAATAAGCAGTTTATAGGAATGGATCCGGTTTTACCATTTTACAAGAAGCCTGGGTTTATCAAATTAATAGTTACCTAATTTAATGAAGCGAAATTATTTGACTGCAAAAATGATTCTTCACCGGTTTTCTGATTTTCACTGAGCTTACCGAAGGCTTACGGGTAATCAATATAAGGAAGGACTATGAGAAAGGACGTAGAAAAAATATACTTTAAAACGGGTTTCGTAACGATAATATGGGAAAGAATTAATCTTCAAGTCTTAATAATCCTTAATCACAATAATAACGACTTAATAACAATTGCTTATCTTCTCAATTGTTCGAACGTAAATATATACAGTTTTATCTTCTAGGTGGCGTGACCCAAACTAGTCCGTAGGACGAGCCTCCATCATCTAGCTATGTTTGCACCCTAGGGCGGAGTTATTGAACAGCTGTCTGTGTCTGACTTACCTACATATTCCAATAGTTTCATCTCTATTACAGGATTCGCTCGGCAGATATCTATATTACAATTTCCTTTGGTCATGGTCTATATTTGCCCAGCTGCTTTATAGACTCCCCTCTTGTGATAATTCTATTCTGAGTAGCGAATTGTTTATGTATGCGTTTCCTCTCATTGACTCAGGTATTTTGACCTTCTATCTTTTTCTCGCGTTCGCCTTTTGTATATATTCCCGCGCGCACTTTCAACGTTCGCTTGCCTCATCACTATTTAGATAAATATTTTCATTCCTTATTTTCTATATTAATTCCTATATGCAAAATAGTATATACATTCTCATCACCTTAATCTCATATTAGACATATTATTTTATATGAGTGGAATTTGTTAGGATTTAATAAGACCAGCGCACGTCCATTTTGTGGAGTTTCTTGCTGTACCTATTTGTCGTGGTATGACATTATATTACATCAATATTATATTTTATCTATGGGAAGAGACCAAAAACTTGGAGGCGAACAGAAAGGAACGGAACACCACTAGTTTAGACGGGCTGAGTATCGAGAAAGAGTGCAACGAGGTGAGGTAAATTATGGGCAATGGCAAAGCTCAAGGTTATTTAAAGAGGCATAAACAAAAATATAATTTTATTTACATAAAAATAATGAAAGAATTGAAGGCGAAATTACATCAGATGAACGAGGGGCTGATTGTACTTATGAATCAGACAATGAAGTTAAAATTAATGTGTTACGGCAGGAGACTATTCAAATGGGGAGGGGAGGTAACGTCGGGTCCAGGGGAGAGTATTTCGGCCACCCGATAACGATGGGTGGACAAGGAAGGCCTCGATAGGAGTTGACGAGAGAAGTCAGGAAAATCACTCGGTAGCCCGTGTGAATGTGAATCGTGGTGGACGCGGTTCGAGGCTACCGCTTGTGGAAGAGGGAGATAGGCTTACCAATTTAAGCCTAACCAAGCCTTCTACAGGGCATGGAAGTTCCGTTTTGAATAAGAGATTCCGCGTGGAATTCCCTCACACTATTGAATCCTGCAATTTGTTGCCAGTAGCCTACCTATTACATAGATCAAGCACTACAGTACTCCCCTGTCAGTTGACGAAGTTATTTAGAAAATAACGCATAAAAATTACTTAGTTATATCAGACATATTCAATACATATTTGTAGGACAAATAATGTCGGAGAACATTTACAACAAACACACAGAACATCAACACTTACATAAGTGTATACAGCTCTACTAAATGGGCCCATTCCTGCCATGCTCTGGCATATAAGAGAATAATAATATTTAATACACTTATATAAACTTATTTTACAATATGGCCCCATCCTTTTTAGATTGTTATACAAATTATGATTACGACACTGTACAAAAACCTAATAAGGCACGTAATAAAGCTACAGAGGCAGCGAGGCGTGTATATATTTATGCCTCTTCCTCTTTCAATAAATACGTCGCTACAATAATGCCTAGAAAGGATTCAGATAAATATGAACGAAGGATCCTTGCAAGCCTGACTCGTCTCCCGGAGCGAGTGAAAACGTCCATTTTGCCGTTATTCTCTCCGTTTCCTGTACAGGTGTCCGGTTGAGTTATTGTGGTGTCATCTTCTTCCGTGCCATGTCTTCTACGAGGTGAAGTACACCTGGTTCTTCTCCTGTTTTCTGCTTGAGTCCATGAGTGTTGTTGATCACCCGGCACGTTCCATTTATGTGAGGATAGCAATCTTGCCGGTTTTAGTCTTTCCACTGAGAGAATTTCTCTTCTTCCGCTAGGGAATTCCAATTAGCAAGCTTTGTTGCCACAATCGATCCGGGAAAGGGCCGGCATATGGCTCTTCTAGTTATTTGCAAACGCGGCATATTCGGACCAACATATGAGTCGCACAAAGAACTTCGACACCCAGTGCAGGTACTCTATGGATGCCTGCGTTAAATCGACTTGTGCCATGGTTGATAGCAATTCCTTAATAAACATGGAGTCAGCTTTCGATGTCAATCACAAAACTAATGGTTTTGGGCCCAAAAAGGTGGTTACTGTGACTACCGTGAAAGGTGAAAGTCCCGAGTCATTGGGCAAAGAGCGAATGCCTAAAAGTATAATTGGGAGTGCCACAAGCCAGCCTGGTCTACGGGTAATTATGGACCCCTTCAAATTTCTGCGTGTCCTTTCCACCATCTCGTTCGTGGATGGGTGGTATGCCGTATCACGGAAACGTTAAAACCAACGCGGGAAGATAGTTCCTTAAAAAGTACTGATTCGAATTAGGCACCTGTGTTTGTCACTACGCAAATCGGAGCTCCAAATCTGGAAATTCACCCGTCTGAGAAAGCTAACGCAACTGTTGCGGCACTTATGTCCGGATCGGTAGCACTTCGATCCACCTTGTCGCTCGGTCTATGCATGATAGTAAATACCGATTGTGTGACGTGTAGGATTGTCCAGGCAGTGTACACGGTGGGAGGGGTCCCAATATATCGATATGCACAGTTTCTTACATTGAGGATGGAATATTAATGGGTAAGATCGGGAGTTTCGTGTAGCGACTAATCTTCGAATATTGAAATTGGATGCACTCTCGTCCAGGAGCGAATATCCGTGTCCATGTTAGGTCAAAAATATCAAGATTTGATGAGACGAAGTAGAGCCTTGATTCCAGGGTTTGACATAATATTATGTAATTGATTGAAGTTAGTTCTCTTGCACGCCCTAGGGACAAACGGTCGTGAGTATTTTGATGTTACTTCAAACCAAAGCTGAACTTTCTCGGGAAAAGGGTAAGATTTTAGTCGCGATCGAAATTCTTTCGCTTCTTCGGCATCATCCTGCACTACCACCAAAGCTCATAGCTCAAGAGAATCACTTTAGAAGAATTAACGTCCCTTGAAAGGCAGTCAGTGACTATGTCGTCCTGACCAAGTACGTAAGCGATATTCCTGATATATTCTAGAAGGGCTGTCCAATGGCGTTGTTGCCTGTCAGTCTTTTCTCTTAATGGCGATGCAAAAGCCGATATTAAAGGCTTGTGAGCTGTACACAAGACGACAAGGCGACCTTCAATCAGGTGACTGAAGTGGATGACAGCGAGATATGCTGCTAGGAGCTTTCTGTCATAGGTGAAGTGTGCTTGCTTGAAAAGAATGCCACCAAATTTGGCAATTCGTCACCCATTTGCTACAGTGAAGCATCTGCCAAGTATTGGGCGCAATCTATCACCAGCTGGTATGGCGAATCATCGGGTAGCGGTTGGCAGAGTTTAAAGGAGCTGATTAAGGCTAATTTTGTATTTTCAAATGCTCCTCGTGCCTCATCATTCCACACGAACTCAGGAGTCTTAGGTTGCAGGCGTACAAGCTCGGTCAACGGAGCTGCAATGGCGGCAAAGTTAGAGATCATTCTTTGCTAGTATCCCAACATGCTCATGTATCTTCGAAGCTCCTTTTAGTCCTTTGGTAATGGCATGTCTCTAATTTCCTCCATTTTCTTCGATTTCTTCCTTCCTTTGCCAGCTCACACTTCTCCGGGAATATTCTCAAACCGTAATCGACCAGGATTTTAAAGACTTGCTCCAAATGCTGCATGTGGTCCTCCATATTGTCTGATAATATCAGGATGTCGTCTATATATACATAATCCTCGAAACGGTTTGTACATGTGCCGTTTGAAGGTGCATCTTGCATTTCGGAGGCCGAATGGGAGCTTTACCTACTTCCACAAACCAAATAGAGGCGTGACCTCAGTCTTCTCTATGTTTGCTTGGTTCAAAGGGATGCGCTGACTTGCACGAACCAGATCCAACCTTGAAAAGTTCCTTTTTCCATGGAGGTGGTTCGTGACACTTTGATCGGCGGCAACGGGTACCTGTCAGGCTTTGTGATCCGATTAAGCGCTCGGAATTTGCCGACCACTCTGTACACACCGGGCGACTTCTTCCGCACCGTGTGAATCGGCGAAACTAATAATGACTTCAACGGGCGCAAGACAACCTCCTTCAATAGTGTTTCGAAAGTTGCTTTGGCAACCTGTAGCTTCTCTATTGAAATAGGCCTCTACCGTGTGAATGTCAGTATAGCACTACCAGTTTCGATTGTATGTGTCACTGAATACAGCGATGGTGGGGAAGGATTAGCGGGTGCGGGTCCGTATAGAGCCTCATATTTTTCCGAAATGGCTCTGCAATTGGGCGGTAGGTGGTGAACTTCATTGATAATTAAGGCCACCGCATGCTCTACAAATAATCTCGCTTCTGATACAAGTTTGGTTTGTTCGTATATAAGTATGCTGAGCACACAATCTACTAAAGGATTAAAATGCCTTAAAAGGTCAATTCTTAATAAGGGTGAAGTGTTATCCGAGACTATAAATGACCAGCTGAATGATCAACGAAGACGAGGGATCACTATGTTCGTGTGAACCTAGCTGTGCACTTTTATTTTTCCGTCATTAGCCATTGAAATATTTATACTGGACTCGAGCAATTCACCCGATTTCACCAATTTACCCGAAATTATTGATACCCTCGCCCCCGTGTCGATTACAAACTCACATTTATTATTACACACCTCAGCGGCGACGGTAAAAACAAGGGCATACCAGCTGCCGCGCTTGCAATGGAATGCCTAGTTAGTTTTCCGCCGGGGCTGGCGAAGATGGCCTGGAGGAATGTTACATCTGCACCTTTTCTTCTCTTTAGGGCCACCCGCACTAGATTTTTCAGAATTTAGCGTTCTCCTCAAATTATACGCGTGAGCGGCAAACTACAGGTCTTTGGTTCTTTCGTAAGAGTCGCAATCCTCCAGTATATTATGCGCACTGTGATCACTATTATTCTGCATATAACAGACGATTCTCATCAGGGTACGCACCTTTGGTCACTGACCACACTCTTCCTGCTGAATTATTCATATAATTATCACTCGTATCGTTATTAGAATATGGCATAAACGCGTTAGACACAGAAACGACACTGCGAACTATTGACTCACTACAAGTATATATATTAAGCACTGCGCGAAATCAAATGTCATCAGTTCATCTGCCAGTTATCCTAATTGTGCCAGAGTTAGTTCTTTCTGAGTGGCAATTATGGGTGCGATATTAGCCGGCAGGGATTGAGGAACTTGTGTCTCACAAGCTCTTTACCAACTCCTACCTGAAGGGCTGTTCTTCGTAGTTCTTCCGAATTGGTCGAAGGTCAGCCTGTGAGCGGGGAGGGTGCATTGAGCTTCTCGTAAAGCTCAAGTATAGTCTTCTAGAATATCCCAATTACTTCCGCTCTTACAAGTAGATAATTTTGGTCCGATATAATTGCCGTCACAAGACGATAGACGTTCTCATAAGGATGTGAGGCCAATACATGGAAAAATTTATTCTCCTTCTTTATTCTGGAGATGTGAAATTGGGCCTTCACAATTTAGAACCAAACTGTGACTGCTGTTTCATTAAAGATGGGTAACTTGATGTTATTAGCGTTTACAAAGTCCCTTCCACCTTGTCCTGCTTGACGATGGCTTGATGCGTCGACTTCCTCGATCCCTTCACTGTCTGCTCGAAACTACGGGTCACCAATTTATAGGTAAGTTCACCAGTTTATAGGAATTAATCCAGTTTTACCAATTTACGGAAAGCCTGGCGTTACTAAATTAATACATAGGTAGCCAATTTAATGAAAGTCAATTATCTGATTCCAAAGATGATTCTTCAAAGGGGTCATGATTTAGGTTGGGTTTACCAAAGGTTTACGGGTAATCAAGGTAAGGAAGGACTTTGAAAAAGGATGTTGCAAAAATATAATTTATTCAAATACTGGTCTATTAAAGGGGACAAGCGGCACGTAACGAAGTACTTTGCAGGCTTCAAACACGTGTTCTATTCAACGCGAAGTATTTAATTCTGGAGCAACAGGACATAAGCAAATTAAACGCGTTCTGTAATGCTAATATGGGAACGAATCAATCATTAAGTCTTAATAAATTTTAATGACAATAATAACGATTTAATAACAATTGTTTGGCTTCTCAAGTGCTCGACTATATATAGTTTTATCTTCTAGGGGGCGTGACCGAAAATTTGTCCGTGGAACGAGTCTCCGCCGTCGAGCAACTAAGTTTCTACCCCTAGGGCAGAGGTACCGAACAGCTGTGTTTGCCTGATTTACCTACATGTCTGAATAGTTTTATCTAGATTACAGGATTCGCTCGTCATACATCTCTGTTATAATTTCCTTTGGTTAAAATCTGTATTTGCCCAGTTGCTTTGTAGACTCGTGTTTTTTTCTGATAATTCTATCCCGAGATGCGAATTGTTTATTTATGCATTTCCTCTTATTGACTCGAGTGTTTTAACCTTTTATCTTTTCTCGTGTTCGCCTTTTTGTATGTTCCCGCGCGCACTTCCAACGGTCGCTTGCCTCCTCACTATTTGCATATATATTTTCATTCCTTATTTTCTATATTAATTCCTATATGCAAAACAGTATATACAATCACATCTCCTTAATCTCATCGTAGACATATTATTTTATATGAGTGGAATTTGTTAGGATTTATTAAGACCGGCGCACGTCCATTTTGTGGAGTTTCTTGCTGGGCCTATTGAATCCATCACTTTGGTGCCAGTAGACTACCTTATTACATAAACCGAGCACCACTATATAATAACAGGCAACTGAAAATAATCTGGAGTCGTTAACTTTAGGTGATTTATAATATCCTTTTTAATGAGGTTTGTTCATGAACAGGCTACAAAGAATGGGGGATAACAGGTTGCTCATAAATAGGACATATTTTTTCGAAAAATACCCATGTCGCTGTTGAATACATTATCCGTAATACACAGCTTAAATATTTTGACAAATTTTGTTTTGGGTAATGGGAGGTTTAATTTGGGGTTATCTAATACGATCACTAACACTTGAAGAACTTCATATATATATATATATATATATATATATATTAGTGGTCTTCAAAATATTTGAGCATTTAAAATTCTAATTACACTGATTTAAACATCTTCCTGTCCGGTATTCTTCTCGTACAGAGAAATTACTTTGCTTCATTTGGTCCCGCAGTGATACCATAGATTTGATCAAGTTTGAAGGAAAGAGAAACATCAAATTTCTGCTCAATCTTGGTTGGCAGAAAAGTGAGATTATTGATGCATTAATAAAAGTTTATGAACAGTGTTTCGCTCGAAAGCTTATTGTTTGTAAATTGGTAAATCGCTTTGCGGATAGAAGATGACATTCGCAGTGTCAGGCGTTCAACATCAGTAAGGGAAGAAAATATCAAACGTGTGCAGGCACTAATTGTGGAGGATCGTCGAATAATAGGTACATTGACCATAATGGCAAATTAAATATATTCGATCTTGACCGAAGTAATGATTGGCAGAAAGTTTTCTGCTCGACGTTAGTTAATTTTGTTGCACGGAAGAGATCTACTCTTTCACTGCAAATTTTGAACAAGTTAGATCAAAATTCCGAGGAGTTTTTGGCAAAGAACTGTAACCCGTGATGAGAGTTGGATTTACCAAAATGATTATGAAAACAAAGAGTAGTCGAAACAATGGCCACCAAGAGGGAGGAGAGGACTCATAAAAGCAAAGTCTAATAAATCAGGAGAAACAGTACTGGCCACTCTTTGGGGGTAGGCCAGAAGTGAGATACTTGTTGATTTTCTCCGAACGCGAAGAACATTGCATAAAACTCCTCTTTCATCACGATAATGACCCAGCTCCTTCCTTTTGAGAAAGTAAACTTTGCAAGAATTTCGTTGAGTTGAACTCACACACCCCGTACAGTCTCAACTTAAAAAAGGATAAATTGCACAAGTTTTTTTTTCCTTTACTGATATTAGGATAACTGTTTTAACTAGGTTTAATTAATTATCTGTGTCCTCAGTTTTGATATCAATGGATTTGCGTGGAAAAATAAAATCTATACCTCTTTATGCGTTAATTTGATCTCATTTTCTAAGAATTTTTGAAGAACTCGCGTATTCACACACACACATCTAATATATATATATATATATATATATATATATATATATATATATATATATATGAATATACATATATAATAATATTTTAATTGTAAGGTCAGAATCCCGAAAGATGCGGTGCTCCTTCTTATACGAATTTACTTGTCCCAGGTGTAATCTCGGGAAATATATTGGCAGCACTGTGAGCTCGCTGTTCTGTACCCATATAGGAATTTTCCGCAGGACAGGGAAACTTCTTTATAAGAAAGAGTTTTTCCCTGTTTGTTTAGAATCTATTCAAAGTAAATCCGATGTTACCTTGGAACATTTTAAAATGTTTAAAACTACTACCGATTCTGTCTTTTTGCGAATTTAAGATTCAATGAAAATGATAATCTTTCCATTCTTTAAATTTAGATTCCTCTTCCATTCTAATAATTCTGCTATAAAATATTAACCAACCTCCTAATCCTCTCTTCTTACTCTCCTCACGTTTTCCAAAAGTCTGAAGTTCACAACTGATGGGAGTACCTTTCTGTGCATAGAGTTTCCTCTAAACTTTCTATAGACAATTTTACTATTTAAATTTTCCAACGTAAATTTTAACAAAATTAACTGTAAGTTCTGCAAAACTCCGCATAATAAGAGGTAAAATCCTCCGTTAATTACGTAATTTAAAACTTTTTAATTTTTAAAACTTTAAATGCTTAGTCTATTCATAAAATTGTATTTCCAGTAAGAAAAGATGGGTAGGATTAACATCTAAAACGTTGTATTAGAGAAATAAATTTCTCCCTACGTCCTTTGGTTCATCCTACAACTTAAACTCTAGCTTTACAAGAGCAGCCCAAACGAATATATATATATATATATATATATATATATATATATATATATATATATATATATATATATATATATATATATATATATATTGTCGAGGTATACCTGTATAGACTAGCTCGGCGCTCAGAGTCTTACACAAGTAAAGTCAGAGAACTCGCGATAAATGAAGTGCGAATCACGGTTGAGCGGGTTTAGATTAATGGCTTGCCAAGTTGCAGTTCAAAGGATATATAAAGACAATACGCCTAAATATAATTTTAATATATAAAAAAAGGCTATTTATATATATATATATATATATATATATATATATATATATATATATATATATATATATATATATATATTAGAAATATGAAGACCCAAGTGATTACACTAATCCTTTATTGGCCGGACGTTTCAGACCTTCACTACATAGAACCATCTTCAGCTACTGTGTCGACTAATGAGAACGATAACATTAAAAGAATGCATTAAATAATGGCTAAAAAAGCGGATGAAGACAAGTTAAAATAATAAAATTGACAATTATTGAGATTAAAGTAAAAGCACAAATAAAAATATATAGAATTAATTAATGCTATCCAGTGTAATTTTTAAAAAAATAATAGAAAGAAGTGAAGTTTTGACATAAACTGACTTGAATATCAAATATTAAAGGTAACTGGAGTAAACAATAAAATAACCTATTATATTAAATTATAAAAAACAACAAAAAACCCGAAAAGAAATTCGAATGAATTAAACAGAGTGACTAACCTTTATCATGGGAGTTGAGAAATCAACTAACTAAAGATATAAAAACTACTAACGAGATTTGTTCGGTTGGTCCGTTGTACAGTGACTCTGAGATTTTCAAATCGAGAGAAGTTAAGGCTGAAGATAATATGGTAAATGAATCAGAATTTAGAAGATGATGGTGATACTCAGTGTTGCCTGATGGAAGAGGCTTCAAGTTAAGAGATAGGATTCCCAGTCCTATGCGACAAACCTAAGTTCTTTGCGATCCTGCATTTGAGTTGTAAGCCAGTTTGGCCTACATAACGTCTGTGGCTGGTCGTACATGTATAATTGTAAATTATACAGGATCGCAAGCCCAAAGTGATTGGCTCCTTATAGAGAAAAAAGGAATTTAACGATACAGGGTTGGAATTTATACAAATGAATTGGGATTGAGGGAAATGATTGTTGAGGGTAAAGAGAAGGATTTTGTTAAACTCGGATGTCAAATGCTCGAACCTTTCTTACTACTGTTTGCAAACAGAAGGTTTTCATTTGACTATCCTATCTCGAGCATTTGACATCCGAGTTTAACAAACTCTTTCTCTTTACCCTGAACAATCATTTCCCTCAATGCCAATTAATTTGTCTAAATTCCAACTCTGTATCGGTAAATTCCTTTTTCCTCCATAAGCAGCCAATCACTCTGGGCTTGCGATCCTGTATAATTTACAATTTTACATGTACGACCTAACACAGTCGTTATGTAGGCCAAACTGGCTTACAACTCAAATGCAGGATCGCAAAGCACTTAGGTTTGTCTAATAGGACTGGTATTCCCATCTCTAAACCTAAAACCTCTTCCATCAGGCAACACTCTGAGTATCACCAACATCCTCCTAATTCTGATTCATTTACCATCTTATCTTTAGCCTTAACTTCTCTCGATTTGAAAACCTTAGAGTCACTGTACATCAATAAAATAAAATAAACCTAAATAATTACTCCTCCTCAATTAAACTATTCACTATATAACCAACTAACACTTCTATAGATTAACTAGCCAACCGACCAACTGACCAAATCTCGTTAGTAGTTTTTATATCTTTAGTTAGTTGATTTCTCAACTCCCACGATAAAGGTTAGTTACTCTATTTATAATTCATTCTAATTTATTTTCGGGTTTTTTGTTGTTATTTACAATTTAATATAATTGGTTATTTTATTGTTTACTCCAGTTACCTTTAATATTTGATATTTAAGACAGTTTATGTTATAACTTCACTGCTTTCTATTATTTTTTTTAAAATTACACTGGATAGCATTAATTAATTCTATATATTTTTATTTGTGTTTTTACTTTAATCTCAATAATTGTCAATTTTATTATTTTAACTTGTCTTCATCCGCTTTTTTAGCCATTATTTAATGCATTCTTTTAACTGTTATCGTTAATATTCCTTTCCCTTCTCATTAGTAGACACAGTCGCTGAAGATGGTTCTATATAGTGTAGGTCTGAAACGTCCGGCCAATAAATGATTAGCGTAATCACCTGGATCTTCATATTTCTACTACATATCAGATTCCCAAGGAACAAATCAATTACAAGTATTAGATATATATATATATATATATATATATATATATATATATATATATATATATATATATATATATATATATATATATATATATATATATATATATATATATATATATATATATATATATATATATATATATATATATATATATATATATATATATATATATTGATCACCTGATGTCTTCCTCAATCCGCCATGAATAAGACTGATCAAACGTCATCCGAGTTAGATAGTTCTGTGTGGAAGAGGCGATGCGGGGAAACGTGTCTACTCGTTTTGTTTATTTTTAGGAACCTCAATTAAGCGATGAAAATATAGAATCTTTGCCAGGAAACGAAAAAAGAAAAGCGAAATGCTCATTTCTGTTGCTGAAACTTTATTTTTTAATAGAGGCTAATCGGCAAACCTAAAATTATCTTCCACAATTGCGTAAAGAGGACTCATTTGTAAGCTGAGTGGATAAAAAATATCTGTAATATCTCTGGTGTACTTTTTTCTAGGGTATTTGCTGGTTGTCTTTGTCTTATGTGGTATTAGAAACAAGGATTATTTTAAGTATTTATATTTAAGCTGATTGGATAAAAAATATCTGTAATATCTCTGGTGTACTTTTTTCTAGGGTATTTGCTGGTTGTCTTTGTCTTATGTGGTATTAGAAAAGGATTATTTTAAGTATTTATATTTAAGCTGATTGGATAAAAAATATCTGTAATATCTCTGGTGTACTTTTTTCTAGGGTATTTGCTGGTTGTCTTTGTCTTATGTGGTATTCGAAACAAGGATTATTTTAGGTATTTATATTTATAATTATATACCGGTATTGCAAAAGTGCTGATACACTTGATTTTTCAATTTTTCGAGAGGTTTACTTGTGTGATAGAAAATGTTCGGTCAATTAAACTTAAAAGTTATACTTTACCCGCACGTGATATTAAAAAGTTCTGTCCATTATGTGCAGATATGTCGAGATGGAAGTCAAAAGAATCTAGATCTCTGCTCTTGTGGGTGCAGGCCACATTTCCGACATCGCGGAAAGGCTCAAGAACAGGGAAGACCTCAAAGGTCGACATCGTTCAGGCAGCCGTTAAGGTGTCAACCGTTTGGCTGTGACAAAGGCCTTCGAAAGTGGTCTGAAGCTCAAAATGACAGCGGTCGCGAAAAAAACACCTCAGTGACCACTGTGTAGAGCCTGCATGGAATTGGCTTTGCTTATCGACCATATGCGAGAGCTACGTCAGTTTCGCTGCGTCGCCTTCTCAACGTGTTGGAAAGTCATGGCAGTCTAATTATTTTTTTTTCTAATGAAAAAACATCTTTAGTCAATCTGGTAATCAACTCGCAGAATGACCGTGTGTTAAACTTCGGCCAGGAAGTCTCTGAGGTCCGTTACGTGTCATCGCCAAAGCTCCCGGCCTCTGTGGTGATGCTTGGCGTCGTGGCTGCTTCTACTGGCGAGAAATGAGGCCATTGTGGTTCACAGCTGGTTACAGGCTCACCACGGCCGATTATAGGGAAATTTAGACACAAGAATCTTGCCCTGGTTGAGAAAGATCACGAAAAAGGCGGACTACGTCATTCAACAAGCCGGTGCCGAGGCCTACACGACCAATACCGTGTAAGAGGGGTTGGGGTCGAACATGACTTAATTTCAAAGGAATTTTGGCAACTACAATCGCCAGACCTCAATCTCCTCAACTACAGCGTATTGGTGCAAGGTCCACCACAACCACGTTCACGAGCTGAAGTCCTCCGTCAACCGTGTGTGAGCCGAAACAAGAAAGGAATTCATCCGCAGCGTTTCCTCGGCCTTCAGGTCTCGCCTGGAGCGCATGCTCTCCGCCGAGGGCGACCATATTGATTAAAATTACAATTTAAACATATTTATGTTAAGACAATAAAACGTATCTAACTACATCAAAATTAACATTATTTCCTTTTTGAGAGCGGCATAACTAGTGTAACAGGTGTTTTGCAATACCCGTATCGATGATTTCTTATCACATTCACGATTTTCCTTTTAACTAATAACAATCATTACCTATTTTTACCTTTCATTATGCAAATACTTGTGTACCGATGTCTGCTTGCACATGCCTTGTACTTATTTGTAGGAATACACATATTTTCATTCCGTTAATTAGTAACGATGTAAAATTTAGGCCTCTTGAAGGCTTGTCCTAATTATAAAAACTTATCGTCGTTGAATAATTATTTAATCGTGTTCCCATCAAGGTGTGTCCAGAGCAGAGGTCGGAACCCCGCACCCGCGGGGGAAATTTGACGCGTGCTTGAATTTTTAATCGCTCACTAACGAAGTCACATTATAAACGACTTTATAATATTAATACAATTTTTGGTGCATCTGCTTATTACACACACATGCCTAGACAAAAAATTAATTCATGAATTATAAATATACATTTAAGTTATTTATCATTTATTCTATTAATCATAATTTCGCCTTAAAAGGTCCCTAAGTCTGAAAATGTTTGCACGTCTGTACAACTACTTTTGAACTTATAACTCGCTCATGGTAGTGTTAAAGGTTCCATACCCTTCCTCTAAAGGTCGGATGGCGACCTCCTGTTTCACCTGAAAAGGTGTGGGGAAAAGATAGACAAAATTGATTAAAACGTACACATAATCGCAAAGAAGAACGGGTATTCATGTCATATATTAAAGTTTCTCTGATTATATTTTACATACCCGTGAGCTCACTTGTTATTCAGGTCCTTTCATTTTACAACTTATTTAGGTTACATTAGTTAAGATTTAATTAGTTTGTTGAGTTATGTTAAGATAGGGTCTCTCCAGACCTATTTAGTAAAGTAAAATGCAAGAAAAAAAAAATTCGATGGACGCTCTGGGTGCATAAGAATCGAGAAATCCTGCTTTAAAAATGTCTACTGCGTTCTCACAAATCATGAATTTATGATGGTTGCAGAACTGTCGGGAAATTCTTGTGGGTATAAGAGACTGTAACCACCTACCTATAGCCAACTACCTTATTTAGGTGGCTAATAATTTATTATATTTAAAAAAAAACTTTAACATTATAAAGTTTGGCCAGTTTACTACGGCGAATTGGCGGCAGCTATTGGACCAATCCCCATTTATCGTAGATCACGGCATCACCTTTAGAATAAGTGTCACCTCTTTTCTTGCAATATTCAATTAATATAAGAATTAAAACCTAGAAACTTTCAAGGACGAAGGGCTCCTTGCTCGCCTGTCTTCGTTTCTCCTCGAAGAAATTGTGTTAGATTAGGTTGGCGCTCTACTAGTCTATGAATTCCTCTTCTATTTATATCATTTATGCTATTTTTATGTCACATAAATTATTATTTTTGTATGTATTTATTATTTTTCGGTTCCCCTCATCGCGATAATCAATGAATGCCCCCAAATATTTTTAAATTCTACTCCAGTTAGCTCTAGGACTTTCCTTGAATGTTTTATCACTCTAAAAAGGCAATTTCCCTTCACTCCCTTGGAGAACTCCCTCCATCTCCCTCATAAATTCTTTCCTGTTTGTAACGATTTGAACTGTAAATCAACAATGTGGAGAGAATTATAGAAAAATTACTCTTATGCCATAATGCTAACTTATAAACAGTCGCTTGAAGACAGTTATTAATTCCTTCCCATTTCGTTAAGATTTATAGATTTCATTTTCTACTGCCTCGCTTTTTCCTTCTTCTGTGGCCACTGTTTGCGTTGGGTAATTGTCGGCGACTGTTTTCTTTTCATCTGGACACATAACTGATCTCGTTCCCTGTCAGCCTGTACTCAGATGGGTGAGGCATGCTCGTTCCCGAACAGGGATGCGATAAAGTATTATTAACTTTATTCCCTTTAAAAAAAAATACTCTTCTGATTATAAATTATACAATGTACATATGAAATAGCAAAAATATAAAAGATATAAAATATACCTCAGTTTTGTTAGTCTGACTGAGAAGAAGATGACTACAAATAGATTCTTAAAAAAAAAAAATCCTTATCAGCTGACCCACAAGACTAGTTGCATTAGCGAATAATGTTATCTGAATAACAAGTCCAAACATATTAAAACAATGAACTATATCTTTTAAGCTCTAAACCTTTAAAATATCTCCAATATGAAGACCATGTGGGGAAATGCAAAGACAAAGTAATGTAATGGTTTCAAACTTCCTGTAGAAAGGTCTTTAAAAAGGGAGGAGAGGGAGGAATTTTAAGTGACTTCGAAGAGAGGCTTACGGGATAAGAGTATATCACCGGAGGATTTGTTCCACTGCAACGAAAGAGACTTTATTAATTAATTTGTGTAAATTATTCATAACTTTGTCATTCAGTGGATTTGAATGAAGCACGCTACTGCGTACGAATAAATATAAGAAACATGCCTTTACTAATAGCACGTACAAATGTTCCAGACATATTTCTCACATACATGAATTTTTTAAAGAATATTGCGAGCTCTAATTTTTACTATTTGCCGCCAATCAATAAAGTATTTCGTAATTTTACTAATTAAGATATATTATTCACATACTTTTATAGAAATTTAATAATTTTTATTTACTACTACTCAGAAAATGCTAAGACACCTGAGTGTAGTTTGTACGAAGTTGCAATTTTTGCTTTATGAGCCTGCGCTTGCTACCGCGGGTATGGATATATGATAGTGTATGCAATTCTTATTTACCTGATATGATAGGATAATTGGTTGCCATTTAAACCTGTTGAAGAGAGAAGACGTCGAATCCATACAATAGTTTTTTGGGGTATTCTACTGGTTAGTATTATGATATCCAATGAAACGCAGGATTCAGTGCCCAAAAGGTAGAATTGTTAGACATACGAGTACAACCGTAAAGTCAATACTTTTTTAAATAGTACCATGGCCCGAGAGTAGCTGATCTCTTTTATTTATTTTTTGTGCTTCTTCGTTACCACTTAAAGGACAGAAGAAAATTGAACTTTCTCTATTACAAAACTCATAAATTCACTTACTTTCAGGAATTCACTCCTTTCGGAATTTAGCGTTCTCTAGCGAAAAGGAAAGACCATTCTTAGTTACCTGCTCATCCGGAAACCCATTATTGGGGAAACAGGTTGTGATAGAACGTGTTGAAGCTGCGTTAATTTCAACTCCTATCCCATATTATTTAAAACCACGATGCTGCCCACGTGCATCTTCGATTCGAGGCTTGGAGTCTTATCACAGCTACCGGATGCCAATGTTTAAACAAGGAGGTTATCGTCCCCCCGTTCGCCCCCATACGCCGACCTCGTCAGATCGAGTTAGGCTTATGAGCAGATAAGGCATTGTTCTCCGGCCTGGCTGTGCGTTCCCTCCAAGCTTTCACTCCATTTTCCCCCACGCCAAGGAGATGTCCTGGCTATTTATATGGAAACTTTACCACTAAGATCAGATTGGAGATCCAGATTTTCGTCGCGAAACATCACCACGACCCTCTCTCCCTTTGTGCGCCAAGGGACCTCGACCTCGAGATTCACCATCACTTGTCCAGAAGGAGGACAATATTCCTTGAGTGCCAAAGGTTCGAGCCTTTCCGACGCCAAGTCCCCAAGGCTTTCCCCCCTGTTGTTCAAAGGAGAACAGCATTAGAACAGCCATTGTTCGTTTTGAGCCCTTCGCCAAGAAACGGTTCTCATCCCCCCCTGTTGTTCAAGGAGAACAGCATTAGAACAGCCATTGTTCGTTTTGAGCCCTTCGCCAAGAAACGGTTCTCACCCCCCCCCCTGTTGTTCAGAGGAGAACAACATTAGAACAGCCATTGTTCTTGAGCCCGTAGACAAGAGACGGTTCTCATCCCCCCCCTTTGTTCAGAAGAGAACAACCTAGAACAGCCATTGTTCGTTTTGAGCCCTTCGCCAAGAAACGGTTCTCATCCCCCCTGTTGTTCAAAGGAGAACAACATTAGAACAGCCATTGTTCTTGAGCCCGTAGACGAGAGACGGTTCTCATCCCCCCTTTGTTCAGAAGAGAACAACCTAGAACAGCCATTGTTCTTCAAGCCGTTCGTCGAGAAATGGTTCTCCTTCCCAAGACGCCTCGTCAGGATCCTTTTATCCCCCCCCCCCCTTCGGCTGGAACTCGCCAGCGGACCGAAACTCCTTTGCGCCACCTTCCACTGCACCACTAGTGCAAAAGTTACGTAAGCCAAACGTCACCTTTGAGTATTGATCCCTTTTGTCAATTCTATCCTGTTCTTTAAATGGTTTATCGAACCATCCCATCTCTTTAAACCTATATTTGTTTTACCTTTTTTAAATCCTTTGAATCCTCGGATTAGCCGAGCCCCCACGACCCTTTCAATTCTCTGTTTATGTCAATATTTTCCTTCTTGTGTTCGTTGGTAGTTATTATTAATAAAACTCTATTTTATTAATGATAGCAATATTATTATCCTTGAGCTCAGTTCCACTTCTTAAGCATATCGAAGATACATAATATTGGCCGCCAGACAGTAACGCACTCTAAAGATAATTAAGGAAGTTCCCTCAACGAATAGTGTTATATATGGTATCGTCGGGAGTCATTCTACGACACAGGTCTTATTTTGGAATAGAGTTGTTTTAAATGTGAGGATTAATACATTTTAAGCGAAAATAGTGTTGATATTTTTTAGTATATTAGTGAACGGGAGTGTTTCTATTCAGAACCAGATTGGCTTTACTGATGTCCAAAATACTACTCAGAATTGACAAATTTTAGAACACATTCTCTGATAAACAATTTAAACTAACATTCACATTTGTGGTAGCAGCATAGTGTACAGGTAGAGAGTTTAATGCAAATGGCATCGTCTTTTTAAAGAAAGCTTTTTTTTATTTTGGATCACAAGTTAAGAACGAATTTCGGAGCCTCACACCTCATCATTCAGGTGTATAACAACCAGTCATATAATTTGACCTAACACATTTCTTTTATACCAAACGAGATCCCCGCCCCCCTTTTAAAAAAGTTAGTTACCCCCAAATGTTAATCTCTCGAAAGGAATCTTCCGGTTCAACCAAGCCATCAGATTGATTATCACTTCCCAGATTGGAATCATCTGATCATTAGAAAGAGCAGAACGAACAGATGAATGATAATAGATACAAAATTTATAGTTACCATTAAATAATGCAAAGACCACGATCACGTAGGAGCTTGATGACAGTTGATGGATTAGTACACGATAAACTATCTGAATATCGGCTTAAACAATGGAGAGAGGATGACCAACTTCTACCCAATGAGTCACGCTCAGAAGCAAGCGAAATCCTTCCAAAAGGAACATCCTCAATTCGAAAGGACTGGTTGTCCTTAAATCGAGCAAGAGTCATCCACGATCGGTAAAACAAAGGAGAACGTTGTTAAATAGGGACTCCATACAAGTGCGGAATGCCCTTGTGGTGAACCCATCCGAACTATAGAGCAGATTCTACGAGGATGGTCTTTGGGTCAAGTTGCACCGACAAAGACCTATTGGAAGAATATCTATTAAGCCCTCGATGGACTTAGTTGTGCAGTGGCATGGTTTGATGATTGAAAAGAGCCAGCCCCTCTTTTTAAATATTCTCGCTTTGGCGTTATTTTTACATTGTTGTTGGTTTTCTTGGATTTTTTCTAATTTTCTATTTAAGAAATGTGTTAGGTCAATTTATTTCAGTATTTGTACAACTGAAGGATAGAGTGTGATGCTTGAAAAATCGTCCTACACCTGTGATCAAAGTAAAAGGTCATTCTCATAAATAACAGCCTTCCTCTGCATTAAGCTTCCCAAATGTTTTCAAGTGGACATATAAAATTTTGAAGAATATGAGGGTGGGGATTAAAGGATATATTTTTTCAGTAGGGACCTGTAGGCAGCTAACTAGCTCAGTAAACCGAACAAGTAAACACATTCTAATGAAATTAAAACTAATAACTACGTGACAAAATTATCCAACCAAATCCAATCCAAGTTCTCTAAATAAACCAACGCATCTCTATTCAATAGGTAAAACCTCCGCAAATGATTTGAATGATATTTAAATGGACAAACGATGAAGATAATCACTAGAACAAAGACTTCATGAGGAAATATTTAAATTAAGAGATAAAGAATAGTCGTTGAATGAAAATTTTAATCGATCAAGCAAATTGGAGCCAACGACAAAGATATGACAAATAGTGGCCTATCATTGGCAAAATTTGGGAAGGGGTTATTAGGTTAATTATGATGGGTTTTGATTCACATTGGCTGATTAATGATTATTTTATTTTGAGTTTTTCCTAAACTAGGATAGAAAATCGTTATAACGTACAACTCTCAATCCTTCCTTTGTTCAAATTAAAACAAAATTACGGCCACTTCGGATAAGGGCGGAATAAGGAGCAATGAAGGATGGAGAGGTGTAAACAAATGCCTGTGAGATTGAAAGGAGATAAAGCTGTGCAATAAAAGATAAACCATAGAAAAGATCGGCTCAAGTATTTCCTAAAATTGGTTTATTTTGCCCGTAAACTGCTTAACGCCGTCTATAAAAACTACTCGTAATAGAAATAAAGTTGGTAGTCACGAGGAGAGAGGGAAATGACAACGGGAAGATGGCGAGATTTAAAGAAAAATAAACTTTCAAAAGTGTGGGCAAACTTGATCTGAATTCGCTTCTTAGGGAAAAGGAAAATTGGCGAATTTTGAAAAAGACATTGAGTTGATTGGAATAATAATAAGTAGAAAGAGAAAGAAAAGATAAGAATTTTGAGGGATGAAAATAGCTACTGCAGGAAATCTCCTCAACAATAATAGAGAAAAGAGGCTCTTTCTAAGGCAAGAGAAGAAAGGGTGAGGCGAAGTAAATACTATATTGAAGAAAAAAATGAATCTGTCAGGTACATGATAGGTAGGTATAATGATAACATTTGAACTACCACGAGCCAAAGTCAACGAGAGAAATATGAAATATATATTGTATAAGTCTAACCAAATAACGGGAAAAATAGGTCTCATCTCCATAATGCCATATATAGTGGCAGTATTGATTAGTTCCTTTAGTACATTTGGAGTTCTCCAAATTAAACCACTTCTTTAAATGATCTTGTTAAAAAAATCGCGCCTTTATTTCGCTAGTTATTTTAAATATAGACTAAAACAAACCTATCGCCAGTATCTAGCACGCGTTAGTAAACTAATTTATCGGTGAAAAACTATGTGATTCATTTGCAACCGACGGTTTCTTAGAATTATGTCTTTTCCTCTTTAATTTACAAAATGAAGCACTTTTTAAAAGAATATTTATCCATGGAACATAAATTTTAAAAGAGTTTATCATCCAGAATGCTTACTACTGTTTGTAGTATATCTTCATACATTAAGCTTGTCGTTATGGTTACGTACCTGTTCTCTTTCTGAATATCAAGATGACCATTGCTCAGAGCGTTTATGGTAAATAACAAATTCTTCTCAAAATTACTAATTTCTTTTGCCAAAATTTACTAAAGTAATATGAAAATAGACTTGATCGTTTAGGTCTGCCTATTTCTACTCTTTTGATTCCCATTTATCTCGGAAGATGATAGAGACGAAGTTAGTAAATATGTATGGGAAAGGTAAGAGTATAAAATATCACTCATGCACCGATTCTTAAGGGTGCGTCGATTGCAAGCTCACACAAGGTTGATTTTTCTAAAATTAGCCGAATTTTGTTCACTACTTATCAATCACTCTGAAATTGTGAGATTAGATCTTACATTAAACTTAAATCCCGATATTACTCAGTACTTATTTGGCGTCCCTTGCACTGTCGTGCTATTTGAACTATCACACAATTCTACTCGCGCAAACTTCACCTCTATTTTCCCTCCTTTTTATGAGATGTTTTCTGTCTAAGAATCCTACGTCGGTTTTCTTTTGTTCATATAACTGTTGAGGACCTAGCATGCATAGCTGCTTTTTAAAGCATTCATTTCCTTTGAGATCTACATATATCCCATTCTTTAAGCTTTTCATTAGTTCTATCACATTTTACTATCCGATAAATTATTATTGAGTCTACCTGTTGAAATAAAAAGACAACAACTTTTAAATCTCTATGAGATAATGAAGTTATTTGCGCAACATTGCATGACCCAATTTTCTTCGAAAGAGTAACCATCACACAGAGCGTCAACTTTATTAGGCATCAGATAATTCGGAAAACAAAATAAGCAAATGAGATGTTATTTCTAGCAAAGCTTGATATTGCACTTTTAGGTTCAATAAAAAATAAACACCTCTCTCGAAGTAGTTCATATGAGGCTTTTGAAAGGAGCAAAGGAAAGGGAATTAATGCTCAAACGCTTTCAATATTTCCGGCACTTTTGTCCATTTCAGGGAAATGGACCTGACTCTTTGTGGAATGAAATCGTAAATGACGAATTATTGTGTGTTGTCTTTGATTCGCCGAGGTTTAAAATTTAGCGCTACGACTCCCGCAAGGCAATTTTGGGCTCACCTATTTGGATCCATATGCTTTTAAATGAATAAAAATAGTAAGGAACTGGTAGAAGCGAGAAAATATGGGTATGCCATAAGAAGAGAAAGAACAAGAATGGTGTGAAGGTAAAAAAATGTCAGAATAAATCAAATCCCGACAACATTAACTACATAAGTTTAATGGTGCAGAGTAGGAATTTTATTAAGGTCTGGCACTAATTAAATCGATAGCGGAAAGACAATCCCCTAAAGAGAATAAATCAGCGACAGCATTAAAAGCATTTAAGTATTCCTGCTTCTAGGTTAGTTATTTCGCTGGGAATTTTTAGTTTTAATTATGAGAGACAAAAGGCGAAAATGGATGTAATAATTAAACAAAAATTATACAAGGTTTGTCTCTCAATTTCATTTTCATCCATTTTTTTACTGGAGTAAAGCTTTTATTTCGATTTGGATGTCATGATATGCGGTCTTACAATTCGTCTGTCTGTCTTTCGCGACGATTTTGAAAAATAAATATCACGTGCACTTAGTGAGGTTTTTACAATTGTTATTTGTTTCAAAAAAGATATCTCCCTAAAGGAAAATAAGTATAAAGGAAAGTAAAATGACTGATATATATTTTTGGACGAGCAAAGAGATGTTTCAGATGCCAAATGCACGACAAAATCAACTTTTACATTTTAGAAAATATAAATAGTGACATGAATTTATGTCTATATGTACATTTCTTTCATTGCTAACTTTAATGTCGATCAAAGCGCGTCATAATGAGGTAATTACATATTTGAATTCTGTGTGAATAGATATATTAGAAAGAGATACGTTCACTAGTGTTCCTGCAAAAACTTATTTTAAATCACGAAAATTAAATTAACCAAAGATTAAGTATACCTTGAGATAAGAGCACAAAGAAACTAAATAATATGTTGCCGTGATAAGTTACAAAGTAGCAATTCGGCCTAAATTTGTATGACCATTTTATGGTGAAAAAAAGTATCAGAACTACGTAAGGTCTTTGTTAATTAATGAAGTAGTAAGTCGTAATTTGAATTTTGGAAAAAAACGAATCAAGATTCAAGCAAAATAACGCTTTGCTACAATACATATAGGTCACATTTAGCGAGCTACTCAAGTCTTTTAAATCATAAAGTTGAAAATGTTTAACAAGTTCTAATTTCTTCGTTCATGTCAATGTTCGCTTAATTTTTGCCGTAAGAGGCTAGCAAGGTGCTACTTAATACCCTAACACGCATAGGTTATTTCACATTGGTGCATCATTAAGGAGAGAGGAATTGTTGGCGCAAAATAATTTGCAGAGCAATTCTTATTTTTTCAAAGGATTAGTTTATTGGTTTTTCAAACCAATAAAATAAGGAAAAGGTTGTAAATTAATATGGTTATTGTATAATTGATTATATATATATATATATACATATATATATATATATATATATCGAGAATTATTTGCAATTGCGTAATCATAATTATGTGGTTAAGAACGCAATGTTGTAGTTAACTAAGCTCTTCATCAATACTGCAAAAGCCAGCCTTTCTAAAACAAATCCCCAAATTTGTCTATCAATCAGCGACTTTAATTGTTATTCCTTCTATCGAAGATAATGGAAAATTTACCTCTATCCATCCTAAGCGTACCTGATGCAATGCCATAAATATCTTCTTTCAGATGCCCCGAAAGGGACATAACAGGAAGTAATTGATCCAAAATTGGACCAACACACATACACAAGCATTTGTTCGAATTCCTCACACGAACATACATTTACTTATAGCGGAATTCTTAAGCCGCACCCCTCAATTAAGCGAAGAATTTAACTTTGCCTCCTGGTTTGGTTTTCACGCATATTAACTGACTTAGATCATTAGAAACTTTCATTTTTGTTAGTGCATCATTTCTACCTATACATCATTACAATTTTTGACTATAGATGCTTGTAGACATTAAAGTATTAAACGATTTCGACCAGATTTTCCATTCAAGCCCAAGCATAGCTTCCATTTAAACTGCATTCAATATCCTGCCTTGATTGGAAGCCAAGTTTCACAAACTGGTGGAATCATCAGGTTGATAACCTCAAATCAGCTAAAAAGTAGAGTTAAATTATTTATAAAGTGGTCATATTTATTATTCTTATTAAAATTTTGTTGCAAAAATTTACTTTCACCTTCGCCCTATGTGAAAAAGAAGTTAGGCACAAAAGCTACACATTAAAAAAAAAGAAATCTCTCATTAACCTCCTTCCTATTCATGTCAATTTTCATATGCAAGATGCTACTTTAAATCTTCCTTTTTTGGAATACAAAAACGGAATTTAGATAACTTTTATAGTTTTTAGCACTTCAAATAAAAACGCAAAAGGGTCGAAAAATGAATATCGAGTGTGAAGAAATAAATAATCAGAAATTTATTTTATCTATAGTAAATGATTGATTGGAACACCATTTTGATAAATGACTAATCTGAGTCTTTTACTCTACAAACAAATACAAACATTTTCTTACTTCATTAAAACGAATTTCTTGGTAGGGTTCACGTATTTTGCTTTTCAATTCTAGTTGAGTGAATTTTTCTCTCCACCTCACTAAACCTTATCTTTAGTAGTTCCTATATTAAGAAATCCATGGCGTTACAATATGTACTTTGCGATGGCCACTCATTTTTCGTTATAATCTTAGCTTATTACTAATTATAAACGACTGTGTAGCGTGGCTTGTATGAGAAATAAAGTCATTTTCTATATACAAGTGACAACAATCAAGCAACAACTTTGTTTTCAGGAGTTCAATGTAATTAGCAGAATTCACTTTTGTTTTTTCAGCATCAATAAAATGAACATCTGTTTTGCCATTCCGAGAGACCCCTGTAGATATCATAACCTTTGTCAAAAATCTTGAAGATTCATGATACAATCGGTTTATCGAAATGTCGCACTTTTTTTACCGTGCCTGTAGACAACATCATTTTGGTGGTTTCGCGGAATTCCTAAAGTGAAATCTTTTTTAATCCGTGAAGACAATATTTTTAACATCAGCGCCTGAAAAGTTATCAAGTACTGTCTGCATTTTATTTTTTATTTATCATTAAAAGTACCACTTTTTCTAGGATATACTATTCTTTGAAGGCTTTTATCTCTTGTGTCTTAATTATGATTCGTTGTACAGAACTCCTTCGAAAATTCAAGTTTTTAGCAATTGTTCTTTACAATAAATGACTTCCTGGTTTATCTTCTTGAGAGGAGATGTTATCGTTAATGTAATTCACATTTCCCGCTTCTAAAGCTATTTTAGGTCTACCGCTTCCTGGTTTTTTGTTAGCTCTTCCTGTTTCACCACTCTTTTTTAAGTCTTTCTCAGCACATCTTTTCCGTCTTTTTTTTTCAGGAAATTCTCACAATACTCTCCAGTCTTCCATCCCTTTTCACAGTAAGAAGCTTTAATTCGAATGCGATCTTCTTTTGATAGCCTCATTATGGGTACTGATGAACTGTAAATAAAGATATCCATAATATGACATGTTTATTCCTCTTGGTCTATGGTTCTCAACCTTTTACTGATGGCGACCCAATTATGGGGAGAATTAACTTCGGCCTATTTATTAAGATTAAAAAAATTGAAAAATAAAATGTTAAATACAGTTAATTACCTTTAATGCGATGGCTGAGCTTGCTTTTTTTCAGGTAGCAGTTTTATTATCGGTTGTGTGGAAGACATTGCACAACGAAAATTATCTTCAACGCTCAATTTATTTCGATGCTTGCTCTTTATTACCAGAAGTTGGGAAAAGGCAGATTTACACAAATATGTTGTGGGAAATGGGAATAGTATTTTAAGCTCCAAGTATGATAATGTTGGATAAGATATGTGTCGATTTATCTAAAATTGGTAAATTAAAAGCGATGCAAATTAACTTTTGACCTCAAAACTATTACTCATTTCAATGAGTTATTATTGGATATTTTTAGGAGCGTTTGAGGTATCATGTGTAAAAGGAATTGTTACAAGAGCAAACATTGCTCTTTCATTTCCTCCTGCCCCCAAATAATTTTCTATTTCATGAAATAAATCTTCCAAATGATCTTTTATAATGGGATACAACTTATAAGCATTCTCAACACCTTCGTTCGTGCATTCTTCAAGTGCTTTATAGAGAATTGGAAACATGTATAATTTCATTTTTTCTATGTTCTTGTAGCGAAACTTTAATTTCATTTTGAGTGATTCCATTTATTTAAATGAATGGATGATGGAAGAACAACTTCCTTGCAGAGATACGTTAACATTATTGAGTTGTTCAAAGATATCTACAAGATATGCCAATTTTTGCAAATGTTCCAAATTTTTAAAGAATGACTCAAATTCATTTTTGTTATGAGAAGAGAAAAATAATTCAAGCTCATTTTTTAATTCGAATACTCTTCTTAAAACTTTGCCTTTGGAAAGCCACCTTACTTCAGTATAAAGTAAAAGTGAATTATACCTTAATTCCTCACACAGTTTTAAAAATGCGCATAATTAGTGGATTGATTTGATAAAATTTACAGCTTTAATGACTAGTTGCAATAATGCTTTCAATGACAATGGCAAATTTTTGTTGTTAACACTTGTCGATGTATCATGTAATGGGTTGTAGTTATTTGTGGAGATGGTTGTTTAACCTTTGCCACAAATTCTGTGGCAATAAAACTTAAAAAAAACAAAGATTCGTCTTTAATCTTGTCCCCCTTGATGTAACGCACAAAAACAAGAAGTTGTGCAAAACCCTTTACATTTGTTGTCCCATCAAGTTAGATGAGAAATAGTCGGTAAGGGTTTACCTTAATTTCCTCGATCACTTGAGTCAAAATGTCATATAGACATATCAGTAATTCTGCGCCTATTGTATCATTAGATAAGGATATATGTTGCACCTTTTTTACTGCATCTTCACCTAGCATAATCCTAACAATGTGTTTGGTGCAAGGAAAAATCAGGTTTTTCAGCAATTGTCTGTGGCTTTTTGGCTTTTACTACTTTCAGAGCAACAACATATGAAGTTTCTAGTGCAGCGAGAGCTGTACACTGATGAGGGCCACTTAAATCTAACCTGGATCTTTTAACGTCTTCAGCCTTTTTCTAAAAGAATCAATGTTTTCGTACATTAAATTATCATGTTTTGTGATTAGATGCCTTTCGAGTTTGTTAGGTTTCATTGCCTCATTTGAAAGAGTTTCCATGCATACGACACGCTGAGGTATTTCTTCACTACCAAGAACAAATGACGCGAAACCAAACTTTAAATGTTCGTCACTATATTTCGTTTTTGCTGCACTCGTTTTCAAAATAAGGGTTATGATGAATCAAATTATAAATATCTAGGTTATTTAATTTGATTTCACAGGCAAAATATAAGACACTGAAAATAAGAAACCCAGAGAAATAAAAATGTATTTATATTAGTAAAACAATGATAAATTTCTATTATAAAGCACTACATATATACAAAAACGCTGCATTACAACGCAAACAATAAAAAACTGCCGCATTTGTCATACATGAGGCTAATTCGTAAGTTCTTTTGTGTAACTTGTTTCTTTGCTCCAAAACTATCTGGAATTTGAACTATTTTATACGAACTAATCATATACGACACTTATATACTAACTAATCATATATACTTCTCATGAACTAAAATAGTGTATAATCGCGAAACTTAAAACACAATTGCCATACGTAACAAAGGTTATATTTCAACTGATCTCATTGGTGTTAAGATTGTCGTGCAATGATGGTTGCCAAATCTTGATACGAAAGGGCTAAAAAGTACATTATATTTTACTTGTTACAAATGTACTTTCTAATTATTTATAATCATATTTATCGTAAATAAAACTGTAGCAAGAACTTGAAAAAGTGCTTGAACTTGATCAGAGGGCGTCTTGCTTAAAAAAAAACACCTTAGTTTCCTTCTAAACTAATAGTTTTATTTGAAATCCTATGTAAATACTTTTGTACAATTTTTAGTACGAAAAAAGTGGGCTAAATTAACAACATTGCACGGTACAATCCCAGTATAAGAGGCGAGTAGGGAAAGAATTGGGGGCGAGAGAAGCGTTCCTGATGAATAGGGAACCGCGAGATATAACGAAAATAGAAAGTGTAATAATATAAATTTCTTAGAAACATAATAAAATAGCAGATTAGCAGATTTTAACATTTATTTATTGAAAAAGCACAAACATTTTGAAAATCAAATGGCTCTGCGACCCACCTTTGGGTCGGGACCCATAGGTTGAGAACGTGAAATTTCCTGTATCATATTGCACAATAAAATAATATTTTTCTCTAAGAAATTTTTTCCCCCATGTTGTTATTTTTGTGAAGTGCAAGAAAACTATAAAAGGTATCTGAATTCCGTTTTAGCATTCGAAAAAGAAAGATTGAAAATATCTTGCCTATGAAAATTGTCATGAATAGGAAGGAGATTACTGAAATATTATTTGTTAAAAATGCGTCAGTTTTGGGGGGGGGCGGAGGGCACCCGATATATATTTGAAGGGATGAGACAAGAGATAAGAGATGCATCTATCTCTTCAGTTTATCTCTCGAAGGTTGGCCGAAGTATTATCTATAGAAAGATGTCTGTAAAAATGCCATTCTTAAAGAAGAAAAAGAAGGGGAAAATACAGAGATATGCCATATTACATAGGAAATATACCAGAATTAGTGGCAACGGGTCTTATGGAGTATTATATCCAAGTTTGAATTTTTAAAGTTTAACTTCGCATCGCCGTCAATATGTACCAAGGGTGATAGAAGAGAGGTACAAACGTGAGCTTGTACAACCACCTTTAAAACACGGTGGATGCTCTTTTATGTTTTGTTGGCTGTATTTTATCCAGTTTTGTTCAATCTTGACAAATTTGATGGAATTATGAATACAGAAAAATACCGTCAGATTTTGAGCAACCATGAAATGTCTTATAAAATGCGTCTGATTGGCAACATTTTCATTTTTCAGCATGACAATGATACTAACAAACTTCCAATGGCGTAAAAGTATACCTGGATAGAAAAACACACAAAGGAATTGATTTTCCTGGATTGGTTTTCTCCAGAGCCCGGACCTCAACTGTATTGAAGAAGGATGTGATTATCTTGACAGAGAAGGAAAACAAACAAGCAACCAACATCCACAAAAGAGCTCAGGAATATCTTATAAAGGGTCTTTCACTAAGGTCTCTCGATTTTTAAATGTAAATAAAACAAGTTGTGTGTGATATATGAACTCAATTTATTATCAAATTCGAAAGTAAATTTTATGGCATTAAGGGTGGAATATGACGTCGTTCAAATGTCCGACGCGGCTTCGCTTGGTGGAACGTATTCAGGAGGCCCAATTTTCGATGACTTTGTCGCATAAATCTGGCTGAATTTGCTGGATGGTGTTCGTTATGTTGACTTCGAGGACATCAACTGTTTGCGCATTATTCGCATAGAACTGCGATTTAAAGTATGCCCAAAGAAAGTAGTCTAATACCGTTAAATCGCATGATCTCGAGGGCCAGTTAACATGGCCGCCGCGCGAGATGAGCCTGCCCTGAACTCGCTGGCGCAAAATATCTATCCTGGCGTGCGCAGTGTGGCACGTAGCGCCGTCCTGTTGGAACCACATGTCGTCAGTATCCATATCAGGCATATAATCCATTTAAGGCCACAAGAAGTTGCTTATCATCGATATATAGGTCTCGCCGTTGACGGTTATGGCAATCCCATCTTCGTTCTAAAAAAAATACGGACCGATGATTCCGTTAGATGAAAATCCGCACCAAACTGTGACTTTGACAATTTTGCTTGTTCACAAATCCATTCATCAAAAAATGGACCTCGTCGCTGAAGATGATTTTTTTGGGGAAATTTAGGGCAACTTCCAACTGCTCTAGAGCCCAATCAGCAAACACACGGCGTTGTCTATGGTCGTTTACTTTAAGTTCCTGGGTAAGTTGGATTTTGTACGGGTGCAGACCCAAGTCCCTACGCATAATTTGCCAAACTGAAGTCGCAGAAAAGCCAAGTTCTTGTGAACGACGAGAAATTAACTGCCTCGAATTTTCCCGCACACTCTCATTTACGGCAGCGATGTTTTCAGCAAACTTTACCTTTCGGCGACATACGGGTGTTGGTTGATTGTTGTTCGACCCTTTTGCCTCGAATTTGGTCACCAAGCGTCGAACAGTGGACTCAGCAGGACGATTGTGGCGAGGATAGAAATCACGTAATGCGCGGAACGTTTGTCAAATGGAGCACTGATTTTGATAATAACATTCAATGTTTTGCACACGCTGTTCGACGCTATAACCTCTCATGATGACTTGTCAAGTACTATTGAATAGTTCACAGTGAGGTTGCCAGATGTAGCTTTATCAACATGGCGACTATCGCCTGACAAAGCTCGAGCGTCTTTGTTGAAAGACCCTTTACATATGTTGGAGAGAAACTATTCCTGAATGCTACTTAAAGCAATTACAGGAATGTTTGCCTAAGGGAGTGTAAGCGGTGTTGAGAAATTAAGGTGGTCAACAATTATTAACTTTTACACTCGTTATATTTGTACATACTCTGTTTTCGCCTTATGTACTTTTAGTCCTTTTATGTTTGCAGATCTTTCAATAAATCGTTTCCCCTTGATTTTTATTTTTATAGCAAAGTAAAATTTGAATATATATATACATATATATATATATATATATATATATATATATATATATATATATATATATATCCAAAGAGGCACGAAATGAGTAACAAAAGCTAAAATGAATTCAAGCCTAATAGGCTTTAAAACACAATTTATAAATAGTTTTATTTTCTCCAGTCAAAACCAATTTTATTGATCCACCAAAATCTAATTCAGGCTTATTCATGTGTTTATATTTCTAAAATCAGAATCTTTGTAAATTTACTTAAATGTAGACATGTATTAATATTTAGGATATATAGTTTAGAAAAATGAGGTTATATGTGCATACCATAATCATATAACTAAACTATTTTTTTATTTAAAATCATTCCTTTGGTAAGTGCTAAGATAAAGGTCGCTAGATGAAGGAGTAAATTATAGAATGATAGGAAGTGAAAAAATGGTTAATGATGGCCTGCATTGCAATATAAACTAGTAGGTCAATCCTAAATCCGAAAGATCATGAACAAACTACTAAAAGAGTGGGGCCGTTAAAAGCATAAACTTAACTCACATAAGTTTAGATAAAAACAGCACGATACGATGGGGCAATAATGTACACTTCCTTTATATAACACTGTATACGAAAGGGTAAATTTTAGAATGCTATGAGTCGCATTAAGTGAAACTTCACTGATCTTTTTGGATAAAGGGAAGATTTATTTCTAGACTCAAATTCTGTATATCTGGATTTTCCCTCTGAAATGTTGCTTTGCTTCTCTGATAAACGAAAGCTTCAACAAAACGATGAATATATTGACTGCCGATTTGTATGGGTGGAGGCGCGTGCGGGGGAGATGATTGGTAGAAAATTTAAGGTAAATGGAAGTCTGTAAACCTCTTTGAACAAATAAAGTGAGAGATATAGTAATAGAGGATTTTAGTAGGAGAAATAGTGTGGAAAATGGGAGAAAAATAATAGGAAAGCGAAATTGAGAAGTAGAATGAAAGACAGGTCCCTGGTGATAGGGTATATCTGGCCTTCTTTGCGTTTTGGTATATATATATATATATATATATATATATATATATATATATATATATATATATATATATGAAAGGCATCCACGCCTTTATAGCAGAATGGTTTTTGTTCCCTACTGCTTGGTAGAGAAAATTTTTGTTGTTTTTTTTTATCTGTGTTTTTTTACTCCTGGATTTTGCATTGTTTGTTTGTTTTTGTTTTATTTGGTTTTTCGCTTATTTACTTTTTGAATTTTGGTAAATTAGTCGCACTAAAACATGCCTAATTTTGAAGGAAAATAAGAATGTTTTTGGCTTTGTTGTGTTTTTTGATATTGGAAAAACTAAGTGAACATTGGGTCTACGTCATTGTCAATGAGTAATCTGCTGCTTCTAGAAGATTTAGCGTGTCCTATGTCATTAAAGTCTATGTGCTCGAGTACAAACTCAGGAGGAAGGCGCCGGTGTACAGCGTCTAAGATCTTATTAGCTCTACCTTAGAGCTCCACATTTATGGGTGTCAACCCCAGTTCACTATGGGGCTCACTCTGCCTTCTCCTCTCTCTCCTTCGGGTTCTCGTTATAATATAGACAGACTTATTTTTAACCCTTTGCAATTTAACGACTTGGGTCTTGAGACTCGTGTTTATAGGAACCGGTGGCGGGGAGGCAGGAGTAATGAGCGAATGCATGCGTTATAGTTCTTCAGTTTGTAGGAGGTACTCAGGTTTAAGAATCGGAAAAATTCACCCAAGTCACTCCGTTCATTCGCTCTACCTCTATCTACATGTCTTCCATATCTACCAGTCGTAATTCGGAGCCCCAAAACCGTGCCTTCCGTGCGGTATGGGATTTGTACACCCCAACACGTATGTCTTCGCGGGTCCGTCGGAATAATGGAATTAGCTGGAACTTTTAGGCATTGGTAGATACTCGTATCTTTCATCTTTACTCAAAAGAGTTGATGTTTTCGATTTCTATCGCCGTAATCTGTACCATATAATTCACATTCCGATAAGGTGTCGTACAGATCATCGTAATATCGTCCGCAAATTGGACGTATAACGAGCCTTCAATCAGAGATTGGGGAAGGTCAATGGTGTATAGGTTGTAAAGTAAGGGACTTATACACCCGCCTTGTAGCACCTATGCCTTGAGCTCGAACTCGGGGCCATTGAATACTTTAATATTCGCAAACGCTTTCCCCTTCATTACATAATCGCATAGAATCCTTTCCAGCATGGGGTCGAGGCCCAGCTGTAAGATTTTTTTATTGCAGGCCTCTCCTCCATACTTTGCCAAAGGGCTTTTTGACGTTGCGGAGTACAAAATTTGCATAGCGTCTTTCTGCTTTTACCTTTGCTAGTTTCTCGGTGATCAGGGCTAGCGCCGTGTCCCTTCCTCACTTCTTTCGGAAGCCATGTTGTTGGTTATTTTGCACATTATTTTTTTCGATGAACCTATTCACCCTGTTGGCCAATATCTTCTCAAAGACTTTCCCTGCAAATTCTAAGAGACATATAGGCCTGAAGTTAGCTGGGCTGTCCGGTCGCTTACCGGCTTTGGGAATAAATATAATTTTTGCTACCTTCAAGTGGTCAGGGAAGTAACCCATGTTCAGGCACGCATTCATGATATTCATAAGCCCCAGAAAGATGTTGGGTGGGGCTCTTATAAAATTCTCCCGTGACAGTCCTGTACGCCCAGGTGCTCGCTGATGAAAGGATTTTAAGTTTTCTGAGAGTTCTTCAGCAGTAATTCTACCTCCGAGTCCCTCCATATTCCTTTGCTAAGATACATAATTGTGAGGATATGTTCTGAGTATGTGGTCAATCAATTCGTTTGTAATCCCGTCTTTAAAGTCTAAATCAAAGTTGTCATTCCCTTCTGGGGATATCTTAAATAAAATATAGATGCCCAGAAGAGTCTGAATTCTTCTTCGATTTCCTCCGTGTCCTTAATTTCTGTATTGTCCCGTGTAAGTTTTATGGTCGTTTGTGTCTGTCCTCATTTTAGTGTTTTTACTGTCTGCCAGAATGTACGTGGGGCGTTTTCCAAATTCAGTCCGTCCATTAAATTGTCGCAAATTGCATTCTATTGCTCCCTAATAAGAGTCATTAAATAGTCGCGTATTTATCGTGTTTGACTCTGTGTAGTGATGTTGGATCCAGTGAAGATTAATTCATTTATCCAGGCCCCGTATTCCCTCGCAAGGGATTTCATTCTAGGGGTCAAAGTAGGGGGTCAGGGAGAGTTTTATATTTAATTCGAGGAATGGCTTCCTTATCAGTTTTTAATAAGTAATCAGTAATTTTATCTAACTCGTCCTTCTCTTCTAAAGTGGCATTAATTAAGGGGTTGGGGTTGTAATTTTCGACGAGTCGTTTATAAGTATCCCAGTTGGTGCGAGCGTAGCTCTTGCGTTTTGGGATAGGGACCTGAGATTTTAATAAGGATAGGCTGGTGGTCTCTGGGGATAGGAGGGCCCCGCTCAATGAAGTAGTTGTAGGGGAACACAGTGGTAGTAAGCACTACAGTATGTCTGTGTTTTTTGGCTGATCGATGTGTAATTTATGGCGGGAAATTTGGTCCAATTCTAATAATAGTTTGTCTGTCAATAAGTGTCTCATGGCTCCTGCCTGCTAAGATGGTCGAGGTGTAATTTGAGGCAGCACAGCCACCTTTCAGGTCTCCGGCAAAAAGAACGGTTCTGCCGTGAACACAAAGCTGCACGAATTTTAGAAGAGGTAAGTACCCTCTCCTTGGGGGCTGGTACTATGTTGCTAGGACCAAGGGGGGCCACTGCCATACAGACCTCAACAGCGAGGTATGACTCATAGAGTCCACTTATTGTTCTGAAGTCAAGACGTCTTTTCACAGCTATGGCACATCCGTCACAACGTTCTCTTCTGTGAATTTTGGTTAAGACTCCGTAGGGAAAAATATTTATTCTGTCTGTGTCATTTATCCCATGCTCTGAGATAAATACAACGCCTTGCTCACATTGTCGCATTGCTATACCGTAGAGTACTTTTAGGTCCATCCAACTGTTCGAGTTAAAATGTAATATTTTTAATGTGCCCATTGTCTTGTTCACTATAGATTCCTGTATGTTTTTATGTTATTTTAGGACTTATTTTCTTATGAGCTCGGGTCCCTGTGGAGTGTTTGGTAGCGTGATTGTTTTAACTGCACGTTTTTTTTTGTATTCGCTGTACGTTAAAATGATAAAAGTTTCAGGTGCCAATTTTATTAAGTCTTGGAGTAAAGCCTCCTTAACTTGTTTTTTACTGCAGTCGTCTGAGGTAAATTCCCATTTTTATCTTCCGGATATTATTCTTCCCGATATATCAAGGGCATCTATCTCCTTAGGGAAAGGGGACGTTTCCGCAGCGAATACCTTTAAGTTAATTTTCCTTAAAAAGTAAGCGTGCCTAGATTCCCTCTTACAAGAAGAGGGCGATCTAGGGAATCTTTGAGGCTGTGAGGTTTTCTGCAATCGGGACGAACGTGCTCCCCCCTCAAGCCTCGCAGTATCAGTCACCCTAACTTCATTATCATTTTGTGTGTGTATGAGTGACTTTGCTTCTTCTGTATTTTGGGTGTTGTTGTTTTGCTTCTCATTGCGTGTCTTCACTTTATTTTTTGCCTGAGACTGGATCCTGGGATCCCTTGAGAGAGCTGGGGCGCTGCTGTGGGTGGCGAGTTTCTGGCAACTAGTCTCACACTGGGGGTTGAGAGTAATCTTAAGCATTGCCTCCGACCATGGATTCTGGGGAACCCACATTTCCTGTATCCCATTATGAGTCAGCATTCTATTAAGCTCTTCTGCAAAGCACTCCAAGGAGGATAGATTTGCAATGTGAGCATAATAAATGTAACACATAATTTTGTTCGAGTTTTCATTCTTGACCTTCAGATATGTTTTAGTATCCCGAGCTTCCGCCACGGCAGCTTTAGTAACTTTGGCGTAGGTATTATCTTCCATTTCTTCTTCAGCCTCTTTGTTTTGATTTGATTTTTTCTTTAGGAGATCTTTTGTTGGTTGGGTAGGCCATTGATAGTCTTGTGCGCTCCTGCGCAGTTCAGGCACTTCATGGAGATGCTATTGCAACAACTCCATGAATGTGAGTTTCCTGAGCAGATGGAACACAGAAGAACATTCTTCCTAGGGCAATAGGTCGTTGTGTGCTCCTCGTACTTGTAGCACTTGTAGCACATCTGGAGGTAAATAAACTCTTCTCGTTCGATCTGCTCAGGGCAGACCCGAACGTTAAAGAGAAGCATACCTCCCTCTGCAGTCTTAATTGCCATTGCCGTATCGCAAAAACCTATTTTAAATAGGGATTCTTAATCTGTGTTTTTTTCTTTTATAGTGCTCATCTAGCGATTTCTACCAATGGAATATGTCACCGACTTGATTTGAGAAATCCAGGACTCCTAAAATAAACGATGGAAAGGTATTAAATTAGGAATCATGGATAGAAAAATGGAGATATAGAATTAAGGATTATTAAAAAAATAAATCTGAGAATACATAAAAATCCTCTATTTCAGGGAGAAGGAAAAGGAGGTTATACCACCTAGATGGTTTTAAATCTTCTGTGAAATTCAGAATATCGAGACAACGCATTATATGAAATATTAAAAAAGAAAAAATCTATGAACATTAATGAAGTTAGGATTGTATGAGTGCTTGGATTTTATCCTTTGTCAGGATACTAAGTGTCCTTTGTGGGCATACGAAGGAAGAAAAAGAGGAGCAGTTCTGACTGACAGTAAAGCTGCCATACTGGGGAGGTGAGAACGGATTTTTAATAATAGCGATCAATATTTTTTTACCTCAAAATAGAAAGATTAAAAAAACAGATAACCTACAGCAGGGAGTTTGCGATGATCGTAAAAAGAAGTAAGGGAGATTGGAGAATACGTAATATGAGAACACTTCCAAAGCTAATTAATGAAGGACAAGGTTAACGTCTCAACCCAGAGATGTTGGGGATAGAAGAGCATACCACATTATTGACACCAGCTAGAGCAGGTTTTCCAGGCTACATATGACATTTAACTATAGGGCTCCTGGAAAAGCGGCATTTAGATATTTAAAATTAGCCAAATATCATATATCTCGCGCTTGTCCTCGTTCTTCGTGGTGTTTCATGAATCCTGGCGCTTAGAACAATAGTGTGTTAACTTTACGAGGAATTGATGCTTGATAAAAGCTATAAGGTTAATGGGGGTGTAAATTGTTGCAGTTCAATCTGAAGGCATCCAGTGGAGGAATAAAGTCCTAATGCACAGCAGCTAATTTAAAAAAAAATAAACAAGGCGAGAAAGAATTGAAAATTACATATAAGAAATAGAGCTGAACAAAATGTTAAGTTCAACAAAAAAGTCCGTAACAGGCTTAAGTGACCTTCGGGAGAGCTTGCCCACCTTAAAGAAACAAACACATAGATGTAGTTAAAGATTTAAAAATACAAATAGTACGAATCATACATACTTACACCAAACACGCTATCATTCCCAGTCCTATCACGCAAAAACCAGTTTGCATTACCAGAAACAAGTGGCATCAATGACTTTCGTCACAGTACCTGGAAAAGTACCAAATATGAAGCTCCTCGAGACTAGAAAATTCAATAGAAAGAGCAAGCAATTTAGTATCATGTGTTCCTTGTAGAAAGGTACAAGGAAGACGTTCCATCCGATGGAACTGAGACCATGTTCATCTGATGTAGCTCTGCCTCGCTGAATCTGATTTAGAGGTGTCCCACTAGCGCTTTGAAATTTTGAGAGGACTGAATATAAATTTATACCCCTGAAGCATTAAAGAATTGGTCCACAGAAAAAGGCGGTGTGCGAAGGCATGTATCATCAAATTATCAGGTGTTGTCTACGATATCGCTGGCCATGAAGCCCGAAAAGCTGTCAAATATTCAAAACGGGATAGGGGGGGCTATTTTGAAAGTAAAGGTATGAGTTAAATTATTAAAAAGTAAATCTACTAATTGTTACAATAAAATAACCATTTACATTTTTTATTATTCTTTGATCTTATATATCTCTTTTCGAGTATTTTGCATTAAGTATGTAAACTATGAAGTAAAAAACAAATAAGAGAGAGCTACAAGGAGCTACAAGGAAGAAAAGAACCCTAAAAGACCTTACGGTTCATGCAAGGAGGGTACTTTTGGCGCAATCCTCAAAGGTGTCCGTTGGCAACCTCGAAGATCACTCGCGAGGATCTTAATGGTGAATTCGCAAGACTTTATCTAGTCTTGACTTGAACTGGTCAACATATTCACTGTTAAAAACTTCCGTCGGAAGTTCGTTCCAACTACCACAGATACTCTGTGTGAAGAATTTCCCACACAGATCACGTTGGTATCGCTTCAGTTCAATTTTGTAGCCGTGATTTCGTCTTCTTACATCGCTGAGATGGAAAATATCTCCGTAGTCCAGTCTGTCGAAGCCTAAAAGTATTTTAAACACTTCGATAAGCTGACCACTAAGTCTCCGGGTCTCCAGCGAGAACATATCTAATTCCCTTAATCTATCCTCATAACTTTTGTGTCTGATAGAGGGAATCAGTTTGGTTTCCCTGGCTTGGACGCGTTCCAATCTTGCGATGTCCTTTCGAAACGAAGGACTCCAAAATTGTACGGCATACTCCAGGTGCGGTTGGACGAGGGAGTTGTACAGACACAGTACTATCTCCTTGTTCCGATATCCAAATTGTCGCTTTATATACCCTAACATCCTTTGGGCTTTCTTCTCCACCTCAATACACTGTTTCGAGAACTTGAGGTCACTGGGGATAGTTACACCTAAGTCCTTGTCAGTGTCGGTAGATTAAAGAGCAGTGCACTAAAGGATATAGGGTGATTCGGGATTTCGGTGGCGGATATGCACAATTTTGCATTTGTTTTAGTTGAAAGGCATTTGCCACGAATCAGACCACTCCCAAGTCTTACGAAGATCATCTTGCAGGCGGGCAGTATTTCCATCCTTTGCAACGTTCATACCAAGCTTGGTATCGTCGGCAAATTTAGAAATCTTGGCAACCATGTAATCGTCCATATCGTTGACGTAGATAATGAATAGTAGTGGTCCCAGGACAGAACCTTGAGGTACACCGCTAGTAACGGGCACCCACTCAGAAGCCTGTCCATTCACCACTACCCATTGCCGTCTGCCACTTAGCCAGTTATCTATCCAGCCTTCTACTTTTCCGTCTATGCCCAGCGCTCGCACATTGTGGAGAAGACGGCGTGTGGTACCTTATCAAAGGCTTTCTGGAAGTCTAAGTAGACCACATCCAGCGAATTGTCCCGATCGTGCTCACTGAAGACGAAGTGGAAGAATTACACAAGGTTCGTCAGGCATGACCGTTGCCTTCGAACGACGTGCTGGGAACTCCTCAGTAGCAGGGTTGACTTTAAATGCTACGTCATTTTGACCACTATGATGCTTTCCATGAGTTTACCTACTATCGAAGTCAGACCGATAGGTCGGTAGTTCGACGGTTGGCTACGGTCTCCTTTCTTGAAGATAGGAGTCACCTCCGCTTCACGCCACTCTCTAGGAACGCATTCGGTCCGGATTGACATATTGAAGATTGCGCCTCGGTGTCGTGACACTTGATCGCGCACTTCTTTCAACACTTTAGGGAGAAACCGATCCGGGCCAGGTTACTTATTCGTTATTAGGTCAGTGATCTTCTTTTCTATTCCCCCTTCGGTAAACCCATATCCTTCAGTTTTTTCCCCGAGTAGGAATCCGTTGGCTGGCGGATGTAACCACACTCTTCAGTAAACACTGATAAGGAGGAGTCGTTGAGCAGGTTAGCATTTTCGGAATCTGAGTGCTTTAATGTACCCTCCTTGTTTCCAAAAGGGCCAATCGTTCGACGGATTGGTTTACCGCCGTTTACATATCCAAAGAACTCCTTGGGATTCTCTTTACAAAGTCTCGCCACTCGGAGTTCCTCAGACCGCTTAGCCCCCCTTATGCTGGACTTTACTCTCCTGGCTAGCCCCCGGTATTCGGCAAAGTCATCCGAGATCTTCAATTGTCGGTACACATTTCTCTTCTCCCTAAGAAGTTGTCAGATTTTTCGATTAAACCACTTTGGTTGAAAAGAAGACCGAAGGGGGCATTTCAGAGGGATGAAACGCGATTGGAGACTCATTAATGTGGTTTTGAAACTGTTCCACGAGTCTTCAACAGCCTCGCACACTTCTAGCCTCGCGTCAGTCAGTCCAGCAAGATGAAGTGCAAAGTCTGCTCTTTTGAAATCAAGTTTTCTCGATTTATTAGTTGCAGGCCCTGCCTTAGGGACTTTGACTACAAATCTAATTAGTCAGTGGTCACTGCCACCGAGCTCTTCGCCAACAGAGAGGTCCTCAACGATGTCATCCTTAGAGGTGAAAACCAAGTCGAGGATATTGTCTCCTCTCGTTAGCTCTCTCACCCATTTAGTCAGGAGCTCGTTGTTCGCGAACTCCAGGAGTATTGCGTTCTCGCCACAGGGTTCTCTGGTTTCCCAGTCAACTTGTGGATTGAAATCCCCCGTGACGATACACACTCTGTCTTCGACAAGTTCTCCTAGTAGCTGGTACAGATCTCTGTCCTTTTCAACGAGTTTGGCATGAGGTCTATAAAGCACCATGGTCTTGCATTTGGCAGGACTTATCTCTTGGTCAACACCTAGTAGTTCATGGTCGGATACGATGTTGCAATTCGTCGAGTTGAGATTATCCTTGACATACAACATCGCACCGCCACCATCTCTGTCTGGCCTATCTTTAAGGAAGAGCTGGTAATCGGGAATCGTGAATTCACCTTCACAATCTCGGCTTGAGGATTTTATCCACGACTCCGTTATGGCTACCATCTCATGTTCTGTTGCTACGAGGCCATGGAGTTCAAGAAACTTGACCTGGAGAGAGAGAAGAAATGATAGACAGACAAACGGAGACATATTATTAATTACATAGATATAATTGGATATACCTCCTCAAAGAGAAAGAAAGGAAGAGAGAAGGGAAGAGAAAGAGAGAAGAGACAGACAGGCAGATATTCAGACATAGAGAAACAGTCAGAGTAATGTTATTTAGATATATTTAGAAATGCTTCTTTCTATGTTAGGCGAATTTAAAGAATAATGGTTATTGTGTAATATTTTTTGCAAATCTCTTAAATGCCTCGTTCCATTGAGATATAAAGACAACTTTGATGCACATCGTTAGAAAATTATGCAAATATCAATAGTACTTGTCACATGAAATTATCTGTAAGGTGAAGAAAAGGTAAAAAAAAAAACAGCCAACTAACGTTAGCTATTCTCTCAAAGGGAATTGTTGCATGGACAGCATTCTTGTTATTATAAATGAGGTCAACTATGATATCAAATCTTTATGCTAATTAATAACTTTGGATCATGAAAAATTAAAAATATCGTTGCCTAGATTGTAATATTTTGCAAAGTCTTTTTAATCAAAGATTTCTAAGTAAATACTAAACTGATATTAATCAGCTGTTAAATTCTTTAAAAATCTTAATGAGCAAATTTAATGATTAAATCCTTTGTTTGATAATTTCAATATACGTCATAGAGGATTGCTGCACCGAGTAAAAGTAAAAAATAGCTTTAGAAATTGGATTGAAGTGAGTTGACCTCCCTTAAGGGAAGAGGGAAGGGGGAGATTACGACGTAGTTGTGAATTTTTCATCATCGGATGATGCATGGATTTTAAGCAGATGGAGGACAACCGAAAATGTCCGCCCGTATATACAAAACTCGGCTGTAAGCACACATTCCTATTTTCTGGCATCCCTTTCATGGCTAAAGATGAGTAGTAATCAGCTCGGTTACCATTAATCCTATCAACAATAAAGAAAGAAGAAAGCCCTTTAATAAAAGAGGCAATGCATGATGTATATCTCCATAATCTTTGATTAGAAAACTAATGGTGAGAAAGATTTATATCACACATTTCTCGATATCTGTAACAAGCTCAACAATCTTATTTTTTCATTTACATATTACAGCAAAATTTATCATTTATGCGATTAATCCATGGTCGTAAAGACTAAGTAGGAACTTTTGTTAGCCTATAAACTTTTTACAAATTTGGAAATTCCTTCCTGTGGACTTATAATTTTTCTATAATAGTGAAAAGGTGTTTGGGCCATATTTTAGGCTTTTACAAACCTAACGAGGCCATGAACTTTGCCACTTTTGCTATGGAAATTGGTCAATTAGGATAGATTGCAGGGACGACTGGTGGTTTCATTGGCAAATTATAAACCGACGTCGCCAAAGCTCTTGAATCTTAAACTGAGGTCATCTCAACGCTACTCTCCGGAGAGTCTTCTCGCCTTACGCTGTCCACATCTTTGTAATCTTTGATATGCGACACAAATAAAATTGTGTCGACCTATATATCTCTCATGGTGCCTTCAATGATTCATTTCTTCCTTTTAGGATTTTAAATATTAATTTGTTAAATATTATGATTAAAAAATGCCATTTGGGATTAGTTTTTATGTTTCTTCACTGATGGTTGTTTCATAAGTGAAACAACGGAATAAAATGGCTTTCGGAAGGGCTTAGTCCTATGATTGCAAAAAAGTTCTTTTGTTTTTGTACAATATATGGTTTCTTTCTTTTATTTTTAGCTATTCTATTTCAATTTCCTATTAGTGCCATATAGAACGAGGAATTAAATTGTCTTTACACACATAAGGTAAAGCGAAGCCAATTATTCTATGGTAACATATATGCTTGCAAATTATTGACAATTATTTCCGGTACTCGTAGTTTCTTTTGATTTAGATTTTATTTTGTTTATCTACATGTGATTGTGTCCACAAATATGTTTGCTCTTCAGCCTGAGGCAATTGGTGGCTAATCTATATAATACTGTCAAAATTCTCGCTTCTACTCCGAGTGAGATAGATCAGTTTAAAGAAATTAGAACGATTAATGAAATTAAGAATAATATAACAATACATTAATACGCAAGCCACATCCGCTTGCTTGAGATTGAGGCGCAAAACCCAGCATAAAATACGAGTATAATTAATATTAAAGAGTGGAGTGATGTTAAAAAACGAGGTAAACACTAAGTCTCTGTTAGCTGCAACTCATTTTAGGAAGGAGCCAAAGTTTTGATCTCCAATAAGTATGAGAATCGTATAGGTTTAACAATTAATCAGGTTGAACTAAGAAATATAGTTACGCATTTGTTATGGTTTGGAAAATTATTTATCATAGTTGTCTTTTTAGCAACAATAATTCGGATGATAAATTTCAATGTGATAATAAACATGGGACAACATTTTCATTAGACTAAATTGCAATACACAGTCACATTGTCAATCGGAATCGCATCATATTGTATAAAATATTATTTTAAAAATGGATTTTCTTAATTCAAATATAATATCGACATTTTATATTACTCAATATTAAATATATTATAATCGATTAAATTAGGTATCAAGGGCGGGGCTTATAGGTCTGAATTCAAGAAACATGGGATAAAAACAATGGACAAGTGAGTGCTTAACGACGTCTGGGAGTGACCTTTAAATATGAACGTAATTTGAGGCTTTCGAATTGTGAATACTACTAGCTGATTATAAATAGCCGGGTTAGGTGGGAGAATTGAAATGTGATTGCCAGACATTGGTAGGCAGTGCAATATCCATTGTTTTATTGAATGCTCTGCCTTTTCGGGGAGGAGGTAAAGATTGAGTCATTAAATTTCCTTGAAGTGACATAGATCATGGAAAAGACTGGTATCTAATTATTTTATATGCTAAGGCAAGGCCCTCAAATGCACTCCATAAATATTCTATAGCCAAGTATCTAACTAAATGTTCCCTAAAAGGGAAGCTAACCCCTAGAAATTCGATTAAAAAGGTGGATGTTTTTATAACAAAAATGATAAAAAAATCTTTCCTTGGCATTTAAGAACTCATTATTTCCATGCGTTGCCAAACTGCTACTATCTGCTTTTTGATTTTGTAGTTGGCACCACTAACCATTAATTACAAGGTTATGTCAGGAACAAACCTCTTTTCTTAATATTACCTCCTTCATAATAAGTTCTGATCATGACCATTTTCACTAACTTGTAGTTTTGTAGGGTACGCAAAGTTATACGGGTCTTATTGACCTAGGGTAGTTTTCCTTCGTCTAGTAGGCAACACTTTGGTTTGTAGACGTTTATGAGTTAGCCAATTTGCCATTTAGATTGCTTTTTTATTATCAAATAGCTTACTTATTTGTCTTTAATTCAGGATTATCTCTTTTTCAGATTAAATATAAAGATGGTTATTTTTAATTACTCGTCTTTATTCCGAATTTATTCTGTCAACCAATTAGAAAGTATTTTTTAATTAACTTTATTGTAAAACCACCAAAGTTATTTTTAATTTTATATTTTATAGATAATACTTAAATGACGTCTTCTATGCAGTTACTAGGAATATACGGACTATTAAATGAAGAGGTGATAAACGAAGGCGATGTGGCCCCTAAAATCAAGAGTTTAAAAAAAATTGCGAAACAAAGGGAAATGTTAATTTCAAAGTTCTGTGAGCCTTGTCTTAAAGTTTAAAAAGTTTATCGAAAATAGTCAAACAAGAAGGGAAGATGTGGAAAAACACCCCACCGCCCTTGACCATAGGATATCAACCTTAATTTTAGCGAGAAAATCAATTATTCTTGTCTTTTACTTCATCTATTACTAGTCCACCTGTTATCATCAAACTCTTCATTAACTTAGCATCAAATATATAAAAATTGTATTTTTAAGTACAGAGAGAGAGAAAGAGAGGACCACATGTATGTTATTTGGAGCTAATTGACTTTAAATTTTTGTTAGACGATTATAGAGGTATTAGAAGGAGAGAGAGAGAGAGAGAGAGAGAGAGAGAGAGATGGAAGAGAAAGGGAAGGAACGAGTATGATGACTCGCTCTTATGTCCCATAGGGAGGTGCCAAGAGAGATCCATTTTAGATTGCGACAAATGATGGCAGTTGCTTCCCTCAAAAACCCTTGTCCCTTATCTATGTGCTTTAATATACATTAATATTGTGACTGTTTCTTTTATACTACCATTCATCATTCATTTCTCTCGGTTCATATCTAAAAGTTGAGTCTAGACCTTTGTCTGCATATAAGATGCAAATTTGTTATATTAATGATTTTTAAACCTATTTGTTTTATACAAAGTCACAGGTCCAGTTTGACTACATTAAGATCAGTGAAAATCCTTCATTTTCATCACCTTAATGATTTAGTTTCCTGAGATTTAACTGCTTTTCTAATGAAACCGCGTAGTGGAAGAAAAACTTGAGTTTGGTCAATTTAAAATAACTTGAATGGAATAAAATAATTTAAAATTTGATTATTGCAGTATAAATTCTCTACCTCTTTACCATTGCTTTCAACACATTATTTTAGTATGTGATTAGAACTTTCAGTCCTGTTCACGGAAAATATTGGATATTGCAAATTATAATTTTTATTTAACTGAAAATTAATTCATTATTGTTGAATTTAATTTTAATTTTAACAATAAATATTAAAATCCCCAAGTGAATAAGTAGGAGAGGCAAAAATATACGCCTTAAATCCTCCTTCAGCTTTTTAAGTGATTATAGTGTGGTTAAGCATAGTGGTACTGCAATCGCAGTCGGGTATTAAACTTTGTATGGTAATGAAGAGTTTTTTCCTTACAATCCTCGAAAATGGTGATCCTCACCTTGTCGAATGATGCAAGTGCGTGTGTTGCGACAAATATTTTCCCTAACTCTTTCCATTCTTTCGACTGATGATTGTTTTCTTAATTGAAAAAATGGATTTATGTTCCATCGGTGGTTAATCACAATTCTGAATTTCAAAAATTTTATTTTAACCCTTTAGGTTGAGGGTAAACATTACCACCTTTTGCCTCCTGCTCAGGCGACCAAAATTCGGGGACTACTATGATTGTATTAAACTTGTTCAGCTTAAGATTGTTTTCCTTATTCAAAATTTTATGAATTTGTTTGATATCATTATACAAGTCTATTCCCACTTTCTCAAATGGAAAATACTTTTTATAATCACTTATTCTTCAATATATTTCACCTTTTCCTTTGTAGTAAATGAAGCTGGTTTTAGACTGGTGGCGTGTCAATTCTCTCTACAGTTCTGAATGCATCCATAAGCTGGGTATTAGAATTTAGAACCTACACTAATTATTTTCTAAGTGATTGATTATAATTTCTGACGTATGTATTTGTATTTCAGGTCAAAGAAATTATATCGCACCGACAATTTTTATTGTACTGTAAATAAAAACTAATGATTTCCCGCGTTTTACAAGATATATATGGTGGGAAATATTTGAAAGTTTTATTCTATTTCTCCTCAAGATTACCCATCTTTTGACTGCAGAAACTCCCGTTTAACATCAAACTTCACGTAATGGAGTACAATTTCAAACAGCATTCACATATGTATACATACCATGGTTGTTAATATATTTTTGCGTTTAGGAATTCGTCTAAAGCCTCGCACGTTTATCAATCGGGGGGTTTCATCCAGTTTTCATGGAGTAATTATAAGAGCTAATATTTAAATTTAGCCTCTTACTCCCCCCCATCTCTTTTCTGTCTAAATAATATATCGTTGGCCTTGAAGGGGAGATATAGCAGTTCACTATATTCTTATGATCTAGATCAAATAGACTCGATGGAACTTGGTCTATGGAAGACATCATCAAAATCGCATAAGAGGATTTTTCTTTCAGTATATTGACGTTCTTATCCTCTTTTTTGCTGAATCGCGTGCTCATCGATGGCAGAACTTTTTTTATTGAAGTCGAACTCTTTGTCGTTTCCGAGCATTGTTTAGGTCATTTTTATCCATTCAATGATTTCGGTCTGCGATCCATTTCCCCTCAGCTACAATTTAGAGGTACCAATAGTTCTGGTTTACTTTGGAGGTCGTGGCCCTCCACTTAACACAAGTACTACCACACACACATCCCTCTTCCCCTGAAATATGTAGCTATGTATATAAAATATTCTAAAGTCATTTAATAAATAGCATGTAAAACTAGGTGCTAATTTCTAATTTCGTTGACATAAAAAATGATGCATTGCTTGTGGAAATACATAATGAATAAAACACTTAAACCCTCATTGTTTATATCCGATCTCAATTTTAAAAAGAAGGAGAAATGGATCTTTTAATCTTCATTCAGTATGTGAAAATCTTATAAGTTTTCTATTTAGATTTTAATGTATTAAGAATAAAATTGATAACTTTTGATTCTAAGTCTTTAAGAAGTACGAGGAAACATCAGTGTTAGAGGAATTTGCCAAAAAATCTTTATGTACAGTGTTATGTGGAATTAGATAGTTGAATACAAATAAAGGTAATTTTTTCATTATTTGAAAAAAACTATCATTATTTGTATTTGCTGAAAGTGTTGTGTTTTTTTACTTGAGATTTGTATACGCTTTTTAGTTAACTCTTTGTACCGTCTGTTTCTTGCCTTAGTTTATAAATATATATTATTCATTGATCTTAACCATAAGCCGCTATAACATGTGACAGTAAGTGTAAAGTTATTCCGAATCATGGCGTCCATCTAAAGGGTAATTACAAAATTTGGCGTAATTGCTCTTATTGTAGGAATTAGTGATTCCACTTCACTTAATTAAAAAGAAAATACACAGATGCCATCGAGGTAATATTGGAAGTAAATGATGACTATATTTATAAATAGGTTTTGCCTACAAGATCGCTTATGTTAAGGCAGAGTGGGGGATGGAGTTAAATTCAGGAGTGGGGAAAGCTTTACTGGTGTTTTAGAACTAAGTACTCTTCTCTTTTGGTTTCGTTTGCTATTAACATTTAACTTATTACAATTTTCGTCTTTTTATTTGTATTATAAACCTCTTATTTATTTATGACGGAAAGGCAAACGTTGTGTTATACTTTCCTTGAAAATAACTAATTTCTTTATGCGAATTTCTAGCAGAAATGTGTGCAACAATATTTCTAAGTATGAATAATTCTAATAGTACATATACAGGGTGGCCCCAAAGATATGGACCATTTTAGAGAAGAAACATCTCAATAACTATAGCAGCTAGGGACATGAAAAAAACAAATGAAAGATGAATGTTTTATCAATAAATCTTATTCCAAGTAAAAATGGTTATAAAGTATTTAATGAGTCAATTAGCCTTTAAAAATTAATGTAAAAAAATATGATTTTATTTTCTAAATTGAAGCTTTAGAAAAAGCTCAAAATTTTAAACTAAATTTAAATTAATGGTTCAATATATCGTCGTTTATAGTCAACCACAGCCTGTAATCTTTACTTCTATTTATCAAAATTTAAATTTTTATTTCTTAGGTAATTGCTGGAAGAGTTGAAAGCAGCAATTACCTAACACACCGAACATATCACTACGGCCACCCCCTAGAATGGGTTCGATAATTATAGAGCGACAGCTGCAGAATTGTCTTCATGAACATTTCCAGCATACACTGTTGGAAAAACTGCAATGTCCTAAATAAAACTTCTTTTATTGAAACTTTACTTCAGCCCTTTTCCACTGCACAGTAACTTTTCTAATAGTGAACCTAGTCGTGATGGAAAACAGAGTAACAGTACAAACTGTACGAAAGATTGGTCATTTTAAATCACAAATCCACTCAGATAATCCAATATCGATTGATGTTATATTATTTATTATCAAAGACTAACCACCAAAAGCATATTCGGTAGGAAACTTTTAAACACGATTTTATAAAGAAAGTGTAGAAACTCGAATAAGGAAAATATGTGGCCTCAACATTTATGAGAGATGTGTAATTTGTTAGGCTAAGATATATGGGTGAAGTGGTCAATCATTTCAAATCTTCTAATATATCAAACTCATTGTATCCTAGTTTCTATAATTTGTACTTTAATTTCGCCATTCTCTACTTTCATTTGTTTATAGATAAAGGAAGCGAGTTTCTTCAGAACTTTCCCCTCTACATGAACAAAATAATGGATAAGAGGGAATGTTGGTTTTACGTTAATTGCATACACGAATAACCTCTACATGTAAGTTTCGATTGATTTATCAAATATGTTGTTGAGAATACCCCTCTCCTCCATCTTACTCATAAAAATTAAATGATTATAGATATTTCATTAGCTAATTAGTCTCATTTACTTTCATTTGTTTATAGATAAAGGAAGCGAGTTTCTTCAGAGCTTTCCCCTCTACATAAACAAAATAATGGATAGGAGGGAATGCTGGTTTTACGCTAATTGCATACACGAATAACCTCTACATGTAAGTTTCGATTGATTTAACAACTTTGTTGTTGAGAATACCCCTCTCCTCCATATTACTCATAAAAATTAAATGATTATAGATATTTCATTAGCTAATTAGTCTCATTTATGAAATTAAAAAAAAAACGTATTTTCATCCAGAGTAAAGGGTTGAGGCCTAGAGCTGCCCTAGGCAGAGACTAGAGACAAAAACAGCCTCAAAATGACGTCCATACTTCAGTCGAAGCCTCAAATAAGCCGGAATAAGTACTCTGTTTGGAAGTTGGGTGAACAGGGTTATTTGGTTCAGAGAGATGGCGAAAGTGGATATGTTTGTTTATTTGTCAACAAAGGCAAGTACAAACGGGGACATTCCAACAATAAAGTGTTCCTTTTCTATAGCATCTAAAAACGAGTAATTAAGTTAGGAGAAGTGAAGATATGCTGTAAGAATTACAGGAGATGAGTAGCCAAAAGTGTAAGAGAAGAACATGTCAAAATATTTGATCAGATTTCCCAATTTAAATAGAATCCTAAAATTGAAGTCTAACTTTATTACTATAAACGGATTATTAATGAGATCCTTGCGGAATAAAAATAAACTGGCAATGAACCGATGGAAAAAGGAATAATGACTTTAAATCGAGTGTTAGTAGCACGATACGCAAATTATGTGGGCTTCTGTGTAATTCCCAAATGTGGTGTGGGAAAAATAATCGATAAATATATCTTACAGAATAGGAAAAATAAAATGTTCCTGAAAGTTACAGTCAACTTCACCATTTTATGATTTATGGGCAACAGAATAAACGAAACGGCAAGAATATCCAAAATCTAGGATAAAATAAGGAATTTGATGCAGAAAAGATTGGCATTTCGTAGACACACTGTTACGGGTTGGACACTAATCCTTTCAGACTCCGACTCATATGATCGTGAAGATGAAAAAGAAAAAGACGGAAAAGAAAAAAGGAAATCAGAGATATTCGGCAATAAAAAGAAAAAAACAGCAAACTTAAGTAACGTTAGAGGTAATACTTTCTTCGGTTGTCAATGTTTTTAGGTCCGAAACGTTAGAATTAAATAATAAATGATTGCGGTTGCTTCTTGTCTTCATATACCAGCAGCGAATAAGATTCCGGAGAAATGTTTATCTCTCTGCCTCTTTCTCTCTCTCTCTCTCTCTCTCTCTCTCTCTCTCTCTCTATCTCTCTCTCTCTCTCTCTCTCTCTCTATATATATATATATATATATATATATATATATATATATATATATATATATATATATATATGCCAGTTTTGTTGAAGACCACATCAAAGTGAGCTATATTTTCTTTATAAGTTTTTTATTACTCTCCTAATTTTGGCAAAGGTTTTAAGTTTCTTTCGCCCACATTGACTTTCTATTTTTATTCATAATAAGAAGCTTTCTGTCTAGGCCACCATCTTTGTAGCAAGTAGTGTATATTAACATGAATGAAGGAATATATAACATACAGTTTTGCAACGAAATTAATTTCCCCCCAAATAACAATGAATACATTTTGGCCAGGTATAGAGATACTGAGATTGCTTTTCACGCGTTGGGCATTAAGTGAAATGGGTGTGGTAATGCAAAGAGTTGCTTGCCTGCTTCATTGATGATAGATCAATTTAATGGTTCGTCCGATTGCTCAATTTTTTGCTTTGGTATTTATATTGTACGACTTTTTTAATCCAAAGACGAATAAAAATTACACATAATTTATTTATCATAAGTCTTAAGGTCAGACTCATAAGGAACTTTTCAAAAACGAAAATTATGACAAATAATTTTACATAAGAAAGGGCATTTAGAATTATTAATTAAATTATATATCAGGCACAAAATATAATAAAGGGGGCTTATAACAACTGATGACAGCGTGAAAAGGAAATTCGCAAAAGTAACAGCTAGAATGAGGGGGAATATTTTACCTAAATTACTTCTTGGAAAATTTCATGCTTTTTAAGCTACAATGATAATTTATTTAATCAATGCATCATACAACTGTTTACATACGTAAGTGAAGAGTGGACAGTGTAAGCAAAATGCACACAGTCAGGACACCTTAAAGTAACATAAAAGGATAGAAGCAACATACATATAACAAGTGGGACGTAAGAGAAATGCTTACAAATCCGAGTGAGTGTTAGTTTAATAAGCCTTAAAGAGTTTGTAATTGAGAGGGTGCCTTATGAGCAAGGTTTATTTCTCTGGCTTGATGTTAATATAGCAATCAGTCTCGACTGGGGACGCTCTTCATACACGCAAAACAAGTGTCTGTCTATTGGAGACAGTCACTTGCTTACTATACTAACCGTATACTTTCAATGCTTTCAACTCAGTTGACCTTACAGTAGACCTATGGCTTATCACAGTCGCAGGGAAGTTTCGCCGAATCAGACTTTGTCCAGCGACTAATACCACTGGGTTGGCATCTACTCGCTTTATTTTAAATCTCTCTTTTTAATTCTCTAAGTCGAGTTGTGTGATTCATAAATTTTAAGATAGGTACTCCCACTACTGGTCTCAGTAACAACAGGTTCTCTCCCTATCAGTCTCAGGCAGCAAACAATGCTGGCTGATGTTGTAAGTCAAAGGTTGATCTTTGAGTTGTTACATGCTATAGTCTAGCAAGAAAAGTTATTAATTTTAGTTATTTTCCCAACTTCTATAAAAATTGAGAACCCCCCATTTAAGCTAACAACCGATTCTCGAGATTGATGAAATTCGAAGAACAGGTTCTTACGAATCGGTGCGAATCGGCTAAATTCCACTACTGACTAAGCTGTATCTCTTTCGTGGGAGGATAACAAGGCCCTATTTAACCATAACCTCCCTTATCACGCCACGGTTTTCTGCTCTCCTGGCTTTGAGATATCGCGCCTCTAAAAGTACTTGTTGCAACAATTTTACAACACTTATAGACAGGATCCTTAAACAAAACAAGTTAAACTTGGTCTATGAACTCTTGAGGGGTGTGCGCAGCCAAGTATGTTGGTAAATAAGCTCCATTCGTGTGCTGAGAGCACTTTTTAGCGACCGAAGAAATGATCGACTTATCGACTGTTGCCTCCATTGTCTTATCCAAAGACACAAAATGAAGTAGGAAGAGGCAAGCGTCTCGGTTCAGAAAAGCCACACAAAGAGAACATTTGTAGAGAAATGGTTATACGATAATGACCGCATAAACAGGCAGATATGAATCCAACCTTGCTACAGCTCTCATACGAAGGCACTTAATCTGTTATTTATATTTGCTATGTATTCTTTTGCTTAATTTTGTATTTTTCAGTTTTTATAGCTCTCCTGAACATGACTTTGCCTCCTTTACTTGCCTATCGGCAACTATAGGTAGTGTAGCGATTGAACAGTTCGAAAGCTTAAAGGTTAAATATCTTAAGCTCATATATATATATATATATATATATATATATATATATATATATATATATATATAATCATCAGCATCATTGCAATTTCATCCACTTGCTAGACAAAGACCTCTTTACTCCTTAAAATTCGAAAAAGAGGAGGGGAAGGGTAATCCTCTCTTTCAACTTTGGCTTTAAGGCACTTTTATATATAAAACCACCGTTTCAAATCCCTTTTTTCATCTTTTGATGTTTATTTTAGCAATTATACCATGCCGGTTTCAACTTCGGAGCTATTATTCTTTTTATAAATTTCTTACCCGTGTTTGTGTTCCAATCCATCTATCCTTTAAGTGGCCCCGCCGTGTTATTCGTTACGTTTTGTTCAATGTTTCTTTAATTCTCATAAGTTTCCTCGTACCTATTTTTTTATTATTGTGGACGTTTTCCCTACATAGACTAAAATGGAAACAATGCACTAATTAAGTAGTCTGGGTTTTAAGTTTAGCGACATGTCACTTCTGAATATGAAGCAAACCTATTCTACTTCTCTCCAACTTAATTTTCTTATTCTACTCTTTCATTTTCTATGCCCACATCGGGTGATATTAGCTATCTTAAGCATACGAGGTCTCGTACCGGCTCTCAAATTTGATATTCGATGTTAAGTGCTCACTGGTCTACAAAACAATTGATTTTAATTTTCCTCTCTAAAAAGGTCCGTTTCATTCAGGCTGTGAGCCTGACTTCTCATAATTAGTATGCCAATACAATGCTATGTAAATATTATAAGGACTGTTCATAACTACCTTGGTTATGGGATCCATGTTGTATGACTATATATTTAAGAGAGTATGTCCATATAGTTTGATTGTATTCTTTTATCTGTGTTCCTCTTATAAGTGATTCAGATGTTACTATTTGGTATTCATTTGTTTGTTTCTCGATGTTGAAAGCCTGATAATGATTATATATATCATAAGAATTTCTAAAACCTTCCTGCTCTGATGGCTGATACGAGAATACGAAACTAATTGGTCTCGAGCTCTTTAGGTTTTCCGTGTATCCTAATTTAAATTATAAGCACATCAGAAATTTTGTGAATGCATTTGGAATCCTACTCTTAGCAATATCTTCACACATAGTCTTAATTAGGTCCAATATAGCAACATCTTCCTGTGCAAAATGTCGTCTTTCATTACTCGAGTGAGGCTTCCTCCTCATTTACTGTATAAAGTTCTCTTCATCGAGTAAGAGGTATATTTTTTCACTCTTTCAGTGATATTTTCACTCATTATAGTCTTCGTGTCATTTGATATTTGTTTTTTATCTCTTTTACTGATTATAATTTAAATTATAAGCACATCTGAAATTTGGGGAATGCATTTGGAATCCAACTCTTAGCAATATCTTTATTAGATCCAATATAGCAACATCTTCCCCAGTACTCTACCATTTTTGATTCTAATAAGTCCGTGCAAAATGTCGTCTTTCATTATTCGAGTGAGGCTTCATCATCATTTACTGTAAAGTTCTTTTATAGTAAGAGGTATATTTGTTCACTCTTTCAATAATATTTGATATTTGTTTTTTATAGCTTTTACCGATTCTTTTTCTTGTTTTAAATACTTTTTTTCCGAGATTTGTATTATATGCTGCAGGTTATATACCCTAGATTTTCACTTTTTTGTGTACAATGTACACAATAATTTTGAACTTTTCAGATATTTGGGATCTAGAATTTTACGCTCCTCATCTCAGAACGTGATCAAAACTCTGCGTTCCGAAACAAAGATCAGAATCGGAATTGAAATGGCTATTTAGGTAATCGCCCAATCTTGCTTCTCTCTAAGCCGCGTTTTATAACAATGGAGATTTGATTAGATTTATTGAACCGATGTGACGGATAAAATTTGCATATCTGCAATGCTTTGGGTAGTACGTATTTAGAAAAAATAAAGGGGTAATAATATTTATGGCATTTAAATACCTTAAATTTGAAATAACACAGTAGTGCTGCATGATATATATATATATATATATATATATATATATATATATATATATATATATATATAATATATATAGATGTATATATATTTAATAAAATTAATAAGTTAGTGGAATACATAATAAAGAGAACAGGAGTAGAGGCAATATATAACAATATTTCCAAAAATCCTCATCTTTGGTTACTGGTTCTGGTAGGAAATCCTTTTATATTCTCCATGAACATTTGGATACAATTAGATATAAAAAATATTAACTCATGAAAGCTTTAAAGGCAATTAACAATTGACCAAAGAAGGCTAGTGTATGCCTCAAGGACCCAAAGGAATCATTCCTGACCTGAAAACTCCATTCCAAATAATGGCCTTATCTGGGGCGTCGAACGTACTTAGAGTACGACGAGAAGTTCGTGCTAGGGGCAGAAGATGTATATCAGACTTAAGAAGTACGGGATAACAAAAACGACCCCATCATGGTCTTGACGATTAGGTCAATGTTCCTTGGTGACATCGAATATGAAGGCCATTAACAAAATGGAATACTAAATTCGAGCACGATGCCTTGACTGGGCTTATGCGATGGCAATCAGGATCAAACCTAGAATCAGGGTGTATAATTACCACCATCCATGACTCAACCCTTCAACCAGTACGATACGATCTTAAAAACTAGTAATAATTCGTGGAATAACCTTAGGACCACCTTGAAAATTATATCATTCGAAAGTTAATGTAAAACCATGTAAGGGTTTCAGATTTCGTTAGAATCGGCCGAATAGTTACGATGTTGATACCCCAAATGCATTGAAAAGTAAAACGATTACCATCCCACCGACCCTCCGACCTACTAACCGACAGAGTAACTTATATAGTCACTAGCACGCGACTAAATTTCCTTTACGTTCATCTTGGAAGAAGTTTTTTAAAAAAGAGAAATAAAATAAATCAGCTTATATGGTTGGTGAAAGGTTATATGTTTGGTGAAATGTTATATGGTTGGTGAGAGGTTATATGCTTCTTGAAATGTTATATGGTTGGTGAAAGGTTATATGGTTGGTGAAAGGTTACATGGTTGGTGAAAGGTTATATGGTTGGTGAAAGGTTAAATGGTTGGTGAAAAGTTATATGGTTGGTGAAATGTTATATGGTTGGTGAAAGGTTATATGAGAGACAAATAGCAAGATCATTATGTAAGGAGACGAGAGTGATGGTTGAAAGGACTAATGTAATATTTCTTTTTAACATAAGTCGATTCATCACCTTTGCAGCAGAGAAAGGCAGGTCCATGAGAGTTGATTGTGCTTTGATTCGTAGCCTACAAGCAGTAGCATATTTGGAGTGCCCATATTTTCTACCTTCATCACATTTCAAAGAACTTCTTCACATCCCGTACGATATGATTTCAACGACGATATTGGAAAGACAGGGCAACTTTTGTTTTTACCTTTCTGAATAAATAGAGATAATCTAATTCTATTTCTAGTGTAACTCTAACCCATTATAACTATTTAAAGTCATTCAATCAAATGGATTTTTCTCTTCTCCTTCTTTGATTCTCATCTTCTTCGCGAATCATAAAGGCCTAAAGTTGTTTTTAAAACGCTCTTTGCCAACTGAGTTCTGGAGGTTGTCGAAGGGTTATCGAGAAAACCCATGAGTATTTATATTTTTATATATATATATATATATATATATATATATATATATATATATATATATATATATATATATATATTCGGTGTCTGGAAAGTCTGGAAACACAGGAGAAAAGATGTCTATTTTCTATGAAAAAATTGAACTCCATTTTATTCCATTGAAATATTAATAAATTTCATACTCAATATGATTTACACCATTTGCGGTGCAGAGTTCGATTCGCTTTGCGAGATTCATCCGATGGACCCGATGTATTTACTCTAAAGTTCCGTCAATTTGAGCACCTTCATTTATGATGCGCTGTTCCATCAGGTGTCTCGGGTCTTTATTTTAAGGAGGGTTGGGGGGTATGTTCTGGTGAATGAAGCGACTGTGATAATTCCTATCGGTCCAGACATAATAGACACCCTTATAGTTATTCGATAATTTGTGCAAATTCTCCAATGGTAACGAGTTCCCATTAACCGTCAACGGGAAACAATTCCTGGCCAATTTATCTTTGAAACAGCATTTAGCGTTCGGAATTGAAACCTTCATCTTGTCCTACAGACACTCTTTACTCAATCTTTCCTGATATAGAAAGAAGTCCGTGCAAAAAAACTGAACTTTCCGACCTACTTTTACTAAAATTACTTTCTTCACTAAACACCATTTAAGTCACTATTTTATTTGCATGTGCAGAATCTCTCTCGAGTCGAGATTCCACATCATATATATATATATATATATATATATATATATATATATATATATATATATATATATATATATAAATATATATATATATATATATATATATATATATATATATATATATATATATATATATATATATATATATATATTTTACAAAATAGTGATGAGGAATTATGTTAGGTCTACATTGCAATGGCATCGAGTATGATATTATTCAGATATGGAACAAAGCTTTCGAAAAATTTAATGTTCTCCAATCAACCTCATTCCATAGTCTGTAAAATAATTTTTTTCTTTTTATCACATTAAACGTCTTAAGCTACTCGTGACGTTGCTTCATCCCGCATTTATATCTTCTTTTTCCATTAAACTCTAAATATTCCTACTATTAAATTTCCTCAGCCAAACACTATTGCTCCCATCGTCAGTTTCTCTTCAGTTTCACCAAATGATTCCATCCAATTAGTGATTCTTTTTTTATGAAACATTTATTCTTATAATCAGTAGACGATTCATTTCAATACTATATTTCAATTATTAAAATTTTCTTTGTTTTACTACTAACTTATACGATATTTTGTATTTTTCTAAGTTTTAGTTATCATCTTATAGCTTAATGCATTGTTTTTGTATTATAGATATAATTATTCATTACTTACATATAAATTTGCGAATGTTTTCATAAAATCAATTTTAAAAATCTACTTCATTTGGAATTTTTAATTATTTATTCTCCAGCTTTCGAGGTGCCTTTATTCATTTCACTTTTATCGTGTACATTGTTTAGTTAATTTTGGGATCTTTTTTCCTCCTTCAGCCTAATTGAGGCTCCAAAGGGATTCGAACCAGCGTTTCTGTTCTCTATTGTAGCTGAGTAGTAATGCACTCGTTTCTTACGCGAGACGTCTTTGATTCGAACCTCACGTGAGTTTGAGAATTTTTCATATATATATATATATATATATATATATATATATATATATATATTCCAGCATTGTTGGGAGGAGGACTCTGTGGAACAAAGGGCGCAACACCCGTGATTCCGTTTTCCCCTAATTTTAGTTCTGCTCACGAGCAAGAATTTACGGACATATCCTCTATCCCTAAATGTACGTTTGTTCCTATACATGTGTTGTTGTTTAACCTCTCTTTTATCTCTATGTTCTCCATTTTACTCTCCTATTTTTTTTTATCTTATTTCTCAGTCTCAAGTATTTTCCATTTTTCTGTTCCCTCGCTTAATCTTATAACTTTTAAAATAACTTCATTATAACCATAATTTTTAAAAGGAAAATGTGCTCTTATTTTGTATTTAGAGTACGAGTATCTGTATTGAAATTCCAGATGGCAGATTAAAATTAAAAATTTTCACCTGACCTTTATACACACAATTACACTGCTTCAGATAAAAATATCAGCCATTCACTGCTTATACAGTACACGGAGCATAGTTGATAATATACTGATCTTTACATTTCAAGTACAAATGTTCACCTGTGCAACCAAGTGTAAATCAACAATGTGCAGATATGTTAATTATCTTTTACGATGGTTTAAGTATTAATTAATGCATTTAAGCCTCGGAATACCCATCAAGGATTGCGATAAAATCTTTGTAAATCTAACAAAAATAAAGACACTTAAATATGGATATGGAAAAGGTTGAGTTTAAAGTTTCGACGAGACACAAATCCCGTGTTAATAATGGACAACTTACGTGTCGTCTAAAAAACAAATCCCGTTTTTTTGTTATTTTCTTTCCCTCAGATTTATTATAGTCTGAAGTGTGTTTTCATCATATAGGTTAAATTATTCCTGGTTTGAAAAGGGGATAAGAAAAGAGTAAATCCCAAAATTTATATCTGTGAATTTCTAATGGACGATCAAAAATTATCTTCTATTATAGATGAATCTCTGCAGCACTTTACTATCCTATCTACTGGAATGCTTCCTACTTACCTGGTACAGCGAGAATTAGCATGAGCTCCAGATATATCCTCAAGTATTTCATCCTTAATGAGTTGTTAAAATTAACAATTATGATCAGCAATTCTCTCTCTTGTTGATATAAACACGGGATGAAATTAATTTAGATTTTGGCACGCGTTTTAGGCGCACAAAATTTAAATTAAAGATATATCTTTAAATTCGTCGTTGGCAGGAGGAGAGTTTCAAAATTATGTATTAAGAGTCTTATTTAATCGCAATAATTAGGGTAAATTACTTAATTTCCCCGGTTATGTAAATTAAATCTGTAAATTTTTAACGATTGTCATGCATCGTAAAAATATATTAGTTAATTTCATTTTTTTATAAACTTTACTTTCGATTCACAATAGAGATAACTATAAATAAAAAGATACTTTATGGCGTAATTTCATGAGGGACAATCACACGCGGGCCAAATACAAGTCAGGAGAGACACGTCTAAACCCGACAAAGTCCAGCAGCACACTGAGATTCTGACACTGTTTATATGTAGACCTTCTTATCTGTGACGATGGGAAATTACAGTTCATTGTGATGATTGCAAACTCTCATACTTAGTATGGTACAGTTATAACGCCACTCCCAGCTCATTTATCGGGGGGGTTCTGAGGTGTCATAATTCAATGCAAGGCGGAAGTAAAAGTCACGCCCACAATTCTTAGGATCACGTCTGTCTATTTAAATATAGACTTAATGTATGTTTTTGCAGTTGATTGGGGCAAGAAGCTCTTTCTGCTGGATTATAACAAATTTTACTGAACAAATTAGTTGCGTGATAAGTTAATTGTGATTTAATTAGATAATCTTATCAAGCAAAAAAATAAATAAAAAAATAAAATCACCTAAAAGGATTGAAGTAATTTCTCTTCTTCATAATATATATATATATATATATATATATATATATATATATATATATATATAATAATAATAATAATATATATATTAGTGAAGATGGATAGCAATCTTTCTTGAATGCAAATTTTGTTGAAGACCATGGTGTATTTCGCCTTAGTTAATTTCCTTTGGCAACTTTCTATTCTTCTAACTGTCTTTTTTATTCCATCTTCTAGATGGTAAATCACTTGTCCTGTATTCATCACCTCTTTTAAATGAATGGGTTTGGTATAAAACAAACTGAATTGCTGAACTTTCGATCTTTTTCGATCAACTTCGAATGAAATGTGGAGTCAGAGTCAGACTGAATGAAAGAAGCTCATAAGATCATAAGAGAGCATAAAGATAGAATGTGGAGAGAGAGATAGGATAGATAGAAATTAAAGGTTGGTGTGTTGGTGTGGGTGTTAATGTGTGTAGGATTATAGATGAAGATGATGCAGTGAGGATGCTAAGGATTTGTGCCAGGCTGCCTGGCTAATGCTTTCGGTTTTCTTTTATAATTTATTTTTTTGAGATACATAGTTATATTAAGCATTCGAGCCTTTGTTTCCATTTGCTCAATTGAGCGTCAGTATCATTTTTTTAATTTTGGTTTATTTATTTTTTTTGCTTCTTTCGCTTTTTTGGTTTTTGTTTATTTCCTTTTTTGGCTGTTGTTTTTCTTCTTTAATAAGGTCAGTAATTACTTTTCTTAATTTCTCATGGGGATTTTCATTTGAGTTGTAGAGTTGGTAGTCATGATCGGTTGTCCTTTTTTAGTTACGTTTCTGGTAGTTACATTTATGTACGCTAGTCTATTACCTATAGATTGGATTGACGTTTGTTAATGTTTTTCCCAGGCTTCCGTCGAAGCGCCGTTTATAATGCGTTCGACGGAACTCGTCTTCTTGTATGATGCTTTGGTCTATTATTTTCTGGGGTATTGTTTTTTTAATTTTTTTCCCACAGTTTTCTTGCTCTTTTTTGTAAGACTGTGTTTATGGGTTCTATAGTAGTTCTGCGGTGTAGTTCTGCTGGTATGTAATCTTGTCTTCTTGTATTTGTTTTGAATGTTGTGGCTTGATTTTGGACTCTTTGGATCTTCTTGATTTGGGAGTTACTTAATTCGTTCAATGGTACTATAGAGTATAGGAGCTTAGGTTGTACTAAGGCCAAGTATAATTTTCTTTTATTTTTGGTTGATAGTTGTCTGAATCTGTATAGTGTTGATAAGGTGGATTTTGCTTCGATGATATTTTGGGGTAAATGGCAAATATAGCCTGTTGTTGATAATTTTCTGTCCGAGGGCACGTCCTTCTGTTTAGTAAGGGTATGCCTCTCCATCTACGCATACAGTGGTTTTCTTTCCTTCTGTTTATGTGTATTAACTTGAACTTATCTTTGTTTGTCTTTATTTTGTTTATTTTTTCATAATCATTCAGGTTTTTAATTTCCTTTCTTGTTCTTAGAGAGATGTCCCTGTTTTTTTTCTGTCACTGGTCACTATTTGTGTGATGTCGTCCGCTAGTTTGATATACATCGCACATTCATTGGTTGGATGCGGAAGGTCCCTGTTGTACACTGTGTACAGCGTTGGTGTAAGGCAGCCATCCTGTGGGACACCCGTTTGCAGATTAATTGCGTCACCCGTTTGGCCGTTTATCTGCAATACGGCTTTCCTCTCGTCTAGGTAGCTGCAGAAGTTTATTTCTAGATTAAGGTCACAGATTTTGGCTTTTAGGCCGGGCAACCACAACTTGTACAAGGCTTTAGCAACATCTCGGAGTACAATATCAACTCTGTTGCTTCGCGCTGTTTATGTAGCAATTTTTTATGTGAGGATTGCTGGCGCGGTGTGTGTCCCTCGCTTCCTCCGGAACTCGTGCTGTTGTGGGTTGTATATGTTGTTTTTGTTAAGGTGGTTGATCAGCCTTTCGTTAAGTTGCTTTTCTAGGACTCTACCTAGAAATTCCACAAGCAAGATCGGATGGAAGCTTCCAACTTGGTTTTTCGGTTTGTCCGGCTTCGGTAAGAAGATCATATTTGCCGTTTTAAATGCTTGGGGAAAGTATCCCATATTTAGGCAGTCATTGAAGATCTTCACTACCGATTCGTGCACATTTTCTGGGGCATTGATTAGATGAGCCATGGATATTCCACTTTGTCCTAGAGCCTTTTGTTTAGAGGATTTTAAAGCTGTCAGGTATTCTTCCATTGTAAAAGGCTTTCCTTCTCCTATGGGATTGTGTCTTTGTTCGTCAACGTTTATAAACGGTATAGTACGTTCACGTTGTGTTTCAAGGCTATGTATGATTTCATCTTCGTAGTTTTGGTCGAATTATTGGCTCTATTCCGGTGAAATAGAAATTATTTTCTTCCAGTGTGTTCGGAAGTGTTCTTGAAGTCCTCATTTTGTTCTACTATCTGGTTCTGTATTTTCAGGCTTATTTCCTCATTTGGCTGTGACCCGCGGAATTTCCTGTATTGTCTCCAGAATTTCCTTGGATCCTTTTCTATTTCCATTTTACCTTATTATATTATTCCAGAGACGGTCTGAATTTTCCTTGATGGAGGTGTCTATTCTTCTTCTGATTGCGATTATACTTCTGTACCTTAGCATCGTATTTCCCGATACTTTTGATTTCATTTATTATGTTCTGAATCTCTTCCATTTCATCTTGGATCTCTTAGGTCCGTCTAGGTGAAGGTATGGTTCTGTACTCTATTGTTGCGGTGTGTATACTGTCCGCCTCTCTGATTTTTCTGGTAATTAATTAGAGTTGGTCATCTATTTCCTCTTTACCCTTGTTGTTAAGGGATCTAGTTTTTATTGTGTTTAAGTAATGTCTGTATCCATCTCAGTTTGTTCTGCTGGTTGCTTTTCTGCGTTTTATTTTTATTTGGATGGGCGAAGTTGAGATGGTGGTAATTATGCTTAAATGGTCGGAGGGGGTGCGGAGCTTGGCTGTGTGTGGTGATTTAGAATGAAGTTTTGATTCGTTAAAATAATATCTGGGGTAGTCGAGGCTCGGGCTGTAAGATAAGTAGGGAAGTCTGGTCATTCTCTGTTTAATAGGACTCTTTGCATTAGGACATGAAGGGTTTTTCCTGTTCCATTTGTATGGGTTGTTTATCCTGCTTCCCTGCACCTTGCGTTAAGGTCTCCTGCTAGAAAGGTTGAGGCCTGTCTATAAAAGAGCTTAATGAAATTAAGTATCGGTAGGTACGAGCGTCTTGGAGGTTGGTGGGCGCCGGCTATGACCAGATCACCTGTTGTCATTTTTATATTTACTGCTAAAAATGATTCTTCTAGGTCTTTTATTTCTGTGAAATGAATTCATTTTATAATACCTATTGCAACTCCGTCATATCTTGTCTGGGAGTAGTTGGTTGCTATGAATTTATAATTGGGGATTTTTATTGTTTCCGTCTCTGTGTTCATACCATGTTCTGTTAGGATTATTAAGTATGGGGCTTTCTTTCTTATTATGTTCGACTAGTTTATGCATTTCTCCTTCCAGCGATTAACGTTCAAGGGAAATATTTTAATTCTACTTTGATACCTGTTCATTGTTGTTTATAGCTGTTTGTGGTATCTTCCTGACTTTGTTTTTTTTTTGGTCGGCCTAGGGATCGAGTGCATCCATTTATTTTATTTTTAAATTCACCGCACGAGATGTTGCTACATGATTCTGGGGCGGTGTATATCATACCCTGTTTCAGTGCATTGTGAACTTCCGTTTTGTCTGCGTCTGCTTTGTATTCCCATCTATATTTTCCCTTGACTAGTCCATTGACTATTTCCTTCTGCTTATATTGCTTTGGACTGGGGTAAGTATGAGATCCGTAAATTTTTATGTTGAAGTCTTGGGTGGTCACTTTTGATTTTTGTTTTTTTTCTGAGCTCGTTTTTGTGTTTTCTTCGTCGGTGTTTAGTTCTTCAGAGTCAGTTTTCATTTCACTTTTGTCTTCTTCTTCTTCTTCTTGGTTAGTATTGTCCTTTGGAGTCATGTTTATTTTATACAATTTGCTCGAGGGTGGGTTCTCCGGGAACCACATTTTCTTTAGCCCGTTTTTTTCAAGCATAGTATTCAGTTCAGTTGCATATGATCCCAGTTTCGCCATGTTGTCAAAGTGGGCATGCATTATGCACATAAATAAGTTGGGCCTCATTCTACCTTCAATGTTGACGTGTGGTCTGTGCGGCGGGTGCAGTGACGCTTCCTTTAGCTGTTGCTGCGACGTAGGAAGTATTTTTCCTCCTTTCTTTCTCTGTGTTAATCTCAGCTTTTTTTCTTCCGAATTAATTGTTTTTTAACTGGGCATGACATGGCTAGACATCTATGCCCATTTCCGCAGTTTAAGCACTTTTTTCTGTGCTTCTGCACTTGTATTCCCCTGTGATCTTGGCTTGAGCATTTAGAGCATGCTTTTCTTTTGAAGGTACATTCCTTGGTTATGTGCTTGTCTAGCGCGTAGCATGTGAAGCAAACTTGCACTGACACGAATGTTTCTCTTTCGATTTGATCGGGAGAGATTTTTGTGTAGAATTCAATGAGTCCTTGTTCGGCGGATTTCTTTGAAATTTTCGTAGATCTGAAGATCACTTTGAAGACGTGACTATGGTCTTCTCAATTCTGGTCCATATATTTGGTAACGTCCTCGATCTTTGCCCATTCTTATTCTTTTTCGAGTTCCTTTTATTTCCTGTGCCGTGTGTTTTCCTACCCATGGGTTAAGGCGCCGCCATATTACGGATCTTTTTGTTTGCACGTCAGGCGGCATCCGAGGTACAAGTCCTATTTTCCCGGGTTTTTTGGGTGCGCCCTCACTCATAGGGAGTTGAAGGTCTTTTTCAGTGTCGTAAAGCGGCACATATTCATTGTGTTGGTCCTTTAGTCGTAGGAGGACCACTCATATATCTGCATAGATGCTCTTCAGCGTCTGTTCCCGGGAGGGTATCTCCCGACTGGGGAGGATGCAAAGGGTGACCCTCTTCGCTCCTTCACGGTCGTCTATTGTGGCTGGGTTGCAGCCTCCTTCTTCTTGTGGGTTATCCTTTTTTCTTACCGAGTTAGTTTGCCTGGGATAAAAAATATGTTATATTTGAGATGAAAATGAGAATAAAGCCCCTGCCCATCAATCTTTAGCATAACCGGTATAAATGCCTGGGGGAAAATGATATATGAATGATATCATAGACCTGGGGAGGCGCTCCAGAAGGATGACTCGTGGCGGACTTGATGATAGGTGGTGAATGAATCAACTACCCCCTCCGAGGTGCCGCCTCTTCTGGGGTTTGGGTATCGAGGCTGCTTCCAGCTCACATAGAGCCGGTTTTATGTCTTTCTATGATCACTGCCGGTCCATCAGGGATAGAGAGAACTCTTCCCCAACGGATGCAGCATCGCCTCTTGTCCAGGGTGCCTATGACGGAAGGTTCCAAAGTGGGCTAATCCACAAACCTGCTTTCCTAATCGTTTCGAATTTTGCCTTGTCTCACAATGGGCATAGTTCGAACTAGGTTAGTAATGGCAGTACACACAGCTACGCCGTAGAAGGTGAGAGAGGAGGGGGTGATGAGTTCAAGTATCCATAGAAATAATTATGACCCCCTAGTATTAAATCTCTTCTTTTTTTTAAGTCCTCCGTAAGGAAAAAAGTGGCGTTGGAGAATGGAGAGGAAGGTATTTTCTGTAAGTTCGATGTGGAAAATGCTCTTGTAATTCTCCGATTTTCTTTATTCTCCAAAAGGTCAGGTGTTGGAAAACGAAAGTAGCGTAAGCTGTCTTTTGAATGCGAGTGCTCAATATCCGTACGTCCGAGCACCTCAATTTATCGGACTCTCGTGAAAAATTTCCACCAATTTTTCTCCTTTATCGAATTCGAAGATAGTTGCCAGGAGTGAGTATGCCAGGGGTTCTACGCAGTCGAATGAAATAAATGAAATGAAAAGAGAGGTAAGAGACAAAGACCAGCCAAGGAGGGAGGGGAGGAGGCCCGATACTCCTTTATAGACCCCTACAATCACAATTTCTAAAGCCAACTTGGCTCCAAGCACTGTGAGTACAGCGGTTAGGAGTGAGAGGGAGAGGAAGAAGAAGGTTTTAGGATAGAACAACGAAGAAAATAGTAGGAGAGAAAAGTGGACTTAGTCATGGGACCTAAAGCTTAACGTGGAATCCGAACCACGATGTGTCGCTTATCTCTAACTATACCTTTGCAGTTTATCGTAATCCCTGTCCCACGTATCACTGTGAGTCCCGTGTGCGAATGTGATAGTAAAAAAGGAATAGATGCTGAGGCTAAAGGAAATAAGAGGTTTGCAAAGAGATACTATTTGCCTGGAGGTCAGGCTTATCCCTGTCCACTTTAGGTAGTATAGCTAGCGTGATAAAGTTAGAAAGTAGTATTGGTATTTCTAAGGCGTTCAAACCGTTATTAGTAAATATTCTTAGTAAAAACTGGTGTAGCTTTCTACCTTTCCATCTATTCTTTCATATTCCTATCCTAGTTATAATTGACTATATGCTATTCTCTGGTGTTGCATCGGTTAATTAATTACTCTTAGTCGTCGACAAGTATTAATATCATCCTCTAGGTGTAGATTTCTTCTTCAAATTCTTCTCCTCCCTAATCTATCTGTGTGATCTCCATTATTTTCTTTGGTTAATTTGGTTGGTTAATTCAACTCCTACTTCATTCTGTCTTTTCTAAGACTTACATTGTTAAGTGGCTTTATCCTTGCCTCCCTATGTAGGTCTCGTACTTTTCTTATTTCTCCTCTTCTTGTGTTTGTCTTTAAGTAGATAGCTTTGTTTTGGACTTTTTAGGGTCTTAATAGGTTACTTCTCGAGATCGTGTACATCGCGATGGTTGGATAAGTAATCGCGGACTGTTCTATGCCTTGATAAAGTTTTCTCTTGTTTTTCATGCTTGGGTAAACTAACTTTTACAGTAATGCTAGGCCGCTCTTCCCTCGATTTACCCTCTCAGTTACCTGCTTTTTATAAGCTGATTTAGTAATGGTTAGTCCAAGCACCTTATTAATGCTTCTTATCTCTTTTGCAGTCATCTTAGCTAGCATTGGGCCGTTCCTCTTGGGGCAAATTATGATTTGAGTGAGTCGTTGGCAAATTGGATGCTCAAGCATTCTTCATTTCTTGGTGGTGGTATATCTGCTGTGTAAATTGAATAGAGAGGCGGACTCAGACAGCCGCCTTGGGGCAAACCCGCAGCGAACTCGAATATTTCACCCTAATGTCGTCGTTTTTCTACATAAGAACGTCTCTCCATTACATAATCACATAAAATCCGTTCGATTCTGTTGTTCATTCCTAATCTGAGTATCTTGAGTTGTCTACCCCTATGCCATACTTTTTCGAATGCCTTGGAAACGTCCCAGCATACAATGTCTACGCTCTTTTTCCTTTCTTTGCCTTTGCTATCTTTTCAAATGTGACTCCGTGCTTCTGTTTTTCCTGAAGCCAAATTGGCAGCTGTTTCTTCGGCCATTATCATCGAGGAATTTTGACAGCCTTTTATTTATTATTTTTTACAATACCTTACCGATGAAATCTAGCAGCGAGACGGGGCGGTAGCTACGCACTTGATCTGAGGGTTTTCCCGCCTTGGGTATGGATATCATCTTTGCCACTTTTAGTTCATCAGGAAAGTATCCCGTGTTCAAACACGCATTGAAGACGTTTCTCACTCCTTCCAGTATGTTCGGGGGTGCTTCGATGTAATTTAATCTGGTGAGTCCCGATCTGCCTGAGGCTCTCTGTCAGAAGTTCTTTATGGTTTCTTTTAATTAATCAGATGTAAGAATCACGTCTATTCCGTCGTTGTTTTTTCTCCTTTCCTCGACAAAGTGGAAGGGGTTTTACCTTTCGATCTCTCCATTGAGTTTATCCACGATCTGATGTTCGAATTCAATGTCATAGTCTTCATTCTCTTCTTCGCTAATTTTGAATACATTTCTCCAGTGCTCTCTAAATAATGCGTCTATTTCTTCATCATCTTCTAAAATGTTGATCCATGCATCAACCTAACGAGAGTTGTTCTAGTTGACAACACCGTACTTAAAAGAAAAGAGGGAAATAAAGCTAGGCTAAACATATTAGAAGCCACTGGAGTAAACGAAGAAAAGCCGGCCATCAATATTTGAGCGTTAAGCTAGAATCGAACATTAAAGTTGTTTTAAAATTCTACTCACCGGATTGGCTCGTTTCCTCTTACGTTACGATCAACCAGGCGGAGTAAATATCCCCTAAAAACCATTTTCTTTCATTCAGACGGCCGAATATTCGACTACTACGCTTTGCTGATAACCTGCGGATAAAGCATTTTTGTTGCTTAGTAACGGACCTTGAGCACCGCATATATAGAAGAGCGCCTATTCTGGAAGTATTTCGTTGAATTGCACTTCACCCTTCGAAAAGAGCAAATACTGTTTTCATTGACGATTCATAACCCAAAGAGGGCTTAAACGCCTCACTACTCCCGTCCATCGCCCTGCGTGGGAACCTGCTCGGATGTCTGCCATTCATTGGTTTCGTCTTAACTATGCTGGTCACTTGGACTGACATAATTAAGGACTTATATGAAAACTTGTTTGAGGACTATCCCACAGCGGAAGCATAAGTCAGAAATTATTTCGAAACTGTGGCAAAACTGTGAGTCCCGGACAAAGGAGAGAAGCTCATCGCCTGGGGGACCCGGCCAGAATCATAGAAGGAAGTACACCCGTCTCTATGTAGTTGGATGCCGTTATGGCGTAAGTAACCGAGAGGAGGTGGCGAAACTTTAGCGTCCGTTGATTCAGCCGCTACTGTATCAAGTCCACCATAATTCACCCCTCTTGAGGTTTCCACTCGAGATCCATCCTTTCTATCCTACACCCATCATTCTGGCAGCAAACGAGCGGTGGACCAACAGGAAAATAGACGGGTACGTTTTTTCATCATTTTTTGGACTCGTATCCCAACATACCTTTCACTAACCATTACCTCCTTTACCACTTCATAACTTCCTTTTTTGCTCAAAACACCATAATTACACTTTGGTTTAAAAAAAAAAAGAAATATCACAAGAGGACATAGTAAGGACGCAGAAGACTATGAAGACCCTCACTAAGAGGGTCTATCTAAGGTCCATCCACGGAAAGAAAAACCCTAAAAAGGGCACCTCTGTGAAACCCTCTACCTCGAATTAAAAGTAGCACTGGTGAAACTTATTCAAGTGTATCTAGAATCATCGCCTTATGTGCCGAGACTAAGGACATGGACCCGCTCCTATCGGAAGAGGGAGCGAGGGTCCTCAGAAACACTGAACTGGAAGTGAAAACCCCTCCACAAGTGGCAGCAAACCGAAGTTTGATCTGCCACAAAGTGGAGAGCTGGGTGGGTGAGCATACACCCGATGAGCTCAAAGAGGAGAGTACCAAAAGCAATCCCTGGGCCCAAGTTCGTGAAATAATAAAATTTCGCGAACACACCCACGTGTTTAAAATTACTTTCGCTACCACTGAAATGGCCAAGAAATAGACGCAGAATGGAATACTGGTATTTAATATGAGAATACCAGGCGAAAACATACAACAGGAGAAATTTAATAAAATTCAAATGTGCTTTGTATGCCATAAACTCGAGGACCATACTACGAGGATATGCCTGGATAAAAACAAACTGTGGTGGAGTAAATGCGCCACGGAAGGACATCGATTTGACAACTACGAGAGCACTAAGAAGAAATGCCTTAACTTAAAGGAGAACATAGGACCATGCCCCTGATCTGCCCCAAGCGCCGCGAGATCATTAAAAGAAAGGAAGAAGAAGAGAGGAGAGCTAAGGAAACCAACATGACATGAGATCTAAGTGCAAAAATACTGATTTGCATTATCCACGCAAATGTGGCTAATGCAGTGAAACCTGTCTGCTATAACCAGGTACTCAAAGCTCTCCTGAAAGCAAACAATCTTCCTTCAGGAATTATGCCTGCAGACCCTGAGACGCTCCAAGCCATTCAAGGAATCAGTCATAAGGAACGACACCGTCAGGTCTAGACTGGAGGATATCGTCGAAGAGGACGTCGAGTAACAAGAAGAAAAGGCTGAAAGTGAGGAGGAATCCTTCCCTTCTGACAAGGAAGAGAGCCCCTGCACCCGTACACAAGCTACGAAGAGCAGGTTCAAAACCCCGAGTCTCCTTCCGAAAAAGGAAAACCTCGGGCACAGTAAAATCGCCCAGTCAGCCCCCAAGAAGAAGAAGAATAAGAAGAAGCATGGGTAAAAACAATTCACCATGTTAGGGAACGCAGTGAAGATATTGGAAAGTAATATCAAAGGCTGGACGAGGAAAAGACTTCTTTACGGAAATGTATTCAGGGAAATTGATGCAAACATCATCTTAATTTCGGAACCCGGGATCGACACGCATAGTGCAGAAAGGAAAATCTGGAACTACGATGTGTTGATCACAAATTATTCGCAGGAGCGGTTGACGGAGCCGCTATTGAAATAAAGAAATGGATTAAATACAAACAAATAAGAAATCTAGAAGAATCCTACCTCGCAATTGAGCTCCAACTTGACATAGGAAAGTTAGTCATTGCTACCAGATGTAAACTGCAAAGGAGAGATGTGTTACCAATTCACATTCTCACCGGCCTATTTGGCAGAAGAGCCCCCACTATATTAATGGGGAATCTGAATGTCAGATGCCGAGAATCTGGTTACAGGACCTTCAATGGTATAGGAAGAAACCTGGACCTATTGGTGGACAGAATTATTGCCCAGCGAATAAGCCCCAACTTCCCCACTTTTGTCAGAGAAGGAAGTGCCACCAAACCAGACATCTGTATGGCCAATCGTCAGCTGCCGTTCAATTACTACATGTAACCACTCCAGGTGGCATGTAGTGACCATATAGGGATCCAACTCACTATCAACAGGAACCCTATACAAGTTCTAGCTGTAGCCAGAAATAACTACAAAATAGCAGACTGGACACGGTACGTGCGCCTTCTCGAGGCCTACGATGCGCCCAACTTGGAAGAAGCAATTTTCATGAGATTGACGAGGCACTCGACAACCTCAATAACCATCTCAGCAGCGCAGATAGGGCTTGTATCCAAAAATCAGAGTATAGGACCATCTCTACCTACAGATGGACAGAATGCCTGAAGGATTTATACCGGGAGCTGAAGTTATTTTATGAAATAAACGTCAAGAATGTGACAGTTCACTCAATACAGGGAAGTAAAGAAGTCAAAGAAGAACTGAACCAGTTGATTTTCGAACAACAATGGAGACGATGGGATGATGCGATCGATAGCCTCGATCACGAAGCCACTCCCAAAGATTTTTGGAAAAAGATCAGAAATCTCAAAGGATTGACTGGGAAGAAACAGAAGATCAAGCTCCCAAAGGAAGATGGCAACACCGAAACGGAATGAGGAAGAATTGAAGAGCTATTTTGAAGTTTGGGGGAAAAAGTCTCCAGTATAACTGAAAAGTAAAACGAAGACTATGACCTAAAATTTGAAAGCAACATCATCGGCGAGCTTAACGGGAAAATACACAAACACACCCTCACTATCAGTTAAATAGACAGCGCGACGGAGACACTGAGATTGCCGAAGAAGAACTACTCGGCGCGTTCCGCTCATTCCGACAAAAAGCCCCAGGACTATCGGGGCTTACAAAGCTAAACTTTGAAAAAGCACCAGCCAATGTCATCGAAGGGATGAGACAAATATATAATGACTGTCTGAACACGGGAGACTTTCCCAATGCTTATAAAACGGCTATGATGATTTTCTTGCCTAAGCACGGAAAAGACCTAACGTTGAAGGAGAGAATTTGCTGTGAAGCTCTTCGAGAAGATCCTCAACAGAAGACTGGTGTCTCACCTGGAGGGTAACTCACTCTTCAAGCCACATCAATTCGGGTTTAGGAGGAAACAAAGTACGGAGATCTCGATTAATGTCATCACGGAAAAGCTAGCCAAAGCAAAATGGGAAGGAAGTTACGTGAACATTGTTTGTCGGTAAGTCTCAAAGGCGTTTGATAAGGTGTGACAACGGGAAATGCAGTACAAGATCTTACAACTGGTCCTAAGTGAAAACTTAGAAAGAACTCTCTGTGACTATGTCATGAAGAGAGTGGCGTACATCATTTTAGGGTGCACGGACGGACCAAAGTTTCTGCTCACTGCGGGCCTCCCACAGGGGGGTGGGGGTGCCTGTCCCATACTCTACTTGATTTACCTTGCTGATAACCCAGCCTCTGTAAGCCCCACATGCTTCAACATTCAATTCGCCGATGATTTCACCCAGATAATCACTTGACAATGCAGGCAAGCTCACATGACAGCAGCAGAAATTGAAAATCTTAACACCTACGAGGCTCGGTGGAAGATCCGCACCAACCAGGAAAAGTTTAAAGTTGTCCCCATAGGCAGGAGACTACTTTACGACGTTAGGGGTGGGGGGAAAGAGGTTATCCCTACACCATGGAGTGCAATGTACTTGAATGAAGATCACTTTATTCGCGTACAAGTAGCACGTCCAAGAAAGAACCACCAAGGTCATTGATGCAGTCAAAACTCAATAGAATTTTCAGAAATTTTCGTCAATATAAAAAGAAAAAGATCTACAATGCATTTGTAAGATCGACGCTGCTATACCCCGCTTTTCATGTTGCTCGAAGACACAAAGGAGGAAACTACAAGTGGTGTAGAATAAATTTATGTAACTAATTACAGGTACATCAGACATGAAGAGAAGACCCCAGAAAGAGATGCACCGGGAGGCGGGGTTAAGTATCATTAACATTGTCATAGAAGAACGGACAAGGAATATGCAGAAAATGGTTAATCGTCAATTGGAAGATGATATCGTCTAAATGAATGACTAGAACAGAAGAGGAATAAGTCGCGCCAGATTTCCCAGCTCCGCCGGGATTTTAGCTGGTGGAGCAGAGGTGCAGTTCTACACATGAGAATAGAAATGTTTTTTACCCTAAAACAAATAAAATAACAGGCCAAGAAAAAGATTACCTAATCGAGTAACCTCAAAGATTTCTACAAATTCACCGATGAAGACCCAACTTTACCGATGAAGATCCAAATTTACCGAAGAAGACATCCATGAAAAAACAAAAAACACGAATTACACTCACTACGAGATATACAAAAAAAAAACGAACAAAGACACTAAGCACAACACTAAAGTAATTAATAAAGTATTTATTACCACAACAGCAAATGCGCATATCATACCCAAGGACATTAATTGTTTTTTAAAGACAAATGGCTTGAACGCCATATTATATACAGGTAATCAAATGTCACATTGAAAAATTTCGAAAAACAACAAAATATGTATTGAAGAAATGCATGAGCAATAAAAAAAACAAGCTGAGTTCATTTCAAAACACTGCGAAAAAGGCCTTCTAGGGATACCAGATAAAAAATGCGCTTATTAGAGTTACCTCATGGTTGGTGTGGAAGAACTGCAAAACTTTGTTAAAAATTTTTTTGTAGGAAGCCTCACAATTTGCATTGGTGCGACGAAGAATTTCTTAAGTATGAAAAACTGCCTCTATAGATCTGGGCCATTCTAATTTATAAATTATATATATATATATATATATATATATATATATATATATATATATATATATATATATATATATATATATATATATATATATATATTATTGAAGGCGAGTGCTAACTTATTGTTAATTGTTTTTTTTCAAGTCTTTCGATTTGTATTATATTCTTCTTTTGGTCTTGGCTTAACCCGTGGATTAGTTCTCCCCAATTCATTAGAAAGTCGTGACGCACGAGGTCAGAAAACTGTTTCTTTAAGCAAATTTTTAAAGGCTAAACAGTTGTGACTAGGGAATAAGATACATAGCTTTTAAATATGTGATTAGTTGTGTTAACATTTATACGAACATATTTATAGAAAATGGAATTTCTTTAAATGATTGAGACTCTATAATGGTCACGACATTATCTCCACACAAAATTTTTAGTCTTCCCATTAATGAGAAAACGTACAGTATTTAGGGGTTGTTATTTCCACTTGCCTAAAATAGGTGACTTATCTGTCACGAAAAATGTTTTTGCTCACATCTTTCGATCATTTTCCCGCTGTGACTTTTTTCATCTAATTATTTAATAGTAATAAATATGACCTGTATTTTAGATGGTTTTCGGTGAAATAACTAGCCTCGTTAACTAAAACTGTTAAAAAGATTTTGATCGAAAAATGACGCTAAGATCAGACGTGAAATGAGTCAATTTTAAAGCTATTGCCTGGTATCGTGGAGTTCGAGACTGTTGTTTCACAAGGAAGAAACTGGGCATTGCTGGGCCTGGCTTCACCGCTCGAAAAATAAGCAGTTCGGATGCGATTTGAGGCAAAGAATAAGTATGATCAGGCGTTCTTCTTTTGGGCACTAATGAAATATTAGGATAGAAAAACATTACGATGCCTCAATTATCTACCTGCAAAAGTACTAAATTTGAAGTTTGTCTTATCAAAATGTAATAGGTGAATGTCAAAAAAATTACTATTTCTTCACTCGTATAAAGGAAGAAGTGAATTAAATTTTATTGATAAGATGAAAGATTCTAGATTAGACAGTCTAACTTTTTTAATTCAACTTCAAACCAGGTTATTTAAAGTCTACCTTTTACACCGAGTTCGAAAGTATAATATGAAACTGCTCCTTGCCAAGAGGTTGTAACTCAAACAAACTGTGGCAAACGGGCCCTCGCTGACAGCCACTGGCAAGTAGAATTGAACTTAAATTTCCTGGCAAGAGACAAATGACCATGGCAACGATATTCGATACCGAAAAGATAACTACAACGCGATTCTTAACTTTTCTGATCGAGAATCATAGTAAAAACTACGACTAAGATAAGGAGATATCTGGAGTATGTGTGTTTGGGAGAGGTTGATTGACGTGGCAAATTTTTTACCGAAAGAGAAACAATGAGATGAGAGGAGATTGATAATTTATTGCGGTTTTTATCACCCATCATCACTCCTTTAAGGGCACTATATTTGGCACTGATGGCGGAGACTTCTCAGAACCAAAACACAGGTATTTTCAATGTATGGTTACCACCGTAAGATCGGTCTGAATAAAAACTCTTTCTGGTAACAATATAACTAGTTGTTGTATAACATCAACACAATATCAGTAGTGTTTCTATTTGACTTGCCAGTAGGTCAGGAGATATATCGACATATATAAATTATGTTATAGAGTCGCGTAAACGCGACTCTATAAGTTACTATGTCAGTCCGTCGGTTGGATGGTAACTATTTTTATTTTCAATTATTCTTTGAAAGTTTGGAAGGTCGTAAGGTCAGATGATATGTTTGTTAATTGATAATACTTGGTTAAGTAAATCGGGTTTTTGGAAAAAAATATTTAAATAATTGAGAACACGTGACTTAGGTATATTCACTTTGTTTTATTAATAGTAATAGTAGTAAAGGTAACCTAATGATTACAATGTTGTTGCATGTGTTATGGTAAGAAGCATATATGTATGTCTCAGGCTTCTCACTCGTCTCAGGAACGAACTCACTGAATACGTATGGCTGAATAGTATTAAATAAGCCTCTTAACAAAGCTTCGTTGACGCTAATGTGTTTCTTCCTAGTCAGTGCCAGACGCTTTGTTTTAACTTAGGCCTAACCTGCGCTATATTAACGTTTGCCAAACTTATAATTCTTAGTTTGGGGCCAGAAATGAGTTGAGCATAAACAAGACTTCCTGTAAGTGATCGCAATAGTAGAGGACCTAGCTTTTTCTTAAGTTCCAGATAGTTATCCTGCTTTAGTAATCATTTTCGTTTATTTACAGTTCTCTACTCTTATTTATTTGCCCTACTTGACGTTAAATCGAAATATCACCATTGTTAGGAGTTATTCCCTTTAGAAAATGTAAAACGCCAATAGAATATTTCTATATGTGATTTAATTTTGGTATCGAATTTATTAATTACTGTTTTACAAAGTTATTTTTAGGTTAAACGTTCCCTCTGTCACACATAATAGAATCTCTTATGCTTGCGAAAAATTCAATAAACAGAAAGTTTTTATCAAATAGTCAGGGTTGACACAGATCACTATAATGCTATAACAACCATAAATACTAGGACCATGAGGAAATTTTAAGATTGAGGAAACAAATGCTTCCGAAGCACAATTACCTCCGAGGACGACGTTTAACCCATTCTTGGCTATTGAATACGCTTATTAAGACACTCCTATTGAACTAATACTTACAATTTGCTAGTATCTCCTCTTAGGTTGCTTGAGTTTGCTAATTGATGCAAAGATAGCATCTTAAAATTAATTCTTCTCTAACTCCTTCATCTCTACCGGCATTAGAAGTTACCAGTCAGAGAATAATTTCCTTCTCCATGATTCGAAACTACACAGAAGTGTGTGGATCATTCAACGATTTTTTTATATTTAATAGATCTTACGCACAGTCCTTATTTAGGCTCAGTGTACTGAAAGAAAGAAGGAGAAGAGGCTAGGCTGGGGCCGGACGGGGCGCTGAGTCCCGTCAGCACGGGGGCCAGGAAGGCAAATGGCCGCGCCTCTTACGGGGGATCATTCAACGACAAAATATCATGTACGTGTTTGAAGTCGTAAATAATTCATCAATTGCTTTTTGTTAGAATTTTTGGCACTCTTATATGAAGGTATAAAAATTCAATCAGAGAAAATAATTGCTCTTTAGAGACAAAAGTTGAGAGAACTATTCTGAGAAGATGGAAAAAAGGTTGAAAGCTAAATCATAAGACGGGCCATCTCGTTGCAGCATAAGTCAGGAGATCAACCTAAATCTGAGCTTGTCTGTGCATTTATATCAGTTAGCCATGCAAATCTAGACATGAGTACATAAAAAGTTGAAAACACACACCAGATTGATTCTCTCTTGAGAAGCGTAAACCTACACATTTATTATTTCCAATGATGTCGTTTAAACGGAGTAAATATGGATTTAAATTTATTCCCCGAAAGTTGAATTTTCTTAAAAAAGGAGCAATTTTGAAGGAATAAGAGTTAGGTAGAAGATACTGTTTAAACAACACTGCAAATTTTCAGTCGAATTAGGCAACTGCTTTAAATCAAATAAATATCACCTTAATTTTCTGTTCATGGAAAACTCACCAGGTCTGAGAGTTCTGGTTCTACACTGAAGTTTTGTGTCTGCTGTCGCTACAATTGAACTCGGTATCTAGAAGTTAGAAATCCACGCCTTATATACTAGGCTTTTGAGAGAAAATTTGCTGGCCTCTCTGACAGGTTCGAGGATGCAAAGATAATATCCCCGCCGCTTAATTCTTTGCTTTGACTCGAACCCGCTTCTCTCGCACTGGATCACCTCCAAGTAAAGTGAAAAACCGAAAATATTCTTGTGTTTAACCTCTTCCAAGTTTATTGTCTTTCGCTCGATCGTCTGATGACAAGGTTACAGAGAATTTCTATTCTACCTCTGCCCCTTCCTGTAAGTAGCACTTCGATGTGAAACAGCTGCCTTTCGTGACGAACTCTCCATGATACACTAATCTTATCATTCTCTTGCTGCTACTTGTCTGCGGTGTTTGATTTATGCAAGCCTTCATTGCCATTTTTTGATCTCACAAATCTCACTTCCAGGAAGTAGCACCCACCTAACACCATCCTAGTTAGCCTTCCTCGTCAATTTGAATGATATTGTCATTTAAATCCATTAGCAGCCAAACAAGATAGGTGAGTGTGTAGAAATCTAAATACCTCCATGCATTAGTACATACATAAATACACCGACAGAGCTGCGTGTCCCCCTCTCCCTTATTCCAAATTCCCCTATTTGCATCGATCCCCTTCACCCCTTTACGCGCCTTCGGGATAAGAAAAATTCGCGGCCGGCCACAGAGGAAAATATCTGCCTCAAAAGACACCTGCTAGACGACGAAGGCCCAAGTTTCTTCGCGCCGTCATAAACCTGCGACTTGAGACGAGGAAAGCTCGGATGGCACCGAGGTGTGAATGTTTGGCATGTCCTGGCGGCAGACGAAATGTCTTTTCGAGCGATGATAAGAATTTTATAAGAATCCGGTGCTCTCTCTTGAGAGAATTACTCGTAAAAAGGAAAATTCTCTCTGGAGTCGGGCAGAAGATCTTGGAACTACTTTGTGTGTGGAGTTAGTCCCCCAAAGGAAACAGTTCGCCCATTGCAAGGAAGAAACTTCGGGGAATTTGTTGTTGCCGTCACTGTACTTGTAGGTGCTAAACTTCTCGCAGACCCCTCCCCCCCTTCAGAATCAGAGGTTACACAGGACCTCCCTCTGCGGATTACCCTAGACGCAGTTAGGTAACCATTTTTGGCTACCCACTCAGGTGCCAATAATCGGAACGGACACTTCGAGGAGAAGAATTCGTATTCAAGTCACAGTTTGACTCACCTTCGCGATCCGGCCTAGGATCATTATATCAGGACACCGGTATAGGATTACACCAACATTTGGTAACCTCGGACGACCGGGCTAAATGCGAACCTCGTCAGAAGAAGAAGACATTCACCGTCATTCTCCAAATACTTATGAACTCAAAGGTATCGTTAAAGTGAATTATCCCCTCCCCTAACTTCATCAGTTTAATCTTTAACTAGAATTTCCATCCCAAGCTCATAACCTCGAGTATTACAAGTTATTAATTTAGTGCTTAATTCCGTTATATTATTCAAATCATCATGTCGGGTGCAATTAAGACACAAGCATCCTAGTAAGTAAGAGTTCAAGTGTAATCCCCACGACATGTTGTATACTTACTTATTCAGTGCAAAGATCAATTCTATTTATACCTATATGCGCTGTTTCTTATTTCAAATTCATGTACATTAAAGCTTATTTTTGTATCTGTGTGTTTAACTATTTTGGACGATCCCTTGTCAATTAATAAGCAATCCACTCGGATTAAATCTCAATATTACACAAGTCCACCCATGACTGGCTTTTACTGATTAGGGACACACTCAAGAGATCATTATCTTAATTTTGACCAAAAGGGAAGCACCATGGTTATTCTTATTCACCGGAAGTGGCTACGGTAGGTGTATTGGCTACACTTCCCCCCACTTTACCTTGGTGCGGAATTAAAATAGATGCCAAGGAAGTGGGACTGGGATTACTCACTCACTAACCCTCGACAGAGTGATTCTAGGACCAATATTTCCTCTAATTAAAAATAAATTAATAGTACTCTATGAACCAGAAGAGTCAAGTTCTAACCCAGGAACTACTACTATCACAAAAGCAAAATTTTGAGCCACTTTACTCCTCTGAACCACACTTCATAATTAAAGCAAAACCGCAAGTACTCTGTGTATTGGAACTATCCAAGAATTATGACGAGCCCCTATTCAGGAGAGTCCTTGTCGGATAATGAAATAAACATAATGGTTAGTATGACAATCACTGGTCTGCCCGAGGGCACCAGGGCCAGGTTCTCTTTGGCGAGATGTTCCACGAAGTTCTACTTGAAGAGCACTCAGGTAGAACCTTCGTCGCTCAATGGCAAAAGGACCTATTCCGCTTCAGAGATCTGTGAATATAGATACTCATCAGCAGGATTCCTAGGAACAGAGAGTGTGTTTCTTGTGGTGCAAATAAGGGAGAGAAGGAAAGCAGTTTTGTAATTGGCTATGTGTTTGATTAGAAGTGTAAGATTTACCTACCCCAAGTTGCCGGCATCGAAGCCGGCTCCGCGAAGTTTGAAGACAACGTTGTATCCACTCAGCCAGCAATGGGATGACTTTTCAGCTGATCTTAAGTTTGCTACACTCATTGATAGTTAAACATTTTTTTTACAAGTATCATCCAACCTTTCATAGTTTGAGTTCGTAAAAGGCGTGAGGGAAAACTGGACCCCAATTGCTAGCAAAGGTCCACAAGGATCAATAATTGGCCAAATTTTGTTTGTATTATACATAAATTAATTACCTAGTAAAATTTGACAATTCACTAATTATGCAAAACTATGAAGAAAAGCTATTTTTTCATGTGATGTGTTGAACTTAAATGAGATGTAGATAAATATAAGTTTTGAATAACAATAAATAAATGGCAGATGAATTGTGACGTAGGTAAAATCCAGATCAAGCATAAGAGAGAAAAAATTAAAAGCAGATTAGCAAATGAAAGTTTAATTTCCACGCTTAGGCACAGAGTTTATTACCATGGTGTTTATTCCAAGTGAGAATCGATCAAAAATATTTCAACGATCTTCGGTAGTGGCTTGGTGGTAATAGGCGGTGCGCCGTCTAAAACATGCATGCAGTCAGTTCCATCCTCACCAGTCATCAGAGACAGAGCCAGTGACAATGCACAAGTCTTGCCCGTTACTTTTGCACACAGTACGCATCACTCTTATATCTCACTAAGGCTTTCGGCAGGGTGCCACACTTAGGACTTTTGAATAAAGCGCATTCGATCGATGGACTTATTTTTAGGTGGATTCAGTCGGAGCTTAGTGAAGGACAGCAAAGAGTTAGTATAGATGGAATTAAACCTGAATGGGGGAATGTTACCAATGAAGTGCGTCAGGAGTCAGTGTTGGGGCCGTTTTTGTTCTAAATTAATATTACTGATCTTGACTTACATATAAAAAACGACCTGATCAAGTTTTCCTATGATAGTATCTTAGGTAGGATTATAATATCTGGCTCTGATGCGGAGGTATTACAAAATAAATTGACCATACTATCCCAATGGACAGAGAAAGGACAAATGAAATTTAACACAAGCAGTTGTAGTGTGCTTAGTATAGGTCAATGTAATCCACTGAATAATTATAAACCGAATGCAAGAGTTTTATGAAGGTTAGAATGCGGAATGGACTTAAGTGTCCTGGTAAGTTCAGGCTTCCGACCTAGAAAGCAGTGCATAAATGCTAAGAATAGAGCTAATAGGATATTTGGGTTTATTGGGAGGAGAGTAAGTAATAAGAGTGCTGATATTCTGAAGCTCTAACTGACATTAGTTAGGCCCCATCTTGACTATGCCTTGTGGTTTTGGTCACCATATTATAGGATGGACATTGCTTTGCTTGACTCTCTGCAAAGAAGGATCATTCATGGGTTGAGGAGCTTACCTTATGGTGAAAGGCTTAAGAGAGTAAATCTTCATTCGAGGAGACTATGATTGAATTCTTCAACCGGGTAAAAGGTTATAATAAGGGAGCCATAATTAAGGTTCTTATTTTTAGCGAACAAAATAAGACACATAGCAAAGAGTTTAAGCCAGGCAAGTATAGGTTTAGGAAAGAGATTGGTAGAAATTGGTTTACAAATCGAGTGGTAGATGAATGGAAGAAGCTTGGTAGCCATGTGATAGAAGCGTCCTCCCAGGTGAGTTTTAAGAATAGACTGGATAGATTATGGATGAACTTGCTAGGTGAGAGTGAACTGGGTGATTGGAACAGGAGCTGCCTCGTATAGCTTATTGTTTATGCTTTTTAAGACTACTAAACTTCTAATGTCGCTATGTTTTTATAGTGGAGGAGGTCAAAATGCATGCTGCCCTGGGTGCTTTTTCCTTGGGTCTTTAATGGTTTCCTGTTCTCGGATTGTGGCAAAGAAGAAGGCTACCACTGTTTTTGCGTTTTCTCCACATGTATTTTAGGAATTGACGGCGAATATTATTCTGACCTTTATGTGGATTCCAATATAAAGTTGGGGAACTTCACGCCCGAATCAAAAGGGACGAATCGTACAATTACCCAACTACCCAAATTAATAGAAAATAAATTAGACTCAATTCATTAAAGGAATTGTGGATCTTAATTTCGATTCCCTTGAAGTCTCTGTTAAGGAAAATTAACAGGATGCTAAAGTGAATTGACCGAAATTCTACGTTTAAGTCGGAGGATATCATTTTGCCTATATGCAAATTGCTTGTCCGTCCCCCTTTTGAGTATGCACTTCAATTTAGTCTCGCTACTTAAGGACAGGCAGACGGGGCGCTGTGAGATCGGCTGTACCCTAAGGGAACAAATTTAATTTTTGAGGTTAGTCATCTTAACCCATGGGAAAAACTATAATGCCCCCTATGGAATCATTTTATTATAATGATCCTAGTGTGTGTGTGTTTATGGGTGTGTATTCGTCTGTGAAATGATTTTTTTTCTTGCAGACCAATTTCGAATGTGTTGTGAAATAAAACAAGGTCTGCTGACCAAAAGTTGCGTGCTGTCACTTATTCTGATTTATGACCTTACGACCTTCAAAACTTTGAATAATTCCCTCACTACCCTTGGGAGGACCTGGTCAATCATATCTTTTGAAAGAGAATGTAAATGAACATAAGTGTTTCAAATTTCGTTAGAATCAGCCAAATAGTTATGTTACTGCCAAATAATTCCTCGACTAACTTTGGAAGGACTTTGGCAGTTATTTCATTTGAAAATTAGTGAGGAACAACATAAGGTTTTTAAATTTCGTTAGAATCAGCCAAATAATTAGGATGTTATTGCCAAAACGAAATAATTCCAGAGCTAACTTGGGAGGACCTTAGCAATTATATAATTCAAAAGAGAATGAAACCCAATATAAATGTTTGAAACATCGTTAGAATCGGCCAAATTGTTACAATGTTATTACCAAAAAATAAACAAACGAGGACCGACCGACTGACCGACATGGTGAGATGTAGAGTCGCCCGCGACTAAAAGACTTTTTCTCCCGCATACACTGATAATTTTGCGAGCGAAGCGAGCAAGCGCCATTGGCTCAACATAAATGCCCCTAGGGCGGATTTTTTCTAGTTGATATAATGCAATTAGCTTGTAATTTTTCATACAGTTCTGTTTTATTTGCATGTGTGGTACTACTCATTATTTTTCCAATTACTCTTTACTTGGTCTATTGAATGTAAGTCTGTGGTAGCCACTCAATAGGGTTAATGTCTATCTACTCCCTCAAAACAATTATTGTGTTGTTTAATGTGTGGTATGGCCATTGTCCTGTTGAAATATAACTTCATATCTTGGTGTTGTGGGGTTTAATTTCTGGATATATGATGGCTTTGTGGTATAAGTCATGAATTTATTTTTCCTGACATAAAAACATATACTTTAGCTAGGATAAAGATATGCAGCACCATGTCAAGATAAAACCTAAACATAGTTCACAGTTGCTACCACACAAGCAGGATGAAATACCTTAACAACTATTCCGGTCATAAAGGTAGTGCCAGAAGTGCGAAAATCTATAAATTTGTTACAAAATATTTAAATTTTTTCTTTTTTTCCCGTCAAGATATATTTAAATCGGAATACATAAACTACATGTAAAACGACAATACAATAGTCTCTCTTACATAGTTGATAATTACTTTCATCGGACCACATAACTTTATACCATTGTTAATCTGTCCCATTTTTGTGATCTTTGGCTCACTGATATCATTTATTTAAGTTGAACACCATTGAAGCTTCATTGAACTCTCCAGCAAGTGCGAAACATGTTTTCCTGCGATTCTGGAATGAAACTCGAATGATGGACCTTTTTTGCCACGTCTCTTTCTGGATTCAAAGAGATTGGTCCCTTGATATAGTTTTATAGTAGTTTGTTTGGTAGGCCTATCTTGAACATCTTGTTTTTTTAGCCATTTTGACTTGGCTGTGGAGAAATGGTATTTGGGCTCTCAGTGTTTCTGTAAGTTCTCTATTTTTAGTCATATTACTTTACAACGACATTGAATACACATTTACTATAAATTTAAACTTAAACAAGAAATCTTGGTTAAATTACACACAGGTGGTAAAATAGTATGTGTCGAAGAAAGAGAGATCGAGTAAGATTTTGTTTAAAGTAGTCGTGTGAAACGAGAGTTATCGGGAAGAACAATGTCCCACGCCCGTCGGCAAACTTCCGGCGAGATTAGCCGCGAATTTCTTCGGTTCATTGGACCATCAAACCCCGCCGCCAAAGTATAAACACCGAAGCGGTGAGGTAGGGCTTAATTGCTTCCGATAGCAAATATAGGAGTTCCAGCAAACGCCTATATATTCCCCGTCACAAAATTAACTGTGGAAGTATTCCGTCAGAATTCACCCATCGAAAAGTCCCGAAGACCTCGCCCTTTCCCTCCACCAATGGAAAAGACCCCAGGTCGTGGTGGTGAGCTGTCTCTACCCTGCTCCCGAGTAAGCCAAGTCCGGAAAATATAGAAGGTATTCAGCGGCCTCTTTTAAGAGCTCTGTGGAATCATCCACTGACGGCGTATATCCTCAAGCGATAGAACACGGTCTCATACTGGCCCGCAGCTAAGATCTTATTTGGAACGACGGCCTCAGGATCAAAGGACCTGTCCAGAAGAAACGCACAGTCTCAGCCCCACAGGAGTTTTCCCCTTCAAGCGTCTACAGGATAATCTTCCACTTTGAGCGCGTACTTGGAGAATCTTTCCCTAGTGTCTACTTGTGGCGACCCTCCCCCCCCCTAAATATTTACACCATTCCTTTTCTCCTCGAGGCAGTGCGACGTCCTCCTACTAAGACTTGTCACGTAGTCTCCTCCCGAGTCATCTCGGATAAATAAAGTAAATTATTGTGCCCTTAAGGCGAGGATTCCATTCGTATTTTCGTCCTAAACCCTATCAGGTTAGTACTCGGAGTATTGAGCCCTTGTGGCATGAGTAATTATTGGTAATTTTTGATAATTTTCCCATTGCTGATTTATTTAATAACTAGAGCGTGTAATTATTTATATGTTTTGTTGTGTAATTAAAGATTTGAGTCCCCCAACCACCAAAGCCTAATTAAACAAGACCAATCCGGGCCAACCATATTTAAAGTATTTGAATAACAGAAACGCCACGCACTCAACGAAATTCAATTCCAATTATTATTTTGGGCTGTCGTAGTCCTTCCCCGATCAAACAAAGGAATCGAGAAATAGGCGATAACTGCCTAATTCTACCACAGTATGTAATTCAACTATACTAGAAAAATACACAATATTATCATCCATATATGTGAATAATATAATAAACTCTAAACAGTTTGATTGAATATGCCAAATAAATAAATATGTTAAATAAATTTATGGAGTCTTTTATGCTTTTGGTCATTAGTGTATTGAAGAAATACTGATCATTAGCCCTACAAATTACGAGTTGCAATTAGCCAATTACTTGGCCAAAATAATATTAAGTGTAGTCTGTTCTTCGATATAAATGAGTGAGAAGACTTTGAATCAATTTGACGGAAATTTTCAGATATAAATATTACTTAATTGAAAGTACAGTTGAGCGTGTCTACTGAGCGAAAAGGTAAAATAAGTTGAGAAATGTGAAAATCAAATATTTCAGCTTTAATTCCTTTGACAAGAATGCTTAAATGTATTTTCAACAAACCTTTACATTCACTTCTCTTCGTCCCGTAATCCCACTAGCAACTGATGGTTTCCTGAAGGTACATTAAATTCTTTCTTAACTATTGAAAACCTATTCGTGTGAGTACCATTGGCCTAAACTAGAATATATCATAATTGTACACATATATATATATATATATATATATATATATATATATATATATATATATGTGTGTGTATATATAGGTCTAGATCTAGCATAAACAATCAATAAAGAGGATAATTTTCTTTTTGGTTCACATGTAAATACGTTTGAAGCAGAAGGGTTCCCTTTAAATGCAAGATAAACTAATCCGATAAATCTTTTGATGTAGGTTCTTTATATTCAAACCAACCTAACCTATTTCATTCTTTCTTGGGCTGGGCTTGAATTGATTGTGACGGATTTACTGGTCTTATTAAGTAGTTCTTGTCTTTTTATTTTTAACTGCTTACATATATGCATGATATAAATTCGCTTTTGATTTAGTAACCATTATATTTTTTTTCTACTCAAGCAAGTTCAGGAAAGATACAGGCGTTAGAATTCGCACGAGCATAAAATATTAGCTCAATATGACATTTATAACATAAATTCCTCCATAAATGGTTGAAGAACAATTTTTTCGGTTCGATTGTTCAGAAGTAATTTGTCTCAGGGTCACTCTGCTCTCCATTCTTTACCCAATTTTTTTAGAAACTTGTTTTAATCAAAATTATAGAAATTTATCGTTAATCTTTTCTCTATCTATACAGTTAAACAACTATGGCGGTTGTCATTTTCAAAATTTCTCCGATAAACTCTCTAGCTTCAAAGATCTTCAAGTACCTCAAGTGGAAGGAAATTCGATAAATGTTTCCTCTTCCTTTGTGACCCCTTGAACCAATATTAAAAGCGGTTGAGACCCATGAATTTCCACCCCAGTCGGCAAATTCCCATGGGAAACAAGAGATTGTCCTTTGATGAGAATGTTAAGGCATTCCGGGAACTGCGAGGACTTTATCACGTGGCATCTAGTAACATCACTGACAGTGAGAGCGAGCAGGGTGGTGATAGGCGAGGCCAACATTCAGAGCTCAAAGGGAGAAAGGTAAGGGGGAGGGTGAACAGTACAAAACTAAAAAGTTATTTGAAGTTAGATGGAGAAGGTTTCAGAGAATTTGAGGTGTCAAGAATCAAATATCAAGATTTAATCAATCGACATGTGCCAATTCGAACGCAACAATCACATGGATTTTCGCAAGGGTGACAATATTCTTTATTTCTCCGTTTATACAGAAGCTGAGTATCTAAATAATAATGTAGCACAAGCAACTTACAGTTCACGATAAAGTACCTATTAATCGTTTTCCACATATCCAACTAAAATGCAGATTTCAATAAAAGAGTAAAAGGGAGAGGAGATGTAAAATTTAATACTGCCAAGGAGAGGAGAGTTTCCGCCCCAAAGGAAGAAAAAACACAGGAAGACAAAGAAATGAACTTCAACGGACTCTATGGATTGGATGTAAGTAATAGAAATGCATTGAAAAACCTAAGATAATTTAGCGGTTTCGTGCTGCCTTGTACCTCACAAAAGGCATTTAAGAGAACGTCATAAAGAGAGACGATTTTCCTTCTTACGCTGACTTCATTTAGCATGCCAAGGATTGATGGTTTTTGTGATGTGTTGGGGGAAAAGTATATTTAGGAGGAAGGTTTGAAGGACTATTGCAGAGGGTGAAAAATAACTCTTATTCAGTTGACTACGCTTAAATTAGTACAATCCCTTAATCATTGCGGGTTATGAAGGAGGGAGTAGTATAGAATAAAACTACTTTCATTTTTGTTTTCTTCTAATTTTCCTTCGTTTTCGCCAAGGTCCCGTCGATGATTTTCTCTTTCGTGAGTACCCGAAGAGTTGCGAGCGTCCTTCCCCTCCGCCGCCCAAGCGATGCAAGTAGATCTGTCTGTCGACTACTCAGGCACTATACTTCCTAAAACATTACATTTTTAATTTTCTAGGACTTTCTGGTGGTTATCCTCTCGTTATTTTTTTCTATTTTTTATTAAAATAGCGTGTTAATAAATTAATGTCGTTATTAGAAGTTAAAACTTGCCTCTTAGATTCTACTTTGACTTAATTTCCTTCTATATATTTTAACTTTTTTACACCTTGTTTTTAGAATTTGTTTCTCTTCTTCTTTTTAAATGACTGGTTCAACGACCAGCTTTCGTCCATTCATACATGGTCGTGGCGGAGGAGAGAAGAGGGAGGATACAACATACCCTTTTGGCTCAATTTTGGGTGATAGTTTTGATCATGCCATCATTCTTTCTGTTTTCAACCTGTTTATCTTTCATCCCTCCATCGTTCATATCCGTATATATATATATATATATATATATATATATATATATATATATATATATATATATATATATATATATATATATATATATATATATATATATATATATATATATATATATATATGAATAACGTTACAGCCACGAGGAAAATGAAACAACGGAGAACTGCGAGGCCTTTCGACTAATGCTCCTTTACTAAGCAGACTAAAAGACAGGGAAAAAGAGAGAGATATTTATACACCTGATTAATGAAAATATGGGATATAAAGATTAAAAGGGGGTGGGATTAGCAGATACCTGGAAAAATCCTAGTAACGAGATGAGCCGTCAGGGTTAAAAAAAAAGAAAAAAAAAAAGGTTACGGGTTACAAAAGAAAAGGTGGGGGGGCAGTGTTTAGGAATCGCATATGCAATATGAAAACAAAAAAAGTTTACACATTTTAATTAATCAGGTGTATAAATATCTCTCTTTTTCCCTGTCTTTTAGTCTGCTTAGTAAAGGAGCATTAGTCGAAAGGCCTCGCAGTTCTCCGTTGTTTCATTTTCCTCGTGGCTGTAACGTTATTCATAAATTCCTCACGTTCCTTATTTTCGTGATTCAGTTATACATATATATATATATATATATATATATATATATATATATATATATATATATATATATATATATAATCGAGCTACTGGGCCGATTCCACGGGAAGCGCAAGCCAAATACGAAGAGTAATGTCAACACAACGAATTGGAACATTTAATCTGAAGGGATCGTACATCGGCTGTGTACATCCTCAACAGAGTAGTATTCTGTCAAAAAATAGAATAAGTATTAAAACTAAATTTAAAATATAACGTAGTTAATTGGAAAAAAATAGAAAAAAGTCCTTTTTTGTACGAAAACAAAGGCAAACACCAACAGTTAAACAAAAAACAATTAAATAATTAAATTAATCAAAATTTGAAAATTAGCTCACCGGGAAGAGGTTCCTGTATAGGATGATGTTTCTGAGCAGAGTGTAGTGAATGTGGGAAAATTTTACTTAAATAACTACTGGTGGCAAGTTAGCTGGTAGTTTATGAAAGGCATAGTTGATTGTATTTCAAATAATTAATAAGGGCGTTGGAGTGTTACTATTTAAGTTTAGGGGTGAGTTTAGAAATACATAATGACTCCAGAATATCTCGATCATGAATATGAAGACTAAAATCTAAAATAGAAAATTCTGAGTCAAAAGTTTGAGAATTACAAGATATTGAATGGTCTCGAATGGAAGAAAATTCAAGCGTAGTTAATGGTTTGTTAGTATAGTGGGAGAAACCTCGATGCTTACTAATCCTAAATTGGAATTGGAGAGTGGTTTTACCCACGCAGCAGGCCTGGCAACCTGCACACAAAAATTGGTAAACCAATGAAGACCGAAGCATTTGGGAGAGTTTTTCATTATTGGTTGAGAAAAGTTTTAATAGATAGACCGTTGGTGGGAACAACATGAAACTGACATTGCGGGTATTTCTTAACTAACGCCGACTGTAATTCATTTATTAATTTGGATGTAATAGGCCTAATGTAAGGTATTTTTCAATAAATAGGCATTTTCTCAGTTTTACTGTTGCCATTTGAGCTATTATATAATTTATCTAAAAAACATTTGGTAAGTTTGTCAAGACCTTGAGAAGGAAACAAATTAAATGTTATTATTAACTGAAATAATAAGATGTCGTTACAAAAGCGATGGTTTAAATATGTATCCCATTAATTATGATTTAAATCTCTCCGGAGGAGAGGAAAGTCTGTATTTAGCAAATCGGATGACTCGAACATCTGTTCCTCAGTCAAATTGTTTAATAAAGTAGAAAATACATCGTAATTTAAGGAGATAAGGAAAATAAAAAAAAAGGTATGAGGGTGGACTATAAAATTTCAGTGAGATCCTTTCACTGTTTGGATGAAGGGATTTATATATATTTTTTTAATATTTAATCTAATCTTAACCTTCTCTAGTCACCATTTTAATATTCTCTTCCGTAGGTTTAGTCAAATTGGACATCTTTCGCTCTAGGTTTTGGCATTGAACATCCTTCGCCATATTACTTCTCAGGAGACGATATTCAAGTTAATTGGCATCGCTTCCTTGTCCAAGATCTGCATACGTACACATATGAATTGAATAACCCACGAAGTAGCACGTGAGGTTCGCAATGGATGCAAAGTACTCGGAAGCACCCTTTCATTTTTCCTGCGGGAGATTGCATTCACGTATACATATGTATATATCTAGCCCCTAATTTTTGCAAGCTGATCAATTGGGTTCTCATTGGATGATACAAGTGAAGTTGGAACTCCCAAGGAATATTGTTAGATTGATACAAATCTCCGCTTCTTGAATTGTTCTTTTCTTGCTTAGTTCAAATAAGTCTTGTGAAGCCTGTGCATTCTTGATCAATTCATTATATTATTTATTTAATAGGTGAATATATGACTATAATATGTATAAGCTATTCTACACTACATATTATCTCGTTGATGAAGTGGTTAACGTCAATGATATAAGAACAAACAACTTAGGTTTGAGCCCATTTCGACCCATTGCAAAAGATTTGAGAAACATTACCAGATTGTGGTGGCTCCACTCTGATTGAGCTTAGATGCTCTGGTGCTATAAACCATACTAAACTATCGACATCCACACTAATCTCTACTCTAGGGATGAAAGGAAGTGGTTTATTTTTGCTGTGAAACCTTATTACTATCGTTCATATCATCTGCCTAAATTTTTTACAGGCTTTTGTCCTTCTATTCCCGTAATCTTTGTTCATTAATCAAAAGTTATTTTAACATCTAACCTCACAATACGATCGATTTTCTTCAACTATTACTACTAGTAATAAAATGATTTTGATCCACGAGACCATTGTGTGAATGCGTTCGCCTGGAGCTCTCCCTTGTTCATTCCATCTCGCGGGAAGAATAATGAGTGCGGTTAGAAGGGCGGCACTTGCTTGTACCAGGGAAGCAGAGCACTTGGCAGAAGACACAACGGCGGGCGTGGGATTGGCGCCACTTCAATCTTCAAAGAGGGGAGGAAGAGGATTATAAATGATAGGCTCTAGATACACTGCCGTTCGAACGCAGCCCTCGTGAGAGGCGATCAGTTAAGGGGAGACTGCGCCGGAAATCTGAAATTCAGATGGAAATAAGGACCGAGACGACAAAAGTAATAATGGGGTGAAGTAAATACGAAAAAAAATGAAAATAAAACATAAATATATAAAATTTATTTTCTTGAAATATTCTTAATATTCTTAGAAGTGTCAAAACTCGAAGAAGAGAATGAATAATATAGGCCTTTGGTAGCTGTCCCTTCTCTAGGGCGTACTAAACAGAGTGATCTTACGTGCCTTTTTTGAGGACGCTCAGCCGGGATGTCTCTATTTATTTCATAAACAATCCGTTTGTGTCCAAGAATTTAAGACTGTTCCTAAGAAACGCCTCACTGAATGAATTTGAAAAATCTCATCCAAAATTAAATAGTTAACTCATAATTTGATGGCTCAAACTACCTTATTGATATAGCGTAAAAAACTAACAAAATTTGTTGAATTTCTTTTTTCTTCAAAATGCGAAAGACTGATATTTAAATTAATTAGTTCTGGGTTATTTTATACCTTAATCCTTTTTTTTTCACAAATAGGATAAGGTTTTTGAACAAGAACTCAGTAGAACAAAAAGTTTTCTTTAAATCATGTCTGACATTTGGGCTGTATAGTATACTGTAGGATAACTCTTCCTACTTTTAAGTGCCTGTAGAATTTGACTAAACGCTTTCCTAGACCTGGTGTAATACACGACATGAAGTTAGTATGTCTAGTGCACTAGGATGATTATTGTAATTATTATAAATACTCTTACGAATTTTATCGCTTGTTTTTGTTTCCAATAGTGCAAAACTTTTACATTTCTCTCTCTCCATATTATCTTTACAATAGGGTTAGATTTCTATGTTACTTGTTTGAGGTAGAGAACAAAAGAATACAAAGGCACTCTTCCATATAGTAAGTGTATAAGTTTGTGAGAGAAATTTCTTTATAAGTGATTTCCTTAGGAATTAGACCTGGGTGGTTGTTTTATTCCGGATGTGAATGAAATAACTGACGTCATTATAATAACTAGATTATTTTCTCACCTCTTATAAGTATTACGAAAGGCATCGGTGATAATAAGTTTTCTTCAACACCTTAAAAATACACAACAGTAAGATAAAATTGATTCTCATTGGAAAATATTCGTAATGTTCACCTTAATACTCCCTTCCTGCTTGGAGCTTCAGAATTGTTTTTTTCTTCAAGAATATTTTATGATGTTTTGAATATATATTCTCAAAAGTATAGCAAATTTTTCTGCAAAGACGCTTTAATATCGGAAGTAGATGTGAGCCCGCACGTGAAGAATAATAATGGAGAAGAGTACATCGATGTGAGTATAGACAACACATTCGTTAAATACAAATTGTTAGCTCTACGCCTCTTTAGCTGTTAGCATTATTTCCTATAGGTCTAATATATACTGATATTCGGCAATATTTCCTAAATCATCTCCCTTCACGATTACAGCTAGAAATCAGTCGTAGATTATAATAAATGTACACATGTAATAATACCATTAGTTACTCTTATACATATATATATATATATATATATATATATATATATATATATATATATATACATACATTAAAATGTAAACAGAAATTTGACGTTAAAGAGAACATGAGATAAATTTTTTTAATATAATTCATATAGTTTCAGGGCTAAAGCCCTAGCGCGGTTGTTGTCCCCCATAGAACTTGTATTTTTAGTCGCAGGCGAGTCTAGTCGCGGGCGACTCTATATCTCACTATTCTGCTCAGTCGGTCGCCGTTTTGATTTTTTTTTTGTTTTAGTAATAAAAAACATTGCAACTATTCGGCCGATTCTGAGGAAATTTGAAACTCTTATGTTGATCTTTTTCGAATGATAATAGCTCTCTTAAGGTTAGCCTGAGAATAATAATAATAATAATAAGTCTTTTGTAATGCGCTCTTAAAGGCCTGAGGCCTTCCCAGAGCGCACATTGTTCTGAGATGAGAATGGAAATTCAATGGAAATTCAAGAGGGGGTAAAGGAAATTCTGAAAAGATGCGTTTTCAGAAGACGCTTAAATGTGGTAAGAGAGGGAGAAAACCTGATTTCAGCAGGAAGAGCATTCCACAACTTAGGGGCGCAGATTGAGAAGGAGCAGTCCCCCATTGAGTAGAGGGATGAACGAGGAATATTGAAAAGAGGTGCATGTGATGACCGAAGGGCCCGAAGGACATGACGTGGCGAGAGGGCAGAAGAGAGGTAGGACGGGGCCTTGTTGTTTAGTGCCTTAAATGTGAAGAGAAGTATCTTGAAGTGAGTACAGGATCTGACAGGGAGCCAGCGCAGTTCATGCAGCAAGGGTTTCGAGGAAGAGAAGCGAGGGCAATGGAGCAGAAGCCAGGTGGCATAGTTATGTACAAGTTGAAGGGGGCGGAGAGAGGAGGATGGCCGATTCACAAGCACAGAGTTACAGTAGTCAAGGCGTGAGGTGATGAAGGCATGAACAGCAGTCTCAAGACTTTGGCGATCAAAGTGAGAGTGAATGCGAGAGAAGTTACGAAGGAAACATAGAGAGGATTTGCTGACATTGCGGATATGAGGCTTAAAGGAGAGATGCTCGTCAAAAACAACACCCAGATTCCTAACGCAGTCAGAGAAAATAATAGTATTACCGCCCAGAGTAAGCGAGGGAAAGAGAGATTTAGATTTTTTGACAAGAGCAGGGGTGCCGACGAGGAGGACCTCAGTTTTGGAGTGATTAAGCCTGAGGAAGTTGGTAGAGAGCCAGTCAGAAATGGAGGAGTAGGCAGCCAGGAGGTCAGTGATAGTGTAGGCAAGAGACGTGGGGGATGAGGAAACGAAAATTTGAGTGTCATCAGCATAGAGGTGGAACGATAGATCTAGATTACGGATTACGAGGGAGAAGGTAAATACGAAATAGTAGAGGACCAAGGACAGAGCCTTGTGGCACTTCAAAGCGAATGGGGGTAGAGTCGGATGAAACGTCGTCAATCACAACGGATTGGGGATGAGACGAGAGGTAAGAGCGGAACCAGTCACGCACGGTGCCTGATATGCCGAGTAAAGAGTGGAGACGATCAAGTAGGACGGTATGGTAAATAGGATCAAAGGCAGATAAGAGGTCGAGTAGAGCAAGGATGGAGGCACAACCCCTGTCCACGGCTCTTCGTAAGCAATCGGATACATTGAAAAGGGCGGTTTCTGTGGAGTGACCTGACTTGCAACCAGATTGACAGGTTTCATCAATGTTACAGGCCACCATGTGACTGTTGATGCGTGAAGCAACCACTCTCTCCAGAAGTGTTGAACAGGTGAAGAAGCGTTGGAAGGATAGCATGCAGAATTTTACATAACAGTTTAGGCGAAAAAATGTCCTTTGGGAAGCCCGATTTCTTAGAACGCGAGAGTAGGGCTGTAAGCTCCAACGCGGTCACAGCAGGGTAAACGATAAGCGGCTGAGGCGGGAAGTCAGGGAGAATGGCAGGAGCCGGGACAGAAGGCTGAGGGAAAAGGCACGGAGGTTAGTGACCTTATCTGCGAAGAAATTTGAGAGAGTAGCAGGGCTAATAGGTGGGGAGACCTGAGCTGGGGAAGTAAGACGGGAGAGCAGGCGGAAGACGGTACGGGGATCATTCATACTATCAGTAAGCAGATTATGTAAGTAGGCTTCTGAGCAGATTTTAATTTCGCAACGTAGGAAGCTGTCGCAAGTCGGAACGCCAGCGAGAGTGGGGTCGTGTCTTGCTCACGGGTGCGAGCCTTTCTAAGGACTCTTTCATGGGCACGCATGGACTGCTTAGCACGGAGGAGTCCCATAGAGTACCTAGAGGTACGGTGACAACGGGAGTTCGAAGGGGTGACAAGGGGAGAGTGGGAATCAAGTCAAGGGAGAAAGGGTTGCTCCAAAGAAGAGAGAATCTGGTCAGGAGAGGCAGAAGCATCAATGGGAGGAAGTTTAGAGGCCACATCATTAGATAGGGAGGGGATATCAATGGAGGCTAGTCGACGGAAAGGCTTAGGATTATGAGACAGCTGGGGAGGTATATGGAATGGAATAGAGAAGTTGAAGTTGATAAGGAAGTGATCAGATATGGCATTGGACAAATTTGTAGTCGTTAGGTCGGAAATAAGACAGTCAGAGATTACAAGATTTAAAATGTTGCAGTGAGAGTGGGTATGGAAAGAAACGACGTGTTGGGTGAGAGAGAAGAGATCATGGATTTCAGAAAAGGCTTTGAAAATAGGATTGTGGCCAGGAAGGTTGAAATCACTGAGGATTAACAGAGAACCAGTGGAAGAGAGGCCAGCGAGGAGGTTACATAATTCATCAAGAAAAAGCTCGAGGGAGGAGTTGGGGGAGCGGTAGAGGACTAATATAGTTAGAGAGGGGGTGGAATCAGAGATATTGATGAGCACCTCAAAAGAAAGAAGAGGGGGAGAGGGCAGATTATTCCGAGGAAAGGGGGCACTGTGAATGAGAGCAATTCCACCACCGCGAGAGTTACGGGAGGTATGGGAGTGGACGTAACCGTCAGGGGTAGCGAGATTTAAACAGCAAGCAAGAGCAGCAAGCCAAGTTTCCATGAGTCCAAGGAGAGTGACTCGAGTGTTAACAAGCAGGTCATGAATGTAGTCAGCCTTCTTCGAGAGGCTTCTGCCATTCAGGAGAGACGCTAAGAGAACGGGTGAAGGGATAGGTGAAGAAGAATCAGCGCTAAGGGGGAGGGCTTGATTTTGTTTTGACAATAACATCAAAACATTTTAGCTGATTCTAACGAAATCTAAAACCCTAATGTTGTTTTACTTTCTCTTTCGATTGATATAATTACAAAGTTCTCCCAAAGTTTTCTGGGGAATTATTTGGCAATAACATCATAACTATTGGGCCGATTTTAACAATATTTGAAACCCTTATGTTGTTTTACATTCCCTTCCTAATGATATAATTGCCAAGGTTCTCCCAAAGTTGTCCGTAAATTATTGAAAGTTTCCAAGCTCGAAAAGTCCTAAATCAAAATAAGTAACAGTTGAAGGGGTGATTCACTTTGTTTCCATTCTTCTCAGAACATTCCCTCTGCTTAACCTTCATCTTCTGCGATAGTAGCTGGCCCTCATTTATTTTGTTTGGCTGGTAGTGAAAGTTGTCATGCACAAACTGCCTTCAAGACACCATGACACTCCCCTCTCCCTGAGTATGTACCACATAACTTGCTGAGATCGTTTTTAATGATAACCTGGATCTTCGAGACAAATTTAGGGGTAGTTTTTGTATCAGAACAATTAAAGTGAGGATTCCGATCAGACCTAACCTCGTAATCCCAGCTATACTAATTTCAATCTTTTCTGATCCTCTGCATCGTCATCAGATTGACGCCCAAGTACTCGCAGGTCTTCGCATTGGAGCCTCCGTCTTGCCTTATCCAAAGTGAATTCAGCCATGGTATGGATTCCATGTCAGACGATGCACATATGAGGGTACTATCATAGAAAAAAAAGCGACCTGAAGCCAGACAACGAGTAAATAGGTAATTCAGATTTGTCAACGGCGATATATTACCTACTTCATCCTATATATACGAGGGATGATCAAAAGGTAATGGCAGTGAGACCGTATATTTTGGTAGAACAGAGTTAAATCCAGACAATAGTCTACATTCCTTCAAAGTACTCCCTCTTCCTGTCTCTATATAGCGTTCCATCCTTCTTCGCAATTAATGAAGCAGTCACGGTAGTCAGAAGCTGGTATTCCTGTAGCACTGAATTGACTGTTCGTTTCAGGTTTTGGATACGTAAATTGCTGCCCTGCAATCTTACCCTTCCTCTTTGGAAACAACCAAAAAGCATAGGAAGCAAGGTCAGGTAAGTAGGGGGGGGTGAGCAAGAAGTGTAATCCCATGCTACTCAAGGAATTGCAGAGTCAGGCTTGCTTTGTGAGGTGAAGCATTGCCGTGGTGCAGCAAAGGCGCAATAATCGGTGGGATGGTACGGACTTGGCCTATTGTTCCAGGACTTGAGAGGTAGGACTTGCTAAGTGTAGTAATTGGCTGTGATAGTAGAATTTTGAGGAACCAGATCCACACACATTTGTCATTGAGCATTGAAGAAGAGGATGAAAAGGCGCATACTAATGCAAAATGGCTTTCTTCAGAATCTGAGGTCGAGGCTTTTTCTCACTTAACCAAACGATATTGCACTCCTTCTCCCTGATGGTGAAGAAAGAAATCTAACAATCCAACACTCATCTCTGGTAGCAAAATCTGAGAATGGATTTTGTCCATTTGGTTTGAATTCAGCCAGCAAGAGACGACAAATCTGTACCCATTGGCTCTTTTCTTAGGAAATGGGGTATCCATCCTGCACATTTTTTCCTCAGTGCTAAGTTTTCATAGACGATGCCATGTGCACTACCATAACTGACAGCAAGCTCTAAAGATAAGAATAGAAGAGTAACAGTTGGATCTTCGTCAATGATGGCCCAGGCACGGACCGTTGTTGCTTTTGTCACGGATGTAAGGGGATGTCCAAACCCATGATCTTCTTCCAGTTGCGTTTTTTCCGGCTGCAAAAGCTTGAATTAAATCAAGCGGGAAACCATTTCCAATGATGAATTAGACTCGGAAAAAAGCATGCCAAAATTCCCCTCTGATCCCTGTTGCTTTTTCCTCCTATTTTCCACCTAGTTAAGGTGTAAAACCAGCAACTTTCATTTGAAAAATCCACGTTTCCGGTTAGAGGGCTAAACCAAAAATGAAGCAATCGACGCAAAGAGAAAATGTAACCCAGCCAGCGGCGACAAGTTCAAACACTTCATAGCAGGCAACACTCGATGCACTGCGATCCCTTCTCTCCCATTACTCATGATTTCCCTCTGCCACGAGTCCGACTGTCAAAACCTTCTGATCACCACTGATATATATATATATATATATATATATATATATATATATATATATATATATATATATATATATATATATATATATATATATATATATAAATATATATGGCGATGGGGTGACTTTCCGGCGAGGCGAAATTTAATTTCCAAGATGAAGCCAATGACGAAAAATGAACCAGGCATTTTGCTAAATCTATTTATTCAGAGTAACAATGTTTGGAGCTTGTGTGCTCATCTTCTGGTTCGTTAACACTAGGCAATGAAATATTTCAAATGACGAATATTTGAGCAATAATATGGAGTATGGTTTGGTAGGTTGTGTTTTATTTAGAACGAGAAGAGGCATAGACGAATTATCTGAATTAAGAGTTGGTTTTAAAGATTTAATGTATATTGATTCTGCGATCATGACTGTGGTCGGGCATTTAGTGCTGGCAAGGATTTTAAGTTTTCTATTGGTATTTACATCTTACAAATTACTAGGTGATCTCTTATAGGCAAATGTTCGTTTTTTGAAAGAACAGTCCTTGCCTTATAACTAATTTCCATATGCGAAGAATACCGAGCTCCCAACGCACGCACAGTGCTGCCGATATTTGAAGTTGAGGAATAACCTGAACAGATAAACTAGTACACAAAACCACAGCGCAAAGAATCAGGTACTTGATTTGACAGGGACAAAATTTTGTATTAATTATTTATCATTTACAAATACGAACCTACTTTCAATTTACGAAAAATATTGTTTAATACATAATTTATTTATAGTTCGCATTTCGGGAAATTTAAAATAATGGATCTGCTTAGAGATAATAGGTATATGTATTTACTTTGAGTAAATAAATATTGTTTACAATATTTTAATCATTTTATCAATATATAACGACTGATAGCTATTATTAGAAAAGTATGTTTTTAATAAATATATATATATAAATATATATATATATATATATATATATATATATATATATATATATATATATATATATATATAAAGGATAAAGGAAAATGGAAATTCGTAACACAACCCGAAAAAAAGTTAAGAAGAATATTAATGTACCAATGAAAGCTTAAGAAGGAACATGAGAGATGTAGAGAACGGAAAGATAGGGCAAACTATTTTAGCCGTTATATGAAAATAAATAAAGAAGATGGATTTGAACCTGTGTCATCAATCGCTCATTGCTTATATGACCAAGACGCTCATCGCCATTTTATTTGTTTGACAAAATCCGAAAAACTTCTAATAAATAAGAATTGGTATACAAATTGTTAATGTAGAACTGACCCTGCAACTCTCCCTAATGAGCCATAAAAGAGGACTAGGCTCTCACTAGCCCAGTTAAAAAGTTCTAACCTCTTTGTTCCTCTCAAGATTCGTGTAACTATTGGAACTAAGAGGTGCCTAGTTATACTAATTACCAGAAAAATTAAGATAATTATGAAATGAACGAAGAAGTTAGTACTTGTTGAAGGGGCTAGTGAGAGCCTCACTAGGTAAGCCTTGTCCTCTTTAATCGCTCATTAGGGAGAGTTGCTGTGTCAGCTCTACATTAACATTTTGTATACCAATTCTTGAATTTTTCAAATATATTTTTTTTCAAAGAATATTTTGTCTTATTTTTCAAACCAATAAAAGTTGAGATGGCTGTAGATTGCATAGGAATAATATAATTGATTATATTTCCCTCCAGTACATATATATATATATATATATATATTTATATATATTAGGTTGGCCAGAGTGTCTCGACTCGATTAGAAAGCGGAAAAAAAAATTAAGGAGCAACACCAACATTTATTGTTGAAAACAATGCCCATTATTCTCTACGATCTTCTTCCAGCGATCCGCCAGCAGACGATTCTTTCCTTGATACCAGTTTATGACCGGGTGGAACGTGGTTGATCGTCAAGGATAAGATCCCCGCAGTTGAAATGTCTGTATCACCTCTAGACCTTCGCCTGACTGACTCTGCCTTACACTTCCGTATCACGAATTTCGTTTACAGCACCTGTTGGAGGTTACACAGAGAAAAATAAACTGCGCAAGAGCAACAAACAACAGCATCGTACGGAGGCTGGTAAGCGAATGAGTAAGGCTAACTTAACCTATTGTAGTCAAATGAGTATGGCTAAATAACCTAATGTTGGGGTAGCGCTCAAAAAATTATTTTCTTTTCTTTTCGCTGCCTAAGTGAGTGAACCCACACACAGTCTCTCTTAGACATAGCATAAGTTATACCCCTAAAAACACAAAATGTCCATTATTTGCGCACCTTAATTTTCTAAACTTTCATTCGACCTTTAGTTACTTGTATAGTGAAAAAATTGTCTCTAGAACTTTAGAGGCTTAGTTCTCGCCAATAAAATTGCCAGATTTCTTTTAACTCATATCTCAAGCAATTATTTTAGATTTAGGCTGCCAAGAAACGTTAAGTTTAATAAGATTTTCACTGATCACTTTGTTTTAACCATTCCTATTTTAAACTTGAATTAACTTTCTTAAAAGAATTTTTATTAGTTTAAATTCCGAGAACTCATAAAAGCTTAGGGTAATATTGATTTTACATTGCAACAGTGCTTAACAGTCCTGACAAATTAAAAAGCATGAAACGACAAAAATGAAACCCCTCAAACTGAGATAGTTTTGGCCAAATCATGAAGTTTGCTAAGTCTTCCTTACCTGCTCTATACCACAATTGCTCATCTCATAACAATTCCTCAGTTATCCTTCTTATACGTTTAATCATAATTTTGTGATACACTTAGACTACATCATTCAATAGACATTTCGGTAGTACTTATACTCTCCTTTCTTTCCTTTACCCATGTAAAACAAAACTACTACTTCATTCTTCCAGTACTCAAACACTCTTCTACTTCCACTCAGCCTTATTTAAGATTCCCTAATTGTTAGTCAAAGTTGAAATGTTTAGGATACTCTAGCCACTGTCACTAATTCTTTTAGACAAACTACAAATATAGTTAATAATTTTGGTTAGTTTCTTATTTAAAATGACCAAAGGCAAATCACTGCTTCAGTCTTAATTCAGATATAAATATAACTCCTCGTGATGTAAATAGGAGACCAATCTTGGATCAACACGCATTTATGCGCATATTGGATTCAGCAATATAAAAACACTCCCTATATGCACTGTAATGAATAGCAATCGTCTGGCTAGAACTACAAAGCAAAATGTTTGTAGGGAGAGCTTACAAGCTTAAGTTAATTTAACCTCCAGGTATTCACCAAAAACACGTGGATATATGCAAAATTATTATGTCTTAATTTATTATAAAATAAAATGCAAGGTACGTAAGTTTAAAAAGAGAATAAAATATATCACTATATGGGTAAAATATAAGGCATAGTGTTTTAATAGAACTCTAATACATTTTGAAATTAACATTGGAATGCAGGAGGCAATATTTTTATTAAATATACTATAAATCAGCAAATAGTCGCAATGATCATTCTTAACAAACATATAATGAGATACTTCCTTTCAAGTAGGCTATTTAAAAAGGCCGAGCGAAGACAAATCTTACGTGACATTTAGGTTTCGTAAAAAAAGAACTTTAGAACTAAAATCGTACTGAAAACGAAGTCTAGAGCTTAGGCATTCTTATATCTATTATGTAATATTAAATAAAACAAGCCTAAGCCCAAGATAACGCTGTCCAGTGTAATTCCACAATTAGGAATTAATTAAAACCGATAATCAACCAATTACCATACTAAACACTAATTTTAAATATAGAATCTACAAAATTACCATGCTTCGCTAAGTTTCCATCCTCTCATCCTTACATTTTAACTTATTCACTCTGGACATTCCAACACCACAAACCCCAATTATGTCGCCACAAAGTATAGCTAACCAGACGACAGATCGACCACAGCACAAAACCACCATATCAAAACAGCTACTAGAACTAAATTTTTAACCACAGCCACCCTACTCAAAACATCATTGATTATTTTAATAAGACTTAATGTAAAATGAAAAACTGGTTGACTATTATTAATAATAATGTATATTCAGTCTTCCATTCCAAGATAACCTTAATGTTATTTACTATATTTTTTAGTCAAAGTGATAAATATAGTCACTAATTATGGATAATTTCTTATTTAAAAGGATCAAAGGCTTAGCGCTGTATCGAGCCTATATCATTTAGAAATACACGATATAAATCCGAGGCCTAACTTGGATTTAGTCACCGCTCATCTGATGCTGATGTTTGCGTCCATTTTTACAGTATCATTAGAACATAAGCCTCTAATTCCTAACCGGGATCATTCACCAATCGTGGATATTCGTCTAACCAACCTGCCCACATAAACTTTTCGATGATTTCTTTATTATAGACAATCCCGAAAAAAACAAAACACTCATCGCAAGTTCTAAAAGCCGTATAGAATTTGCTATCCGTGTTTTTTAGTCAGATTATATTACATATATATATATATATATATATATATATATATATATATATATATATATATATATATATATATATATATATATATATATATATATATATATATATATATATATATATATATATATATATATATATATATATATATATATATATAGAATGGAGGATACCACATTGACTTGATGTCTATCAATGGAAGATAATGGTAAACCACAATATATAAAGTCTGGATTCAAATATTGTGGTTTATCATTATCTTCCGTTGATAGACATCAAGTCAATGTGGTATCCTCCATTCTATATATATATATATATATATATATATATATATATATATATATATATATATATATATATATATACAACCTATATTTTTATAGAAGTGACAAAACCTTTCTACATCACTAAAAAACAAAAGTTTAATTAAATACCTAGCAATATTTTATTGCTCTCAAATAAGAAATCCAGAAGTTAATACGAATTGTCTATCGCTTACGATTTCTCCTTTACTTAAAGGGTTGAAGAAAATGTCCTTTAATTTAATCCTGCCAGTTTTCAATACCCTCGGACAATTCACAAATATTTCTCCTCAACTAAACACAATGAGAAGATAAATAAAGCAAGTGCCTACTTGAAACTAGGTATAGCGACAAAATGCCCCTTCTTATAGGGCCAATTAACCTGTTTACGGACACACCAAATTCACTCTCTCCACGCTCAAATTTGGCCACGACTCATCCCTACAACATTATTTCCACTTAAAGGAGCAAATCGACAGCACAACCTGCACTAGGTGCACCCATTAAAGTAAAAATTACAGGCACCAAATGGAACACAACCTAATCTTGGCACCTCTCCCACCTACACAATGGTTCGTTAGTCAGAACTGAGTCCGCCCCGTCTCGAAAGCATCTTTCCTTCAGGACGCATCTTTACCCTCATACCTCAGACCTTAATATAAATCCATTACCGATTTTCAACTTAGCTTCATTAATCTCACTATTTGGAGCATTTATAGCCAACTTTTTACACATGCACTATCAGACTTTTCAATAAACATTTCCAAATCCATCTTACTCTCTGCCACCTGAACCTGATCATTATATGACCCAAGTATGTAGATAACCTGACATTAATCTCCCCTATATTTACACTCATCTCTATTCATCTAGAGTCATTTATTCCACATATGTCTTAGATTTCTTTTTCTTTGCTTTCTAAATCGCTGTAAACTTTGCCCCCCACACCCTATACTTTTTATATAACCACGATTCTCATTGCGTATCTTTACATCAGTTATTCTTCCTCCACAGTCAAACAGATGTATGCCCTGCAAATGTAATTCTGACATTCAGCATTTTTCCCTTCCCATTTTGCAGTTGTTTTATCAAATTAATATTCCTACCAATAGGTACTCTTACAATTTTAAGTCATTTATAAAAAAAACACCAGAAGTTGGGCACGACACAATTCTCCCAATATCTTTGGCATTTCAGATACTATATTATTTACTCCTTTTCATATTTCACACCAGAGATTGCACATAACCAGTCCGCAGCATAACCGAAATATGCAGCTGCTTATGGCCCCAGTAGCAAACGGAGGGCTTCCAACAGTGCTTGAAATGTCCTATGAGATCTTGATTAACTTAATTGAACTTATGTTGTACATTTTCACATAGTTTATAAAAATTATTTAGTTTTATATTTTAATCCTACACCATTATTATTGGCTTGTTACACTTTCCTCTTTTAAGTTTGGATCAATATTCAAATATATATTTAATTTATTAACTTCGCAACAGGAATATTATTATAACATGTTTACATTTTTATTTAGTCTTAATTTAGGAAGACTGCATTTATCTCGTTATTTAATTTCATCTGTAGTTGATTTAGTTTCTGTAGTTTTTAACAATACCATTTTTTTAAACAACCGCAATTAATTTGGTTAACCTTTTTTGAGTAAATGCATTGCTTGCTAGTTAATCTTATTAGTTTTAGTTATATTTCCTATAGTTTTCCAATTATAAGTTTCCCCTCCTTTAATTTACAAACCATAGTAAAGGAAACAATACATGGATTATATCGATATGCCTTCATTAACCCAACAACTACTATTGCTATTAATTATAAGAACGCCCTAGGCAATCTCAATAATCTCCTTCCCTCAAATAAATTTAAATTTGATTGCAAATCAAACTTTACTCTGCACTGCATTAATATGCTCATCCACCGCAATACAGATTCGAACTATTTAAATTTACTTCCTATCGTAAACCTTCTCATTTAAGGTATTAGGGACTTTTACTCTTTTTATAATGATAAAACAAAGAAATCAGTTTTCTAGACCATGTTCCTCTGTACGTAAGGAATATTTGATCTTAAATTAATAGATAGAGAAATTCGTAATACATATTCAGAGCATTATTTGTTGCTTCACATATCCTCCTTTTTTATTAATATACCGCATTTGCAACCCGAAAAAAAACATTATATCGTAACTTATTCACTAGGAATGATGAAATTAATTCCACCAACCATTGTACAAATGACCCTCACTCTACATGCAGTCTTCTTCCTTACAACTCCTCTCTTAAACGCATTAAGAGTCATTTGAATAATTCTAATCTTAAGGGAGGTTTTAGCTTCCCAGATTCTCTTAAAAATGAAATAAACCAAGTTTAGCCCCAATTTCGCCTGCTAAATTAGGAGTGTATTAATTTCCATACAAAAATTGCGAATAATTGTCCAGAGGACAAACTGTAATATAGCCGAACTCAGTGGTTTTATGAATAAAACTATTTGTATAGGCAAGTAAAGAGATAAAGCCTCATTTAAATACAAGAGCTCTACTAACAAAAGCTGCCTTGAGGAGACGGGGGGAGGGGGCGCCCTATTACTGTGGGGTGTACCTTCCGTCGCCTTGCGGCCTAGCTAGGTGTACGACATTTGTCTCAGGCTTTGGGTGCTAACTTAAGACCAGTCCAGCTGGAATTTGCTACTAAGGGAGTTTGTGAGGCTGTCCATTCAGCCCCAGGGCCCTTTTTTAAGGTCAACTTGAAGCATGCGTTTGATTGCATTCATAGGGATCTTTTCCTTAGAGCTGTCTATGGGCAGATGCCATCTTTGAGCAATTTGTCAAATCAAGCTTATTCCCGGCCGACCTCACTCGTTTATGGCGGTAGGGTTTTAAATTCTGCTACTGGCATACAACAGGGAGACCCACTGGTACTTGCACTGTTTTCACCTGTTATAGATAAGATCATTAAAAGCCTAAAATCATAGCTTAATATCTGGTACTTGGACGATGGTTCAATTGCTGATACCGTTAAAAAGATTTCAATGACGTTCAGACCATCATTTTTTAATTTAATAAAATAGGGCTAGGGATTAATAGCTCCAAATGAGAGTTAAGATTGTGGCTTTGGATGATCTGTCTGTATTGGGCTCTCTCATCACTGGGAAAGCAATCAGACAGGCTATAGACACAAAACATGAAGCCCTAAAATGAATGATATCCCGCCTCCAATTAATTGATCCACACCAAGTTTTGGTCCTATTAAAAAAAATAATTTTCTTCACCCCAGCTATAGTACATCTTGAGATCCTCTCCAGCCTACAGGAAGATGGCATCTTTGGAGTTTTTTGATGAATCTGTAAAAGATGCTGTCTCCAAACTAATCAACATTGATTTTTTCAAGAGATTCATGGACTAAGGCAACTCTCTCAATTGGGCTGGGTGGTTTAGGAATAAGATTAATACAAATTATTGCTCTCCCTGGGTACATATCTTCTTTGATTTCAGTTAACCCTTTAATCCGAGCTGTACTTTCACCGGTTACCGGTTTGGCTAAAGTGGATAAGGTGGCTGGACCTACTAGATTCTGGAGTGGGATACTTGGGGACAATGCCATTGAGCCAGAAAATGAGAACCGCTTTAAGTAGAAATGTTGGGATCTAACCCATGCTCTTGCGAAACTAAATAGCCTCAAAAAGAGAGTAGATCACATTGCAAGAGCCCATCTGCTAGTCACGGAGCATCTTGATAGTGGTTGTTTTTTGTCAGCCATCCTAGGCCCATCTTTAGGAACTCAGTTTAATCCGGAAACTCTTATAGTTGCCATAGATTTAAGGTTGGGTGCGCCACTTTGTGAGCCATATAGGTGTAAATGTGGATCTAGTGTTGATCTTCTAGATCTGCACATCTTGTCCTGTCAGCTGGTTGCAGGAAAATTCCCCATACACTCTGTCTTCAATGATATAGTATGCCGAACTCTGAAACCAGCGGGATTGCCAGCTGTTTTGGAGCAAGTTGGACTTGACCGAGGAGATGGTAAGCTTCCGGCTGGGATAACAATGTTTCCTTTTAGGAATTGAAACAGTCAGTGTTGGAATGTAATCTGTGTCAACACTTATGCAGAGAATTTTATTATCAGGTCAGCTGTCTCTGCAGGTTCAGTTGCAACAGCTGCAGAAAATTCCAGAAGGATAAAGCATTTTGCCCTAAATGAGAGGTTTCTGTTTGAGCCACTAGCCATTGAAACTAATGGGGTCTTTGGCCCTTTAAGTGCACAGATAATTGAAGAAATAGAGTTTATCTTCTCAGGGAGACTAATGGTGACCCTAAGACGGCTGAATGGGTCAAGCAGAGACTAAGTATTACTCTTCAGCGGAGCAATGCAATTAGTATATTAAATGGGGCCCGAGTTGCTTATGGTGTGGGCCAGGACTTTGACCACTGATTTTTATGTATTTCTTTTTCACTGTCTTTCCCTAGTATATAAAGGTCCTTTGACCCAACCTTTTGCCAGCCATACCCCATCCGGCGATGTGACGCTGGGCCCCTTCACCTTGTGATTATGAGCCAACTTATATTTTGATCCTGCTCTTTCCGGTTGTGGAATTTTAAACACCATAGCTTAAATTAGGTAGAAGCATAATTTATTTATATCTAGAATGACTTGCTGAAGCGACAAGTGATTGTAGCCACATTAATTAATTCCCTGCAAATTTTAATATCTTGAAAAAGAATTTCCGGTTCAACCAGTTCAACACATCGATTATATTAATTATCACCATTTAGATAGGAACTAAACTCTTCATGCGTTTTTAAATGTATCTCTTTCTCTATCAGCCAGTATTTTCTTATTTTTTTTTCCACTTTTTGTACATAAGAATTTTCTTGGGCAACAAGTAATAAGTAACAATCTGCCAACAGTGTAAATGAAAGTATGAACGGCTTAAAACACGGATAACATCGAGAGTTCTGATAGATCATAGTCGGAATAGAGAAAGGAAGAGAGAGAAGGAAAAGGATCATCCAATAACCTTGAAACTATGCACACATCTAACAACACATCTTTCTACACTTATTTCAAATTTCAAAGCTTTCCTATAACTTCTAAAAAATAATTTCCACCTTCATACACCTTATAAACCTTAGGTCAAATAATCTCAGTGGTTGTACTTTTAAAAGAGCGTGATGCGCCAATCCCGCTCCTGTTCTTGCGAGAGAAATAAATGAGTCATTCTCTTAAAAAAACAGGCAACACAACAACTTAATTAATAAATATTATATTAGATTTACAGTAAATGTGCGAATATGAAGCAACGGCAATATTTAATAACCTCGGCGATACAGACGAGGTAAAGGGGCACCAAATCAATTTTTACTTAGGGGGCCATGGAAGCTCAGGCCGCCTCGGCTCAAAACTATCATCCTTTTCTTATACCCACCGTTTATATTGGCTTTTAAGGAAAACAAAGATAAATTTAAATGTTTAAATTGAAAAATATTGTATGAAAGTAATTTTAGCTGATGGAAAAATGTATCAATGGAAATATGTTTATCAAGTTTTCATTAATAATGGTGTACCTGTATTGATGTTAATGATGGTAACCAAAATTACGTTTGTACAAGATAAGAAGTGTATTAACCAATATCATTTTGCCAATTTCATGATTAATATTTTACTTTTATTATATTTGGGTACAAGGGGTATACTAAGTTGTACAAAATTAAAATAATTTGGTAGATACTTAAATTTCACTTTCAAATAGTAAATATAAAAGAAGTTATATCAACTCTCTTCGACCCTCCTATCATTCAGTTAACAAAAGAAAAGGAAATATTCATTATCACACCTTGAAATTCATTATCCTGATACGTGATCAATATTATCTACCAAGTGGACCAATGTACATAAGTAGAAAATGCAGATTTAGTGTATATTTAAACAAACGCCGTTGAAGTGTTCACAATTTAATAAAAACCGAAGAAAATTTTAAGAAGTTGGAAGAAAATTTCTCGAAAATCTCAATTCATCAAAAAACTTAATTTAAAAGCACGTCCTCCAGACTTTAATGCCTCGAGAGAAACTAGTGCTGTCTTTCTGGTCTTGTTTAACACTTCTTTTAAATCTCACTCTTTTTATGCTTAGTTAAACTAAACAAGTCCCTCCAATTACCTGCGGAGTTTGTGATAAGATGATAAATGGTTATTGCATTAATGGTGTGGGAAGTATGGATTCGATCGCGACGTGTGGTTTAATTTTCTTACGCTTAGACTGGCGCCAACTATGTTCGTTTTCATTTATGACCACCGTCCCCCACTCTGAGAGCGTTAACCGCCCGTCTGGACGCTGGTGTCTCCCTCGTCTCCCCCCCCCCTCCTCTGGGCTAGAAAGAGTTCTCTTACTACCACACCGGTCGCTTCGTCAAAGCAGCGCTTATCAAACTCCCTTGTTTGCATTGTCTGACGCCATGCTATCCCTTGGCACTTTGCTCGTCTCGCCTCCCCCCCCCTTACACTTATCTCCAGACGAACTCCCCTAATTAAGACCAGGTGCATAGTTCTTTCTCATCAGAGAGTGCGAGTTAGGAAGTCTTGTAGCTCAGATCAAGTGGATCTGTATCCCAATTGAACCGAGTTTCTTCGTCGTGATCTCTTGAGCAGATCCTCTCCGTAATCTTCTCTGTTCATAGGAAGATTAACACTACTTTATTACGTCCCGGAAGACTGTCCTAGGCTCGCCTCTTCTCATCCGTCTTCGTGGAGATTCTATGCCGTCCATTGACGAGTCTCTACTGTGGTCGCCCCCACCTCCTGGTAGTCGAGGTAATCGCAAACCCGTTGGAGTTCCCTGAGCTCCTATATCCTGAGTTCGTTCTACTATGACCTGGCCCCAATCTTTCGCTTCCCTCAATCCTCGGAGGTCATCTAGAATCCTACCCTCCTAAGTCACCTCATTCTCTCAAGTACTAAGAAGACCCCATGATCGCATAACGGAAAGATTTATTAATCTTACTCCTCTTATTTAAACTATCGAGTTAATTAATAATTCCCAAGCCCAGCTTCCATTATTCCTGCCCACTATAATATCCATTGTCTCGCTAACCTTTGTGCTAATTTCCATTATTATTCATGTCTCCATATTTAATCATTTATCTTGTATTAAAGCATCTTTTTGAAGAGGTGTTTCCTTAAATAATTCCTGAGTTGAATCTGGCAAACGAGTTCCCGTTTTGAATAGCCAATCTGTAATTAAGGCGCACTCTTACTTTGAGAGGCCATTGCCTTCCCTTCGCTGTTTACCTGCCTGAGTACAGCGCCGAGATTTGCTGGTCTGACTCAATTACGTATGTACCCATATTAGACAGTGGGACATACTGTGTCGTTTCTCGACATATGGTTTCCTATGGTTCAAATCACTTACAAGTGCCTTTGAATGGCGAAATGAGGCTTCTGCCATTAGATGGCGTCACCCAGCACCAAATCTGATGGCAGATTGGAAATCCCAAGGGTGAATAACCATATGTTCAATGGTCATATGGGGCATTTTATGGTTCTAAATGAGTACAATCGAACTTTAACCCTTTGGAAAAATAAACTTCACTACTTTAAAAAAAATAAATGAGGCTTCTGACACTGGATGGCACCACCCAGCGGCAAATCCGATGGCAGATTTGAAATCTCCAGGGTGAATAACCATATGTCCTATGGTCAGATACGTCATGTCATGGCTCTAATTGGGTACAATTGAACTTTACTCCTCTTGAAAAAAGCGACGCCTAGTCCTGGCGTCTCAAGTCTAAAAAAGGGTAGAAAGTGAGTGGTTAACATTCTAAAATATTAACTTGTTCGGAGTTTTGAACACATGTGATTGGCTGCCATGCGGCATATCTTTAAGAAAGAAAAACTAATAACTATAATTTTCTACAGTATGCACCACTGGAGAACCTCCTGAGCTCAACTTTGGCTTCGTTGATTCGGATATGCAGGAATGAAAGCCATAATAGCCTGAATGGAGCTCTCTATCTGAATATATTTAAAGATCAAATAATTCAACAAGTACTTTGCAATTTTTGAAGTATATTCAATCGACTTTCGTGGACTGAGAAAGGTGCTCCAGCACATAAGCAAGATCGTGGTGGGAGAAAGATTCGTTGAATCGAATTTTCAAATTTAATTCAGCAAATTCTGTGATGAATCATTAAATTGAGTAGATCTAAAGCTCAAAACACCCAGTAACCTATTCTTCTAGTGATATTAAAAGAATAAATTGCATTCCACCCAAATTTCTAAAGTATAACAAATGAAAGGATGAGTAGAGCAAAAATTTAACTTACTAAAGAACAATCGACAATCATTCAAAGTTTGGCGAGCAAAGATATGTAAAGCTAAATTATGCATAGGGAGAAATGAAAGGAGTGTGGATGGAATGGTTCTTGAGAAAGAATTTTTTGTGTCGATGTGAGGTAAAGTTTCTTTACCCTTCGATTCTAAAATTATGACTGTCGAGGAACGCCACGGTAGTGTCATGCTCTATTCAACAAGGCCGGTAAGTCCCGGCTAAGGGCTTGTGCCCAATTTATATTCGACTGCGTTAATCTAAGGTGGGCTAATAAACGGGGGTAATCGAGATTGCCATTTCAGTTCAGGAGTAATTGAAAGAAAAACCTCTTACAAAAATAACCTTTAATATACAAGTAAATAATAGAATTATTAGTGATCACGAAAACTAAGCAAACTAATATAATAATGAATAAGTGACCAGCATTTAATACAGGCTGGCAAGGAATAAATGGGAATAACCCGGGAATAGTAACAACAACTTGAAAGACCGTTATTAAAGCGGGTGAGATAATATTAATTATATACTGGCAATTACGGGAGTTTTTCGGGGACGAATTCAAATGGCGTTACCGGTCGAAGCCTCGGGGTACTTCGTAGAGCCCAACATGAGCGTAGATCAGGTTCCAAGTTGGCCTCCAAATGGGAATCACGAAGGGGGGGGGGAAAGAATCTGCTTAGGGGATGGTGTCGGCACGTCGACCAGATGGGAATCTGCACGGAAGGACTTCTCGGACTTTCTTGCTCTTGTTTCACGGTTAAGGTACACGGACCTTGTAGAGTGTAGGGAATGAGCGGTGAGTTGATCCCGGTTAGCCCTCCGAATTAGGAATAACAAAGGAGAGTAATCCGTCTCTGATCAGAAAGATTACGAAGGTAAGATCCGCTCAAGGGATCACAGGTGTCGACACGGCGATCCAACGGGGAACGATCTGATGGACGGACGACGGAAGAAACTCTCGATGACAATGAATGGAGTCGCTCGCATAAATATGGCGTGTTTTTGCGGGGGACGGGTTAGGGAGAGAGGCGTAGGACATCTGGCGTCCCATGAAAGACTTTGAATGTAGCCGTGTAAACAGCCCCAAGTCACGGGCCTCTCACAGCGGCTGGGGAGGGGGGAAGAGTGATAGTTCTCGTTTTTGACTTTTCACCGGGGGATAAAAACCGAGCAAAATGGAGGGAGGAAGTAGCCCGACAGGGTTTACACTGGTTAAACGTTCTGGTGTCCATAAACTAAGGTGATATGGCCAGACTATGTCTGGGAATGTTTGCACCTTTAACCTTTCTTGGGCTAACCTCCGCAATAACTTTTTCAGAAATTCTCTTGCTTCGCACTAATGTAATTTTGGCTAACTTCATTAATAACAATGAAGCTCATTATTATTGAAGCAATTTTTTATGAATTTTACAAGATGAATTTAGCTTGCCTCTCACTTTGGGATAGTTCTACACTTCACAACTCTCCCACGCTTAAATCAGTAACCTTTAGTTGAAAATATGATTGTGCTTCCCATCTTTTGGGCTGACTCGCTTATCAAGCTACGATACATCAAGAATGCACTTTTCCCTAGTTTACACCTAGCCAAAAAAAAGACACTATTTGCATTACAGAGCTTGGTAAAGTAAAACAACATACAGTGTGAGTTTGGGGGCTGTCTCTCCCACTTATTCTTCTGTTCACGTAAAACAATTCTAGGACATACACATTCTACTTTATCACGAGTTCCCATTTTCTCTACAAATAAATACACAGGCTATCTCTCTTCGAGAGACAAAGTAAAGGACTTACTATCCCATCAGGGGAAAAACTTTTCTTTTCCTTCGGTTTATATTCACTTATTCAAAGAGGGAAGACATAAACTCACCTGTCTATTTAATACAATTCATCCAGATTTTTAGGTGTAAACATGGTATAATTATTTACCCCAGCAACGATGAAGATCACTCGCTTGTCTTTGACGATCCCAGTTCATTTTGCTAAAATCGAATATTATATTCATTATTAATTACTGATGGAAATTACTTTTAATTCAACATGCCTTTCAAGAAAACTAATTTGAATCTACTAGCAAAATTGCTTTTGAAATTCTTACCGAATAAAATAAAAGCTGGGCATCGGTACCAAGAGTAGAAGCAGCATCAAGAATTGAAACCACACGATTATCTCCCAATAACTGTAGTTACTATAAAGTGGTGGAACAACTCCTCTTTTAGAAATATATATATATATATATATATATATATATATATATATATATATATATATATATATATATATATTTGTGAAATATAATGGTAAACCACGATATTTGAATCAAGATTTTATTTATAACTATCGGACTAGTTTAAGCAAGATGCCATTTTCAACTAATAATGAAGAAACTAGGCTAGGAACACAGTATATATAAGGTAAGACATCCTAAACAAAATAAAACAGCAGGAAATAATGTGGGGAAAACTCGAGTAAATCTAGCGCGAATGACAAGCCAAACAAAATGAAATGGAACCGGAAACAATCTGGAGAGTTGCTAATCTCCGAGCCCTATTGCATCCGGGGGTTTATAAATACGATTGGCGACTTTATTCGAAATATATTTGTTAAATTTGTAATGCCCTTCAGATAAATTGAGATTATGAACTTTGTTGATGATATGGATTCCACAATTCTCATCTCAATATAATTGTTTGATTTATAAATGGTTTTGCATGGTTAAAATCAATTCGATGGTCGTGCATTTGCATGTGCGTAAAGAGAGTTGAAGAGTTCGTACACGTTCTGATATCAGCTAAATCTTATTTTATCCTCTTATTAAAGTGGCTCGACTCTCCGATATGTATTAATTTGCAATTATAGCATGGTATGCTGTATACTCCAGCATCGAGATCGATTGGGCGCATTCTAGTCAAGGATTTTCGAATGGTATTAGAATATTTGAATGTAATATTTATGTTATTTTCGTTCGCATATAATTTTAGGGTCGCCAAGGCCACCCTAAAAGATAAAAACTATGGAAAACTAATACATTTTTCAAAATCGTCCTTCGTCGTGTGGCGATGGCATAGAAGTTTTTTTTTGTGCTTTCGAATAGCATCTATTTATGAGGTGAATTGGGTATTTTAGAACAATGAAATTGCAGATAAGGTAGTTAATTTCATGCTGAATAAAGATTGGGTCGCACGTTCTATAGGATCGGAGAAAGAGGGAAGAAATATCAGATATCTTATCGGATTTGTCATGTAATGAGAAAATATGTATGTAAGCATTTAGATTTTAGGCTTTCCATAGACCCTTGGACTGGATATATATACCATTCATCATACTTCATTATAGAAACTCATTCTCAACCTCACTTCTATTGCTTCAAGCTTCATTCATTATAACTTCGCATGGCATCAACTACGATATTTCGAAAACATACTAGATTCCAAAGTCGACACGAAAATGGTGAATGCCAAGCCTATTAATGTCCTTTGATTATTTCTCTTTCTAACCCAGCGGCGCCAAACTGTATTAAATGTCTTTTTAAAAAACGTACCTAACTACAATAAGGATATTTTCTAAGTTCACCGACATTTGTATATATATGACTAAGCATTCGATATAATAACATGCGGTGTCGATTTTCCAGCATATTTTTTATTTAAACATATACTACTAAACCTCTTTAAGGGACTTAACAAACTCAAAGTCTAACCATAGGAAAGTTACAAACTTAATATTTTCTGCGATGTCACTTTTGTCTCACAATCCTATCACGTTCCTCAGCACTTTTTAAACCAGATTACGACAGTTATTCAGTCAACCCCTCGTCGACAGGATAGAGCTATGTTGCGATGTGGAACACGGTAAATAATGTTTATATATAGGCTGAAGCTAATCATAATGCACATTTAAATAATGTCCTCACAGGTGCTGCTCAGCCGCATATTTGGAGGTCAGCACTTATATCTACTTCGTTTGGTTTTGAGCTTTCTATTCCTCCTTTAATGAAGCCTGATGGTAGCGTTACATATCATCCCCTTGATAAAGCCAGCTTTCTTGCTGACATTTTTAATTCCAAGCAAAGTAGGGAAAAGATTCAGCTGCCATTAGGCTGGCACCCGCTACCTAGTTTTAATACATTTGCCTTCAGATCCTCTGAAATAAAAGTTATTTTATCTGACTAGGACAAGTATGGGGGAAGTGATCGTATTGGTCTGTTTCCATTGATTTTTAAATTATTTAGGAGTCAGCTAGCTCCAAAACTGGCTGCTATATTTCGTATTTTAGTTCGTCGGGGGTCCTGAAAGTTGGGGTTGAGGCAACATTATCCCAATTTACAAAGGATCTCATCATCTCCATCTCCCAGTGAATATATATGCCCATTTCCATCACATCGATTTTATTTAAGACTTTTGAACATCTGCTGTCCAAGCGTCTTATTGTATATTTGAGACAGTTTCTTCCAGTGACTCAATTTGGCTTTAGAAAGGGGTTAGGCACTACATACTGATGCACTATTATTGCTGGTACATGAAACGCAGTCTGCTTTAGACAATGATTGTGAGTCTAGGCATGTCTCTCATGACTTTAGTGCCGCACATGACACTGTCAACCATAATAGTCTGATTTTGAAATTAAAGTCTGTTGATATTGGTGGTAGAATATTTTAACAGTTTTTAACTAATACACAACAACGTGTTGTTGTCGATGGGTGTTTCAATCTTTATTCTAGAGTATATTCTGGAGTTCCTCAGGGTAGCGTTCTTGGGTCTTTGCATTTTAGATTATATACTAGTGACATGTGGTTTAATATCACTAATAAAATTATAGCATATGCTGATGATATCTTATTCTATGCTCATGTTCCATCTCCTGCTATAAGACTGAGTGTTGTAGACAGCCTCACTGAGGATTTGAATAAAATTCTTTCTTGGTTTCTTCAGTTTGGTTTTAAATTAAACCCTACTGAGGCATGGAATCAAAGAAAACAATACGCAGTTATAAAAGAAGAAATAGTGTCACTCGATAATAGATGAATGGAGAAATACATAATTTCGCAAAAAAAGAATAATACATTAAGAATATATATATATATATATATATATATATATATATATATATATATATATATATATATATATATATATATATATATATATATATATAGCCGGAATATGAAGACATATGCGATGGTTTTGAACATTTAATTTTCCCCACGTTTCGGTCATTGACGCTGACTATCATCAGCGAATTCTAAATACCAAAAATTATTTTTAAAAGAATAACTAAACACAGAAATCAAATTAGTGAAAATCTATTAGAAATTTATGTAATATCTTAAAAAAAAATTAACTAAATTAAATAATAATCTCACGAGTTTTTTAAATATGCATAATAAACATGACTTAAATGACTATCGAAATACAAAAAATTATAAACTATAGCAATAAAGTCGAAAGCAAGGCATGAAGAAATCGATTAATAAGACAGAAAAAAAGATTAAATAATCTCATGAGCGACAAATATGAATAGTAAACATGAATCAAGTGGAGTACAAAAAATTCACTATAAAACACAGTAAGAGAATTATATATATATATATATATATATATATATATATATATATATATATATATATATATATATATATATATATATATATATATATTTATATATATATACATATATATATCACTATATATATATATATATATATATATATATATATTGAAGGAAAAATAAGCACAACTGAGCTTTCGAGGGTTTATTTCTGAGCTTACAGACCCAAGCTAGGGTCCTTCTTCAGAGAAGTGAGCAGTGCGGAGTCCAACAGCGGAATAGTTCCAGCGAACCAATCAATCTCTGTATAGTAAAAGAAAAATAGGGATTCCTCATGATGTACAGGAGATCATTAAGTCGACGAGGAGCGGTTGGCAAATCACTTATGAGGGGAAAGGAGGAGGTAATTTGGCCGGTGTCTATACACCGATGCGTGTTTTTATTAGAGGTGTCGTGTTGCTAGACTATTATGTATATGACTAAATTGACGGGAGGTAAAGCTGGCCTGAGAGGCGCCGGCATCCCTGGAAAACGCGGATCCGGAGTGCTGGTAGGTTATGTTTGTATTGGTATGGGTTCGTGATAGTCTCTTGCCACGGTCTACCTCGGTCCCCATGTAGCATTGTTGTTGTAAATGTTTGTGCACCTGGGGTCTTTTACTAGTTCCTCCAGCTGTCTGGTCAGTCGCCTGTGGGTGAAGGTCTTTAGCGGAACCAGCTTGTTGTTTTGGTGTAGTGTGGATATTTTAGTATACATCCGGCAGCAACAGTCGCGTTTCATACCAGAGTTCTGGATACGCTGTGCTTCCTTCTGCCCTGTTTGACTCGCAGCTGAAAGTGTGATTGATGTGTAAGTAAAGAGAGGTCTAACAAGGCTCTTGTATAAGTGTAACTATCTTTTGGCTGGCAAGGTTAATTCTGCGCATCTTCTTGTTCATGTTTTGTTTGTGTTCTTGGTGCGTATGGAATCTTAGGAACTTGTGGAATGTAGCATCTGAGAATTTCGTGTTTAGTTTGTAAGTGAGTCTCGTTGGGTTTGGATATGCGATGCCTGGTATGTGTGAATAGATATTTATGTTGTGCATGTAGTGATCGCTGGTGCCAATGAGTGTTTGTAACCTGTGTCTTCTAAGGATTCCTGTCAATGAGCTATCGTCATTATACTCTGTCTTAACATCCACTATTCTTTGTACAGGGAATGCGATCATGTCAGGATTGGGACGCATCAGAAAATTGTCTTGGCGTCGCCATAGGACAGTGTGTATGTCTGTCTGCAGTCGCTTGGTGGGTGCGAAGTGTCGTTAGTGTTCATAATGTAGAGTGACAGCGCAAGGACGCTGCCCTGGGGCACTCCTGCGCGTAGCGTGAATGGGCGTGATGTGTTGTTGTATTTAAAATGACATCTCCGGTCCGTGAGGTAAGGGGAGAGAAGTCTTCTTATGCAGAGAAAGAGCTCTGTATTGTTAGCGAGCTTACAACGGAGTCGCTCGTGCCACACTTTGTTGAAGGCCTTCTCCAGGATTGTCCAATGCCTGGTGTTGTGAGGTTTCATTGATGTGTGTGTGTCATTGTGTTGTTGCAGGATCGTGTGTAAGTGTAGTGATGAGGTCGGGGTAGGTGTAGAATTAGGGGAAGTACCTGGATAGTAGTGGGTGCTGAAGATGCCCCCGTTGCGGTGGCGTAGGATTTTGTGAGGAGGAGGGAGGAAGGCAGGAGCGAGGAGGGCAGGAGCGAGGACGGAGTGAGTGTATGTGGTAATTTTGTTTTTGTGTGAACGCCCTATAGCTTAGACGGCGTCTTCCAGAGCCTTTGAGAGGTAGGGGCACTTAAGGTCGACAGCGACGTGGTCGCCGCCACAATTTAATTATTTTGGGTCTGTGAAGGTGCAGCTGAAATAATGGTGACCCATTTCGGAGCATTAGAGCAGATCTGGTCCGCTTGGCATGTGTTGTTTTGTGACGGGTCTTGTAGCAGCGCCTGCACTGCTGTATTTGTATTTTCAGCTGTCTCTATGTTGTGTGCGTGTGTGAACGTACCACAGACTTTGATTCCTTGGTCTAGTAGTTTGTTCTTTGTGTGTGCGTTGGCTAATGTAATGACCACCCACTTCTTTGTACTTGTTTTTTGGTCGTCCCAATATTTTTGTTTCTTCACAATTCATTCGGTGTAGCTGATTTCTTTGGTGTGAATCAATTGAGGAGATTATATCGTATCTCCGAACGGCTCTTTGGTGTTGCCTTATTCTTATCCGTAGTCGCTTTCCCGTTTGTCCTATGTACATTGCCTGGCATTCGTGACATACGATTCCGTACACATGTCCAGCTTGCTCTTCCCCACTCCAATTGTCTGTCACATTCGTAAGATGTCCACGTATGGTGTTCGTGGGTTTGTGCGCTACCTGGATGTTGTATGGACTCAGGAGTCTTGCCGCTATTCCTGACGTCCTCTGTATGTATAGATTATAACTCTCTTGCTTTGTAGTGTTTCGTCGTCTTGATTTCGTGGTCCTAGTGCTGACTTTATAACTGATTCAGCATTATTGTTGGTCGGGAGAACTTTCCTGAGATACCCTTCCTACTCTGTCAGTAGTTGAGAGTTGCTGAAGTATGTCTTGGCCCTTTTGTACATAGTGTTGACAGTGCTTTTCTTGTGTGTGATTAGATGAACACTGTCGAAATGAAAAACATGGTATGTGTAAGTCTTCTACCTGTATACTGTCGTGTGTAGAGTCCCATAAGAAGAGCGCATCACCAGAACATCCAAAAATGGTAGTTTTGGGTCCTTTTCTAACTCGTTAGTAAATTATAGTTCTAGAAATATTCTATTGATGTGGTTATGAAGGGATCCATAACGATCAAAGAATTAGGTTAAGCAACGTTTCCATGGTAGATTTTTTAAAAAAATAAGCGTGCTCATTGCACTGTGAAGAAAAATGAGAAGAATGGTATTCAGCCAATAAAGAAAAGGATTCATCCCTAATTTCAAGGTCTTGCTCATAGAGATATTTTTCAAATCAAGAGCGAAATAACTAAAACCCCTCATGTTGGTAGCAAAGTTATTTTTTAAGATGCTTAGGCTCCTTCCGTCAAAAGAAAAACAAGGTGTAAATGGTCCATGAAATTTTCTACCGTTAGAAATAAGACCAAAAAGCCGTTTCTCAACGAAAAACACAAAGAAGACCTATGTTGTGAGACAACATATGTACATCAAAACTAACTTAATCAAAGAGATCTTTACAGTCGACTCAAGAGTTACTCCTGATGCACCACATGGTTGGGCAATAGGCCGTGTTATGAATGTATGATAACAAAGACAAAGAAAATCAATAATTATAGCTGCATTTGTTGAAGGGCAAGCTAGAGGATGATGACGTCAGAATGTATTCGAAGGAAAACTTTGAGTTTTTGGAGAAAAAATTCTTACTTTGTCTCAAAAGACAATCATTGCGAATGACAAAGTGATTTTTGTTCATGCAGGATATTGCTCCTATTCATGCCTCTAAGTTTTCGAAGAATTGGTCAAATTCTCAAAGTTTTGTAGGAGATTCAATCATACACTGGACTCCAAACAGTTCTGACCTAAATCGAAAAGAAAACTTACAGAGTATCAAGTAGAGGGACGTTTTCGCAGATGGCAAGCAATGTAACAAAAATTACCTTTGGGATGCTATTAAAGGTGCTAAAAGGGATGTTTCTGCTAATTATATCATAACTTTAACTTCTACACTATAGTAGACAACATAATGTTCAAAAGTATTTAGAAGAAATGTTCTTTTATTCATTAGCTCTTGAATAACTATGTACCTCTAAATTCATTTCATTGTATTTCATATATTTAATTCATCTAAGTTGGCTATTTTCTATACTTTGTAACTATATACTTTCTTTATATATTTATGCTGAAAACTCGATGCATTCCTATTGATTAAAAGTATTAAAATGATCTCTGAGGGCCAGTAAAAAATTTAATCCAACAATAACTTGTTCTATTTTCGTGTTTTAAGTCAATTATATTCGATATTGTATTTAGTTCAATGAAGAATTTTATGCAAAAATGCAAATGTTTCAAGTAAGCTTTAGTTATTTTCCATTTATTTTATATAAACTCTAGCCACATTTTACATACTCAAACTAAACTAAGAACGAAGAAAAGTGGATAAGTTATACCAACTACACATAGAAAAATTACGCGGTTTCTCAATTAAAAACTACCGCTTAAACAAAGCACTATCACACATAAACCATAATTAATGAAGCTAGATAAATACATATGTATTACAACTAGAGGTGTGCACTAAATGAATTTAATGTATTTGAAATAATAAATATTAAATACATGAGAAAAATGTCTTTAGATACATTATATACATTTCGAATACTTTATATATAATGACAATCGATAAGTACCATTGGTATCACAACAAAAATATCTATTAAAATGAAATTGTATATTATAATTACTAATGTAGGATTTGATGACAATTGGACTTAGGTAGTAAAAAAAAAATAGAAAGTTTCATAGAATGAAATTTTATTTAGGTATTTATATCAGCATTACATTTAAGTAATATCAGTTGCTGAAATGTTTCGTCAGATAAAGAATTCCGTTTTGGAGATAAGGTCAATCCACCTAAAGAGAAAAGCCGTTCCACAGGAGCTGACGACGGAAGGGTGGTGTTGCATTTAATAAATGACGTTTTTATGTTTGAATGTCTATCTAAACTTTGAAGAGTTTTATTTGAATCCTGAAAGTAACTGAACAATTCTAAATCTGCGATTGATCGTGTTTGTAGGAGATCAATTGCCACTGCAATAGGAGACAAAACTGAGACATACTCCCCAAGCAATTCATTTTAATTTCCTGACTTCTCAACATTGGAAGTTCAAGGGACATCATGAGTTGATTTAATTTGTCCTTGTGCTTTAAAAGTAATTACAATGTTCCACCTCGTAATGCAAGGCACCTTTAATCAGCAGTTGATAACAGTTTTAATAATCTCTGCTGAACTTGGACGACCGCTTTTGTTCCATAATGCTGAGCATTTCCCCATCGCAGCATGATTAATATTTGAAAAAAGAAGATATTTTTAGTGCCTGTTTTGCCTCTGTTTTGGCAATGAGACTGTGTGTGTGTAGAGCACAGCGCACATGCTTAGGTAGACTGAAGCTGCATCAGTCAGACAAAAGGTCTTCTTTCTGATCTAAGGCACTTCTCATTAAGAAACTATCCTCCATCTCGTGCTCACCCTGATCTTCTTCAGATACCTGGATTTCATCTTTTGAATCTGTGGACACATTTGCAGCAGTGATTGAAAATTCCTTTAAACACTTCAACAAAATTAGTGCCATTATGAGTGACAGAACTTGTAATTTCCTGCAGGAGGGATATCGTATTCATTGATGATATTCTCCATATGTTCAGCAATATTGATATAGTTATATTGCTGTTGAACCAACAGTATGCGAATACTCCACTGTTATGGACAAGAGCAGCTTCCTCGAGCTAAAAAAAAGGAAATAACAGTCCAATGTTTATCTCATAAATGCTTCCATAAATTTTACATATTAATATAATCGAGATAAATTCCATGAACAAATAGGTCTGCTTTCAGCCAAGAGCTGATAACTTCCTAACTGTAAAGACATTTTCAATTTCATAAAGAGCAAAATCTTAACATACCAATTAAAGTGTAACACCCAAAAAACTAGGGAGATGAGTTGACCAACTATCTGGATTAAGACATAAGTAAGAGGTGTTGTCTAGATTATTCTTCAGTAGAGCTCTTGTCACTTTCTCTTCTTCTATAAGATTTCGTTCTAGCGTCCGCCTTGAAATGACGTTAAATGAAGAATTTATACATGCGGTATTGAAATATGTAATTATTGTGAGTGAAATTGATTTTCACAGTGAAATCAGAATATATGGTATGCATATAAAATTTTATATATAAAATGTAGCTATATGAATATGTAGGGAAATCGATTTCCCAGCATAAAAACAAAGGCCCTGTTTGGTCACTGCAATGTCCTGGCATTTATCAGGGTAACTCAATTAATTAACGCCCCCTTCTCTCCCCTCGCCTCACACACCACCAGAAAGTCCTCCCACAACCACGAGATGCTCGAATCATCAGATTTTCTGGGCCGGTGAGCATAACATTGGTTAAACCGGCTCTATTTACCCTCAGAGCCTTGATCTAATTTCACCTCATAGGCGAAATTAGAGGAGCGGCGACCAAAAGCCAGGTAATGCCTTTAGGGCTAAGTGAAAGACGTTCGGAGAAGAGCCGTTAGAGGAGGATGATTAATTCCTAAGAGCTCAACCCCCCTTCCTTCCCTTAACTCCAGTTGGGTGGTGAAGTATATAGAAAGATAACTGTAAAAGAACGAGGAAGATCGAGTTAGAGATCGACATGACGAAGTCCGGCGATAGTGCCCGCCAATTCACGAAAGGAACACAGAAGAAGCTCATGCTGAGTCAGTTCCTGATAGTCACACCAAAATTTAGTTTAGCTTGTATTGAGAAACAAGCTCAATCATCTCTCGTCAGAGAAAACCTCTATCTGGGTTTACAACAAAAAACAGAGAAAGTCCCTGCCATTGAGGAATACCCCAAAGTGAACTCCCTCAATCATTCCCCATTCGCCAAAGGATTCACTTGTTTGCTCATAGCTCGTCAGTGTGAACCATTCCAAGATTAACCCGAAGATTGGAAAGAGCATAGCTTCACGGTCCCGTTGTTTAAATCATCTGACTAAGACAACGGGCTTAACGCCATCCGTCGCCCGCACCGAAATCCCCTGTTGCTTCAAGCCTTTCGCCGCGCCAGCCAAACAGCTGAGTGTCTGTAAACAGGTCTACGCGTCTGACGGCAAAAAGATTCTTTCGTCTACATAAAAATTCAAGTCCAAGGACAGTCTCCAGCTGAAGTCACGTGTGGTTGTTTTAAAGGTAAAGAAATTCAATTATTTTTAAAGGTCAATTAACGTCCAATATTAAAGTAAGCTTTGGGTCAACCATAACTATATATTCATTTGTTTAAATTAGTAAGTCTCACTTAAACTCGTTTAATTCATAGTTGTATAGTTTGTTTTGTTAGATTTCACTTTTTTTCATGTTGTAATTAAAGATATATTTTTCTTAGAAGTATTTAATTCAATCCTCGAAACGCTCAGCATGGCACTAGAAATCCTCAAAGATTAAAGTAATATTGAAATAAAATATAGCACTCTTAGAGAAAACGTAATCAAGGAGTTATTCAAGTACGTAACAAAACCTACGTACCTATACAATCCACTCGGCCCTTGCAATAACTCGACATAATATCTCATAGATATATAGGACTGGTACATTAATCCATAAATATATTATTAAATCCTTAATATTCTGAATTACATAGTAAATATTGACTTTCAGTATTGTTCGGAATATATACATTATCAAGAGTTATTTCTTACATTTTTGACGGGCGGGCATGATAGTTTTGACATAATGATATACAGGTATTGGTACTATAACAAAATCCATCGTTATATGAATTTATCTAATAACTCAGAACTCCCTTTTTATTAATCTCACAAAAGCTGGTTGATCCATGGTTAATAGGGATGCACACCCTGTATGATTTAATCTGTAATCGGCTTATCAACAACAGATTGTTTGACCTTCATAATATTCACCGCAAAACACTTCGGTACTGTCTTTACTTTAACACCGCTGCATGAAGAACCATCGTCTAATACTGAACATTTACATTTTGAATCTTTTCTTGACCTGTCACGTACTTATCCGCTTTTTGCACTAAAGCAGGATGCTTTCTCTGTTGATAAATATACATAAATAATCAGATAAATGAAGGACATTGTTTTACGTTGGCATAATCCACGTTAAATTCAATCAGCATATACTAAGAATAAAAGTGTTGCAAAATGAAGCAGGTAAACCTACGTTAATTAACATTATCTTTAGCTCCTAGGAATTTTGCCATTTTTTTAAAAATAAGGAATATTGAAACTTGTCAATTCAATTATGTATCATATAATTAGCTTTAATAAATTCTTACCTTAAATGAATTCCTAGATTGGAATTAGCATTGCTCGCCGCAGAGATATCGCCATTGCATGATGTACATACACACTTCACTTTTTTTCCGTCGGAAGCTTTTACTCTAAAAATTTGCAATCTAGTAAAAGGATGACTATAATTGCTTGATTCTTTATCTTCCTCGTCTTTATTATTGTCTAATATTTCGATTTCACACTCTTTCGAAGAAGTTGAAGTTGCCATGCAGCAGTTGAAGTAATGATGAGCGCTTTTACTATACAACAGAACACAACTGTGACCATCTGCTAACTGAATTTGAACTGATGCAAGCAATCTTTCCTCACCAGCTGACGCAGTCAACCGTTTGTGTCATACAAGTTGCGACAAGCTAAAACATGCATTACACGTTCTTAACAGCTATATAAAACTATTATCAGTAAAGTATTTGCAAAAAGTATTTAAATACATGATTTCAAATGTATTTGCAAATACAATTTTAAATACATAAATGTATTTAAATACTGCAGCCTCTGATTACAACCCAAACACCACAAAAGAAAACTTACATTCCATAAAAGCCAGGAACATTAAAAAAAACAGAAATCAGAGAACCGACAGTGCAAGAACTGGTTAGAGTAGTTAGTGGTTACTGGTTAGATTGGTGCACCTCTAGAGGAATGAATTCTAAGTAGCACAAGGTCGAATCCAACATTTTACTCACGGGTCTAGTCTTATTTCAACTATTTCCCCCGATTTCTCCGTTTATCATCTCCATCTTTCTTTCTCTTTAATATTAAGGCTACTTATGCCCAAGTAAGCACTAACCAGATGAGCTCATAATTAAAAAAATAAAATATCTCTTTAATATAAAAATGGAGTTAACTTGAACTTCTCTGCTTAAAAGCTATCACGAAGAATCGATTTATGGCGATGTGAAATGTAACCCAGTGGTTAGAGTGGTGCTCCGAGGAACAGGTTCGAGTCACCCCCAACATTTCCTCGACGGAGATAATTATATATATATATATATATATATATATATATATATATATATATATATATATATATATATATATATATATATATATATATATATATTATTTTTCAATGCTTTCTTCTAGGCCCATTATTTCTCGTTACGCATTTTACAGTTCCCCTTGGAAGCGGTATAATTTATTGTTACGTGGATTTCGTGTATCGCGTTTTCCTTTGAATGTGCTGAAATATGATGCTAGGACATTTTTTTGTTTTGTTGAATAACTGAGAGAAGATTCAATGCCGAGGAAAGACAGCGGGTTAAATAATATTTCCCCAAAGCTTATTTATTTGTTATAGCCTTTCTATTGTTCGAGCGAAACCAGCTTTAGAAATGTAGCAGCAGTGAAGTATATAGGTCGGAGAGTTTGTAAAGAGATTACAATGTGGTAAATATTTGCAATCACGAAAGAAGAACAGTTTAGATTTAGATGTGTGAGCATTTTTATACTTGATGTTTACAGGGATATAATTGTAGCGAGTAGTTAAAGAGGATAAGTGTTTTACTTGTGTATCAACTTAGGTGGAAATTCTCTTTGTTTTTTCCCGAAAGTTACTTAGGCCATTAACCATATTTTTGTTATATATATATATATAAAACAGCTATTCAATCAGAAAATTCAAAGCATTTCCTCCAAAATTGTTTCTTCGATAGTATAATGTATCAAGTGACTGGATTCCATTTTAAATTTCGGAGTAATAATAACAAATAGCATAAATCAGTTATTAACTCAAGTAAAAGAAACAGCCATAAGGGTTGGTCAGAAAGGTTTTACCCAGCTCAAACTAAAGCGAATATAAGCGAAATGTATAAAAATATTTGAAAACATATGATTCAGATATTTTCCTTTTCGAAAAGATTCTATTTTCCTCTTCATCCATTAAAATTTAACGAAAAACTAGAGCTCTTTGATCGAAAAATGACACTGTTTAATTCTATTAAAGGAACCTACAGATTAAACACACGGACTTCACCCTTTAAGGAAGAATAGAAATAGACCAATTCTTGAAAGTTCCAAACTTATTGCACCCTGAAATGGGATGGATGGTGCAACATGGCTACAAGTGAAACATGTAGGAGCGGCACACACTCCTGAACCCAATGCGACTGCTCTCGGGTCTTCTTTTACACCAATTTAAATTCATCTGTTAAGGGGCACCCATGTGGCAAGGTTCCAAGGTAATGGATGGACAAGAAAAAGTACCAATTGAATTCCTCTTGATTAAAGAAGACGGAAAAGAAGAGCAAAAACAAGATAGAGAGATGATCTTAAAAAATATGCCAAAAAAAGTGGAAAGAAATTAACCAAGGTCGAGAAAAATTCAGAAAGATGAGAAAAAGCTTCTCTTAACATTGGGAAGCAAATACTTGAAATTATTATGATGATGATTAACATATATGCTTTTTTATTGACCGAAAAATATGCGAAAGAAAGCTTTAAACGTTGTAAAAATAAACAAGGTTCTCTGACTAAAACGTCGCGTGCTCTCACTTATTCTGATTTATGACTTTACGCCCTTCAAAACTTTCAATAATTCCTGGCCTATCCTTGGGAGGATCTTAACAATTCAAACATTTAAAATGGAATGTAAAATAACATCAGGGTTTCAGATTTCGTTAGAATCGGCCGAATAGTTATGATGTTATTGACAAAACCAAATAATTCCCGGGCTATCCTTGGTAAGATTTTGGCAATTATATCTTTCGGAAAAGAATGCAAAACAACTTACGGGTTTCAGACATCGTTAGAATCAGCCGAATAGTTACAATGTTATTGCAAAAACAATAAGAAGCAAAACGGGAGCCGACCGGCGACTAGACTCGCACGCGACTAAAAATATCTCGTAACTGGTATGAAATCAAATGAGTCCCTAGAAACTCTTATATTTTTTAGCCTGACTAGACCTTGCCACTAACGCTGGTTTGATGGGTGCTCAAAATGACGGGTTAGACTTGTTTACTCGGCGGACGCACGAGGGTTGATACAAAGACTGTTAAGGATAGCCATTCGGTGGGCAGGTTGGGCTGCTGTCACGCTAGGTGACAAATTAGACAGCGTCTCTAATAAGTCAGATTTATCCCCTCTGAAATTGCTACCGTTGCGATATTTAACAACGGCTAAAAATGTTATACTTTATAGATTTCCTTTTCAATATGTGAAAAGCCTTTTCCTTATTATTATTTTTGTTCAAACGCTATTTGAAATCTTCAGAGAAACGGAAATTATTAGATTAATAGATACGTAAGATAGGAAGCAGTAATGGGAGGGAGAATGAGGCTTAAAATATATAGGAAAAGTACATAATTTTTAAATCATTAAATTATTGGAAAACGTAACTTTAAAAAATTCAGAACCACTTTTCTGGAAAAGAAGGACACAAGAGAGGTATTAAATATATTTAATCGTTAGACACTAGTTCTTAGTGAGATATATCAAAGCTGTGTGGTTTTGAATTTTATCATGATAGAATTTAGTTTGAAGGAAGGCCAGCTATTGCGTGCATGTGGTTTTGGAATTTAAATAATTGAGATGATTTTAGTTCCTTGAGGTGCAATAATGGATAATTTACGGTAGTAAACTAGTTGGGTGCTCTATTATGTATAGTTTCGTGAAAGCGACAACTGATTTTAATGATGTTTGTACGTCTGTTGTCTAATTAGGAAGCAATGTCCGTGATTCTATAATTAGTATGTAGTTTGCTGGTATTCTTCCGGATTTTGTAGCGAGACATATAAGTTTATTGAGTTTAATTGATAGTATTTTCAGTGGTTTGGCATTGTTTAGGAGTACTTGGGTGTGTGATGTGATATGGTGAAGGGAACTAAGTTGTTTACAACATGTATCAGACAATGTGATGATCTTTGTGTGTGGTGGCTTTGTGTAGTGTATTGAGAGAAAGGGGTGAGTTTTTGAATAAGAGTTGTTTGTTTATTAAATGAGGTCTATGAGTTATTTTGCATTAGCGTAAGAAGTTGAGTAATTTGGAATGCTTATTGGAGATTGAATATATGTTTGTTGCGAAATGGTTGATGTATGTTGTTCCAAAATAATGCCCCGTGAGAGGCGCGACGATTTTCATCCTGGCCGCCGTGCTAATGGGACTCAGCACCCCGTCCGTCCCCAGCTTAGCCTCTTCTCCTTCCTTCAGAACAGTTGTGTTTCCGCGCTTTTCATACAACCTCTCCCACAACTTTATCTGGTCAGTATCTAATTTCACAGGGTAGATACTGAGCTTCTTCTCAGTCAACTATCCCGGATCGCGGATGAAAGGGAAGGGGACAATGATCTCTCACACCTAAGCTCCAGTTTGGGATGGTGGGTTTTTAAATAACCTGCTTTATCCCCACTCACATCTTCCTCACCTCCTCTTCCTTTCTATTTTCAAACACTATACATTTTACGCCTTGTCCAAGGTGGAGCCGCCATGATGAGGGAGTGCCAGGCGACCAGGCGGGAGGGCTGGCCTTGAATGGCGGCACCTGGTTATGCCAGCCCCGTACGCACCCCTTGGAGGGCGAGTTACCTCGAAGGATAATGAGCGATTGCTTCCCGTTAAAAATAGTGTCACTATGCCCAATGATGATACCAACAAATATCTCCCATCAATTCCTCCTTTTCCATCGTCAGAGCAGCCCTCGGCAAGATCCCCAGATAAAATGGAGGTCTTCCCTGTGTTCTCGCAAGGGACCCTCCAGGTCTCTCTAACCGAAGAGCAGGCTTACTTTTCTCCTTTGCCTACGGGTGTAGGGGACTCCCCCTTGAACTTTTCCGGGGTTAAGGCCTGCGCTGTGACAGCACTACCAATAGGACCTGTGAGGTCCTGGAGGGGGAAACTAGAGGCCTCCCCCTGAGATAGACATGGTCCGTGAAGCAACTCAGCCTCAGACGGTAGGGCCTTCCATGAGAGCGAATCCGAGCTCGGCGCCAAGCACCGAAATCGAGTCCCCCTTCCCCTATGCAAGGTCCTCCTTAAACGGCTAGGGTTTCCAAAGCAGTACAAGGAGGGGAGGCATCTCCTCCGCCTGGCCCCCCTGCGACTTCCAGGACCTTCTCCATCTCGGAGAAGGACTTTGCTGAAGCCGGTCCATCTGGCTTGGGTGCTGCTCCCGGCGGAGGGGAGAAGCCCTCCTCTCCTGAAAAGAAAAAAAAACAGAAAAAATACAACGAAGACTCGGGGCTCCTCTCCATCAGTATATAGGTCGGAGAGTTTGTAAAGAGATTACAATGTGGTAAATATTTGCAATCACGAAAGAAGAACAGTTTAGATTTAGATGTGTGAGCATTTTTATACTTGATGTTTACAGGGATATAATTGTAGCGAGTAGTTAAAGAGGATAAGTGTTTTACTTGTGTATCAACTTAGGTGGAAATTCTCTTTGTTTTTTCCCGAAAGTTACTTAGGCCATTAACCATATTTTTGTTATATATATATATATATAAAACAGCTATTCAATCAGAAAATTCAAAGCATTTCCTCCAAAATTGTTTCTTCGATAGTATAATGTATCAAGTGACTGGATTCCATTTTAAATTTCGGAGTAATAATAACAAATAGCATAAATCAGTTATTAACTCAAGTAAAAGAAACAGCCATAAGGGTTGGTCAGAAAGGTTTTACCCAGCTCAAACTAAAGCGAATATAAGCGAAATGTATAAAAATATTTGAAAACATATGATTCAGATATTTTCCTTTTCGAAAAGATTCTATTTTCCTCTTCATCCATTAAAATTTAACGAAAAACTAGAGCTCTTTGATCGAAAAATGACACTGTTTAATTCTATTAAAGGAACCTACAGATTAAACACACGGACTTCACCCTTTAAGGAAGAATAGAAATAGACCAATTCTTGAAAGTTCCAAACTTATTGCACCCTGAAATGGGATGGATGGTGCAACATGGCTACAAGTGAAACATGTAGGAGCGGCACACACTCCTGAACCCAATGCGACTGCTCTCGGGTCTTCTTTTACACCAATTTAAATTCATCTGTTAAGGGGCACCCATGTGGCAAGGTTCCAAGGTAATGGATGGACAAGAAAAAGTACCAATTGAATTCCTCTTGATTAAAGAAGACGGAAAAGAAGAGCAAAAACAAGATAGAGAGATGATCTTAAAAAATATGCCAAAAAAAGTGGAAAGAAATTAACCAAGGTCGAGAAAAATTCAGAAAGATGAGAAAAAGCTTCTCTTAACATTGGGAAGCAAATACTTGAAATTATTATGATGATGATTAACATATATGCTTTTTTATTGACCGAAAAATATGCGAAAGAAAGCTTTAAACGTTGTAAAAATAAACAAGGTTCTCTGACTAAAACGTCGCGTGCTCTCACTTATTCTGATTTATGACTTTACGCCCTTCAAAACTTTCAATAATTCCTGGCCTATCCTTGGGAGGATCTTAACAATTCAAACATTTAAAATGGAATGTAAAATAACATCAGGGTTTCAGATTTCGTTAGAATCGGCCGAATAGTTATGATGTTATTGACAAAACCAAATAATTCCCGGGCTATCCTTGGTAAGATTTTGGCAATTATATCTTTCGGAAAAGAATGCAAAACAACTTACGGGTTTCAGACATCGTTAGAATCAGCCGAATAGTTACAATGTTATTGCAAAAACAATAAGAAGCAAAACGGGAGCCGACCGGCGACTAGACTCGCACGCGACTAAAAATATCTCGTAACTGGTATGAAATCAAATGAGTCCCTAGAAACTCTTATATTTTTTAGCCTGACTAGACCTTGCCACTAACGCTGGTTTGATGGGTGCTCAAAATGACGGGTTAGACTTGTTTACTCGGCGGACGCACGAGGGTTGATACAAAGACTGTTAAGGATAGCCATTCGGTGGGCAGGTTGGGCTGCTGTCACGCTAGGTGACAAATTAGACAGCGTCTCTAATAAGTCAGATTTATCCCCTCTGAAATTGCTACCGTTGCGATATTTAACAACGGCTAAAAATGTTATACTTTATAGATTTCCTTTTCAATATGTGAAAAGCCTTTTCCTTATTATTATTTTTGTTCAAACGCTATTTGAAATCTTCAGAGAAACGGAAATTATTAGATTAATAGATACGTAAGATAGGAAGCAGTAATGGGAGGGAGAATGAGGCTTAAAATATATAGGAAAAGTACATAATTTTTAAATCATTAAATTATTGGAAAACGTAACTTTAAAAAATTCAGAACCACTTTTCTGGAAAAGAAGGACACAAGAGAGGTATTAAATATATTTAATCGTTAGACACTAGTTCTTAGTGAGATATATCAAAGCTGTGTGGTTTTGAATTTTATCATGATAGAATTTAGTTTGAAGGAAGGCCAGCTATTGCGTGCATGTGGTTTTGGAATTTAAATAATTGAGATGATTTTAGTTCCTTGAGGTGCAATAATGGATAATTTACGGTAGTAAACTAGTTGGGTGCTCTATTATGTATAGTTTCGTGAAAGCGACAACTGATTTTAATGATGTTTGTACGTCTGTTGTCTAATTAGGAAGCAATGTCCGTGATTCTATAATTAGTATGTAGTTTGCTGGTATTCTTCCGGATTTTGTAGCGAGACATATAAGTTTATTGAGTTTAATTGATAGTATTTTCAGTGGTTTGGCATTGTTTAGGAGTACTTGGGTGTGTGATGTGATATGGTGAAGGGAACTAAGTTGTTTACAACATGTATCAGACAATGTGATGATCTTTGTGTGTGGTGGCTTTGTGTAGTGTATTGAGAGAAAGGGGTGAGTTTTTGAATAAGAGTTGTTTGTTTATTAAATGAGGTCTATGAGTTATTTTGCATTAGCGTAAGAAGTTGAGTAATTTGGAAAGCTTATTGGAGATTGAATATATGTTTGTTGCGAAATGGTTGATGTATGTTGTTCCAAAATAATGCCCCGTGAGAGGCGCGACGATTTTCATCCTGGCCGCCGTGCTAATGGGACTCAGCACCCCGTCCGTCCCCAGCTTAGCCTCTTCTCCTTCCTTCAGAACAGTTGTGTTTCCGCGCTTTTCATACAACCTCTCCCACAACTTTATCTGGTCAGTATCTAATTTCACAGGGTAGATACTGAGCTTCTTCTCAGTCAACTATCCCGGATCGCGGATGAAAGGGAAGGGGACAATGATCTCTCACACCTAAGCTCCAGTTTAGGATGGTGGGTTTTTAAATAACCTGCTTTATCCCCACTCACATCTTCCTCACCTCCTCTTCCTTTCTATTTTCAAACACTATACATTTTACGCCTTGTCCAAGGTGGAGCCGCCATGATGAGGGAGTGCCAGGCGACCAGGCGGGAGGGCTGGCCTTGAATGGCGGCACCTGGTTATGCCAGCCCCGTACGCACCCCTTGGAGGGCGAGTTACCTCGAAGGATAATGAGCGATTGCTTCCCGTTAAAAATAGTGTCACTATGCCCAATGATGATACCAACAAATATCTCCCATCAATTCCTCCTTTTCCATCGTCAGAGCAGCCCTCGGCAAGATCCCCAGATAAAATGGAGGTCTTCCCTGTGTTCTCGCAAGGGACCCTCCAGGTCTCTCTAACCGAAGAGCAGGCTTACTTTTCTCCTTTGCCTACGGGTGTAGGGGACTCCCCCTTGAACTTTTCCGGGGTTAAGGCCTGCGCTGTGACAGCACTACCAATAGGACCTGTGAGGTCCTGGAGGGGGAAACTAGAGGCCTCCCCCTGAGATAGACATGGTCCGTGAAGCAACTCAGCCTCAGACGGTAGGGCCTTCCATGAGAGCGAATCCGAGCTCGGCGCCAAGCACCGAAATCGAGTCCCCCTTCCCCTATGCAAGGTCCTCCTTAAACGGCTAGGGTTTCCAAAGCAGTACAAGGAGGGGAGGCATCTCCTCCGCCTGGCCCCCCTGCGACTTCCAGGACCTTCTCCATCTCGGAGAAGGACTTTGCTGAAGCCGGTCCATCTGGCTTGGGTGCTGCTCCCGGCGGAGGGGAGAAGCCCTCCTCTCCTGAAAAGAAAAAAAAACAGAAAAAATACAACGAAGACTCGGGGCTCCTCTCCATCAGTATATAGGTCGGAGAGTTTGTAAAGAGATTACAATGTGGTAAATATTTGCAATCACGAAAGAAGAACAGTTTAGATTTAGATGTGTGAGCATTTTTATACTTGATGTTTACAGGGATATAATTGTAGCGAGTAGTTAAAGAGGATAAGTGTTTTACTTGTGTATCAACTTAGGTGGAAATTCTCTTTGTTTTTTCCCGAAAGTTACTTAGGCCATTAACCATATTTTTGTTATATATATATATATAAAACAGCTATTCAATCAGAAAATTCAAAGCATTTCCTCCAAAATTGTTTCTTCGATAGTATAATGTATCAAGTGACTGGATTCCATTTTAAATTTCGGAGTAATAATAACAAATAGCATAAATCAGTTATTAACTCAAGTAAAAGAAACAGCCATAAGGGTTGGTCAGAAAGGTTTTACCCAGCTCAAACTAAAGCGAATATAAGCGAAATGTATAAAAATATTTGAAAACATATGATTCAGATATTTTCCTTTTCGAAAAGATTCTATTTTCCTCTTCATCCATTAAAATTTAACGAAAAACTAGAGCTCTTTGATCGAAAAATGACACTGTTTAATTCTATTAAAGGAACCTACAGATTAAACACACGGACTTCACCCTTTAAGGAAGAATAGAAATAGACCAATTCTTGAAAGTTCCAAACTTATTGCACCCTGAAATGGGATGGATGGTGCAACATGGCTACAAGTGAAACATGTAGGAGCGGCACACACTCCTGAACCCAATGCGACTGCTCTCGGGTCTTCTTTTACACCAATTTAAATTCATCTGTTAAGGGGCACCCATGTGGCAAGGTTCCAAGGTAATGGATGGACAAGAAAAAGTACCAATTGAATTCCTCTTGATTAAAGAAGACGGAAAAGAAGAGCAAAAACAAGATAGAGAGATGATCTTAAAAAATATGCCAAAAAAAGTGGAAAGAAATTAACCAAGGTCGAGAAAAATTCAGAAAGATGAGAAAAAGCTTCTCTTAACATTGGGAAGCAAATACTTGAAATTATTATGATGATGATTAACATATATGCTTTTTTATTGACCGAAAAATATGCGAAAGAAAGCTTTAAACGTTGTAAAAATAAACAAGGTTCTCTGACTAAAACGTCGCGTGCTCTCACTTATTCTGATTTATGACTTTACGCCCTTCAAAACTTTCAATAATTCCTGGCCTATCCTTGGGAGGATCTTAACAATTCAAACATTTAAAATGGAATGTAAAATAACATCAGGGTTTCAGATTTCGTTAGAATCGGCCGAATAGTTATGATGTTATTGACAAAACCAAATAATTCCCGGGCTATCCTTGGTAAGATTTTGGCAATTATATCTTTCGGAAAAGAATGCAAAACAACTTACGGGTTTCAGACATCGTTAGAATCAGCCGAATAGTTACAATGTTATTGCAAAAACAATAAGAAGCAAAACGGGAGCCGACCGGCGACTAGACTCGCACGCGACTAAAAATATCTCGTAACTGGTATGAAATCAAATGAGTCCCTAGAAACTCTTATATTTTTTAGCCTGACTAGACCTTGCCACTAACGCTGGTTTGATGGGTGCTCAAAATGACGGGTTAGACTTGTTTACTCGGCGGACGCACGAGGGTTGATACAAAGACTGTTAAGGATAGCCATTCGGTGGGCAGGTTGGGCTGCTGTCACGCTAGGTGACAAATTAGACAGCGTCTCTAATAAGTCAGATTTATCCCCTCTGAAATTGCTACCGTTGCGATATTTAACAACGGCTAAAAATGTTATACTTTATAGATTTCCTTTTCAATATGTGAAAAGCCTTTTCCTTATTATTATTTTTGTTCAAACGCTATTTGAAATCTTCAGAGAAACGGAAATTATTAGATTAATAGATACGTAAGATAGGAAGCAGTAATGGGAGGGAGAATGAGGCTTAAAATATATAGGAAAAGTACATAATTTTTAAATCATTAAATTATTGGAAAACGTAACTTTAAAAAATTCAGAACCACTTTTCTGGAAAAGAAGGACACAAAAGAGGTATTAAATATATTTAATCGTTAGACACTAGTTCTTAGTGAGATATATCAAAGCTGTGTGGTTTTGAATTTTATCATGATAGAATTTAGTTTGAAGGAAGGCCAGCTATTGCGTGCATGTGGTTTTGGAATTTAAATAATTGAGATGATTTTAGTTCCTTGAGGTGCAATAATGGATAATTTACGGTAGTAAACTAGTTGAGTGCTCTATTATGTATAGTTTCGTGAAAGCGACAACTGATTTTAATGATGTTTGTACGTCTGTTGTCTAATTAGGAAGCAATGTCCGTGATTCTATAATTAGTATGTAGTTTGCTGGTATTCTTCCGGATTTTGTAGCGAGACATATAAGTTTATTGAGTTTAATTGATAGTATTTTCAGTGGTTTGGCATTGTTTAGGAGTACTTGGGTGTGTGATGTGATATGGTGAAGGGAACTAAGTTGTTTACAACATGTATCAGACAATGTGATGATCTTTGTGTGTGGTGGCTTTGTGTAGTGTATTGAGAGAAAGGGGTGAGTTTTTGAATAAGAGTTGTTTGTTTATTAAATGAGGTCTATGAGTTATTTTGCATTAGCGTAAGAAGTTGAGTAATTTGGAATGCTTATTGGAGATTGAATATATGTTTGTTGCGAAATGGTTGATGTATGTTGTTCCAAAATAATGCCCCGTGAGAGGCACGACGATTTTCATCCTGGCCGCCGTGCTAATGGGACTCAGCACCCCGTCCGTCCCCAGCTTAGCCTCTTCTCCTTCCTTCAGAACAGTTGTGTTTCCGCGCTTTTCATACAACCTCTCCCACAACTTTATCTGGTCAGTATCTAATTTCACAGGGTAGATGCTGAGCTTCTTCTCAGTCAACTATCCCGGATCGCGGATTAAAGGGAAGGGGACAATGATCTCTTACACCTAAGCTCCAGTTTGGGATGGTGGGTTTTTAAATAACCTGCTTTATCCCCACTCACATCTTCCTCACCTCCTCTTCCTTTCTATTTTCAAACACTATACATTTTACGCCTTGTCCAAGGTGGAGCCGCCATGATGAGGGAGTGCCAGGCGACCAGGCGGGAGGGCTGGCCTTGAATGGCGGCACCTGGTTATGCCAGCCCCGTACGCACCCCTTGGAGGGCGAGTTACCTCGAAGGATAATGAGCGATTGCTTCCCGTTAAAAATAGTGTCACTATGCCCAATGATGATACCAACAAATATCTCCCATCAATTCCTCCTTTTCCATCGTCAGAGCAGCCCTCGGCAAGATCCCCAGATAAAATGGAGGTCTTCCCTGTGTTCTCGCAAGGGACCCTCCAGGTCTCTCTAACCGAAGAGCAGGCTTACTTTTCTCCTTTGCCTACGGGTGTAGGGGACTCCCCCTTGAACTTTTCCGGGGTTAAGGCCTGCGCTGTGACAGCACTACCAATAGGACCTGTGAGGTCCTGGAGGGGGAAACTAGAGGCCTCCCCCTGAGATAGACATGGTCCGTGAAGCAACTCAGCCTCAGACGGTAGGGCCTTCCATGAGAGCGAATCCGAGCTCGGCGCCAAGCACCGAAATCGAGTCCCCCTTCCCCTATGCAAGGTCCTCCTTAAACGGCTAGGGTTTCCAAAGCAGTACAAGGAGGGGAGGCATCTCCTCCGCCTGGCCCCCCTGCGACTTCCAGGACCTTCTCCATCTCGGAGAAGGACCTTGCTAAAGCCGGTCCATCTGGCTTGGGTGCTGCTCCCAGCGGAGGGGAGAAGCCCTCCTCTCCTGAAAAGAAAAAAAAACAGAAAAAATACAACGAAGACTCGGGGCTCCTCTCCATCAGTGGGGGCTGCGGGGACGGATGGGTCCGCTGCCACTTCAGTAAGCGACTAAGCTAATCGGCACATCTGGCCCTTCAGCCCCCCTGGGTGCGGAGCCCCTTTACTAAGACAAAAGGGGCTATTGCGCAGAGCGGAGCCTCGAATACATTGGGGCCCCTAATTCAGAGACTACTCGGCATTATTCGCTCCACTGATGGCACCATGTTGGCTAAGGGCAATATGATCAAACAGAGCAGAGCTTTAGCTAGTGTGATATTTTAGAGAGCCAAAGGTGACCCGTTTCTCGGACGGGAGCCTTTTGGCTCAGAGGCGGCCATGATTAGTGTCCTTCGGACACTTGATGGCACGCCTGTGAGTGTGACGCCGCACTCTACCATAAACTTCGTGAAAGCAGTAGTTTATGCGAGGGCACTGGTAGACTACTCCATAGAGGATGTCACCTTAAAGCTGGCAGACTATTGGGCGGTCAAGGTCGAACGTGTGATGAGAAAACAGGGAGGGACCTTGAGACCTACCCCTACCTTCTTCGTCACGTTCGACGAAGAAGGTACTGCCGGTGCGTGCTGGTTGATATCGCTACTGCGTGAAGGCATTCGTGCCACTGCCACGGATGTGCAAATACTCTCACTGCTTCGGCCATATAAATCGCTCATGTAGACGTGCAAAGTCTGGGTCACCCGAAGTCTGTGTAAATTGTTCGAAGGCCGCACACGATAAATCCAAATCGTGTTTGGCCAAGTGTGTCAATTGCGGAGAGCCTCACTCCACTTCTTCGAAGCAAGGTGATGCATATCTCTTCGAGAAAGAAATCCTGGCCGTTCAGCCCCAGGATCTTCTCTCATTCCGCGAGGCTAAGGACTTGGTCCTGTCGCGCCCAGCTCTGCCTGAGACGTCTTATGCCTCAATACTAAAAAAGACACCCTCTGCTCCTGGCCCATCCAGGCGAACGAGTACGCTTGTTTCTGTGCCCATTCAGAGCCCTTCTGCAGGCTCTCCTCAACCCAGGCACTCCTCTGGTAAAGCTGGCGGCACAAAGGCTTCATACCAGCCGCGGCTAAAACTAGGGCTCCCTCGCCTTTCCACAGCGTGACCGTTTCCCGTAAGGCGAAACGATCACGCGCCTCCACCGAGTCGTTAGACTCACAGGAGGCAACACCCCTGAATTAGGTCGCTAGGCCATCTTCCAGGGTTACTAAAGCTGCCCTCCCCAAAGGAGGACAGCAATAAAGCAGCTTCGGCTCCTTCACCCACGTCTAGTGGTGGGATAAGTGGCTCGGAGACGATGGATCATCGAAAAGAGGACCCCCCCTCCGAAGCCGCAACACCCGCCTAAGATTTCGAGGCGGAGAGAGGAAAAGACTCGCATGGCCAGCCCAACCTCCCGCAATAACTCCTTGAAAGCAAAAGCGCCTTCAGCGCATTGTCCGCCAACAGCGTTCGGGATTATGGCTCCGGAAAGCGTACGGCCATTCCCGTGAGGGTATTCTCTTCGAAGTGGGCCCCTGCATCTCCTCCGAGCTAAGCCTGGAAGGCATATTCCTTCAATGGAATTGACGTGGACTCAAGGCCAATTGGGAGGAGCTGCGGAGGCTCGTCTCGCCCCGTTCCCCATTAGCTATTTTTCTGCAGGAGACCATGCTAGGCGCGTGCCCCCTGCCCACACTCCCGAGGTATAAGGATTTTGCGACCCCACCACCACGAGATGGTGGCCGGGGTGGGGGATACGCGGTTTACACCCGGCATGATGTTCCCTTCTTCTTTTCACTTTAGATACATCCTTTCAGGCAGTAGCTGTGCAGCTTCACCTGGATAGGAAGTATACTATCATTTCTGCCTACATTCCAGCGTCAGCTCACTCCGACGCAGGGGACTTCCGCCGCGTCATGGCACGTTGTCGAGGCCCTTTCTCTTGCTTGAAGATCTAGACGGCAGACATCCTCTCTGGGCAGAATTCTCAATAAATCCCATGGGACAAGTCCTTGCCGATCTGATCGATGAGTTTGAGAGAGGTGGCCTAAATGCTTGTGAGTTTACGCATCACTGCCCGAGAACCGCTTCATTTTCTCGCCGTGATCTATCTCTGTGCTCTCCGGATGCCTAGCCTGAATTTGATTGCGGGGTGGTCGACGACCTCCATGGTAGTCATCCCCTTCCCATTTAAATATCATTTTCTAAGCCGCTGCCGCTTGAGAGACCACCTTGGTACTGCTTGGCGTGGGAGCGGTTGGCTGCATTTCAAGAAATGACTGAATTCTCTATCTTAGTCGAGGAGTTTAGATCGGTAGATGAAGACATTGAGTTCTTCTTCGGCAACCTCATCGCCGTGGGCTTGACTACTATTCCCAGAACGTCTGGCCGTTTTGCACGCAAACCACGCCGGTGGTGAATGGCTGAGTGTGAAACGGCCCTCAAACAGAAGTGTTATGCCTACATGCGCTATAAGCGCCGCCCGAACGATTTCACTGTCACTGAATTTCGTCGGGCTAGGGCTAGGGTCCGGTATATTTCGAAGCACACCCGCCGCTCTTCTTGGCGGGCATACGTGTCTCACTTAATGGAAAGACTCCTCTAGCAGAAGTGTCGAAGCGAGTCAAAAGGATTCGGCGCAAGTTCTCGCAGGACCCCTCTCCCGTTCTCCAGGAGAATGGGACCGCAATCTCGGACCCCGCGTCCGTGGCGGAATCCTTCGCTACCGCTTTCTCCGCATTCGCTAGCTGGGATGCTGCTCCGCCAGCATTCAATGCACGTCATTATGTCGCGGAAGGCCGCCAGATGACCTGTACCTCCAGAGGCGGAGAACCCTTCAAGCACAGGTTTAATCTGATTGAGTTGCGCTCCGCTCTTGCTTCGTGCGCGGAAACCGCCCATGGTCCGGTGATGTCCCGTACGCCATGCTTCGACAGGCGGGTGAGCGAGGCATGGCCCTTATCTTAGATTTGGTGAAGAGGATCTAAGTGGAGGGTCTCCTTCCAGATTCATGCCGAATCGCCTTTAGCAAACCGGGGAGAGATCACTCTACTCCGGCCGGTTACGCCCAATCTCTCTAAACTCTTGCGTGTGCTAGTTGATGGAGAAATTGGTAAATTTTGTATTAGCATTTTTCCAGGACAGCGGAGGCCCTCTGTCTTCTGCACAGAGCGGCTTCCGCAAGTACCACTCCGCGTCGGATGCTCTGTTCCGACTGGAAAATGCCGTCTGTTAGGCCTTCCTTTGTAGACAGCAATACTTCACGGTGTACTACGATCTGGAGAATACCTATGATGCCGCATGGCGATACGATATCATGGATAATCTCCATAAGATTGGGGCGAAGAGACGCCTCTCAATCTTTACGAGGGGCGGTAAATAAGTTTTGCAATTCGGATATAAGGAAACGAGATATGAGCAAAAGCGTTTTATTATTTCTTATTATAACTACCCTCGACTTCAATGCACTTGCGTCACTTGTCCCTGACGCTTTGACTTCCCGACAACTAGAAATCTCCCGACTGCTGTTCAATCCACTTCTGGACGGCGAGCTGGACATCTTCATCGTTTCCAAACCGGAGTCCACGAAGTGCTGCCTTGAGCTGGCGGACAAAAGTAGTCACTAGGGGCCAGATCTGAACAGTAGGGGGCATGGTTGGGCTCCTCGAATCCCCAATCGCGCAGGGCAGCTTTTGCAACTCTGGCCTTGTGGACTTTGACGACATTGAAGTCGATCATAGGGCGTAAAGTTTCTAGGTACCCAACGGGCAGAGACCTTGGTCATGGCCAAATTGTCGTGGATGATATTGATAACACTTCTATGTGATATTACAAGTTCTCACTCGATTTGTTCTACTTTCACCTGTCGATTTTCGAGGATGATCTTCTCCACACGGGACACATTGTCCTCGTTGGTCACGTATGACGGGAGGAAAAGACTCGCATGGCATCCTTTTTTGACCACACCTCGTGTCACGCTGGAACCGTGCCAGTCCATACGGATGGCTCCATGTCCCTTGAAGGGATCGGCTTCCACGTCGTATCCCCTCTGTTTGAAGTCAGCGTAGCTCGGCCAGTCGCTGCGTCTGTCTTCAAGGCCGAGCTGGTGGCAATACACCACTCGGTACGTTAGATTACGCGACGTGCCCGGTTCGGAGACCGGATTGTGATCTATAGCGACTCACAAAGAGCCCGGAGTGCTCGTGGGGCATTGGAATCTTCGCCCTCCCTGGTTCAAGATATCCGTAACACTACGGTTTTGGCAAGCCGGGCGGGATCGAGATCATCTGCTGGGTTCCTGGATATATAGAAATGGCGGAGAATGAGCGCGCCGATGAGGGCACCAAAGAGTCCGCGAGTACTCTGCGACCGGACCAGCGCTTCGCTCTTCCTCACATACTACATGACAGGAATACTGGCAGCTCTTACGGCGGCTTGGCAAAGAAGATGGGAGACGGTCGAAGTGAACGTAAAGTTGCGTGGCATTGCGCCGCGACTGTTCTCATGGACCTACCCCCCAATGCCGCGAAGGCTTCAGGTTGCTTTCTGTTGTCTCCGAATTGGAGATACTCGCGGTATGCACCGCCATTTGATAGAGCACTCGCCTGAGCCCTACTGTGAAGACTGCGGTGTCCCCCAGACTCTTCGGCACATTCTTGTTGAATGTCCCAGTCTGGGCGATCTCCGCCCACGTTACCTGTCCCGGTACCGGGATGGGCAGTGTTGCTACCGCCTGTCCCTTGTACTCAGGACGAGTTCGTGCACACCGACCTGTGGACTTTTAGACTTTTTGGAGGAGGCCGGCTTTCTCCCTTTTATTTAAATAGTTGGGTTTTGTTTTGTTGTTTTTCTTATATTAGTAGGTCGCATGTTCCTGCGCCAGAGCTTTCTTCTTGCTTATTACCTTTTTTTTTTGTTTTATTCTTATAGATTTTTTGTGTTTGTTTTTATAAGCATCCTCTTTTAAAGATGTCTAATTTTAGGTAATGTTGAATACGGCAACTAATGCCCAAGTTGGCAGTCACCAGATGAGCTCTTAAAAAATAAAATCCAAAATAGTGTTTAATGACGTTATTTGTGATATTTGGGAACATATTCTGTATGTCCAGGGAGTTGTTTTTTTCTTTGAGATATTTACGCATTTTTAGCAAATGCCTTCTTTTCTGGCAATCTTAGGAGTGTATCAAGTCAGTTAAAAATAAAAGGTTAGCTAAATGAGAAGTGGAAGGGAAGGAGAAACCACAACTACACTCTCAATGACCTCAATCAGTGTGGTTGTGAGGTAGAATATCGTCTGTTTGTTCGTTTTTTTCTGTTTAAATGGGGGGAGGGGGGAACCGGAGGTATAAAACGCTAAAGTCAGCACCTGAGTAGACAGAATAACTGTCGGACTCTGGTTTATTCAATGCTGAGGAACATGCTAGGGTTGCGTGAGTAAATGGACCCAGCTCAGAATATTAAGACTGCGGTGGTCTTATGGTTAGAACTTGATTTCCTTATGTCCCTTCAATACGTCTAGTAGTATATGTTTAAGGTGAAAAATATACTGGAAAATTGACACCGCACGTTGAATGCTTAATAATATATATACATGTGTGGGTGAACTTAGAAAATATCCTTATCGTAGTTAGGTGCGTTTTTTTACAAAGGCATTTAATACCAGTTAAGTACCGCTGGGTTAGAAAGAGCAGTAATCAAAATCAACTTTGAATGGAAAAGCATAACGGAAGGACATTAATAAATAGGCTTGACAGTCACCATTTCCGTCAATTTCGCTAGGTAATCCTGTGTCGATTTTCGAATCGAGTGCGTTTTAGCAATTTTGTGGTTGATGCACTCCGTAGTTGTAATGAATGGACATTGATACAATAGAAGAGAGGTTGAGGATGAGTTTCTGGAATGACGATTGTGGAAGATCATATGATATTTGAAAATGGAATAGGTTGATATTTTGAGAGATAACAAAAGAAAAAGAGATATGAAAAGTGTAGCATTGTGCACACGACAAAAGAAGGAAAATGGAAAGAGAGAGAGAGAGCTACAAGGAGCTACAAGAGAGAGAGAGAGAGAGAGAGAGAGAGAGAGAGAGAGAGAGAGAGAGAGAGAGAGATTACCAGTTCTTTCGTCTCTTTTTGCGAAAACATTTTCAAGGAATGGACAAGGAGACAGAATATAAGAGCTTATATGGAACAGAAGGATGACCCTCCTTCCTCCCAAACCTAAGTAGGGGAGACAATCATGGAGACACTTAATTTTTTACCTTATTTACGATTTCTTACTAGGATCTAACGAAAATTAACCTTTGATTCAAATTAAAAGTGGCTAAAGTCTCTGTACACATATACGAGTAGGACTTTCTAAAATATTTCTGTAAGCGTAAATATGTAGTGTATTTGATTATGGATTGGACGCTATCCTACTTGTTTGCGTTTTTAAAATTGTACATGTGTAAAAACATGCAGATTTCTCACCATAGTTGCCTACAATGACATGATGTTTTAAATGTAGCTTGAGTTCTAAGACTTCGCTCATCAAAGACATCGTCTTCCATCTTGTATACGTATTCAACTTTATATGCGTAATATATTTGTAAAACTGTTAAAAAATTAAGGAACTATTCTCAATTTGAATAAGCCATTTAAAAAACAGCAGGAACTGAGAAGAGTATCGAACCTAGTCGTAAGACTTGGCAAAAATCACAACAGCATCCATCCCCAATGAATGAAGAAATATATGAAAGGGTCACAAAGATAATTTTTGGCGATTGTTCGTAAGGTTTTATCAGCAAGATTTATAACACATCTTGTATTAGGTCGATGTAACCCACTCTTCTGCAAGAGCTTAATCAATTTTTAGGCTTTAAGCACGGTTAGAAAATATAACAACCATTTATCCTTATTCTTGAGCACGTGTTCGAGATGACCTCCATTTAGCTCTGTGCAGTTCTTGAGGCGGAGCACAAAGTTGTCCATGACGTCCTTACAAACCGACCAACTTATAGCTCGGATCTCCTCCCTGATGTCTTGCTTGAGTTCCGCGATGATCCCTCGTCTCCCTGCATACACTCTGTCTTTAAGATAGCCACAGAGAAAGAAATCTAGGGAGCTAAGTTCTGGGCAGTGAGGTGCCCACTCGAAATCACACGGCCATCAAAGTTCTCTTTGAGTTAATCTCGGGACAGTTTTGAAGTGTGAGAGCTTGCTCCATTTTGCTAGAACCATATCTTCCCCATAAGCGACGGAAATAGGGCAGGCAGGTCCCTCTTGAAGGTTTTGAGGCCCTTAACATACCGCTCTTTAGTGACTCTCACTGTCGCGCCAGGTTCCTTGAAGAAGAATGGTCCGATGATGGCTCTGGCTGAGATTGCAGTCTATACCGTACACTTAGAGGAGTGTAGGGGCTTGGTGGCTACCTTATTTGGTCTGGCCGTCTCCCAGAAGACATTTGTCTTCGAGTTTACCTTTCCTTCAAGATGGAAGGGAGCTTTATCTGAGGTCCAAAGGAGGCTAAGGAAAGTTGAGGTCTCCTGAATCTTCTCCAGTATCTTGAATGCCATAGCCTTTTTCTTTTCCTTGTCTGAAGCTTCGTCTGTATTCTGTATAGGTAGGCCTTTACATCCATAACTAGCACTCTTCTGCAAGTCTCAAGGGATATACCGAGGGACTGACTTCGCTTGCTCACAGAGCGTTTTGGAATCTGCTGAACTAACTCTATCACGCTCTCGACCAGCTCAGCTGTACGCTTCCTAGGGCGTCCAAATTGGCTTGGACAGTTGGCGTGGATACATTGAGGTTCTTAACTGTACCATAGTTCTTGAAGTGGTCCACCCAGTCCTGAATTCTGCATTTGGAGGGGACTTTTTCACATTCGAACTGATGCACGAAAGTTTTCTGAACTTTCTTGAACAAGCCTGTCTTGTAGTAATGTTCGAAGCAGTATATTCTTTGCTGGAGCTCCCATTGAAATCTAGTTGTGTTCACATGCGTTGCTTCTGTTATTTCATGCAAAGTAAGGGTGATTAGTGAATGAATGAAAGATATATCACGAAAGGTGTGTGCAGGCTCGTTTTAGCGGGGTCACCCTGTATACCAATCTTACGGTTCAACGCTTCTGTTTTTCCTCTTTTTCAAAAGCGATACAAAGGAAGTTAAGAATAATATTCAAGTCAGATTCTTATCACCAAAATAAATATGACTTACTTAAGATATAAACAACAACTAACACAAGCATCTAAGTGCAACCAGTAACCATGCAGGTATATTTCAGAACAGATATCTATAGTTACGATCAACTCTAATATATATAGTAGTTATTCTAGAGAACAAAAGAATAAGAAGTATCATTTTTACATGATCTTCGAAGACGACGAAACTGATCTTTAATGAGTTAATGCTGATTCTTTTGTAAAAGCATCCCAGGAATAAGGATTTATCAGAAATTGCAGTGCCTTTTCCTTTTCTGTATATAGTCCTTCATCCTCATCATATAAGCGTCACTTGATCATTAATGAATTAAAAATATTAAAAAGGGGTGACCCAGTGAGTTTTCATCTCCCAAATCTGTTTACAGCTGTGGTGATGAGATATTTCAAGACTTTGAATTGGAAATAAAAGGAAAAAAATACTTATTGCCATATCTTTGAGGCACTCCTGCTTTAATAATAGTATATAATATCATTTATTTCCATATAAACAATAAGAATTGCTTTCTATCATAAATATTTAGCTTCGAATCTTATCAAAACTGGATTAAAATAAACTTTTTGAAGATTAAAATGATTGTCACAGGTTTTGCAGAAGCTATATAATTCGATAGAAATGAAAAGGAACTTTTATGTAGGCAAGGACTCATAATGCAAGCGTAGAAAGGGAACTCACTAAGTGAAAGAAACTAGGATTGATTTAGGTTGTAATGCTAAGTTAAGTTGTTGTTTATGCAAATGCGTTCCAAATTAATATTATTTATTCACACAGGAAGGTTGAAATTCTTCTTGGTTGTCTCAATTCAGAGGGCGTGCAGCTCACGTGGATATAAAGCTTCTTGGAGTTTGTCTTATCTTTTCTTTCTTTCTTTAAATCTTGAACTGACCACCCTCATAGAAAAAGTCAAAAGACTATAAACTCAAAGGGCTCCAGAGGGAGATCAGCCTGCAAACAAAAATGCGATAGAGACAAAAAGAGAGTAAAGATTAAATACGAGGAAAATACATAATAAGAAAATAATAATAATAACACCAAAACACCCGGAAATCAGGTGATGTCAGAAGATAATAAGAATGAGTTAGCTCTCCTCTTAAATGCTAGAAGATCAGTAGACTCCACAACAGCACTAGGCGAACCATTCCACTTTACGGTTGCAGCCACAATAAGATTCCTAGCAAACTGGTGGTACAATACCTGATACTAGATAATATCACACTATTTGCAGTGGCTGCCTGCCTTGTATTACGAGCAAATACAGCTAGATCAGGTAAGGACAAATGCAAAGGATGTTTATCACTGTAGTACATTTTATGCAACAAGCATAAAGGACTCACTTGACGCTTATGCCACAGGTCAACATTAATACTTGGTAAAATAAACTTAATCGAAGACAACTCTATCCTGGAGCTTAAGATTAGAATCTGCAACTAAGGACCATACGGGAGAGCAGCACTCCCAACAGGGAAGTAGGAAGGAATTAAAAGACTTAGTTATAATTACTTCGTCCCTAAACATTCTAATACATGTCCTCAAGATACCAACTTTCTGGGAAACAGAGGACGCGATATTACGTATGTGCTTCTCAAAAGTCGATATCTTGTCGAAAGTAGCGCCTAAACCTTTAAAATAGTCACAGGTATTTAATACTGTTCCATCAATGTGAAGATCAGAATGCATAGACAAAAAGTGTTCTTAACCGACTAACTATCACATTCTTAGTTTCAGAAGGGTTAGGCTTATGCACCACAGCTTACAACACTCATAGATACGTGCTGAAATCAGCTACTATATTCCTCAGGTGGGCAGAAGGAACAACAGCCAAAAGAGTTGCATCATCAGCATATGCTATCAGTTTGTTTTCCAAACCATCACACATGTCATTTGTATAAATAATAAATAGCAAGAGACCAATAACACTACCCAGAAGCACACCTGAGATTCCATGCCTAACACTATTATACTGGCCATCATCTCAGACCCTCTGGATTCTGTCAAGCAAGAAATCACTTACAATATTAAGAAAAGAGCCACCAATCCGTGATAATCCTAATTTGTAGAAAAGTCCTCTATAATTCACACGATCAAAGGCTACTCTTAAATCTAAACCTAACATGCCTGCCTCTGCACCTTCATCAAGAGCATTTGGAAAGCTGTAGAGATTAACAAGACTGCATGACAAGTTTAAAGCCCCTCACAAAACCTAAACTATAATATTGGTAGTGGATTATTATCTTCGGCAAACCTACAAAGGAGCTTAGAGAGCAGTTTCTCAAATACTTTTTATAAGACCGGGGTAATTGATATTGGCCTGTCTTCTGAAGGAGATGAGGATGGAATTAGTCTTTTAGGTAATGCTGCAATATTTTACATTCTGCACACTAATCGCAAACTAGCAAGTCTAAATATCCCATTAGGATCAATACCACCATGACTAGTACGAATCAAAAGCACGGTTTTAACCTTACTAGATCTGAAGGCCATTAAACACAACTTATGTTCTGGAAAGCATAACTGAAGCAACAACAGCGACTCACTACATTACTTACTATCATAGGGGTCAGTCAAAATTTTAGCCTTTACTTTAGGGCAGTAGATGGCACTTCCCTCAGCATTTAGGAGTAGGGGCATACTAGAATCAACTCCGATGAGTGATGACTTAAAGGGTAGACCATCACTTATGTTCACTACTACTTGATAGCAGGACCTCCTTTACTCCATTATAATAAGCTCTCTCAGCACTCCCATAAATATCCTGAGCATTTCTTCTAAGATCGGTGAAATTATGCCACAATAAGTTACATTTATTGTTCCTCAATAAATGGTAAACTTCTTGCTTTGCTTGAGGAGTGTATATGGGATTCTCCTATATATACTTACGCTAAAATGGTCATTTAAGCATTCGATAATATTCAGGCTTCTATAAATATCGCTTCAACTGAGTGCCATAAGGTCATGAAGAATACCATTACAATCGGCACAGGACTTAAGGTAAACTTTACTAGAGAAGTGAAAATCTGGAACAACCTGATCCATATCAACTGTAAAGGGTAGGCCTTCGGATTCCCATGCTTTCCCTTTCTAATCATAGGTTACGGTGTTTATCGAAGGTCGACCCGCTTCGAGGCTACCATTTTGGGCCTAAACTTCTTTAACTTATCAGTCTAATTTGCGTAGGGAAAGACACCCCTTCCTTTGTGCCCCAGTTCCCTTTTTCCCCTTCGGACTGAAGGATATAAATGGGGCCGTGAGGCCTTTTAATTTATTCTGCTGCGAGGATTCTGCCTGATTGCTCCGCTGAATCATTTTCCGTCAGTCACCTTTGACATTCATTTTGGAGACCCGTACTGGATTCCTTTATGAAGCGATGATTTTCTGCCATTGATTCCTGCCAGTGTTGTCGCTGCCCCTCTGCTGACTGCATCGAATTGTGCTTTTCCAGTTATGTTTGCAAGTGTTCTCCTTTGAGAAGCCGTTCACACTGGGCACGTGAAAGTTCTCCCTCAGTCAACTCGCCATCTCCTCTTTGGGGAATTCTATCATCCGACTTCCTTCTCTCGGATAGTTGGGCCTTCGAATCATCGTTCCCCGTGGCCTCGACGCCTTTCGCCACGATATCACCGTCTGTGGGTTTCTCCTCGCCGAAGACCATCATCACCTTCACCTCTGTCGACTTGGGTCGAATTCCTTCATCGTCGCCGAGCCTCTTTCGCCTGGGTTCCCGGCGTGGGTTATTGCTTCACTGCTCTGGTATCAGGTATTTTGGAGTATCTCTTTTTTCTTACGTCCCCTTTAAATTAATTACGTGTTATAAGAGTTATTCATGTAACTTTGGGCATTAGGGTAAGGAACGTAAGACAGGGAGGTTATTCCGGGAACACCTGTCACTAGAGTAGCCAAGCCTATTTTTATCTTCAACAGCGCGTGTCGTTTCGGCTTTAAACAATTTATCCATAGAACCCATTTTTGTATGCGCGAATATCTTTTTGGTTAAAACGACTTGTGGTCGTTCGAAGAGATCGTCGTCATCAGATACGATGGACTCCCATAAGCTAAGTAATCTGAGTAAGCATTTGTGACTTTTCTTATGGTTTGATGACCCCAGTATAATTTGTTAACAGTTAATTTATTTCATTTTAATTTTGTTGTAAATAATACTGTAAATACTTTTTAGGTGTGTATTTATTTAACCCTTGCGGATAACTCGTAATTTAGCCCCGTCCTGATAAATTTTGGTGTACTTCTGGTAGGCCTTTAGTCCCCTGGTCTTCTATAAATTATATGTGTATATTTTCCTCGAGCCGTGTTAACCGGGTTCCGCGATAGCCTTTACATACGTGGTGACCTTAACAGGATTAGGTTTTGTCAGGATTAGAGTTAGCCAGTATTTGTTTTTTCCAGTTTAAGTTGTCAGGTTAGGTTGTGGTGCTAATCCGCCTTGGGTGTTTAAGTCGCCTTGAGCGCGCATTCACTGCCTGTGGCCCGGAAGGGAATTCCTACTGTGCATAGGATTTTGTTAGCCCTTGCGCTACCGAGGTTTGCCTTTGCCTCAATTTTCACGGCTCTGCTTAGCCGTTGTTTTTATTAATTTATTAATCTTTTGACACTTGCAGGGGTGTCTTTTGAGGTTTGCTATACGCCTCATTCACGGTTGTTGTTTTTTTTCTTGCCGTGTTTATCTTTGCACTACTTACATTTGGCTACCCTGAGCATCATTTTTTTTTAAAGGTTTGTTTATTGCCTCTTGTCCCTTTTATTTAACATTCTTTTGTCTGTTTAGTTAACTCTTGCGTGGTATTTCATTTTTCGTTTGGTATTCATAACGCTCGGGTTTTCTTCTTTGCAAAGTTAACCTGGTTACTTATTTGGGGGTTTGTAACCTATTCGTATAACACTCATTATCGACTTTACTTTATTTTTTCTGACTCTCGTTTGTATCATTATGTCACACATTAAAGAGCTTAAGGAGCAGGCAGTAGAGCTAAGCTTCACTGAAAATGAAATTGATCAGTATGTCCCCCAACAACAAGCGTTTGAACGTGAGGAACGCGAAAAGGACCTTCGAGAATAAAAGGAAAAACTTCAAGTCCAGAGGGAGCAAGAAGGCAGGAAGGATAAAGAAGAGCGGAAGCTTCAGCTGGCCCAAATCCAAGTAGAACCACAGGCTCAAGAAGAGGATACAAAGCTTCAACTTGCTCAGATCGAAGCAGAGGAGGAGATTGAATTAGCTCGAATCTCCGCCTCCCAGCAGCCTGCTCCTGTTCAGTTTCCTGAACCAGTGAGTCGACTTAAACTTACTCTATTACAGGATGGAGCAGATATCACTTCCTACCTGAACTGCTTCGAAAGGGTTGCTGAATTGCTCGAAATGAACCCCGAGAGTTACTCCGTGAGGTTAGGAAGTGTACTCACCGGTAAGGCTGTTGAATTATATACCTCTCTGCCAATGGACGTCACCAGGGACTATAACCTTTCGAAAAGAGCCTTTCTTACCGGCTTCAATAAAACTCCGGATGGCTACCGTACCGAGTTTTGTAGCACTAAGGTTTTCCCGAAGGAAATCTTTCAGCAATTTTCATTTCACCTACCCCGATTATTTAAGGTACGGCTCGAAGCCTCCGGCGTCAGTAACATTTTTGATTGGCTTAAGGAATTTATGATCTTGGACGAATTCCTTTCTTCCCCCTATTCTGACCTGCGCACCTTCATCGAGGAACGACAACCCTCTACTTAATCGGAAGCCATCCAGCTGGCGGATAATCGGACTTCTGCTCACCCCGGACTTTCTAGAACTTCTAGCTCTCATCCCAAGAAGTTCGTGCGACCGTCCAACCCGTCTGGGAAGGGGAAGACAACTTTGTCCTCTGCTAAGAGCACCTCACATAATTCCTCCTCCACACTGACGTGTCATGGCTGTGGTGAAGTTGGCCACATTCGTCCGCAGTGCCCAAGGAACCCCCGTGCCTTCAAGGATGGCTCGTCTTCGTCGAAATCCTTTAAGGTGGGATTCTGTCTTTCCGACCGAAGTTTCCCTCATTTCCAGGCTTCTTGTACTATTAACGGGGCCTGGGTTTCCGTCATTATCAGGGACACTGGTTGCTCTTGCGTAGTCGTCTCTGAGGATGTCTTGCCAGACACTGACGTCACCGCCTGAAAGAAAGCCTTTGTGGCCGACTACTTGAGACGAGTTGACTCATTCTCCCTTGTCTCCTGGCTACCTTCGTTGCCCTTACTTCGAAGGATGGACGGACGTCATTAGAGCACCAAATAAATTCTCTAGTGTACTGGTTGGAAACATTCCGGGAATTAGGGACCTTGATGCTTATAAATCCTTACCTTCTTCAACTCCACCTCAGTCATCTACAACCCTTACTCCACCGAGAACTTCTTCCATTATCACCTGAACTCCCCCAGCACTTAAATTCAATCATGTTCGTGCTGTCCAAACCAGGGCAGGGAAAATGAAACGAATTCAACCCTTAGCTCTTACTGCTCTCCAGCTCTTTTCTGTGATGCCTGACGACTTTTCTCGTATGCGAACTTCCTGTGGAACCCTCTTTGCTGTTCGAGCTAAAACCGTCTCAGGGGAGATCGAGCGAGTTAGAAACGGGGCTAGTTACCAGTTCCTAAAGGTTGCCGGTCTCCTTTATCAGAAATGCTTAATATTTGACCATCCCCATAAGGTAGGCAAGTTGACTTTGGTTGCTCCCCGTGAGTGGCACCCGGTCATCCTTTCAGTTGCTCATGAGAGCTCGTTAGCTGGCCATTTTTCACAAAGGAAGACCAAATTGAAGGTCAAAGATCAATTCTATTGGCATGGAATGGGGTCTGACATTCATGCTTTCTGCCGTTTCTGTGATAAGTGCTAACGCTTCTCGACCAAAGGACGTGTAGGCCTTTAGATCCCTGGTCTTCTATAAATTTTATGTGTGTATTTGTCTTGAGCCGTGTGAACCGGGTTCCGCGATAGCTTTTACATCAACATTAATCTTAATCGAACTATGATCAGATGAGCCTCCACAGCTAACAATACCTGTAACGTCAGTAAACACAAGATCAAGATGGTTGCCAGATTGAGGTGTGGGTTCATTAATCAGCTGCTCACGGCCACAAATATTTAAAAAAATTTAAAGTAGCTACACCATGGTTATCTGTAGCAGTAACAGAGTTCAGCCACTTAGTATGATGAGCATTATAATCACCAACGAAAATAAAGCAAGACTTAGGTCAGCCTGTTGAACTGCTGCCATTTTAGTTAACAAACAGTCAAAGATAGATTCATCTAAATCACGGTTCCTATAGTTGGCAAATACAGAAAGATTTAAAAGTGTACCAGAGACTTAAACTACCTGTGTTTCATGACATTCACATTCATATAACGCCTATGAGACGCAGTGAAACCCTCTTTAAAATACAGAGCCATTCCAGGGGCTCTTAGGTTGGCATTACGCTTGAGCAAAACAAGATTTTTGAATCCTGGAATTAATAATTCGGAAATATGACACAAATTAGACACGAGGGTTTCCGAACAAAAGAGGATATCAAATTTATCGGCAGCTATGTCTAAGTCCTTTTTATTCTTATATAGTCTACAGAAATTTTTATATAATAATCGACATTTCCGGAATCGATATTGCGGACCAGGATTAAGTTCAATCTCACCAGAAAGTACCAACAGCAACATGTTCAACAAATATAAAAGAATATTAAGGAATTTAAAGAAACAAGTAACAGGAACAATATATACAGAGATTAGAAAAATATTCACCCATGTGAGAAAAAAGTACGAAAATAAACTTGTCAACTGGGAGGAGCCGCGACAGCCAACAAGGTCAAATACTTCCTCAGGTTTACTAGGCAATGGAGGAAGGACAGTAATGATGGTATTTCAGAAAAAAATAATAGAGGAAGACAAAGAAGAAGATAAAGATAAGGCAACCTCTTGATAAAACACCAGAAATCCTTGGCCCTTATAGTAAGCATGTCCAACACACTGTAGGAAAAACAAGCAGAAGAGAAAACTAATAGAATAATGAGCTTGAGTGTACGCATAAAGCAATGGAACCCCAATCCAAGAAAGTGGAAGACCCCGGTACAAGGGCTGTGTAACTATTCAAGACTGGAGAAGAGTGGTTTGATTTTAGAGTAGCCTTCTCCTAGAACAGCTGCCTACCATGGCTAACGAGTCTCTTTTACCCGAACAGACAACTCAGAGAGTAAGAGTCTAGGTGATAGTGTTGTCAGATGTAATGTGAATATTGTATAAATATGCCACACTATTCAGAGTAGGTATAGGCTAAGGAACAGTCTGTAACTAGAGAATGTCTTAACAACAGGTTGTACAGGCCAGCCTTAATAGTAACTTAATTCTCTCTAGTGATAGCATCACAATGGGCGGCTAGTGCTTTAACCAACTACTCCTACTCAGCCTGGAGTTAGAGTGGCAGCAAAAACGTGTGTGTAATCAAGTTATGAGCCTCTCCGGAGGGCCACAGAGTAAGTACGCCTGAAGTAACGTGAGATTGCCAAGCGTCTCTCTCATTGTGTTGAGAGAGTTCGCTGGCAGCGACACGGTACTTAAAAGCTAAATTATTGAGTCAATACTTTATATAAGTTCTAATTTATAGATATTCACTTAGATACTGGACACATAAAATGCGTAAAAACTGAGAATAACAAAGAAAAAGAGATAAAGATAAGGTTCAAACAAAGGTGAAAATTACCTAATGGAAACGGGTGATTTTCTTGTATTAAACCGTCCTTATTCAGTAAAGGAAGAGCAGATGAATGGATACATCTAATGTAAAATGGGGAAGAAGCATACTCCATTAAACGAAAACCTTATTATTCGGTGAATTGATAATGCAAAAAATAAAAGGACATGGGCAAAAAATCTAGAACCTAATTGAATTTTGGGATTGAATCTATATAGACATTCAAGTATCTATCTAATAATCACTGAAATCAAATTGTAGTTTGGCACTTGCTGCAAGTCTTACTGACTTAAGCCACCACTGAGTCGAATGCCAATTTCATGGAAGAGGAAATTAATAACCAAGTTAAGTCAAAGCAAAAGTTCACTCCGTCTTCCTTTGTCACACGAACACAAGTCTCTGTCTCTCCTTTCTCAGGGTGTTCTTTGTTTCTATCGTTGTGCTTTATGCTCTCTCTCTCTCTCTATCTCCATTACCAATAGGTGAGCAGCTAATTTTTTTATTGTTAACGCAATGAGTGTTCGTAAAACGACTGCTATGAATTCCGAAGTGACCGAATTTCACTGGCCTTAATTTGCTGTTTACTGCCTGACCTGAAAGTTTAGGAAATGGCATAATCACAAGAGCATTTTGAAGATCGCTTTTATTTTGTGTCGTTTGTTTAAGACCTGGAAAATTTTACATCGTTTTGTGTGTTTAATGGAAAATTATGTGTTTTATCTTAAAGAGATTTGACTCATGCAATTGAATGGTAATAATTAAGTTAATGTATCTGTGCCGTTTATTCAATAGTTTTTGAGTTTGTGTGTTTAGGAAATAATTTTGTTACATTTACTTTATTTGCTTGAATGGTGACTCGGAATTTTCGTTACTATATTTGTTTTTGTTTGTTGTAAATAAGATTTATAATTTTACTGTGTAGGCATAGGTTTAATGAATTTATTTTATGACTTGTAGAGTAATCACATTAAGAGTACTGAGATAACTGAATTCGTTACAAGATATTAGTTTTCTCTATCACTCTCTCCTTTTTGTTTATCTTTTTGAGGTTTATCCCATTTTTGTTCACTTTAGTTGTTATATATATATATATATATATATATATATATATATATATATATATATATATATATATATATATATATAAATAAATAAAGATCAAATACAAGATCTGCGGGTGATAACAACGACCAGAGGGCTTTCGCCATATTTATTTTCTGCTTTTCGAAACAATTTTGAAGACAGAAAAAAAGATGCAGAAACCTTGAATTGCAGACTATATAACATTATAGTACAAAAGAAAGAGAAATTGGACGCGAATGAGCAATGAAAAAAGAAACAAGAGTTTTCTAAAGGTAAGAAGAACATTAGAAACAAAGAGAGCAGAGGGCGGCACAATGAAGGCAATCTTTCCCGAGAAGACAAAAACAACGCTCGGAGAAAAACGTTTGAAATTCCTAGCCGGGACTAGAACCTGGGTCTGCTGATTGCCGGTCAGATACTCTACCGTTAAGCTATCAGGCACAGTGACTCTACTTCGCCCAAAGCGTTACCCCCATCAAAGCCGGTATCTTCCTAAGCTAGGAACCTCCAGAGAATTTTGATACCACATCTTCTTACCAGCTCAAAATTTAAAGGCTCACGAACCAGGCACATACAAAGAAAGAGCAAATACAAGTATGCTTCTCGAATGCGATGGCAGCTTGGCTGTTTGTTAAGTAGCTACAAGGGTTTTTTTGGGAAGTGGGGTATGATTCTCACTCGCGAGATTTTGTATTTTGGGCCGTCGATCCATATATTAAAGAAAGCCTTCTTTACATCTCTGAAAACATCCTCAATCCAGCACCCTTTCGCCCCCCCCCCCCATGCTGCTGCATGTTGAAACATGAGGGCTATGGTATTTTCCGTGACTAGGTGTCTCCTGAATCCATGCCCTTCCTTGTTTAACAGAGGGTACTCTGACTGGTGTTTGTTAGTCTGCTGTTGAGACTTCCCTTACAAACCTTCCCAATGGTCTCGAGCAAGATGAGTCAAGCTTTTGAGCCCCTTTGTTTTCGTTCAAGAAACCTCTTCTGTGAATTTATAAAACTTGTCACTGCATTTGTCCTCTTAGTGTTCTTTTAATTTTTCACTGTAATCTAATTTTTGTCTACTTTGTATTATTTTATTTTTATAGTTATTTTTATTATTATTTTTCAACTAAGGATCTTTGTTGTTTTGGATCTGTACGCTTTGTATTTTTCAATATTCTCGTTTTCTTTGTCTTATCTTTTATATTTGTAATTATTTCTATTATCATTCTTTTGTCCACTACGGGTAATGTTTATTCTTAATTTGATTACTACGGCTCTTGTTTTACTTTATTAATTTGTCCAATACTGAAGTTTTATGATTATTTTATTTTATTTATTTTTTCATTTTATATTATATTTAAAAATAGGGTAAATCTCCTATCAAGTCTGCAGCTGGCTACTTTTGAAGACTTGTCTGAAATGTAAGTTGATGAGATTTCGCCCCGTAAGGGGCGCGGCGATTTGCCATCCTGGCCGCCGTGCTGACGGGATCCAGCGCTCCATCCGGCCCCAGCTTAGCCTCTCTTCCTTCCTTCAGATAGCCCAATTTCTCCTCTACCTCGTCGCTTTTCATACAACCTCTCCCACAACTTTCTCTGGTCAGCCTCTAATTTCACAGGGTAGATGCTGACCTTCTTCTCAAGCCAACCACCCCGGATCGGGGCTGGGGGGAGAGGGGACATTGTTCCCTAATCCCTGAGCTCCGGTTCGGGATGGGTTTTTTTTAACAACCTGCTTCATCCCCACCAATACCTTCCTCACATCCCCTTTCCTCTCCTCTTCACATTCTATCAATTTTACGCCGTGTCCAAGGTGAAGCCGCCATGCCGATGGACCGCCAGGCCAGGCCACCAGGTGGGAGGGGTGGTCCCGAATGGCGGCGCCTGGCTCTGCCGGGCTTGTAAGCACCTCTCGCAGTGCGGGCAACTGCGAGAGGTGATGAGCTATTGCGTCCCGTATTAAAAAGAGGGTCACCATGCCCATGTATGACAAAAAAAACGAAAAAACCCAACCCCCAACTTCCCCAAGAAAATCAACGGAGCCGCCCTCGGGCAGCTCCACCGAGAAAATGGAGGTCCTTCCCCTTGTGCTTGCGCAAGGGAGCCTCCATAATTCTTTAACCGGAGAGGAGGCTTACTCCTCTCCTACGCCTACGGGTGTAGGGGACTCCCCCTCACCCCCTTCTCTGGAGGTGCTTTCGGGCACCTCCCTATCTCGAGCGGCAGTCCCTCCTTTGCTTTCTAAGTGGACTGCCAAAAAAGCCAGCAGGCAGCCGATTGCCGACCGCCCCTCGTGCAAGCGGCTCGGTAAGGCAAACCCCCTTAGGTGGGAGAGGGAAGCCAGGCCCCTTCGTTCGCTTCCCTCAAAAGACCTGCTGGCAAGAATTTTAAACCTTGCTGGGGTCAAGGCCTGTGCCTCCCCACACAAGACTGGCGACACTGCCAAGGGGACCTGCGATGTCCTGGGAGGGGATGGCCAACTGGAGGCCCCTCCTGTGATAGACATGGTCCTTGAGGAGACACAGCCTCAGATGGTAGGGCCTTCCATGGGGGAGAATCATGGCTCGGCGCCAAGCACCGAACCCGAATCCGCCCCTATGCAAGGTCCCCCTCAAACGGCCGAGGGCTCCGAGGCAGTAAAAGGAGGGGAGGGATCTCCTCCGACAGGTGCCCCTACGACTACCAGGATCTTCTCCATTTCGGAGAGGGACCTGGCTGAGGCCGGCCCATCTGGCATAGGGGCTTCTGCCGGTGGAGGTGAGAAGCGGGTTCATTCCCCGCCCTCCTCTCCCAAAAAGAAAAAGACTAAAAAGACTAAAAAGACGAAGAAGACTCGGGGCTCCTCTCCATCCGCGGGGGCTGCGGGGACGGATGGGTCTGCTACCACTTTGGTAGGCGACCAAGCCAAGATCGGCACATCCGGCCCCTCTACCCCCTCGTGTGCGGAGCCCCTGACTAAGACTAACACCAAGAATGCACAGGGTGGAGCCTCGATGAAATCGGGGCCCCTGATTCAGAGGTTACCTGTCGTTTTTGAGCCCGCTGGCTTCAAAGCTTCCTCGTTATTCGCTTCACTGATGGCACCATGTTGTCCAAGGGCAACATGATCCATCAGATGAGAGGACTAGCTAGTGCAATTAATAGAGAGCGGAAGGTAACCCGTTTCTCGGACGGGAGCCTTCTGGCGAATGCGGCGAATCCCGCCGAGGCGGCCAAGATAAGTGCTCTTCGGACACTTCATGGCACCCCCGTGAGTGTGACGCCGCACTCTACCATAAACTTTGTGAAAGGAGTAGTTTATGCGAGGGAACTCGTTGACTACTCCATTGAGGACATCACCCTAGAGCTGGCCGACCATAGGGCGGTCAAGGGCGAACGTGTGATGAGAAAATAGGGAGGGGCATCGAGACCCAACCGTACACTCTTCGTCACGTTCGACTGTGACAAGCTCCCTGAGTCGGTGCGTGCCGGTTGGTACCGCTACCGCGTGAAGGCATTCGTGCCACTGCCGCAGCGGTGCTATTACTGTCACCGCTTCGGCCATACGAATCGCTCGAGGAGACGTGCAAAGTCGGGGTCACCCGAAGTATGTGTAAATTACTCCAAGGTCGCACACGATAAGTCCAAATCGTGTGTGGCCAAGTGTGTCAATTGCGGAGAGCCGCCCCTCTGCTTCTTCGAAGCAATGTGGTGCATATTTCCTTGAGAAAGAAATCCTGGCCGTTCAGGCCCAGGATCGACTCTCATTCCGCGAGGCTAAGGACTTGGTCCTGGCGCGCCCGGCTCTGCCTGGGACGTCAAGTGCCTCAATAGTTAGAAAAGCACCCTCTGCTCCTGGCCTATCCAGGCCAATGAGCATGGTTGTTTTTGCTCCCATTCGGAGCCCTTCTGCGGGCTCTACTACACCGGGCGCTCTCCTGGTAAAGCTGGCGGCAAAAAGGGTTCACACCCAGCCCCGGCTAAAACCAAGGCTCCCCCCTCTTCCCCCAGCGTGACCGTTTCCCGTAAGGCGAAACGGCCACGCGCCTCCACAGAGTCGTTAGACTCACAGGATGCAACACCCTTAAAGATGGTCGCTAGGCCATCTTCCAAGGTTCCTAACGCTGTCCCCCGAAAGGAGGACAGCAACAAAGGAGCTTCGGCTCCTTCGCCCACGCCCTGAGGTGGAGCGAGTGGCTCGGAGACGGTGGTTCCTCCAAAAGAGGGCCCCCAGCCTCCGAAGCCGCAACGCCCGCCTAAGGTTTCGAGGCATGGGGAAGAAAAGACTCGCATGGCGAGCCCAACCTCCCTCAATAAGTCCTCGAAGGCGACAGCGCCTTCAGCGCTTTGTCCGGCCAACAGCGCCCGGGTTTCTGCCCCCGGGAAGCGTACGGCCATTCCCGTGAGGGTCTTCAGTTCGAGGAGGGCCCCCGCGTCTCCTCCGAGCTAGGCCTGGAGGGCATATTCCTTCAATGGAATTGCCGTGGACTCCGGGCCAACTGGAAGGAGCTGCGGAGGTTCGTCTCGTCCTGTTCTCAGTTAGCTATCTTTTTGCAGGAGACCATGCTAGGCGCGTGCCCCCTGCCTGCCCTCCCGGGGTATAAGGGTCTTGAAACCCCACCACTGCGGGATGGCCGGGCTGGGGGAGGCGCGGTTTACACCCAAAATGATGTCTCCGTTCTTCGTTTCTCTTTAGATACCTCCTTTCAGGCAGTGGCTGTGCAGCTGCACCTGGATAGGAAGTATACTATCATTTCTGCGTACATTCCACCGTCAGCTGACTTCGATGCGGGGGACTTCGGCCGCGTCGTGGCACGGTTGCCGAGGCCCTATCTCTTGCTTGGAGATCTGAACGGCAGGCAACCTCTCTGGGGAGATTACTTCATAAATCCCAAGGGACAAGTCCTTGCCGAACTGATCGAAGAGCTTGAGATGGGTGTCCTAAACGTGGATGAGTTTACGCATCACTGTCCGAGAACTGCTTCATTTTCTTGCCTTGACCTATCTTTGTGCTCTTCGGATGCACAGCCTGATTTTGATTGAGGGGTGGTCGATGACCTCCATGGTAGTGATCACTTTCCCATTCAAATATCATTTTCAGGGCAACTTCTGCCTGAGAGGCCACCTCGGTTGTGCTTGGCGTGGGCGCGGTGGCCTGCATTTCAGGAAATGACGGAATTCTCTATCTCAGTCGAGGAGTTTAGGTCCGTAGATGAGGCCGTTGAGTTCTTCTCCGGCAACCTCATCGCCGTGGGCCTGAGTACTATTCCTAGGACGTCTAACCGTTTTGCACGCCGACCACTCCCATGGTGGTCGGCCGAGTGTGAGACGGCCCTCAAACAGAAGCGTTATGCCTACATGCACTATAAGCGCCACCCGAACGATTTCACTGTCGCTGAATTTCGTCGGGCTAGGGCTAGGTTCCGGTATATTTCGAAGCACACCCGCCACTCTTCTTGGCGGGCATACGTGTCTTCACTTAACGGGAAGACCCATTTAGCTGAGGTGTGGAAGCGAGTCAAAAGGATTCGGGGCAAGTTCTCGCAGGACCCCCCTCCCGTTCTCTAGGAGAATGGGACCGCAATCTCGGACCCCGCGTCCGTGGCGGAATCCTTAACGACCGCTTTTTCCGTATTCTCTAGCCGTGATGCTGCTCCGCCAGCATTCAATGCACGTCGTGATGTCGCGGAAGGCCTCCGGCTGGACTTTACCTCCAGAGGCGGAGAACCCTTCAACGACAAGTTTACTGTGAGTGAGTTGCGCTCCGTCCTCGCTTCGTGCACGGACACCGCCCATGGTCCGGGCAATGTCCCGTACGCCATGCTTCGACACCTGGGTGAGCGAGGCATGGCCTTTCTGTTAGATTTGTTTAACAGGATCTGGGTGGAAGGTCTTCTCCCAGACTCCTGGCGAATCGCTACTGTGCTCGCCTTTCGCAAACCGGGGAGATATCACTCTACTCCGACCGGTTTCCGCCCAATCTCTCTAACCTCTTGCGTGTGCAAGTTGATGGAGAGATTGGTAAATGTTAGATTAGCCTTTTTCCTGGACAGCGGAGGCCATCTGTCTTCCGCACAGTGCGGCTTTCGCAAGTTCCACTCCACGTCGGATGCTCTGCTCCGACTGGAAAATGCCGTCTGCGAGGCTTTCCTTCGTAGACAGCACTACGTCACGGTCTTTTTCGATCTGGAGAAGGCCTATGATACCGCATGGCGGTACGATATCATAGAGACTCTCCACACGATGGGGGCGAGGGGACGCCTCCCAATGTTTATATCTGAATTTTTGCGAGATCGTCGATTTCGCGTACGGGTGGGGGGAGCTCTCTCCGGCCCAAAGAAGCAGGAAGAGGTTGTCCCACAGGGAAGTGTCCTCAGTGTCACACTTTTGGCCCTGAGCATCAACGGCGTCACCTCGGTGCTGCCAAAAGATGTTCTCGCTACGCTCTACGTGGACCACCTTGCGATCTCTTTTGGTGCGGCCCAGATGCCAACTCTGGAGCGTCGACTCCAACAGGCATTGAACTGCGTCTCTTGCTATCCCGAAGTGCAGAGGTTTCAGTTTTCTTTGGCCAACACTAAGGTGGTGCACTTCTGCCGCCATCCACGGCTTCACCCCGACCCAGATTTGTTTCTTAATGGGATGCGCCTTGATGTGGTGAAGTCGCACCGTTTCCTTGGTCTTGTATTCGACCGACGCCTCACCTGGGAGGCTCATATTCGCAGCCTTAGGGTCTCTTGTACCCGCGCCATGGACATTCTCCGTTTCGTGACGTTCAGCGCTGGGGGCGCTGATAGGGCTACTGCCCTACTTTTTTATCGATCCTTTGTTCGTTCGAAGCTCGACTACGGATGCGAGTTTTATGCATCCGCAGCCGAGCGTTTATTGTGGAAGGTGAATTCGATCCACCACACCGGCCTTCACCTTGCGACCAGTGGCTTCCGCACTTTCCCCATTGAGAGCCTGTTGGTCGATGCTGGGGAGATGCCACTCGCTCTGCGCCGCGTGCAGTGCATCACTCGCCTGTACGCGCGAGCCCGGCGCCTCCCTCAGTCGCCAACAGCTCTCACTGCATCCGCAGCTGATCTCGATGGTGCCTATGCCGCCGAGAGACGCCAGTCATACCCTAAGCTCTTTAGGGTTAGGGCTAGGAAACCCCTTCGAGAGCTAGATATAGCTCTCGGGCCGGTGGCGCCCCTGGTTCTGCCCAGGACGCCACCCTGGAGGGTACCACATTTGGCTATTTGTTGCCACGCCTCTGCTCCTAAAGCTTGTACTGCGCCGGGAGTATTGCGTTCGACCTTTTTGGAGCACACGTCGTGTCACGCTGGAACCGTGCCAGTGTATACGGATGGCTCCAAGTCCCAAGAGGGGGTCGGCTTCCACGTCGTATCCCCTCTGTTTGGAGTCAGCGGGGCTCTACCAGGCGCTGCGTCTGTCTTCACGGCCGAGCTGGTGGCAATACACCACTCGGTACGGGAGATTCCGCGACGTGCCCGGTTCGGAGACCGGATTGTAATCTATAGCGACTCACAAAGTGCCCTGAGTGCTCTCGGGGCATTGGAATCTCTGCATCCCCTGGTTCGCGATATCCGTGACGCCACGGTTTTAGCGAGCCGGGTAGATGTCGAGATTATCTTCTGCTGGGTTCCTGGACATTTAGGAATTGCGGGGAATGAGCGCGCCGATGAGGGCGCCAAAGAGTCCGCGAGAACTCTGCGACTGGACCAGCGTTTCGCTCTTCCTCACACCGACTACATGGCAGGAATACGGGCAGCTCTTCGGACTGCTTGGCAAAGAAGATGGCAGACGGTCGAAGGGAACTTGAAGTTGCGTGCCATTGCGCCGCGACTGTTCCCATGGACCTATCCCCCAATGCCGCGGCGGCTTCAGGTTGCTTTCTGTCGTCTCCGAATCGGACACACTCGTGTGACGCATTGCTATTTGATGGAGCGCTCGCCTGCGCCCTATTGCAACGACTGCGTCGTCCCCCAGACTGTTCGGCACATTCTTGTCGAATGTCCCAGTCTGGGTTATCTTCGCGCACGATACCTGTCCCAGTACCGGGATGGGCGGGGTCGCTACCGCCTCTCCCTTGTGCGCGGTTCAGATTCGTGCACATTGACTTGTGGACTTGTTGACTTCTTGGGGGAGGCTGGCCTTCTCCCTATTATTTAACCAAGGTTTGTTTTTTTGTTTTGTTTTGTTTTTTGCATTTGTTTTTTTTGTTTGTTTTTTGCTTTAGTTGCACGCTCCTGCGCCTGGGGGACCTCTTCCCAACGCACCCGCTTGCTTCCTTTCCCCCTTTTGGGGTGTTGTTTTTTTTTTCTCTTTAATTTTATTTTAAAGTAGCCTAGAACTAGGCCAGTTTTAATACGGCGACTAATGCCCAAGTAGGCAGTCGCCAGATGAGCTCTTAAAATTTTTTTTTAAAAAATGATGAGATTTCGTCTACAAGTTTTATCTGTTGTGTTACTTCTTCTGGTATTATTTGGTATATTTTTGGCCATTGTTTTCTTTGCACTTTTATGCAATGTGATATTTTTAGGGTCAATGTCTAGTATTCCATGTAGTAACGCCGATAGAATCTGGTCTCTAAGAGTAATATTAGTTATGAATTTTGTCACTTTGGTTGAACAACTTATGCTTTTTTCATTAGTGTCTTGCTTGAGATATGAAGGATAATGGCTGTATATAGCAGTAACGATCTTACCAGTAGCATGTATAATTTCTTGTTTTTTCGTGGTGAAAGCAGTCTAAAATGAAACAGTCACTATAACGTCCTCTTGGCCGCATCAACTTTTTCTTTGTAGTGTGCGGCATTTCCCTCAGATGTTAATTTGAGGTCAAGTACTCGGCCTTCTCTCGATTATGCGTAATAATCGTCCTACAACAATACATACACTGTCTTTCGTCGTCCCAGTGGTATCATTCTAAACTTGTTTTGGTGGTTTTTCTTGTTTACTTTCTCATAGTTATTGAGGTTCTGAATCTCCCCTACTGTTCTGTTGGCAACATCTCTGGGGTTATGGTAGTTACCAGTAACAAACTGCGTGATGTCATCCGCCAGCTAAATATATTGTGTAAAATCGTTATTGTGGTGAGGTAAGTGGCCAGTGTATATCATATACAAGGTAGGACTAAGTCACCCCCTTGCTGCACCCTTTCAATGTCGTTTATTTTTACGAGTGCTTTTCGATCTTCTAAATTGTTGTTGAAAATTTACACTTTATTTTGCTCAATACTGAGATCACTGATTTAATTTTAAGCCCTGATAACCATACTTTATCAAAGGCCCAGGACACGTCATGAAGCACTACATCCACATTGCAGTCTTTGGTCTTAGCGATGGCAATAATTTCAGTATTTCCTGCTTATGCCGTTTTGGGACTGAGTTTTCTCAGTAAGCTATGTTAATGATTGTTATACATATCTTTGGTGTCTATTTACTTCCTCAGCCTATTGTTTAGGAGTTTCTCTGTAAGCTTGCCCATATACTCCAAAAGTGAGATACTCCAGGTAACTGCATATATCCTTTTTTAGTTTATCTGACTTCAGCAGGAATATCATTCTGGCCCTACTGAACTGTTCGGAGGAATATCTGACGTTAGGGCACAGGTTCAACAGCTCTAATGAGGCCTAATTGATATTATGGGAGCATTCATCAGGTGCATCTTAGTGATCCCAGTTATCAATGGCGCATTCTATTTGAATTTCTTTAGAGCAGCTTCTTATTTCTCAAGAGTTAAGAGTCTCAATTCCTCTCATACGAGACGTATCTCATTTACAGTATGGTAAGTCGTGAGCTCAGCACCTAGCTATCCAAGTCTTAAGAGTACTTCTTCCTTATAACATGTATCGAATATCTTATCATATATTCTAAATCGGTTTGGCCAGTATTCTCTAAAATTTCGTTCTATCTCTCGATCTTCTATAATTTCAATATAGATTCTATTTTTACTTGCGGCGAAGTCGTAAGTTAAGGTGTCGCTTTCTTTTAAAAAAAGGAAAGTTCAATTTTACCCATTTAGAGCCATGAAATGACCCATATGGCCAAGGGAAATATGGTTATTTCCCCTGGAAATTTCAGATCTGCCATCTGCCATTGGATTTGGCGCTGAGTGGCTCCATCTAATCGCAGAAGCCTCATTTAGCCATTCAAAGGCACTTGTAAGTGATTTGAGCCATGGGAAACCATCAATGCAATTATCATTTATCATCTTATTACAAGACACCACAGGTTATTTGAGTGACTTTCTCTCTTGTTAGGGGGAGTGCCTCTCAGTCTCTTTAACTGGCTCCAAAATCTTTAGGTTTTTCTTTCAGTATCGATTTTGGCTATGATGTCTTATTTCTTACTCAATTTCTCCCTGATCAGATTTTTTATTTCATTCCTAATTTCTTTCAATTCCCTGTAGCGATTCTTTGTATTTCCATAATAATGTATTTCGTTGATATGAACTTCTAGTTGAATGAGTTTTTTAGTGGATATTTATGTCCTATCATGGATTTGGGAGTGTTTTATATTAATTACAGGGGATAGCTATGTGGTCAGCTGCCACGAATTTTGTTATTAGGCGATTAAGTTGTTCATCGATGTCTTCAAGCGAAGGGCCTTTTATCTAGCCTATCTGTATTTTATGCCGAGGTTCTTTGTATGCAGCCTATTTAGCTTTGACTAGGCACCTGCAGTTGAGAATTTAAACCCAGACTGAAGAGGTACAGATGGACCTAATCATGTTGATGTGATTTGACGGAACATATGGGCTTGTAGTCATCGTTTAGTTTAGGAAAAAATTGGATTCGTTAATACTATGGCAGGGATAGTTGATGACATTCCTCTGAAAAAGGTAGTAAAATCGGGGCCTGCTATTTCTACTATATTCCAGTTGGATAAGAGACTCAGTGTGTTTCTAGCCGTGGTGTATCCGGTTTCTCTTTAGCGGGCATTTTGATCAGCTATTAAGATGGTTGAGACGTCTCTTTTAATCAGTCGGAGAAAGTTTGGGAATTAGAAAAAATAGACGCCTGGGTGGCATCTATTTGCCAGCACAATATCATCGTAGTTCATACTTATCTTAATTGTTAAGGATGACTCTTTTTTAAATTTAATTCCTTCTTTGATGACAATGGTCACTCCATCATAGCTATGCTTCGAGTGATTAACCATCAGTACCACATAGTATAAATTTTATACACTCTTTATCTTCATCTAGACCATGTTCAGATATATCTATGATATCCTGGGCAACTGATCTTATGATCTCATTGTAAATTTTATTTTTAGTGCTTCATTTGTTAACGTTGAGGGTAATGATTTTTAGGTTTTTGATATATCTAAAGCTAGTATCCATATTTAACACTTAATTATTTGTTTAATTTTTGTTCATTTTACTCTGGCTGGATATCTCACCCTCACTGATATTTTCTTGAAGCAAGACCTTTCCCCGTTTCTACATGGGTCAACTCGAAAAGAAAATATTAGACAGCATTGAAATTAAGACAAATACATACTTCAGATACATTGGCGACGTATAAATCACCGTCCAAAATAATGAACAACTAGGAAATATCAAACAACATTTTAGGACAAATATATCTTAAAATTTAAGAATGCATTTCTAAGTCGCTTATAAAACGGAAAGCAATCAGGCACTACAAAATAACATCAAACTGTTCTATAGAAACTAAATGTCTACGGGCTACAAAGTAGATGAAAGATCCATCAAGATAGATCATTAATTATAACACCAAAGTAAAATGTTCACCGAACAAAATTCAACTCATCATATATTACAAAACAACAAAATTCAACAATCTCCTTACGAAAAATAACGTCTGACAGACTCTTCAAAACTCAAGTGTACCAACATAGTCTATGATTGCAACTGCCAATATGAAGAATGCAAGATTCATAATAAACCTAAGTATCTTCGCAAGAAAACCACCACCATTTTGAGACGTTTAGCAAAGAATCTACAAAACGAAGCGCCTAAAAACCATATGGAGAGCATTTATAAGACCAGCCTCACCATAGATATATTGGATGAGGACACCAAGATAAAAAGAGGAAAGGAAAATCCATTTAGACCTCACAGCTTCTAGGGGAGACTGTAGCCTATATGCCAAGTACCTCAATGAGATATACACCACAAATGGATTAGGGCAGATCCTTTTCTCTGGGAAACTATTTGCCCTATTATACGAAGACAATAGCAAAAATCCCGTAAAGCGGCGTATATTTATATATGGAGAGATGACTGGATGATATATATATATATATATATATATATATATATATATATATATACTCTGGTTGATAGGAATGTTAAGCCTAGATCTTAACCGACCAATGCTTTATAAGAATGAAGAATGAGAATAGACGAGTCACGTGTTAGATTCTAATAGAGTAAAAATGAGAATCGGCAACTGGCAATTTCAGGTGAAACTAAGAGTGGTATATTTCTATATTTATTTATAAATTAACGAGAGAGATATAGAAGTCAAACAAAGAGCAATGAGAAAGTGGGAAATATGAAATGAGAATAATGAATTTGATCAAATATAAATGTAGGTTTAGAGTAATTATATATTCGAATAAATATTTATATAAATTTGAGTTGGAAATTATGGAATAATATATTGGATATCTTTAATATATGATTTGGTTGATATAATTCATAGGATATGATATAATTAATGTGTGGATGGATGGACTTGGGAATACATTTGGACACAGAATAATTGCTCGCATTATAATCTCTGACCTGTAGCTCTGCCGATGAGGCTTCTTGCGACAAAAAAGGAGGTGGCAGCAATCGGGAAGTAGATATGGGTGGGGTAGAGGTGATTGTGGTTGAGGTTAAATGATAGCTAGTTAGGGCCATCACAGGACAATTTTGAGAGATAGTTTTAAGAGAAAACGATGGCTGTTCCAAGTGAACAAAATCAATAAAATGGGGTTTCAAGCGGTCCAGAAAAATAGTATCCTGCTTGGTGCCAAAGTGTAGGACAAAGAATTTGGGCTTCCTAGAGATTACGAGATAGAGGCCATCCTAAACGGGTTGCAAGGAGGAGCAAGTTGAATCGCAACGGACAAAGACGTGGAAAGAGGATGACATCTCTTTTAGCACGAAAGGTTTCTCGAAAGCACGACGGCGTGGAGCAATAGGCCAAACCTTGGCCATCGCACGTACCAAATTGTGTACATATGAAGCAGGATCGAGATAGAAAGGTAGAGTGCGGTCAGTGGAAGAAAGGAATTGACAAGGAAGACGGAGTTGGGTACCATAAACTAGTGCTGCTGCAGAGCAGACCAAATCCTCTTTCAAGGATGAACAAATGCCCCCAAAAATCAAAGATAGCTTGTCTACCTAAGTGATATTGGAATCGGTGGAGCGTAAGCTTACTTTGAGCGTTGGATGCAAATGTTCGAAAGCCGAATTGCTTTGTGGGTGGTAGCTTGTGGTACGAAAGCGAAAGGAACCAATAACTGCTATGAATACATCCCATTGGTGTGACTCAAATTGACTACCACGGTCAGTCATGACTCTGGAAGGCACACCAAAACGAGAAACCCAGCCTGAGTTAAAAGCTTGAGCGACGGTGTATGCTCGGATGTCTGGAATGGTGACAAACTCTGGCCAACGAGTGAAACTGTCGATCATGGTGAGAAGATAGGTGCACCTACGAGAGTAAGGAAGAGGGCCTACAAGATTGACGTGAATGGTGCTGAAGCGGTAGGAAGGCAGTGCAAAAGGAACCAGAGGAGTCTCTGTGTGGCGCTGAACGTTATCACGCTGACAAGGCACACAAGAGTGCGGGTCCATTTTGCCACGTCAGCGTTCATAACAGGCCACACAAAACATTGTGCAATGAGCTTGCGAGTAGCTTGCATGCCAGGATAAGAAAGACCGTGAGTTTGGTAAGCGAGAGGAATAAGAGGACGAGGACAGTCAGGCAATAAATAATCGACCAGGATACGCCTGGAAGGACTGGCTGGTAAGTCGGCCTCGTCAACGACTATTTGAGAAGAGAGACGAATATTTGCATGTGATCATCCTGTTCTTGAGTGTAAAAGAACAACCGCTGATCTTCAGCCACCTTTATCGCAGAAAACGTGGTATGGAATCCCACCATGGACAACGTCCCTGGCTGTTCGAACATTCACGAATTTTGAACTGCTGAGCGCATTGAGGAAATATTCCCCAAGCCTCCTTCCCCCGGTGATGAGGCGAGGAAGAGTTACTGTTTCTCGCAACCCGCTGCTAAATGGTGAATCGACTTCGACTCCGGATTAAGATGTCTGGAGCTTGTGACTCGTCTCAAGTCTAAATACGTCCCGTGAGCGTTCGTCAGAGAGCAAGACTTTCTCCGCAGTGATTCTACCTCCAGTCAAATTGGTAGCTTATGTGAACGGCAAGCCTTTGAATTTGCCCAACAGTCTTCCTTCGTTGAATCGAACCAAAGAAAATCCCCATCGATTATATTTGAGGAAAAGAAGTTTCCTCTTCTAGTGGAATTACGCGTAATCCCACATTTCCCTTCAAACGTCATCTTTGAAGATTGGCTATCTTCATTGGAAGGTTGGTTCGGATCGTGCTCCACCTGCCTTATTCGGACCATGCCCCACTTGCCTCATCAGATAGTGCCCTACTAATCTCATCGGATGGTTCAACACTCTCTTCTTCGTAAAAAGGACCTTCCTCGAAGTCACCGACCCGTAAGACTGAAAACCCCCTCCATTATTAGTATTGTCAAGTTTTCCCCTTTTGATCTGATCCTAGTAACATTAACAATAATTCTATTTGAGAATCCCTCCTAATAATAATTAGCAAGAGACTATTTCAATTTAAATAATTCCATTACGCCTATTACTATTATTATTTTAATCTTTGTAAATAAAATTATATTTTGTTTGTTTCATCTTTAACTAACCAGGACTGATACTTTCGGCTTATTCAAGTTATCTCACTAACTAATTATGCACTCTGTTTGATTATTAAGGATTTGAAGCCCAACCCCTTCAACGGTTCGCGTTGCAGTAGGGGATTAAGTCACCCCCACATAATATAGGAATAGTCTATGTTATAGAGTGGTGTACCACGACGTATATTATATATATATATATATATATATATATATAGAAGTAATATATATATATATATATATATATATATATATATATATATATATATATATATATATATATATATATATATATATATATTACTTTTATATTATAAAACCTGGTGTCAAGTGTGTGAGGTCTATTACATAGTTAATCAGTTTAGTCGATTTACATCCCTTTTGATTTTTAGTAGTTCCCTCTCATTATTGAAGTTTCTTTAGTGGAACTTTAGTCTATTAACTATTTAAACTTAGGTTATTAGTTGGGACCCGTTCTTTGTGTTTGTGTATTCTATTTACTGAAATATTTGAGTTAATCCCCAGCCAGATTAGAAAGATTAACATATCCTAACCGTGTAAGAAGAGTTTTAGTGTTTCTTTAGTGGGATAATTTTTCAATATTTATCTTGGGGAAAAGTTAGGCTTCAATTATATTGCTGAGTAATTTCGTTAGGTTAAGAGCCCAGTTCGCGTGTTACATTGCCCCTAATAAGCCAACAAGATGGCTTCTTCGTTTGACCGTTTCAAGAGTCAAGGAGGGTCGTTGGGCCTGATGGGCCGAGAATTATTAATGTATATCCAGGAAGGAGAGAGAAATTAAAGATAAGAAAGAAGAGCGAAGGAACAAGAGCTAAGAGCGCAGGACAAAGAACTAAGAGAAGCTGAAGAGAGAAGAGCAAGAGAACAACGAGAGATGGAAAAGAACAGAGCAGAAATGGAAGAGCGTGGGAAAATAAGGCAGCATGAACCTGAATTAAGCCGTAATCAATTGGAGTCAATGCCAGTTAACTCCCGCACCGAAACCCGACAGGCCCCGTCAGTAAGATTACCCGTCTTTAGGAAGGAGAAGGTTTTGTATCATATCTTATGGATTTCGAGAAGATTTTTGAAATCAACAATTAGGACATCGAAGTAGATGGTGTCGCCAAACTACTCCCCTCCTAAACTCACAGTTGAGAGACATATTCCTTTCCTTTCCCCTTCCCTCAGAGTCCCCTGTGGACTACTTACCCTTAAATCTGAACTCTTAGCTGCCGTGAATATGACCCCGGAACTTCTATCGTGCCCGTTGCCCTCACGAAAAGATGAGCCTCGGTCAGACCTTTCGCAATTTTGGGTACACCCTCAGGAAACAGCTCCAATTTTGGGTAGATTCGTGTAAAGTCACCCATAAGTACGAGTCCCTTCTGGACTTCGTCCTCATAGACTAATTCTCAGCTTCCCTGACCTAAGAAATCCGTGCCTTCGTTAAGGATAAGAGTTGCTCTACGTTCAAGGAACGCCTAGAAGAGTTTGATGTGTACGCAAACTGCCATAATTTATATTTCAAGGTTAATAAGAAGCCTCCCCCGTCTCCTCCTAAGTTCAAGATTAATAACTCCAGGCCCCTTACAAGAAATACTTATAAATTCGTGAAAGTTCAAGGCCCATCTAAACCCAAGAACCTCCATCCTTCGGAACCGAGGGACATTAACCCCATAATTACCACTCCCCCCGCGTCGTTATAACCCAGAAGGCAGATAATCTGTTGTACATCCGGAGAGAAGGTCACGTACGCACGAGCTGCCCTCAAAATTCCAAATTCAGAAGCGTGTCCTCCCATCATATACACTAAATTAGTGCCGCTCCTGCCTTTCACCCATCTCTTCAGGCTACCACTACGTCTCTCTTGTCGACCAACTACTCCGGTCACCAAGTAAATTTTCTCTTTAATAAGAGCTCACCCGGTGGTTTGAAATTTGAAAATGAAGTCGTGAATGGATGCCGTGTGTCCAATCTTGTACGTGACACTGGATGCACATGCATCGTGGTATCCGAGAATTTACTTCCCCCAGTTGGGCCTGACCACCAAAAGTTCGCTCTAGTCCATGATAACCTTGGCTGAGTGAATCGTTTCCCTATTGTAAAATGTCACATCGAATGTGAGTATTTGACTGGTTAAATCGAAGTGGTAACAGCCCCAATCAAGTTTTGCTCTGTACTGATTGGTCAGAGCCCCCAGGTTACAAGTAACCCGGTAGCACAAACCGTGGTAACCCGTGCCAATGCCGCCAAGGCTTCCCTGGAACTAGATCCTTTAGAAAACCCCGCCGATCTGGAGATCGAGACCCGGTTATTTTAGTCATAACATAACCGCTCCGAGGGATTTAAGTATTTTATTGGACAGTTGTGGCCAGAGAAATTGCAAAGTACTGCAAATCATGTGCTGCCTGCCAAAGGACATCAGCAAAATAGCGCGTCAAGCCAGTCCCTCTTCAGAAAAGCTCGATCATCTCGGACCCTTTTTTCATGTGGCCATTGATCTTATTGGCCCTATTCATCTCCCGTTTAGTAAAGGACACAGTTACGTCCTCACTTTGGTATCCTTCGCTACCCGTTCTTCTGAGGCAGTTCCTCTTAAGCGCATTGATAGCGTTTCGTGCGCCGAAGCCCTCATTTCCCTTTTTTCTCGGGTAGGAATTTCGAAGGATGTATTGTCGGATCGAGGAAGGCAATTTACCTCCAATCTTATTAAGTATGTCAGCAAACTCCCCATTGTAAATTCTCTGTTTACCAGCCCCATACCACCCAGCCGCAAACGGAGTTTGCGAAAATCTAAATGGCACATTGAAATCAATCCTCAGTAAATTGTGTATAGATCAGCCTCGAGAATGGCACCGCTCTTTACCCGTGGCACTGTTTGCGTGTCGTGAAATTCCCCATAGGACTTTAGGATTCGCCCCCTTCGCATTACAGTCTGGCCGTAATGTTTGAGGCCCCATTGCTATTTTAAAGGAACCTTTCACCAATCCCCGTCTTGATAACAAAATCCAATCTTCCTAGTCGTACTTCCTAGACCTCCAAAAGTGCCTCGAGATATGTGCCGACATCGTGTACCAAAATGTTGAGGTGCATTTGAAGAAGTATCGAGCTTATTTCGATTTAGAGGCGAAGGAAGGAAGATTTAAGCCTCTCGAGGATGTTCTGTTGCTACTTCCGACGGAGAGTAAAAAACTGCTGACCCAGTGGAAGGGCACTCTTTCCGTTCTAGAGGTAAAAGGACCAGTATATTACCTGATTCGATCCCTCTCAGAAGATAAGTGTTTCCACATCAATATGTTGATGAAATATCACCGACGTGCTTGTATCAACAATATTGTGGCCCTCGATGAAGAGTCCACGTTGGAAGTGGTGTATCTCGCTTATCGCCCTCAATGTAGTGCAAGTATGCATTGAACAAGATGGTGATTAACCTATCCCATGTTTACCTGGAGCCCCCGAATCATCAACCTCCGTGCTAGATGTCTCCCCCAGGCTAGCGCCTCTTCAAAAGAGTCAGCTGCAGCAGTTGCAAAATGAATTTGAAGATGTCATTCCCGAGACCCCCGCTTGCTCCAATTAATTTGAGCATAACATCGTCCTTACCACTCGAGAGCCCGTTCGCTCGAAAAATCAGATGGGCTCCCAGGATGGAAAGGTCAGAGCCATTGTCGAAATACCCCTTCTCCGCACGAAAATTAGCTGAGGTAATTCATGGGATCGTCCTCCTTTTACCGTAGATTTATCCCTAACTTCGCCTCTATTTCCGCCCCTTTAAGTGCCTTCCTCCGAATAAGATCCCCAGATCCCCTTTTAGGGAATCCAGAAGCTACTGCCAGGTTCCAGCAGCTCAAGGAGAAGCTAGCGCCACTATTTTACAGGCTCTTTAATTCTTTTAAACCCTTCCGCATCCGGACGGATGCGATGAACGAATAAATTGGATGCGTGCTGCTCGAATTCTCCACTAAGGTGAAAGCCAGCCTGTGGCTTACGCGATCCCAAAGCTACTGCCCCGTGAACGTAATTACTCGATAATAGAACGGGAAGCTTTAGCTATAGTATGGAGTATTACCAAATTTAGTATGTATTTAATAGGGAAATAGTTTATTGTTGAAACGAACCATCGACCTTTGTCGTACCTCCGAAATACTAAGAGCCGAACGGACGTATAATGCGATGGCTTTTGATACTCCAACAATATCAGTGTAAAGTTTGGTAGATATGTGGTACTGAGAATTGTATAGCTGATAATCTTAGCCAGAATCCACTAAATTATTGTTCTCCTGTAAACCCGCAATCTAATCATGTATTTATTTATTTAATTTTTCTCTGTGCATATATCTATGCTCCCTGTAGATACTTATTTAATATATTTTATTTTTGTGTTGTTGTTTCACTAACCTTATAGATAAAGTTCTAATTTTGTTTCCTTAATTAAAATGTAATTTTCCTTTGACGACCCATTAACATTGTTTTTTGCCCAGATCAATATCATAGCCTTTTTGTAAGCATGTCGAATATACGTTAGGTCCCCCGTTTTTTTTCATCAGGTTGACGCCTTAATAATAAATCCTTCTATTAAAATTTGCGATGTCCCTTGTTCTTCCCTCTCTCACAGAAAAGATCCATCGTATGGAAGAGAGGGGTATACAAGAACAACCTCTGACCCCCTCCCCCCCCCACAACACACACACTTTAGCGGAGACCACGTGTTATGGTATCCTGCCATGGAAAACGTCACTGGTTGTTTGAACATTCATGAATTTTCTACTCCTGAGCGCATTGCGGAAATATTCTCTAATCCTGCGAACTCGTGCCAAGCCTCCTTCCCCCAGGTGACAAGCCAAGGAAGAGCCGCCGTTTCTTGTACCTCGCTGCTAAATGATGAATCGACTCCGCCTCCGGATTAAGATGTCTGGAGCTTGTGACTCCTTTCTCCACCCCACCCCCCACCCCCCTCTTCCCCTTCATAATGGGGCATACAAATTCTCGGGTTATTCTGTAGTTTGATGAGTCCAGCCCCACCAAAAAGCCGTCTTGATCGTCTCAAGCCCTAGTAAGTCTCGTGAGCGTTCTTCAGACAGCAAGACTTTCTCCGCCGTGATTCTACCCCCAGTCAATTGGTAGCTTCTGTGTATGGCAAGCCTTTGAATTTGCCCAACAGTCTCCCTTCGTTTAATCGAACCAAAGAAAATCCACATCGATTACATTTGAGGAAAAGAAGTTTCCCCTTCTAGTGGAATTACGCGTAATCCCACATTTCCCGTCGAACGTCATCTTTAAAGATTGACTATCTCCATCGGATGGTTGATTCAGATCGTGCCCCACCTGCTTCATTCGGACCGTGCATCACTTTCCCCATCGGATAGTGCCTCTCTTGCCTCATCGGATCGTTCCCCACTCGCCTCATCGTAAGAAGGGCCTTCCTCGAAGTCACCGACCCGTAAGACTGTAACCCCGCTCCATTATTAGTATTGTCAGGTTCCTCCTTTTGATCTGAGCCCAGGAACATTAATCAATTAATTGTATTTGAGAATCCCTCCTCATAATAATTATTAAGAGACTATTTCAATTTAAATAATTTCCTTTTGCCTATTATTATTCTTATTTTGATCTTATTATGATCTTTTGACGTTTGAATAGCCAGGAAGGTTTTGAATGTCACTTATAAGCTGCAATATGAAGTCTAGATGACGAGCATCGACTGCAGAGTGCACGGATGAAATGCTATGAGAGGAAAGTGAACCACCCAATAGTTTGTGATCCATGAAAACAGTAAATTCACGTTCTGAAATGTATTGTCGAAAGTCACGGAGGAAGAAATATATCCGGAGCAGCTGTCGTGAAAAAGTACTCGATCTCTTTCTAGAAGGAGTTAAAGATTTTGAAAGAACGAGAAAGGTTCCCATGATTCACAACCTTTTGTTGCAAGGTTGCACCTACTTGGGTGCTGACGCATCCGAGGCAACGCTTATATGGGCCCCTGGGCCAGGATGAGCCGATGAAATAGCGGAAGCCATAGCCTCTTTGGTGCGAGAAAAATCTTCGCACGCCTCGGGAAACTATGGCAGTGGAAAGTTCTTCTTGGTGATTGAGGAGCGTGTAGAGTGGTTGGATTTTTTATTAAACGTCGGTGTGTAACAATACGGAGAGAGAGAAGGAATCCGCTTCCCCCCCCTCCCCCCCCACCTCCTCTGACTTCCTCAGTAAGCCGTTAACCGCCCTAAATTTGTCTGCCCTATATACTTCAAAAATTGTAACAATGGAAAGACCATTAAGCAGGCATCGCGAGTTCGCGCTATGGAACCTTATCGCGCCCCAAGGCAATTAAGCAAGTTCACATGCAGATTGTGTCTGAATCCACCGTACAGTACGTTAGCTGTATCGTCTTATTTAGTCGAGAGAAAATCGACTACATTCTACTCCAGAGAAGAATTGAGTGATTGTCGAAGAGCCAAGGAAGAGCTAGTCGTCACTTAGTGTTGTTCGTTGAGATAGTTAGGCGCGCTTCAACCCTTCTCACAACGTCTTCGGATTTTAGAGATCGGAAAAGCCATCCCTGAATCACCCTTCGTTTGCCTCTTAAGGATAAGAGGCCCCCCCACCCCCCAACTTCAGGTACCGAAGTTGAATTGAGCGCAGTGTAAGACGCCCACAAGTTCAACATCCAACTTACCTACCTGGTCATACTCGCCGCATATCAACGTAAAAGGGATTTAATCCCCGTTTCGTCACGCTCCTCCCACCTTTACGTAGTCGAAGCTTAAGGATCACCTTTGCTCTAGAACCTTCATAATTGTAAAATCATTTATTTATTAATTATCCCTCGGTTCAAACTTAATTCATAGTTTTAATCATCTTAGCTTTGAATTCTCAATATTTTATTGCATTTTCATTAACTTGATCTATATGTATATGTAAATTTTTGTTCTATTAAAATATATTTTTGTAGCCGTGTTTGAATATTCCTTGGCCTAGCAACTGTGTATTTAACGCACTCTTAGGATCATCCTCAGGTGGAGCCTTAATTTCGGTCGGCCAGTAGGACAGTGTGCGTATAACCGAGTACACCTGGTCATACCACGACGGTCAGGAATAAATCTATGATAAAAGTTAACCATCCCACAGAACCGACAAAGTTGCTTTATTAAATAAGATCAAGGGAAATCCCGGATAACAACAACCTTATCTTCGAGAGGAAGAATTGCGTCAGGAGAAACATGATGTCCAATAAAAGAGAGTTGTGCGACACTAAATAGGCACTTAGAAGTGTTGAGTACGATACTATACTCGTCACGTCGACGAAAATCTGATGAAGGTGAGATAGATGCACTTCTAAAGACGAAGATGCTATCAGGAGGTCGTCTATGCAGCAGAAGACGAAAGGGTGACCTCTCAAAACCTGATCATAAAACTTTGGAAGGTCTGACCACTATTGCAAAGACCATAATGCATTCGGTGGATGAAGAAGGAACCAAATGGCGTAGTGATACCTGTCTTTGGGATGTTATCTGGGTGAATAGGGATCTGGTTAAGAGCACGAACCAGATCGAGTCGAGAAAAAATATACAACCGAAGAGAGCAGAGTTTAACTCAGACAGGTAGGGGAAAGGATTTCTATCGGGGATAGTACAAGCATTGAGTCGTCTGTAATCTCCTACAGCTCTGTACTCACTTGGAGTGGATTTAGGTACTATATGAAGCGGAGAAGCCCAAGGAGAAGTAGAGGGGCTAGCTATGCTAGCTTCGACCATGAAGGTGAACTCTTGCTACATTAAAGCGAATTTATCTGGGTTTAGTTGACGTGTGCGTGAAAATACAGCCCGTCCAGATGTCTCTATCCGGTTAACAGAGCTGTGTTTAATAATCCTGTGTTTTGAGGAAGGAGTACTAAGGACAGAATTTTCTGTAGAAGGTGCTGAATTTGGGGATTTGTTGATGGAAAACGGAAGGAGAGCGAAGAACTGTGCGACGGGAAAAATTAACCCGAAACTGTGAGTGAGGTAGTACGATCGATAAGCTTGCGGTTACGAGAATCGACCAAAAGGTCCTGGTCAGAGAGAAAATCTAGTCCTAAAATAGGAACGTCAACATCAGCAACAATAAACGTCCATCGAAAAACTCTACGGAGGCTGAGAGACAATTGAAGGATAGCGGCTTTAAGGACAAGATCAGTGGAGGAACAAGCTTTATCGTCCAAAGATGCTGGAATAACACTATATTGAGCACCAGTGTCTACTAAATATGAAAAACCAGAAAGTTGGTCGTAAATACGAAACGGTGGATTAACCTGAGTAAGTGAAGGAAGGGCAGAGGTGATAGATCCCTTGATCACTTGCGTTTTTAGTTTAAAGTAGAATTGGAATTATTAGGATGAGAAGATTGAGGTTAAAATGTAGCATCAGAATGAGAAGAGTGAATTGGTTGTTAAGGAGGTTAAAGTGGTGAATGAGCGTTTGAAGAAGGAGGTACTAGTAGTAAATAGGTGCAGGGCAAGGACGAATAGGTGCAAGGACGAAATTGTGAAGAACGAGCATGTGATTGAGAATAGGATGAGTGGTACGAAAATACCACCAAACTTCTCATGGTACCAGCATAGACTCTTTGGTTGAGAGTGGGGAAGATTAGGTGGAGAGGGATAGGCGGAAAGAGGATGAGTAAATGAAGGCCGCGTCTCACCTCTTGTGCTGGAATGTCCTCAATGGTTTCGTCTTCGAGAGGACGAACGGCTCCTGTCATTTCGTTCACCCTCGTGACTGTGCTCTCGCGCGGTCCCACATTGGAGTTTTAGATGTTTGAGCTCCCCTTCGATCCTCTTCAACGTGGCAGTTAAGTCCCGCGCTGGAGGGAAAGAGGCGTTACACAAGTCCGGGCGGTTGTCTGCAGACTACATAGATAACTTGACCTGTGAAATGTTTCGTTTAGGGAGGATTGGCTTTTTGTGGGACAGTCTCCCAATTAACGTAGGGATTTAGATATTTAATTTCGGCAAATGCGAACAATTGATCCACATTGCTGTGCTCCCCGATCATAATAAGGAGGCTAATGTGGTCGGGAATCACACGCATAAAGATCTTTGTTATGAAAGGATCCAAATGCTCGCAGTTCGCACCTTTAACTTGAATTAACTCTTTTAGGTTTTCGAGGAAACGCTCGTGTAAATCCTCAACTTGGGATCTTACGAACTCCACCTTAAATGCATGCTTCAAATTTCCCCATACACCCATCCTCTCACTCTCGAGCAATATCCCCCGAAACAAAGAAAAACTCATGGAGTCCCTTTGCGTGATGTATATTATACGCTCTTGGTCGGATATTGGTTGATGAGCCATAAGAACTTCGCAAATTTCCAACCAAGTTTTAGGGCTGGACGCATCAAAAGTGGAAAGTACGATGGGCGGGTGGTTGGTGCCTCGGGCGCTGACATCCTGGTTGCTAATCCATGGATGGCTAATTACGGCCGGCGAGCTACTCGTTGATGAAGTTGAAAAAGAGGCATGCTTGCACAGACGAAGGAGATGTGGTCGTAGTGGTTGAAACAGCAAAATTCATACTGGTCCGAGGAAAACTATCCATCCTATGTGTTTTTATTAAGAGGTGTGTGGTCTGAAACTATTCCGGTTATGGAAGTAAATTTCGAAGAGATTTAATAAGAGATGGAGTTTTAAGGAGAATGAAAAGTAAAGTTAATTCAAGGTTTGAGTGAAATCAAACGGGACGAACTCAAACTTTCCTCGAGGCGACTGAAATGGGGGGTGGAGCCTGTTGAGTTCACTTTGGGGGGGGTATCCAAAACGTGGAAAGAATATATTTCACGTAACTGGACGGCAAAATATATCTTGAACTGGGTCTGAGGGCACCAATAAAGCAGCGTATATGTATATATAGAGAGATAGCTGCATGATATATATATATATATATATATATATATATATATATATATATATATATATATACTCTGGTTGATTGGAATGTTAAGCCTAGATCTTCACCAACCAATGCTTTATAAGAATGAGGAATGAGAATAGAGGAGTCACAAGTTAGATTCTAATAGAGTAAAAATGAGAATCGGCAACCGGCAATTTCGGCTGAAACTAAGAGGTACGAGTATATTTCCATATTTATTTATAAATTAACGAGAAAGATATAGAAGTCAAACAAAGAGCAAGGAGAAAATGGGAAATACACAGAATGTGAATAATGAATTTGATCGAATATAAATGTAGGTTTAGAGTAAATATATATTCGAATAAATATTTATATAAATTTGAGTTAGGAATTATGGAATAATATATTGGATATCTTTAATATAAGATTTGGTTGATATAATTTACAGGATATGATATATTTAATATATGGATCGATAGACTTAGGAATAGTTTTGGACACATAATAATTGCTCGAATTATAGTCTTATGGGGACCGGAAATGGAGAGAAAAGAGGAAATTACATTTTGAATAGTTAAAATATTCGTTTGAGTTGAATAATGGCAACGTTAATTTACTGACCTTTGTCTCTGACGATATCGATAACCCCAGTGGACTATATTTGTCTCAGCGAACATTGGGGCGAGGTAGGTTGATGCTGATTGGTCGGTTTAAAATACGTCAGACAAGGATTTGGATTGGTTGAAATATATATCGTGCAACGTATAGGATAATTATTATCGGACGATACGTAAGATAAATTTTGTTATATATGATTGGAATTGTCGTACCCGAATTTGAATTAATGGAAGCGAGATGAGTAATCTCTCAGACAGGGAATTATACTTTTGTAGGAGCTAGCAAGGATGTTGGCTGCTACACCCGCACTTATACCCACACCACCGTGCACGTATATACAGCACCATAAACTCAATACATACGCAGCTTCTGCTCCTAGACGCTTCTCTCATTCTACCGCTTGTCTCCCCCTCCTCCTCCTCCTCCTGCATCTGTCTCCACTCCACCTGCGCTCCCAACTGCATCTGTCCAATCACCCTCCACGCCATCTGCTCTATCTACTACCTCTATCCTATCCACCTCAAACCCCGCTCCTCTCCTCATACTTCTGTCATATCACCTTTCTACCCCGCTACTTCTGCTTCCTCTACTGTCGATCCCTCTATCTACCCTCCATTACTCCTACTCCTCATAAACTTACCACTACTACTATTCCTTTAGGTTCCTCTACCCCGACCCCACTTAAAACTTCTACCCCTTCCTGGAACCCCTCTTCCCATCCTACTCCTCCCTCTATCTCTGCCGCAAAACCACCTTCCACTAATCCTACCCCTTAAAAATCTCCAACTTTTTCTAAAACTCCCCTTTCGAAACTATAACTCCTTCCACCTCTCCAGAAAAACCACTCTCCACTTGGGCTCACTCTGTTAAAAGAATGACCTCTCCTTCCAGGACCTCCTCCACTCTCTCTTCCTCACCTTCAACTATCTTATTCTCTTCTAACACCTACGCCACCGCACCCTCGTCCTCCACTCACTTAATCATCCTCTCCATTGCCCCCACCGGCACCTGCAACAAACCCCACCCGACACAGAGAGGAGTGAGGGTGATCGCCCTAACTCTGCTCTCTGCAACTCTACGGCCATCCGGGGTAAAGAAGATGGCCTTACCACGCTCAATACGCTCTAAGCCAAAGGTTATATAAGCGTAAAACAATTAAACGTACGCAGTTTGTACAGTACTACTCTTCATACTGTCGCCAACTGGGTATGCAACATTCAGAGAGCTGATATTATACTACTAAATTATACGAGTCTACACCTTCCAAATAACAGACTCCGCATTGCAGCCTACCACACATACTTGACACCTCAAGCACCGTAGCTTGGCTCAGCAATCCTAGTCAAATGGTCTAAACTCCACGAGACGACTAATTTCTAGCCCGCAAAAGACAAACGAGCTCCGGCCCCATCCTTGTCGCTATTCATTACAGACCTCCACGAGTACAATTTAACCTAAATGTCTCAGTTCGGACCGTTTCCAAACACAAGCTATTACTATTGTTTGTGGGGTATCTGAATGCTCACCACCACACACTATTATCTAACACCACGAATGAGGTAGGAATGTATCTGGCCGGTTCCTTGCAGCGTTTTAGCTTCGAGCAGATTCCCCTGGCCTTCCATACATTTTTTGTTTCACACTGGGGGACCACGTCTCCTGACGTAGTACTACGCAACTACCAAGCTACACGCTTCTACAGTCACATTGACCAGGCCCTTACGTACTATGGGACAGCATTCCCATATGCGTGTTGATTTCATCATCACCCATACTTAAATATACTTACACCCACCCTCCTCTACTACAAGCACATGAACTAGGCGGAATTTAGTGGACACAACGGATAACATACTTCACAACATCAACCTAGATAATACAAACCCCAGCTATCTAAATACTCACTGATCCACTCTACGAGACACAAAAAAGTACACTCCCATTAAAAGTTTTACATATTCCATACACAATCAAGCCCTCATCACACTATACAATAATTTCTACACCAGAGACTCAAGATAACAGAACATAACTCTTCTTAGACCCTGCATCCCTTTTAGTATACATAACATTCTCAACAACACCAGCACATAACAATTACCATACATTAAATTGATACCAAAACGCGCCTCTGGCCACTCTGCCCTTCCTGTTACCTTAAAACACCAGCTTCCCGAAAATATTTACCCCACACTTACATACCTCTGCAATACCACACTAGCAACTGGTCACTTCTTGCAAATATTTAAAACCTCACACAACATTTTGCTTCACAAGGAAACTAAGATCCGTCACACCCCAACAAATACAGGCCTATTGCTGTGCTAGACCATCTAGGCAAGATACTCAAACCTATGATCAACAGCCGCCTTCGTAATTTTCTTAGGGAAGGGGACTGGTTCTCTCTTTGCCAATATGGCTTTAGGAAATATACGCTTTATTCAGGAGGTTGTGACCATTGTTAATAATATCATACAAAGTGCACGCCAAACACGACAAAAGACACTTTCTATCTGTAAGGATTTGGAGAAGGCCTTTGAAAATGTGTGGCATGCGGAACACCGTTGGAAAGTTTCCAACAACACGAAACCCCTGACTGCACTTGAAGACTTCACTCCAACTACCTCAAGGACTAGATGTGCCTCACTAAATACAACAACACAATATCAAATCCATTCACACCACGTTCAGGTGCATTCCAGGGTAGTGTTCTAGCGACAACACTTTATATCATGTACACAAATGAAACTCCACGCCCATCAAAGTACTGAAAAAAACACATACACTCTGTCTATCGCTGACGAATAGACCATTATTGTCTGCAGACGTGGACCAGACATAATAGTACGACATGCACAAAAAATACTAGACAAGAAGACAGAATACGAGGATAAGTGGCTCATTGCCTCGACCCCCAGAAGATAGAGCTGACACTCTTTGGTGCAGGCGACTACTACATGCACAACTTACAATTCTACTCTCACACACAAGTTTACAACCATCTAACCTCAAAAAGACTCACCTACAAACCAGAGACAAAAATCTTAGGGCCAAAATTCGATAAGTCCCTAAGATTCCACACACATCAGACTAATATACAGGCAAGGACTAAAAACACCTCCAGGAATCTGTGCATGCTCTACTCTGCAAGCCACAAACTAAAATTACACCTATACAAGAACCTTGTCAGACCGCTATTAAAATAGTTCTCATCACACTCCTAGCTGCAACTAAAATAGGAGGACGGAATCACAGCGCATCCAGAACTTTGATCTGAAGCGCGCCTGTCTCTCCCCGATGTAAAAACGAATGAACCCCTAACACCAAAACAACAAGCTTGCACCACTAAACACCTACACTTACATACCCCTGACCAGACAAATAGGGAAACTCGGATTAGATCCCATATACACAAATATTCACATACAACATAATGCCGCGCAGGCATATAGGTGCCCCGCAGCAAGAGACTACACTGAATCCATACCCATACACATATAAATGTGACATCGTTGCAAATATATGCGTTTCCGTGAATGTTAGCCTCGCTTCCGACTTGCATCCCCTCAATTCAATCCAGTCAACAAATACACATACAAACAATACGCTTAGGAACACGCCGCATCGGTCTATAGCCACCCGTCTTTTAACTGATACTATCCCCTCTTAAGTTATTTCCAAAGCTCTCCTCTCTGGCTAAAACATCTCCTATGCTCCCAGAGTGATTCCTCACTTTTGAATTATATACACAGATTCGATTCGATTCGATATGATTCCTTATTATATTTTCACTATTCTTTCACCGGTAAAGGAGAAAAACGACAGCAAACTATACTCTGAAGATGATTGGACAAGATCGAAAACTTACTAATTAAAGTTTGTTTTTTACCAAACACAGTAACTTGAAAAAAGAGAGATGAACTAAGGAGAAATAAATTACCATCTTCTAGTTGGAGAAAAGAGAATAATAAGGAAAATAGAAAGATGTAAAAAAAAATAATTAAAGCTAAATATACAATGGTCTTCAAGAAAATATGCATACAAGAAAAAATGCTGCCTACTTATATATATTTATAATTTTTTCAGAATCACAATAAAGTGTCACGTTTTTAATGAAAGAAACTAAAAATATGCCTTGAAAATGAATCATCTTCAGATGAAGACCATCATTTTAATGATTCCGGAAGTGAATTTCAATCAGAAGCATGTTTGGATCAAGATGTTAGTATAAGCCACATCGAAGATATGATTGCTGAAGAGAAAGATGAAGTTGAAGAAAATGAAACTAAATATCAAGTTTAAATTTTTAGGTTACAAATTTTTTGTAGCATTTCGTATGCTCAAAACCACAAGGTTTTGCTTTTACAAGTAAAGAATAGCCTTGTTCGCAACCTTCTTCATCAAATGATGGTTAATTTTGGCCTAATGTTGTTGACTGCAATTTATAAACGATCATGTTTGGGATATAATTGTAAGTCAAGCCAATCTCTATAAAGGGTAAGTGTGAAACGAAAAACGAGGCTTATATCATTTGCTACTAATGATAAAGAACAACTTAAGAAATTTAATTTTTAAAAATCATTATGTATATGGGGTGGGTTACTCTTCTTGATAGATCTTTATATTTGTCATGAGTTTTTCAATCTCTGTAATATTTTCTAAGTACTCATGTTCTGGCGTTTGTATATCTGCAGTGTACACTGAGTAGAGTGTCAAACTATGTCACCCACCCTATTACAGTCCAGCCATCATTCGGAAGGTTGGTCCCTCATAACACTCCAGCGTGTGTGTGTTTCTCAGTCTTTGTGTGTGTCCGTCTGTGCATTAAAAAAAAATGCAAATTCATTTTTTTTTCTTGCACCCGAATTTTCAATGTGTTGCGAAATAAAAATAATTTTTCACTCGTACATTTCCTTAATTTTGTGAGTGAAGCGAACAAGCGCCGCGGGCGTAGTAAAAAACGCTCAGAGGACAGATTTTCGCTAGTATCATTAACAACATCTTGTTGGATATAATTTAATTATATTTTAGTTGAAGGATTTTGCAATATTAGTATGTCTTCTGAAAATTATTAAATGTCAGTCTGGACTTTGTTTGTCCACTCTGTAAATATATAGAAACTAACAAAGTATGACGAGAGTTAGCAATAAATGCAACAATTCTCACACAAAAAAAAAACAAACTTCCGATCACAGTGGAACTATATTTCACATTCATTATTAAGGAATAACAGGAAATAACAGAATTCTATAATATATTAGCAGGAACGTGAAGAAAGAAAACGCAGAAAATATAAATTTAATCAAGCACTAAATGAATTAGTAACATTTAGATTAAACATAAAGAGGGCGTTGAGAATTTCTCGCTGTTGGCAACTCTTATTTCGGCGAAAGCCTGGTGTTTGCCGTTAGTTTTCTCTTTAGTCTCTTATAGTATACGCATTTTGTACATCGCCCGTGAAAGAAGAAATAACATGGAAAAATTTAATCCTACAAAAATTGGAAAAAATCAAGCCGTGCTACTTGGTATTCACGCCGCGAGCTCCAATGGGAAGACCTCTGAATACTTGAGTGTCGATATTACGAGGATGCAGAAGATCAAGGATGATTTGAATGAATCAGACTGTGATTACGAAGGTATGGTGGCTCGTAAACCATACTCTAATTGTTTTGATACAAAAGGAACCCCGAATTTGTCACATAAAAATCCATGACATCACTGAAATCGATCTCAGTAATTAAATGATGGAGTGAATGGCATAGTATCTAATCAGTCAGTCAGTGCATGAGGACATCTGCTATGTCTAGCTGCAGGTCTCTGTCTCATGCCAGACAAGCAGGGGTAACTAATCTTAGCTCTCAGACAATTTTTTTTAATCATCCTATCCGAACATCTGACTTCCCATCTCACCAGACTGTAACACCCTGGATGCCGTGGTGAGGCTTACTGCGATTTTATTAAATAAAATGAAAAATATAGTACAATCGTTCAACTCTTTAAAATGTAACTTTGGTAGATTTATCTGTATAAATGAATTCTCTGTATTTTTCTCTTTTATATTGAGGTTAGGTGACCTATTACATACCGCAACCTGTAGGAGTAGACGAAGTGACAAAAATAGGAGATAAATCGAGAAAATAAACTCATAAATACAAGGAGATCTAATAATCTAAAGATTTACTGCATTCTCGATACGACTATGAAAACAATTAAAGATAAAGATATGTTTAAAAGGATAGAAGAAGATGGGAAGTCAGGAGAGAAAGAGATTGGGCTTCTCACCGCCACACAGTATCTGAAGACTAGACACAGGGGTCCACTATCCCACGCATTTAAAGAATACCGAAGATCCGTAAGGTGGACAACCCGCTACTCCACATCATGTAATTCAGCAATTCTTTTGGAGAAACTGTCTCTCTGGCCATAAAAAACGACCAAGGTTTCTATAGAGATAAAAAAGGGTGACAGACAACGAATTTCTCAGACTACTTTAATTTTCCTAGAGTTAATCTTTATATACTAAAACAACAATGCCTAGCACTAGGCGAAGGGAAACTCAATGAAATCTCCTCTGCGAGTTGCCATTGCAGCGCTCGTGAATCAGAGATTTAAGTTGCGGCCTCTCTTTGAAGGTCAGACGCTCATCATGTGTGTTAGTTAGTCTTACCAAGCCTTTGTGATTTTGAATACAGAGAAGCTGCTCGACTTCCACTCTCACATCATTAGTATCTTTTGAATAAAAGGTTCACATTGGAGCAGGGGGATAACTTAGCTTTGCCTCTCTTGGACGTTCAAAAAAGGGAAAGGTGAGTTATCCTCCTGCTCTATTAAAAGTGGAGGATCAGAGTCGAGGCTCAAGTCAGTGATATGAAGACACGGGAGTTATTTATTTATACCAATAACGATTTATTTTTATTATTCCATACATATCTGTTCGTGTACAATTGAATCTTCCATTATTCATATTTTACAGAAGAGTTTCTACCTCCCTCGCCCTACTGTTTATTCTGCATTACTACTCCAAATGTAAGAGACGGTAAACAAGGGAGTTACTAACTACCAGCCACACAGCGGCTATAAAAAGAATGGGAACTCTCCAATATAACTTTAGAAGGCACTATGAAGATAAGAACTTATTTAGATGAATTGCGAGGTAATAAATGCTTGTCTTAACACAGGCTACTTTCCAGATGAAATAAAGGTCGAAAAGATGATCTTTATTCCCAAACTGGGAAAACCTCCAATTCAAGTGGAGAGTAACATATAAATTTCTCTACTTGATTTCATCGGGAAGGTAATCCAATAAATAATTAATCGAAGGCTGATGACGTCACGCAAATCGCTGTATGCCTATATGCGAACGGCGATACGCACGCAAGTTTCACAGCAGAAGAAATAAGAAAGATTATCTAGTAAGAAAGAAAATGGAAATAAGTACAAATAGGAAAAAGGTTCAAATCCTGCCTATGTACAGGGAAACATCGAAGATATATATGTCTACAAGAAAGATATAGATATACTAACGAAACCAAAGTGCTGGCATTAGCGATAATAAAATCAGGATACAGCAAATATCTAATAGAACGAGTCAACAGAGGTAAAGGAGGACTGAGCCTACTTTATAGGGTCAGATCAGTTAACTGGTAAACAAAAAGAAAATTTCTCAAGCAATTATACAGTCAGTAATGGTAAAACAAGTTATAGCTATGTAAAGAATATCAAAAGAAAACAATATTAAACTGGTATTATTAAAAATCACAAACACAAGAATAAGAGAAATGTGAACACACCGCGACATGCACAGAGAAGCTGAGATGAAACCAATTAATACAATAATTGAGGATAGAGCTAGGAAACTAATAATAAACAGAAGAAGAAAGGGGAGAGGAAATTACACAACCATTCAAGATTCCCACAAAATTCCCCTACACAAAAAACAAACAAATATTGTACAAAAAGACAGAGTAGGAGAATAAGTGGCTCATAGATACGAATTCTCAGAAGACACTGGTGAAACTCAACGCCGCACGCGATCACTACATGCAAAAAATTAAATATACACACACAACATACCACAAACAGCCGAACCCAACAAGCCTCACATACTCACCACATAGCAAAAATCTAATGAGCAAATTGCCAATGTCCTAAAATTCCACACCTACCCAAACGTCATTCAAAAAGGGCCAAATACACCAACCTTACAAATTCTATACTGCCAGCGGTCAATTAAACCTAAATATATATAACACACTAGTTATCCAACTCCTTACGTACGTTCCAGTCACACTAGCAGCTGAGCTGCTTGTCACACAAGGCATAATCTTTATCCAAAATTAGTTAATACCTGTAGGTTATAGTGCAGCAATTTTGGAAAAATACGATAAAAATATGACCACAAGTTATGGAAGATTTTGTGATAGAAATACAGGCGTTCTGATATTTTTGAAGGGTAATATAAACTCTGGCCAATTAATATGGTTAATATATGCTGCTGTTGTATTTTCATGTTGGCCCTTTGATAATCTTGAAAATTTCGATTTTCTATATCAAAAATCTTAATAAACTACACCCAACCATAAATTAAAAATGGAATGAGAAACGCATAATTCGCTGCCCTAACTCAACACAAAGCTCATGAAGTTATACCATTCTATAGTATATTCTGTATACCGTAAAAGGACCAATTAATATCCTTATGTACATTTTTATTTGTGTCACGACAAATGCATTAAGAAATCCGTTATTTTATCACAATTTCCAAGAGCTTATCCTATCTGCATTCCATACCTCCTTAGGGAGGAAATTAACTTCATTTATTTTACTTTTATTGGAATGATGTATCCTTTATACGAGGGGCAGTCAATAAGTTTTGCAATTCGGAAATAAGGAAACGAGATATGACCAAAAGTGTTTTATTATTTTTCAATATAACTACCCTCGACTTCAGTGCACTTGCGCCACTTGTCCCTGAGGTTTTGAATTCCCGACAACTAGAAATCTCCCGACTGCTGTTCAATCCACCCCTGGACGGTGAGCTGGACATCTTCATCGTCCCCAAACCGGCGTCCACGCAGTGCAGCCTTGAGCTGGCGGAATAAAATGTAGTCGGTAGGGGCCAGATCTAGACTGTAGGGGAGATGGTTGAGCTCCTCGAATCCGCACTCGTGCAGGGCAGTTTGTGGAACTCTGGCCTTGTGGAATTTGACGACGTTGTAGTCGATCATGGGGCGTAAGGTTTTAGGGACCCAACGGGCAGAGACCTTGGTCATGTCTAAATTGTCGTGGATGATGTTGATAACACTTCCATTTGATATTTTAAGTTCTCGCTAGATTTCTCCGACCTTCACCCGTCGATTTTCGAGGATCATCCTCTTCACACGGGCCACATTGTGTTCGTTGGTCACGTCTGACGGGCGTCCTGGACAGGGATCATCTTCAAGGGACTCACGACCATGGCGGAACTCCTTATTCAAGCGAGCAAGGGTTGCATAGGAAGAAGCGGTGTCGGTGTACATTTCAACCATGCGTTCATGGATCTCTTTCGCATTCTTCCCTTCCTTGGTAAAAAATTTGATCACTGCGCGGTGCTCAACCTTCTCCATTGTTGAAAAATTTGTGACTGACGATCTGCGATTAGCTATTGATTTTTAAATAGGCAGGATCGTGCGGCTGCAGGTCCTGACATGTAACTTGTCCTAACAACCCCACAAACAGCCATCCCTCTTCCTCTGTTTTGCCCTACCGATTCGCAAAACTTATTGACCGCCCATCGTATCTACTTATGTATAAAAATATTTCATATATTTTCTATATCATCATCATCACAAACTCTAAAATTTAAGAGGGGGATTTTCTGAGTATTTAAATAATAATTTCATCTTAGTTTGGTCATGAATTAAGTTTTTTTATCAAAGTTAATTCTAATAATTCTTTTATAATATCAAAAAACAAAATGGTGAGTTCAGAAATAAGTAAAAGTATCGAAATTTTGTGAATATTTTAAAACCAAAAGAAATAAAAATGGTTAAATTCAGAAAATTTATTTTTATATATCTTCTTCTGTAACTATATCTTAGCAACGTGATATTTTGAAAGGAGGAAAATTTAGTTTAGAGTCCTTTTTAAAATTATTAGGATTGGCGAAGTTCAGAAAATTTATAAAAATTTAACCATGGCGAAGCCATTGCCTGTTTAATATATTATTAAACAAAATAAATCCTTTAAATTCGATGAAGATTATAGAAATTTATAAAAACGAAACTGAGGTATAAAGCCAAATATTAGCATCCTCATTCATTGCTAAGTAACCATAAAGCAGAAGGTTTGTTTTTTGCATTGCCAAAGGTCAAACAAGGTTTCTCCTAAGCTATTCGACATTAAATAAGTAAATTCAATTCAGTTGTATTATTGTATACGATTATTTCTAAGCGGATTGAAGTCCTCCATGTAACTATTGGTTCTATAATTTGAAAGCACCAAGAGTATAGTACCGCTTCCAAAACTTCCAAACTGTCAAGAACTGGTACTTCTCGCTAGATTGACCATCAATCTCGACGTTACATATTGTGAACGCTAAATACTAATAAAATTATTTGTATGAAAGATCTACTAAGTCCTCTTGAATTGTCAAGGACTGAAATAAGTAAATAAAAACCTCTTATTCGAGAGCTTCATCGTAAATATTTACATTCATTCACTCCCTGCAAAACTCCACTTTAAAGAAAAAACATGTAAGGAACCGTTGAAAGTTTTCTAGAACGAATCTTGAGGGGGAAAGTGCATTTTGCAACAAAGTAATATTGTTAAATAAGACTCAAATCAAACTTTTTCTGTCAAAATACTACTCGTCATGTTTGTTGAAGAGAAGGAAACGCCAATTACCTTAGACACACTAACCCAACCTTAACACACGGATGATGTAGTCTCATGCTTTAACCTAGTTTACTGAACTCGGCAGAAGAGCACTCACTATTATTTATGTGGAAATGGTTATTGTCACTTATTCAAAGATACTAAAGGAAAAGCTTGTCCCAACTGCAAAAAGAATCTACGGCCAACATCAATGGGTATTTCAGCAGGGCAACGATCCTCAACAGGTAATAATTTAAGTAGAGAAAAATAAGCTTCCTTCCATTACGAAGTTGATCGCCAGACCTCACTCACTGTTAGATTTATAAATATACGCAAGCACGAAGGAGAAACCCACAGTACTTTGCCTCTTTAAGAGACATTTGCGCGAAAAGCTAATATCAACAATTAAGAATCGTCCTCCTCCTGTTATTGCAAACAAATATTATAGCAAGAAATGTTAAATGACTGAAATTAAAATTAGTTGCTTACTTTTGTCACCTTTTAAATATTGTATATTAGCAATTGTTATATTTAAAGAAAAAAACTTTCTTATGTATTTCTTCTCTCATATATATATATATATATATATATATATATATATATATATATGAAAATTAACCCACAGGAAAATGAATGGATGAATCCAAGCACTTCCAAACTATATTAGCAGGTTCATTTTCAAAGTGCTTGGGTTCATCTTTTCATTTTCCTGTGGGTTAATTTTCATATTATTGCTTTTCTAACGTGCCACTTTGTGAGTTTTTTATTTATATATATATATATATATATATATATATATATATATATATATATATATATATATGTTTACTGAGTTATCTGTTATATTTATAAATATACGGAAGCACGAAATATTTCAGAATATACATATATATATATATCATAGCTGGTTTTATTGAAAGCGACGGATAATTTTGTATTAATAATTTTCTTTTCATTCCTCTCGATTTGTCGTATATTCACCTTCTTCTTTTCGATCAACTAGAGGGGGGTGCCGCAGTTTCGGACAAAAACATCACTGCTCAACTTATCCTGTGACAGGGAAGTCTTTCAAGGCCGTCTCCTCCGTTTTCTAGCCTTTAGTATGCCAGTTTCTTCAAATATTTTGTAGCATTCCTCTCTGTACTGTCTATTATTTTAAGTTATTCAGATATTTTTATATGATGACATTCCTTCTTTGCATAAGATTATGGTGTTTTTTAGACCTCGATAGACAAAATAATCACAAATTAAGAGGATTTGCAATTTTATTGAACCATACAAAATTTGTGATGACATTTACTGAAAAGAGGAAAAAAAAGAGTTATTATACTATCACTTGTATTTTATATTAAGAATAAAATTATAGATATAACTTTTTATAATAATTTCGTATCCATTTATAACATATTTTGTTGTAAGAAAATATTATTTTCATTAATGTAAAGTTTGAAGAATAAACTCAAAATTCGCCTTTTCTGTAAAATTCGGTAAAAATTACAAACTTGAATCTATTATTTTTGAGCAGTTTACTTCTTTCTTAATGCACTTCTCGAGACGGAATATTCATCCATTCAATTCACATTTTCAGAACCTTACATTGTAACTGTTTGTAGCTGCAGTTTTGCCTTCCTTTATGCTTCCAAAACAGGCTTCTTTTACTTGTGCTTTGAGGTTTATAAACAGAGAAAAGAAAGATCTGGGCGAGATCAGGGCTGTTGCTTTCCTATATAAATAGGTTTCACCAAGATTGAAGTCTAGAAAGAACGTTTGGACTGATTTTGTTGGATGTGAATGAGCGCATGAACCGGTAAACAAGACTTTAAAAACAAAAATTAGAAATAATGTGAGACACCAACGAGCAAGGGCCATCTAAATAGAGGCAATCCATACTTGAATAGACACAATCAGCACCTCTGAAACAAATTATTCTGGACAGATTTGAACCTGGGCTTTCAATTGAAAGCCTAGTGGTCTATTAATGAGTAACCAGTCACAGCTACTCTAACCTACCCATAGGTTTACCTTATTCATCCTAGTATCATCTTTCCAGGCTAGAATGTAATCTCAAAGGATTTTTTGACTAAATTAAAGGTTCACTATATAATTCACACGCAAGAAGCAGCAACGAGAAGTTTGCTAGTAGTAAACAACAACCACAAGGCCTTTCGCATTTCTTTTTACTTCTGACATACATACCACTTTTGAAAACAGAAAAATCTGCAGAAACTATGTAGTTCCAGTCTTCTTACATGCATATAGCATAAAGAGAAAATTTGGAATGTTGCATGAGACTAGAAATCGAATTTCTAAAGCAAGAGAAAATTATATTAGAAAATTCCAAACACTTTTGCCCATTCTCATCGAATTTCTTTTTTTTTACCATTAGCATAATCTGCAACTACATGCTTTTTGCTTCCTTCTTTCTGTCTCCAATAGTGGTATGAACGGCAGAAATATTACAGACCTGTCATTGATTTGGTTATTATTTACCTAACCGTAATAACTTTTTATGTACATTATATTACTTTTCTTTCAACATTTTGTGCGTTTTGTCTGACCCTGTTCTTCTTTTTTTCGCGGTCGGAGACGAAGTGTACAAAAACTGAATTTGAACCTGATTCCTTTGAATTCGGGTTTATCCTCAATTTTGCCGCATTTTTATTCCGATCGCCCTCCACCCTCAAAAAAAAAGATATGAATAAATAACTTATATTGAGGCTATTGCAGTTTTGTTTTTGTTTAATCTTGTGAAACTTATACAATAGGGAAACAGGAAATCTTTAACAAAATGTGTGAAAACTAACCTTATTTAAATAAGCCCCTAACCCTATCCTTCTGCTTCGCAGTTAGATCAACGTTTACCTCAATGTGATGCTAATCGAATATGTATATCACTTATATAGATATATAACAACACTCTTTCGATTAATGTAATCGCTGAAATTAGAATAATACGAGGACAACATTCTAAGGCAGGATAAGGGTTGCTGTTACCATCTGCAAAAAAAAAATGTTGCATCCATCTCTATATTTTTCAGATCTATTCTTATTTTCTAGGCCTAAAGGCAAGAAAATCAGTAATTTCATAGGCTTCAAGAGTGAATTTATTTCGTTTATCTACGTTTTCTTTTTCTCTTTTTTATGGTTTTTCAGGTTCTTATTTCTCTTTTTTTCTCTTGTAAACGTTTTTTGAAACATTAATTACTTTTTGGGGTATCTTGTATGGTCGTTACCTCTTTCATTATATCACAAACTTTCTACGATGAAAAAAGGTTTTTTTTTATATACTCTATAATCACTTGAACAATATTGTTTGGAATATATTTATTTATTTTAATTACATCCTTATACATTTTCTACATTTCAGTAACACAATCGTTTTGTGTCTTGATTTGTTAAAGTACTATTGTGATTTAATTTATTTTATTCGAGTACAATGGCATTTACATATATTCTCATCTCTAATTTTTGTCGTATTATTTTTGTTAATTTATTATATTTATTCATATGAAATGCAATACGCCTAAGACGAGTGAGGGATACTTTAATTAATGAACTCTACGGCAAAACTTTTGCGAATGTCACAGCGGTGTTTCAGTGTGAGTATTTCTCTAGAAGGGTAGTTTTATCCATTAAATCTATAACTCTACCAGGAAATGGCTTCGCCCCCCTGCCCCAACCTACGGGGGGAGCTTGCATTGCGCTACTAAGATTAAAATTTAAAATCTTGAAAAAAAGCAGCCATGGTTAAATTTTTTAAAATTTTCGGAACTTCGCCCATTATATTAATTTTAAAAATAAACCGTAACTAAATTTTCCCCTTTTCAAAATATCACGTTGCTAAAATATAGTTATAGAAGAAGAAGATACATGAAAATAAATTTTCTGAACTTAGCCATTCGGGTTTTAAAAAATTCACAAAGTTTCAATACTTATATTTATTTCTGAACTCACCATTTCGTTTTTTGATATTATAAAAGAATTGTTAGAAATAACTTTGATAGAACAAACATAAGTCATAACCAAACTAAAATGAAATTATTATTCAAATACTCAAAAAATTCAAATTCCTAAATGATATAGTTAGTGATGATGATATAGTTTAGCAACGTGATATTTGGAAAGGGGGAAATTTAGTTTAGAGTTCCTTTTTAAAATTATTATAATTGGCGAAGTTTAGAAAATTTATAAAATTTAACCATGGCTGCTTTTTTTTAGATTTTAAATTTTAATTTTAGTAGCAAAGCCCCAGCTCCTCCCATTGGCGGAAGTAGGGAAGCCCTTGCCTGCTATTAGAAAAAAATTATCCAAATAGTATCTTTGCAATCATTTTAATTTACCAAAGAAAATATTAGGCATAAACTGATTTTGTTTTTCAAATTAACATGTGACGGACTAGATTATATATTTATTTTTAAATTTATTAAACACTCTTACCTTTAATTTCAGCGATTTATAAAAATCTCTCTGAACCTTTTCTTTTATAATTCTCCGTTTTTAAAAAGACTTCAGAAGATGACAATGATTTTTAATTTTCAAAGTTTCAGTATGTTAAAAAAATCCAAAAACGTAGTAAAAACAAACCCTAATTAAATAATAATGTAAGCGATCGCACTAAAATTAAAATCAAAAATCTATTTTTAGAAAGAACTTCGTTAAAACCGTCGAATAGGCCGAAAAAAAGAAAAAATACAATGCCCTAATTTTAGTAAATTTTCTTCTTTTTTTATGAACTACAAAATTTATGATTCTTTTTCTTTTAGAAAAATTCAAAACATTTCATAATCATATTTTTATTTTAATTTCACCATTTGCATTCCTTTTGCTTTTGTTAAATTTCATAACCGTCGATAATAATATTTATTTTTTCTGAACTTCACCATTTATAATTCTTTTAGTTTTGAAAAATTCCCAATTTAAAATATAATCATATAGGTATAATGTTCTCAAAATTTTTAGCTATAACTATATCCATATCGAGAACTAACTAAAAGTTCAAAATCTTAAGAAAATCGCAGAGCAGAGGCCTTTCTGTATACCTCAAGCTCTTGCCACCCTCCTCCTTGACTGCCCAGGACACCATGGCAACCACAATAATCTTATTCGCGAGTGCAGTCATTTTGCACTTTAGTAACCGCCAAAGTCCTTATCTCTTGTCTTTAAACTTTGGTTTCCAGTCTAATGCATTCATTAACATCTAATTTTCCTATGTACGATAAGGATATTTATAGTCAGCAAATTCAAAGTGTCTATATCATTTTTGTCTTCAAAGTGGGTATAAAATGCGCAAATAAAAAGTTGTGCAAAAGTACAGGTTTATGCTTACATCGTTTAGCTTAATAGCAGTAGTATTTTTGTCATCCTGGATTTTATCGCATATAAAATAATGCTTATAATTTAATTTAAGTTGTATATCACGACTCAGGCGTTAAGGCTAACGGACGTATATCTAGTTTGCTCCGCTTTCTTTTAAAAGGTCCATTATTCTCGTCTCTTTGCAAGCGTTCTTTCGAACTAGTCGCATTGAATCAAAATCACCCTTCATTTCGATATTTATTTAGATGTATATACTCTCTTTCTTTCGTATCCAGTAAAATTGAACCCCGACTTTTATGTTCACAATTTAAGGCAAAGTCGTCGTCGTTTCTATTGTTAAAGAGCTTTGAATCGACAGTTTAAATTATTTCCAAATCAAGTTAAAAGAACATCTGATTCAAAGGAAGTCGAATTCCCTTTCATGAAACGATGTCCAATCCACTTGCACAAATGGTACATTACCCGGGTGCAAAGTAGTTTCAAATACAGGTTGAAGTCCTAATTCTTAATTTACTTGTGGGTCAAGTAATGAAAATATCAACTGAAAAGGAAAGTGTCATAATTTGTCAGTTTTTCGAGGGAATGTCTTGACTCGTGGCACTGGGAGGGAATTAATTACATTCAGTTGGATTTGGTTAGTATAAGTTAGGTAAACTAACTTACGAGTAACATAACTAAGACATAAACAAATCTTAAAATGAAAGATTAAATTTCTACACTCTTACCTACAAGTATTTAAGTGACTCTAAAAGGCACAAAATCATTTTCAATCCATTTGCGAAAGAATTGCCATCCAATATTGTTTTAATTAAAGTTTAATCTTCCCTGTTTTTTTTTTCGAAATAAATTTGCAGTCAGAATATTATTCGTCTAATATTTAGTCTTAGATCCTGGTGTTTAGTTTTACTTAATCATTTTAGGGATGGTGTATATTAGATTAACTGTATTATGTATTTACATATGTTCTTCAATTCTGTTCTTTATAATCTCCCGTTTTATTTGCAAGTCGTATGAGGCTTAGTGAAATAACGACCTAATTCCACCGTACACACTCAAATAAACATGTATGTTAAGGCTACCTAGTATTATTATCCAGTGGCATGTAACTACCTCTTTATACCTCAGCTTGCGTGATGTACATTACTACAAGTGTATGAAGCAGTTTATACCAAATGGATCTTTTCTTACCCATACACATATACAACAGAGGTATTGTTTGCAAGTGAAAACTGTGAAGTTTTTCTTCACTTGATACGAATTTGTTTAGTCCATTTGGGCTTTAAAGGTACTGATACTAAACAAACTTAAATTATATTCGTATTTGCAGTACAATTGTGGTTGGTTAAGGATTTGTTTTTCTGCATTGATTCAACTGATATTTTCTGTTATTGACTCAAGCCTTATCTTAGATCCTAAGTACTCGCATCTAAATTTTAATTCTACTAGATTTTTATCAGAAAATAATTCTATTACTGAATGTTTAAAGTATTTAAGAGCTCATTCAATTGCATTTCGTGCCGTTCAAGACTTATTTCACGCGACCTCCTCCACGCAACGCAGCTAATCATCGAAAATCAATTTTTAATTTTCTTTGATTCGCCATTCCGCTATTTGCTCTTTTTAATCACAATCAATACCGTTGTTATATTCTAACTCAAATATCGTCAGTCGAAGTATTCTGCATGCTGTCAAGTTCGTTACGTTTTGGAATTCTAGCTAAGTTTTATAATAGACTCCAATATAGGTATAAGTAATTCGATATAAAATAATCTACCCTCTATTATTTTTTTTTAAATTACTTAGAAAATTTAAATTTGTTTTTTTTTCACTTTCTTTCCCTATTTGAACCACTAATATCTAATAATTCGTTTTGGATTGACGAGATTTTGCCTGTAACCTTTGTTGCCAAGGTAATACTTATCAGTAGCTTGACCCCCTTCCTTTAAAGACTTCACAGTAGGTTAGAGTGAATTTTTTTCACTATAATAATGATTAAGTAGTTCTTAATAGGTGCATATACATTCAAAACTAACTGCCTTAACCCAATTTTGGATGGTAGGCCCCCCAAATTTAGCCTGCTACCGCCCACTAAAGGTCGCGCAGAGGGCAAATTCTATTATTTCGTAATAACTTTTGAACTAATGGTCATAGACAACTGAAATTGGTGTCTAAAGATGCATAATATGCATGTTTATATGTCTCATAGTTAAACTTTTTATGCCACCTTTACATATAAAAAAGATATGAAAAAAACACATTTTCGACAATATTTTATTGTAAAAAAGGTTTTGTGTTTTAGCTTTTCACTAGAAATGCACAAATTATTGTAAAATAGGCCTAATTATATTATACTAGTTAACAGTACAATTAATCTACTACTACAACTAGCTGATACATATATTTTATTATTATATAATTTATATAGGTCTGTTTGCAAGCAATGTTATATAGTATTAGCGTTAACGATAAAGTTGTACCGCTAATGCTACGGTACATTCAGTTCATTTAACGATGTACTTTTATTTAAACTAACCATGTTTTTATCTTTTTCAGATTGTATATCTATTATTTAAAGTTTAGCATTAAATTATATAAAAAATAAAAATGCCAAGAAGCTTAAATATTAAAGAGCTTTCTGGGGGACACAAATTTGTGAAGAGAAGTGAATTTCCTACTCGAAGTATTCTGCCGACAAAGAAAGAAGTAGTGGAACGTATGTTTCACGAAAAAGAATGGAAATCCAATGAAGCTGCGAAAATAGTAGGTAAGGAATTTATCCAACATTGAGTGTGGTGCAATGTGTATACTGTGCATCGAGTGACAGTAGTGAAAAAGATCACAGAGGTAATAAAATGGTTTTCATTTTGAAGAAATATCTGAAGAAGAATCGTGGTCCAACACTTGAAGGGTATGTAACAAAGTTTATGGAAGATGCAGAGCAGCCTTTCAACATATTCTAGTATGATGAAAAACAAAGGCATGTTTTGGAAAAGGAAATCAAATTGAAGATGAATTGTAGCGATTATGAGTTCTACAATGACCAAAAGGGTGCACGTCTTGGCAAATGTTACCCTGTCATAGAAAGCTTGTCAAACTCGGACTTATATTCGATCAAAAGGCATAGCTTAAGTGTACAGTCAATACCGAAAGCTGAAAATCCAATCTGATAGTAAAAGTCAATATAGGTCTAAAAACTTTGCCTCTTGTGCTACTTGGTACTCACAAGGATAGCAGTCAGAAGTTAAAAGACAAAAGTTAAATGACTAAAATTGGATAACAATAAGAAATTTAAGTTTAATGTGAGAACGATTTCAAATATCAGATCGTGATGGTGCTTCTGATTCAACTGCAACTTTAAAGCATTTTGGTAGATATTTAATAGATAGGAGTAGACTGAGAAGGAAGAGAAATAAATACGGAAGAAGAAAAACTGATCTGCATCATAAAATCAAGATAATTGGATCATATGGCACAGCAATAATGACTGGCAATCGCAATGGCTACTTAGCATTATTGGAATTTTTGACTCTAAAACCATTACAATGGATTATATATATGCTTGCTCCATTGCAATGAGTTACCGCTTCTTCACATTTCCTTATGAAAATTGATGGAACAACAAAAAAGCCCAGACTCTTTTTCAGGGGAAATTAGAAAGCAATTGAAAGGTTGTGTGTCAGAGTTGGACGTTGTGAAGTTCAAGCCAATTAGATGCAAAAACTTTCCACTGTTGTCCACTGAGGTAATTGATGACCTGAGCATTGATAAATATTATGTTTATAGGATATGCATGAGTGTAATATTAGATGAGGTAGATGAAGATTTAGAGCTAATGGAGATTGGAGAAATTTGTTATGCAAGATGGCTTACGTTGGTATGTCGAACTTTGAGGTTTTATGTCTCTCAATGGTCTCCTTCGATGAAATTGTGTTTGCTGGCATAACTATACATTAAATTCTATTTTGCAAGCTGGTTTGACATTAAATGTCGAACCAGATTCAGCGTGTGTTAAAATTTCCAGATCAAGGAATAAAGGAAAAACTGCTTTGACAGTGGTTCAAAGAAATGCATATTTTGCACACCGAGAGAACATACTAATATCAATGTTCTCAGATGAAAATGATTCAAATAGGCATTTAGCCGTTAATATGATTTTACATTTAAGAGGTACCTTCACTGAATTTGTAATTTAGACTGAATTTGTCCATAAAGACTATTCCCCTTCTAATAGCGAAGCCAGAAACTGAATATCATTTTAGTTCAAATGTCCGCAATTTTAAGGTGAACTCGTACGAAGAAATAATGGATTTAAATGATCACAATATTGTTGAACCTCCAGCAATCAGGGATTTTTTCCGATAAAAACATTGAAAAAATTCGAGATCAGACACTTAAGTTAGAACATCCATGTCATAACTTGAATGGTTGAACGACAAATTAAGCTGGTTACAAAAGCTTCATCATCAGTAGCAGGATTTGAAAGACGAGCTTGGTTTATTCGCCACAAGATGAGATTACACAAACTTATGAAGTTCTTCAATACCACAGGGCAACTTTAATCCTAATTAAATCATGGTCAAAGGGTCGATTGGACTCTATAGCAGAAGTGAAGGTAGCCATCTTAGGGAGAAAACCTGTTACAAATCACCAATAAATACACCTAGTGGTAAATCTACACACTTTTGAAGTAGACAATGCGCCATGCAACACACCCCTGTGATAGTAAGAAAATGGTTACGATTAGATAGACCTACCAGTTAAAAGCTATTATATACTGTATTATGTATGCTATGAAACTATATTGCAATTTTGCATTGTAATGAAATGAAATTCATAGAAATTTTAATGCCGCTATTAATTCCTAAAGTTTTAAAGCAAAACACTGCAAAAATATGTTTTTTGTTCATAACTTTTTTATCTTCAGCATTTTTTTACACCAAATTCAGCTTTCTATGACTAAAAGTTCAAAATTTATGACGAAATAGTAGAATTTGACACCTGCTCGGCATTTATTGTGTGATAGCCAGTTAATTATGGTGAGCTACAACCGAAAAAATGGGTTAGGGGTTGTTTTGGATGTATATGCCCCTATTGAGAACTACTCAATCATTATTCTAGTTAAAAACAATCTTTGCCTAATCTTGGTCTAATTCGTGGTATTTTTGACATTAAACTTTATCAAATACATATTTATGGAGTGTATATGGTAATAGTGTCAAACCTATTTGTGTTTGAAGGACGGAAAAATGGTATACACAATATTCACATCACAGACCCAAAATTATTTAATTAAAAACATGCCCAATGTGTTATTTTTATTATTATTATTATATATATATATATATATATATATGTATATATAGTTATTTAAATGAACTAACTGCCTAAAAAATATAATGAGGCCAGATGTTTTGTCGCAAAGAGCCTCTTATTTAAGCTGACTTGAAGCATCTTTTTGGGGGGATGAGAATGGTAGCCAAGGGAAAGCGCTCAATGGTATAGGTTCGAACTCCACCTATTATTTCACTCTCTTTAACGGGTAAAAGGGTTATATATTTTTATTCCGCATGCTATCTCTCTTTTCCTTATTTCTTAATCTATATATGATCCTTGTTTGGTCTTATATATAAAAAGACGAAATTGCTTGTGTATCGTATTTCTTATTTTATATGGATTATTAAGCATGCAACGTCTCAAGTGTTACTGTGATTTCCCGTTCATTTTAGAAGCTCGTTTGTTTCTCTTAATAAAACTTTCTTCTTTAACATATAGATGCTTAACTACACTACTCTATATTTATTTCCATCATTAAAAGCCAAGTCTTGAATTCATTCGGTATTTTCCACTTCAGTATTAATGTTTCCTGCCATGTCCATCAAAGTTTTAACTTCATCAAGCAATTAATAAAAACGTTTAAGGACCATATTTGTATTTAGCTAGTGGATATTATTGCCTTATTGCAATAATGTAGTCCAAGTGGAGAATTAATCTCATTTAAATAATTGCCGAACTATAATTAAATTAGGTCCCGCGAAGAATAAATTTAATATTTTCGCACAACATCCATACAATTTTCCTTTTTTAAGGTTTAACATTATACCATTTCACTTGTATGATATAATGCACACTAGGAAATTAATCCTATATATAAATATTGCATGTTTGATTTTAAGTACTCTAGGCTTAACAAAGTTTCTCGGCCTACTATTTGTAGAGATCTACCGGAACCTATACTTACAAATCAATTCAAATCAATGTTTTTCCAACAGATCAACAAAAGCACGAAAAGAATCATCTATCCTTGCACTTCCTTTTAATGAAAAAAATACTAAAATTCTTTTCCGGATTTGAATATCTTCATCATCCACAAGAATGGAAATTTAAAGGTACGTTACAGCTTTATTTTGATGCTCTCATCGAGACTGTTGAAAAGGCAACTTAATTCTGCCTAATCATTAAGATGGGTATTTAAATTATCAGACATATCTGCAATGCAATCTGTAACACTATTTCCTGTTCAAAATAAACCTAAATACTTTTCTTTGTTTTCTAGAATATTTTTTCAGCAGCCTCTTTATAACAAAAATATATTGAAAAATACTTTTGATGTTACCACTGCAGCTTCACTTGCCTTTTATATTAAACAATGAGTTTTGCTCAATTCATTGTCATCATCATCATCATCATCATCACTAACTCTATAATTTAAGAGGGGGATTTTTTGACTATTTGAATAATAATTTCATCTTAGTTTGGTTATGACTCATGTTCTTTTTATCAAAGTTCAGAAATAAATATAAGTATCGAAATTTTGTGAATTTTTTAAAACCCCTTAAATTAAAAATGGGGAAGTTCAAAAAGTTTATTTTTATACATCTTCTATAACTATATTTTAGCAACGTGATATTTTGAAAGGGAAGAAATTTAGTTTAGAGTTCCTTTTTAAAATTATTATAATTGTCGAAGTTCAGAAAATTTATAAAACTTTAACCATGGCTGCTTTTTTTCAGATTTTAAATTTTAATCTTAGTAGCGAAGCCATTACCTGGTTTCTATAGTTGAAAATAGGATTAAACATCTGACTGAACACAGGCTTGCAAATATAAGTCAAAACAGGATTACAAATATGAGGTAAAACTGGATTACACTTATGAGTGAAAACACGATTACAAATATGGCCTAGCTGGAGCTACAGCCAGGTCGGCAGGTTGGGGATCGCTGCGAAATAAGCAGCTACAATTGTTGTAAATTCTGGCGAATAAGCAGTCCAGGACAGCCAGCGGCAATGGGTGAGGTTGTGGTTAGATATGGGGTGATTTCCATACCTTTTTAAATACCACCTTACCTGTTATTTGCCCACTGTGATATGGCGAGTCTGAGCCGCCATCAAATAAGCTCTATCTCCTGATGCCTTGTAGGGATGCCTTTTTAGGCAAAGACTAGGAGAAGGATAACTCTTAATCCAAACCAACTAATGCCTTGTATGTTTTGCTTTCTTTAGGCCAAGGATAGGAGACAGTTACTCTGAATTCAAACAAGGAAGGGAGGAGTAGGATAAGATCATAGCCTTTGCAATAAGGTCTTCCCTTATCCGTTTTCTCCCCTTCCTTGTTGTCATGGTGCTATGCAGCTTCCTTTCCTACAATCTCCTGTTCTTTTTCTTCAAAGGGGTTTTAGCAGGCTAAAGCAGAAGACATACACTGTTTCGTAGATTTCTTAGGAGGTTGTTCTTTTCTTGCTTTTACTATTTCTTTTTCATCCTTTGTTTGGAAATCAATCTTTACTACTCCCTCTTGGATGTGGTGTCCTCTGAGGATTTTTTGCCTTACCTAGATGTGATGGCTTCTTCTGGGGGGACTTTTCATTTCCATCGTTTGAGTTTTTTAATTTATGGCGTATTTATATTTACTATACATATTTTTAATGACTTTGCTCTGCGATGATTTGGAGTAATCTTGGCTCACGCCGGCAACTTCCTAATAGTTGCCGTATTCCTTATTCAAACATCCGTGGGGTATACAAAAAACTTAAACGACCTTTCATTGGCTGCTGCTAACTACGATGTTGTCTTCTGCTCAAAGACTTTTCGTTCTAATTTTAGAAATATCTCTGAGCTACTAATAACTAACTTCGACAAACCTATACTCATTATACGAGATTGCTTTGCTAGCGGCCGTAGAATAGCACTGTATATTAGATCAAACTAGTGTGCCCGACATTTGACCAAGTTTGTTTGCCAGTGTCATGAGATTCAGATGGTTAAAGTCTCCAGTAAATGTAATAATAATTATATATATATACATATAGTCTCTATAGGAATCCGACTGCGAATAATAACTTATATGACTGCCTTTTAACTTCCATGGCGTCAATACAATCAATAGATTTTAAATGGTTGGATTTTGTATCTCCAAAAAATAGAAATGGCCTTGCTGCTTTGGATTTCTCGAACTTGTCTGGTTGTGAAAAACTAATTCGTAGACCTATACACAATTCTAGTAACTGCCTGGATCCTATTGTAACTGATGTTTTAGGAGTCGTTAAAGCTTCGGTTCTTGCTCCCATTGTTACTTCTGACCATAATGCCATCAGTTGTAAAATTTCTTTAAACCTTACTGTGCCTAATATCACCATCTCCCGTCGGACTTATCTTAAGTCTCGGGTTAATTGGGACAATGTTTGTCATGAACTTGAGAGACTTCAGTGGGATGCTATTTTCCGATCCAGTGACCCTGTTTCAGCTTTTAATTCATGTTTATTAAACATTCTACATAGAAAGATCCCATGCAAGATAAGTAAATCACGTTTAAGGGATTAAAGCCTGGTTTAATGATGACTGTAAACGAGCTTTTGGGAACAATCAGGCAGCTTAGCATCTTTAGAAACAAAACAGATGTCAATTTCTATCGGATAACTATGGTATTCGCAAAGCTGAGGCTCAGAGAATTTATAATGCAGCCGAAGCTGCTTATAATTCTCACTTATTGGTGCCACTCAACCATATAAATGGTGGTCCTCTCTCAAGGCTTCCTTGAAGGCAGCAGAATTTCATTTCAAAAGTCGACGCTGAGAAGATCTCATTTTTGGTAAAGGAGGAAAAGCCAAAGGAAAGGGAAGTTCAAAACGCCAAGTTTTTGTTGCCTCATCAACCTTACGGGGAGAATTCTTTTACGAATTTTATACCGGCACTAAGAAGATTTGATGTCGTGCTACCCCCCCCCTCCCACTACGGAGTCGCGAAGCTGAAATGAACTGATCTGCCACTCATCTAGTCTCGTCACAACTATGTCGGTCCACTTTGATAGACATAATTGGGGACGTAAAGGAAAGCAGGTTTGAGGATTAGCCCACTGTGGAACTCTACGGAAGAGAACGCCCGGTTACGAGGCGATGCTGAAAGCTTTGGGGAAGAGTTCGCTCTAATCTCTAAGGGTAGCTTCCGGCCAAGACCACAGGGGGACATACAACCGTCCCTGTGTAAGTTGGAAACAGCATCGATATCCAAACCCCAGATGGGGCGGCACCCCCGGGGGGTGGTAGTTGATTCTATCACCACCCATCATCAAGTCCGCCACTCATCACCCATCTGAGGGGCCTCGCCCGGGTCCACCTTCCATCATTCACCCCCCCCCATTTGGCAGTTCAGTTCACGTAAGCTTAGTGATGAAGTAGCGGGAGTCACCAACTACCCCAATTAACAATCCAAGAAGAGAAGGAGCACCAATCTGAAGAAACACCAATCACCCACATCGAGAGCGAACGAAGACAAACTATTAACTGGACTGAAGGGCCACTCTTGTGAAGAGATGGCCCAGGACCACACGACCAGGATTCCTCTGCGGGTTGTCGACGGACAACCCAAACCCAGCAGAGAATCCACTTTTGAGGCCGTGTATGGAGCACTGGGCATAGCTATGGTTAGGCTACTGGATATCCCCTCAGGTTATATCGCCATTTGCGAGAGGGAAAAGGATATCGAGGAAATAACCAAAGAAAAGGCAGTAGAAGTGCTGCGAGCCATTGGACTACAGCCAGCAGTACCCCCCCAGATTCTGGCCCATAGGAGCGTGGTATGTCGTCGAATCGACCCATGGATTGGGCAGCATACCGCGGAGGAGATCCGAGAGGAGATTGAGCTTCGGCAAGCCTGGGCCAAGGTAGCCGAGGTAATTAAGTTTCTGAATAGAAGGGACGGCGGTGAATACACGCATGTGTTCAAGGTGGTCTTCGCGGAGACTACCATGGCACATAAGGCCAAGGAACAAGGACTGCTAATGTTCAATGCCAAGATCAGCGGCGAACAGGTGGAAAAGGGGGAATACACCCCAGTACAGTTCTGCTTCAAGTGCTTCCAGATGGAATCTCACCCCACCAAAGACTGTAAGGAGCCTCAAGAATCCTGTTCTAAATGCAGTCAGAAGGGCCACAATTGGCGCAACTGTGACAGTAACACGGTGAAGTGTATAAACTGTGGGCAAGGTCATAGGACTATGGCCATGTCATGCCCCGCAAAAAAGAAATTATGAGAAGAAAGCAGGAAGCCAAGAAGAACGAGGAGACGCGTAGAGCGAACACGTCCTACGCCCAGGCGGCTAAGGCGGCCATCTCCGAGGTGGACGCCAAGAAGACCTATCTGAAAATAGAAAACGAGGGCTCCACCAAAATAATGACATGCATCCTCCATGCACACGTCATGAACTTGGCCCGCCCGGGCACATTTGCAACAGTCCTGAACCAAATGTTGGCAAAGAACGGTATGGAACAAATGTGGTTCCCGGACAACCCACCCTCGGGGGACGTGCTGCATCTGCAGATGGCCCCGAAGGAACAGAATTCTGCAACTACGACTCTTACGGACACAATCAAGAAACCTAATAATAAAGCACGGAAAGTAGCAGTCGAGGCGACAACTCCTGCTCCCACCCATGGTAAACAAGAATCGGCTAAAAATAACAACTCAGATAATAGCAGTTCTTCGGAATCCTCAGATTCCTCAGACACTGATACACCCAAACCCCAGGATAAGAAAGAACAGAAGAAGAGAGTGAAGAAGATAAGGGCGAACTATATCAACCTAAGGATATACGCCTTTGAGCAATTTCCCTTCCCGGAGGAGATGGAAACCAGGAGCATATTCCAGGGCATAAGGTCTAAGATCTACAAATGGGAATATGACTCAGAAGTAGATCCCGAGACTGTGGAGGAGGCCCTGCTCGCGCAAAATGTGATTCTACATCACAGCACATGCGAGCAGATCTCAAACGCTGAGTTTAGGAAGAAGAGAAACGGGAGAAAAAAGAACATCACCCAGAAGCACTAAGTGACAAATAGATGGAGAGAGTAAGCAACAGAATGAGGATTCTGACACTCAACGTGAAGGGATGGGAGGAGAAAGCCACGGCATATGGTAACATATTCCGTGTGCACGACCCTGACATCATTCTCATCACGGAGCACGGTATCGACACTACAGCTGGTCGCATTAAAATACCGGGCTACAGAGTGATCATGAAGAACCATTTCCAGGAAAGGTTTGATGGTGCTGCAATAGCTGTCAAGAGGAATATCTCCTTCAAACAACTACCATAACTCGATGAGTCCTTTGTGGCAATCGAGGTACACACCCTGGTCGGAGACCTCGTGATAGCTGCAGCATATCAACCCCCTCGACGAGCATATCTCCCGTTAAGCAACTTCTACACACTGTTCGGGCACCGCAGAATGGCATTCTTAGAGGGAGACCTCAATGCCAGATGCCGTGCGGCAGGCTATGGTAGCACCAACGATAGAGGCCGAAACTTGGAATTGATTATGGGAAGAAAGAACATTCAAAGGATAGGGCCGGATTTTCCGACCTATATCACTTCCCGGTCAGCAACTAAGCCTGACATAATCTTAACAAGTGAAGGCTTTCCTTTCAACTACCATAGTGAGCCAGGCCCGGCAGTCCCTAGTGATCACATAGCGATTCTCACTACAATATCTCTCGCACCAATCCAGCTCCCAGCCCCTCTCCAGAAAAATTACGCCATGGCCAACTGGGATCGTTACAAGCAACGACTCAGTGACTATGCGCCAGCTGACCTCAGCACGGCGTCGTTAGAGGAGATCGACAGGGAGTTGGAGAGGATAACAACGTCCATACTAAACGCGGACCGCGAGAGCATACCCGTTACAGTGTATAAAACACCTCCTCAGCCCAGATGGACAGAGGAGATGAGAGATATCGCTCGCGTTCACAGGGAAGTGTTCGAAGAAGTACGACGGGAGGGTCCCAGCCGGGAAAGGAGCTTGCTGCTCCGACGCCTAAGCTCAGAGCTTAGAGAGGCTATCAACCTCCAACAGGGGGAAATATGGAACAACTTGATAGCCAAAGTCGACAGCGAACTTAGCCCGGCCAAGTTCTGGCGCCAAGTCAGGAACTTAAAGGGACTTACACCAAGACCCAAGACTCGGATAAAGGAGAACGGAAACTACATTGAGAACCTGGTGGTTCTCGAGGATATGTTCAGGAACTTCTGGAAAAAAGTTTTCAGGATTACACCCGAGGAAAACGTTGAGTTCGACCAGGAATTCGAAGGCCAACTGATTGAACAACTTAATCAGGAAATGCATCGCACACACCCACTACAGCAAGTCAACGAAGGCAGGGAGATGGCGGGTCACGGACGTCCCATAACATCAGAGGACGTCAAGGCCACTGTAAAAGCCTTTCGACAAAAGGCACCAGGCTGGACGGGTATTACCAGAAACAACTTGGTTAACGCCCCACAGCTTATCATTCAGGGAATCGTTAATATCTTCAACGCTTGCCTGAACACGGGCTACTTCCCGGAAAGTCTCAAGATTGCGAAGATGATCTTCATACCCAAGGGAGGTAAGCCCCCTGATCAACTGGTAAACTACAGGCCAATCGCCCTGCTGGAGTTCATTGCAAAAGTCTACGAGAGACTCCTAGCTGACAGGCTTCAACAACAACTTGCCGAGCTGGGAGCCCACAACCCTCAGCAGCACGGGTTCCGCAAGGGTCGAGGAACGGAAACAGCCCTCGCCCTTCTTGCGGAGAAACTCGCTTGCAGTAAAGCTGAGAGGCAGGACGTAGACGTGGTGCTGCGTGATGTTAAGAAGGCCTTCGATAAGGTTTGGCTGAGAGGATTACAGTACAAGATCCTCAACCTCCAGCTTAACCCACTCCTGGAAAGGATCCTTTGCAATTACATCTCCGATAGGAGAGCCCAAATTTCAATCGAGGGCTGCAAAGGACCCGAATTCGAACTAGAAGCGGGAGTTCCACAAGGCAGCTGTCTCAGCCCTCTGCTGTACCTCGTGTACACAATAGACCTGCCTGCTCCAGTGAGGTACGATTCGATGTATCTGCAATATGCAGACGACATCACCCAAATCGTCCTGAGTCCATTCAGGAACTCTGGAAGCCAGGCGAGGGCGACAGCTGTCGAAATAGAAAATATCAATAGATATGAAAGAAAGTGGAAAATAAAGACCAACCGCCAGAAGTTCACGATCATTCCAATGAACCGCCGAAAAACTGATGACGTTGTCGTCAATAATGAACACTATCCGTACTCCAACGAGGGTGATGTCCTGGGCTTACGACTCTTTAAATCTGGATATAAGACCCACATAAATACCAGAGTCTCCCTAGCCAAACGAGAGCTGAAGAAACTTTACCGCTTCAGAGGCCTCAGCGTGCCTAACATCAAGAAGCTGTATATGGCCCTGGTACGCTCAGTCCTGGTGTACCCGGCCGTGATCACGCAGATGGCAAGCTGTACCTCTCTCAGAATGATGCAGAGAGTGCAGAATAAAGCCACGCTGCTGATTACAGGCACGCGAAGGATCGACCGTACTCGGCAATCGACTCTTCACCAGAGAATCGGTCTAAAGCCGATCAATACGGAGATCCAAAGGCTAGGGAGAAAGACATGGGACAAGATAGATCAAACTATACTCCCGAATTTGAACCTAAACTTAAACATTCGTGCAAACCGGAGACGCGCTATAGGTAGAACTGCTTTGTTCCCAAGCAGTAGAACCTGCGCGAGAGAAGTGGTACTACCTATATTTACGTAGTATTAGTCCACTTCTCTAAAATTATGTGACTCTAAGATACCAAGACTAAAAAGTTTGATGATTAGACAACCAAGTTGACAAATTTTAAGAAAAATATTGAAAAAAGAGGCGTAGTGCCCACGTTAAAAGTCCCCTCCCCCCCCAAATATAAATAAATATAGTAAAAAATTAATAAAATTAAAACTAAATTTAAATATAAAAGAGGCGAAGTGCCCAAACCTAATAATAATCAAAATTCAAGAGTAAAAAGAGGCGAAGTGCCCAACTCCCAATACCCAACTGATAATAAGTAAACTAAAAGTCAACAAAATTCAAACTAAGAAAAGAGGCTAAATGCCCATATTAAGAGACTACAAAGCAATCAACACTGAGAATCATTCAGCAAGAAAGTCAACCTTGAAAGGCTTGAATGCTTCGAAGGTGGAAATACCTAAAAAGAAATATAAATATTATGACGGAGGAATTAAAATTTTTTAAATACACAACATGAAGAATGCTAGTCATGCCCTAACACCAGGGCAAACTAGAAAACATATTCACACCTTTATATACCTACCACACAATTTCACCACTTTAACCTAATTTGTAATTTGTAAGGCTTCCTTGTTTGGTGTGGATTCTAGTATACCTCCTCTTCGTGAGTCTAATGGTTGTGTCTTTTGATCCACTAAGAAAATCTAATTTGCCCTCCGATATTTTTATTTAAAAACAGTGTAACCAAGAATTATCCCTACCCTTGACTTGTTTTTCAATGCCTAAGCTTGGCTCTGTGGCTTTTAGATCCAATTAATTGAAGAATTTCCTTTTGGATCTTGATACATATGGTGGCACAGACCCAGATGTTTTTTCTCTCTATTTTTTATGAAGTGTGCCAGAGTTATAGCACCTAAATTAGCCGTGATATTTAGATTGCTCGTAAAGTCTTGTAGTATTCCATCCTGTTGGCGTGAGGTCAACATCAAACTGATTCCTAAGGCAGCTTCAACTTCAACTTCTTCTTCTGAGTACCTTCCCATATCTATTACGCCTCTTCTATCCAAGATCTTTGAGCGTGTTTTGAATGAGCGTCTATCCAAATACTGTGAAAATTTTATTTTATTTCCTGATTCTCAATTTAGATTCCGTAAGGGTTTGGGGAATTGTGATGCACTGTTGACTTTGTCTCATGATTGGCAGTTTTTTTCTGAAGCGTGGTTTTGAATTTCGAGTCGTTTCTATTGATATAGGTTCTGCTTTTCACATGGTAAACCATAAGGCTCAAATCTATAAGTTGAACTCTATTGGTATTGGTGGAAAACTTCTTAAAATCTTCACCGACTTCTTAAATAATAGATCTCACTCTGTAATCGTTGATGCTATTTTTTCTGCTTCAGTGCCTGTTATTTATGGTGTTCCACAGGGCAGTGTCCTTGGTCCTTTGTTTTTTATTATTTTTACTTCCCAGTTGGGCATTCAATTTGAAAATAACCTAATATATTTTGCCCACGATACTACACTTTACTCCTCTGTTAACTCTCCTAGTAACAGAGGTAAATTCGCTGCGTCCTTGAACGGATATTTGGCTAGGACCACTTATTGGTGTTAACTTTGGGGCATGAAACTTAATGCTAGCAAAACGTATCTTATTACTATCAGCAGATCCCGTATATTGGATCTACCTCATCCCTGTTAGCATATTTCTGGTAAACAGGGCGAGGAAGTTTCTGGTTTGTGTTTGTTTCTGGTATTTTTTTACTCTAAACTGACCTTTTAGAAACACATTCGATTCTTATCTTCTTAAATTGCCCAGAAGACGGGCTTACTTCAAAAATGCTTGAAAACCTTTGGTCGTGACTCCTCAGTAATAAAAAAAAAAAATTCTTTCTTTTTGTCTCATTTTGAGTATTGTGCTCCTGATTGAATGGCTGCGGCTAACTCCCATTTGACATTGCTGGATTGAGCTTTGAAATTTATTAAGTTCTTCTCTCATGAGCTTTCCCTTGATTTGTATCATCCGCTACATAGTGTCTTGCCTGGACCTTTCGATCCTGTCAGTGTGACAAGGTATACTCTTAGTCTTAATGATTTTGCTATGAATCCTATAAAAGTGAAAACAGGATTAAAATATGAACGGTAACATGATTAAAAATATGAGTAGAAATAGGAATACAGTATGTGTGAACACAGAATTACAAATATGAGCAAAAACCAGCATATAATTAGAGGTAAAAGCAGGAATAAAATATTTGTGAAAACAGGCTTACAAATATGACTGAAAGCAGGATTACACATATGAGTGAAAACAGGATTAAAATTATATGTCAAAACAGGATTACAAATATGAGTTAAAAGAGTATTATTACACATTTGATTGAAAGCAGGAATACAAATATGAATGAAAACACGATTACCATTATGAGTGAAAACGCAATTGCAAATTTGAGTGAAAACAGGATTACAAATGTGAATTAGAACATGATTACAAAAAAGAGTAAATAGAAGTACAAATATGTGCGACAACATAATACAAATATGAGTAAACAGAAGTACAAATAAGTGTGAAAACAGGATAAAACATGATTTAAAAAAAATATGAATGAAAACAGGAGTACACATATAAATTAAAACAAGATTACAAATAAGAGTGAACGAGGGATGCCACCGCAACTTTTTTAAAACTCTTCCCCCTCCCACCAACTTTATACTTTATTAAGCACAAAGTAATCATCATTTTGTCCACGCTGATGGCTCTTTATACCTCTTAGGAGCTATGTTCATATTGACGCTCCTTCACCCCTCCCCATGCAGACCTATCATACACAAATATATTACACTTCCTTCTGCATTACCATTTCTCTCTGCAACAATCATCCACATAAAAAACACCTTTTATTAGATTTTTCAACCATCCACACAGTCTGAAACTCACTCACTCTCGTATATTTTCTTCACAAGTCAATTTCTTTCCATTCTTATTACATGTCTCTACAACCTCAGAACCCTTTTGCTCACCCCCTTAATCACACCATACACGTCTCTTACCCATTACTCTTTCAACCTTTCGCACACCAATCACCCCTCACTAGATGCCCATTTAGATTACTCTCACTTGAAAGCCTTCCTTCTTCTTTTATACCTTATTATCACTCCCATACATCAAAGTTGGCTCCTGATTTTTTTCATGCAGTTTTCTAGCACATTCCACTTTCAATCCCTTACTATTCACTAAGACTAATCGCCTCAGTACTTCCCTACCATTTAAAACTGTGGATTCACCATCTGCTTTAATCTATAAACTTCTTTTAAAAGGCATCCTAGATACTTAAAATTGGGCGCTTTTTCAAGCTTGGCAGCAAAACCTCTAATATTCTCTCTCGCCTTCCCTATTCTCTGTCTTAAAAGCAAATCCCATAAAATAGCCAAAAATAATTTTATAGCTCTATTGACAGAGTGCAATTAGCCCTATAATAAAATTTATTTAATAATATAAACATTTTAAAATTCGCTGTATTCTATTTTTGAAAATAAAATCGATTGATTAAAAAAACCTTTATGCATATTGAACACGCCATGGCACCATCCAAGGGGTTCATTGTTTTTGCTCCTAATTGGCTTGTATAAAGAAAACTTATATTTATGCCCTGTGTGAAAATTAGTTAAAAATATCTTACTCAATATCAATTTTTTAAAGGAAAATAGCAAATTTGTTTAGGAAGGAAAAACAAGGTAGAAATAAGCTGTTATAACAAAAGGGCTACTCTGACAATTTAGGTTACTTTCCAAAATGAGCTGGCCATCACCTCGTAGAGTCCTTGTGAGCAAGCGTTGATAAAAATAATTTCAATAAAAATTCTTGAACTTAAACTCATATTATTCAAGAAAGTTTTAATGAGTCTTTTATATAATAATTGAAATAGAATTAATTAATTATCTTACTATAGTTTAAGTTTCAATGATTGCTATTGCAGATTTGACAAATTGAGGCAATGAGCCGGGTTAATAAAGACCTGTTGAACTAGAAGCCCAGAAACTCTACTACTCTTCTCATTAAGTCATGCATTAGTATTTTAATAAGAAAATCAAAATATTTGCCGGCTAGAATGAACATAGAGAAGCCAGGTTGATTGTCACTGCTGATATAGGGATTATAGAGGTATTTATTATTTATGAAATCATGTAAGACAACTCTAACTCTCTAATGCACATAATATTCTTTGTCGGTTCTTAAGCTTTTGATTGAAAGGCTGAACCACTTATTAGTGCCCTTAGGTTGGTTTAGCTTAATTTAATAGTAAATTGTGAAAATGTTGAACTGGAAAAAAGAAAAAGGTAAGATTATGATAGGTACATTAACTTCTCGAAGGAAAAATGAGATTGTCACCTCAGAGCATCCCAAGCGAGATTTAGGTCCGGAGTTCACTTCTTTAGTGCTTTAGATCAAGGGATAGAAAACTAGGGGTTTAAAATATGAGGGAGATGTTCATTTGTTTGTTGTCTGCATTTTATTGATTTGTGTTTTGATGTTTGAATTGGAGCTTTAAACAGTAAAATTGTGAATAATTTTGAAATGATAATAAATTTATTGAAAAAGGGTTACAACATCATTTTTGTATGGAGTTTGATTAGAATATTGTCGAGATAGTTTACACAACGATGTGTTGAAGCTATATGACATCAGAGCGCCCATTTAGCAAGGATTGGTAATTTTTTTCATAATATGACAGCGGAAAGAGTATGAGTGAAAATAAGCATAATATTATTGGTACAAGAATGTAACAGAGATTAATAATAACTACTAATAGTAATAATAATAATATAATACGATATTGGATTGAGTAAAAATAAGTTCTCTAATATAACATAAGGCTTAAAATTACTAAAAAACAAAATTAAACAGCTGTTCACTTACCTTGGTCGGGGGCGCTTTAGTTATAAGCTAAAATAACTTACTCTTTTTAATATTTTTTCAAGACTGTTGACAGATATTTAGCCTGGAAATTATTTATCCAAGTTTGTGCGCAGTCTCCTTTGTGCCTGCAAAGCTGCCATTCTTTAGGCCAGGCACGTCGTGTTCGATATCCTTATTTGTGTTATCTTTTCCAGTTGTTCTTAGAAACGAGGATTAGGGCTCGCAACCTTCAAGCCAGAATTGGGAGGGAGATCTCGAGGCAGTACTGTCAAACGTTTGTTAGGGTAGGTTACATACATAGAAATCCATACTCCTGAGCATAGCTAGAATTGAAAGGCTCTAGAGCTGTTTTAAATTCAAATGAATAATACAAATTATTTAGATCGTTAAATCATGTTTATTACCCAACTAAACGCAAAACGAAGTAAATTTAGTAATATTTTTAAAATTTAGATTTTGAATCCTCTTCTTACTCTTTCTTAAACCTTGCTGATTTAAGAACACGTCAAGGTCCTTAGTCAGTCTAGACACTGAGACTTTATTTTTTTTTATTCGTATTCAAGAAAGACGCTCTCACTAGGAGAAGATTATAATTCCAAGATGGGGAGAGAACCAGTATAATCGAGTTGCCAGCAAACTATTCAAACCAGTTTTCAATCTTTATTTTAAAATGAATTTTAACACGAGGGTAGTTATCCTGTAGTTTATTTAAATCCAAATAATTTTCAATAGCAAAAGGGGATTCAACATCATTCGGATGGTTTCATGGAAACAAATTATATTTTTTTCAAGAGTCACGGAAACACTTCAGTTCCGGTTTTTTCTAAGAAATATTTCTCTAATGTCCTCTAAGATGAGTCATGCAGCAGAGTGTATATTTTGAACGGAATTCGTTAAGAAACATAAGACGGGTTATTAAATCTGCATGATGGTCAAGGATATTGAAGTAATTATAAGAGACATCGATCTTCAACTAGAACTCTATATATATATATGAAAGAAAAGGAGTAAGAATATTTGAAAGGGGTCAAAATACTCTTAATCATACCCATAAAATATTACGCGACGGAGGATCAGCGAGGTTCGCCTCGAACGGTACCCATGTGGCCGCCGGCCTATGGGATATGAAAAGAAAATGATACATAATTAGAGGTACCGGGTTAATAAATGGTAATAAAGAAGCCAAAATGGCCCCCTTATTGTGCAAAACTACGCTCGCCGAAGAATCGGTCATTAGAGAGTAACTGGGTTTACAAACATAGAGTACAAATAGGGCCGCGAACTCGGCCTTAACAGCGTGGGTAGGGGCTGATAATTTAACTGATGCCTGCCTCTGGTCGAAAAACCACCCCAGCATCCCGAGAGTGGCGTCACTGAAAGAGACGGGAAGCAAGGGAGGGGCCCACCCGACTCGTGCTCCGACCCAGGGGACCCAACCAGAGGGAAGGAGGACCGGCAGAAGGGCGACACGGGAACAACGCGCGTAGGCCAGCTGGGCCCCAAAACGTAGGAAGGCCAACGGCCATGCCCACAAAATTTAATAGGCCACCTAGCCTAGCCCAAAAGGTGGAGGATTTAGGAACACGTGGGGCCCATTCGAAGGCCGTGTAGGTCTTCTTCCTCATCTTCGGGGTGAGGCGGGTGAGGCTGGAGCGCAGGTTGATATCCACGCCCAAATAGACGAGGTAGCGCGTGGGGGTGAGGACCGATTTCTTCTCATTGATCTTAATTGAGGAATTGCGGACAAGCTGGATAAATCTAAGGAGGGCGGAGGGGTGACCTAGGCCCAGGATATCATCGATGTAGGTGTACACTGAGATACCCGCTTGTCTCGCAAATTCTGGAAAAATCGGCGCCATGCAAGCCTGCATGATGTAGGGAGATCCCCCATGGGTAAACGTTTAAACCGAAAACGCTCAGTCCCACAGAGCACGCCGAACCAAGGCCGGGCATTACGATGAAGTTTGGTGTGGTAAAACCCATGTTGCAAATCGAGTTTCACCGCCCATGTGGCCTCTCCTGCATCACGCAGAACCTTTACGAGAGAGGGAAGCTGGAAAGGAGGGGGGTATGTAAACCCGACACGCCCAAAGTGGACATGTCGTAAATGAGGCGGTCTTCGCGCTCATTCTTGGGGACCAGGAACACCTAATGGGCGCACCTGATCTGCTCCGAGCGTTTTACAACGCCAGCGCGCAGAAGGGTCTGCAGCACCGGGAGAATCAGCTTACTGCTGGGGGAGAAGTGAAGATACTTGCTGAGGAACACCCGCACACCTTTACCTCCCGCAGCTTTCGCCACATTGGAGGAAAGGGGCACGTGGTGACACACACTTCCGGGGAGAAAGTCACAAATGTGACGTTGGAGGGATCATTCCGGGCCCGCGCGAGTGGGTCGAAAACGCTTCCAGCCCACCTTCGTTGTCGTCGTTGGCTTCCTCGTCCTCGTCGCCATTGCCCTGGTCCTGACCAGACTCAACCCTGACTGCCGGGGGCGCATCCTGAACAGCAGCCTCCACGTCCGGCATCGGGACCGGGACGTTTTCAATGAAGTTGATGACGTCGCGCAGTTGGGGATCCTCGTCGATAAGCTCCTGGGTACGATCATCCAGGGAACGGCCATATTGATGGCATCAACGGCGGCAGCTAAACCCGGGTCAGCCGCAAGGAGGCGTTCTTGCGAACTTATGTCAAAATTTTCCAAGTCCCGATCTCCGGGAAGCATTTCGGTGCCGCATTCAGGAAGGGAATCTATGTTATACCCGAAAGGCTCTTCTTCGCCCACACCCGACCCAAAGGTGAGAGGGAGGTCTGCCCCAACCCCAGGAGAACTAGAGACCCAGGGAGGGGGGGGGAACAAAGGGGGGCTAGGGGCAAAGTTGAACATTTCCCTGACGGCCCACACCTTGTCTTCACACGAGTCAGCTGGAGACTCATTATTTCCGGCCATCCTTGGCCTTGCTGCGCGCACGTGGACGACGGCGTGGGCGGGCAGCTGGGGTAGCCGGCTGGGGACGGGCGGGGGCGGGACGCACCCAGGATTACCGTGGGACTGTCCGGTTGTATATGACCGGATCTATAGGCATGCCAGCCCCTTGGGTAGCCTGGAGGCGGTGATCCTCCAAGGCGTACCCCCACCCCTCGTAGGAAACAAGATAGTATAAGCGCAGCTTAGTTCTTAGGCGTGCGGTCTCCTCTTTGAGAAGCTGATCTCTAAATCTATAGACTATAAACAAGAGCTGAAGCTCCTCAATGTCCCTGGTTCTAAACACGGAGGGTGAGGGGTCGAAAGGGCGGCAACTCGGGTTTAAGGCGGGTTACGACCAGGGCCCAATCCGGGGTAACCCGTCGGGCCTCGACGATCTGAGGGACCCCCTGGTTGGGCTGAAACCCCAGGACTGGCTCCTCAAATCCGAGCACTCTGCGTGCGTCGGCGGGGTTGGGATCCCACGGGGTCAAACTCCTGGGATGGGGCGGGACTTCCCGAGTACCAATAGAGTCAAGTGCCTGGCACCTTAGGGTGTCCAGGTCTTCGGCGGACTCTGAAGCCACACTTTCCGGAGCGGGAGGGGCTGCAGGGTGATACGCGGTGGCGCGTGAGGAGATTTATGAGGAGCTAAAGGTCCGTTAATCTAGAACGCTGTCAGTAATGAGGAAGTTTAAGGAATTTGAGACAACTGCAAATCTTTTTCGTTCAGATCATCTTCGGAAATTTCCACTCTGCATGGTTCGAAGGATCATTATATCTCTTAAAATTAACACGGGTATGACTGTAAAGTAGATGCAGAGATCAGTAAGTTTGTAAGACGTCGAAGCTACTTTGTACAATTTGTTAAATATAGCGCAAATTGTTGATGTCTTCCGAAAAAAACATCTTTATTGAAACGCATTAATTTGAAAGACCGTCTGAAATAAGCCAAAGATCATTTGGAAATTTTTGTTAATTTTTGCAGTTATGTTCCATGGTCATAAGGAACGAAAACAAATTTGTTTAAAACAAATGATGTCATGTATTTGACGCAAAATTGATGAGACTTCTCCTCTAAAAAACATTGTTCCCACGGTAAAACATATACATAGGTGGGAATATTATGTTATGAAAAATTTGGGTGTGATAGCCGGTGTTAAACTAAAACCAATTAACTGAACGTTAAATAAAGAATAGGCAAGCTTTGCCTAGGAGAAAGTTTGGTCTTGCAATACGTGCGCGACCCTCAAAATATCTCGCAATCTGTGTCTTCCTGGTTAAAGCAAGTTAAATTAAGTGTTTTATAATTGCATCGTAGTTGCCATACCTCATTTCGATGACAAATTATCCCATAAATTATGCAAGAAACCAAAAACATCGAGGAATGGAAGTTTTCTAAATACGTGAAACCAAATTCCATCCAAAGTTTGTTTGAACTTAGTCTAAAACTAGTATATTTGTTTAAGATGTGTCATTAAGCAAAAAGTCGATATTATTCACTTTTACCTATCATATTTAATTGGATATAAATAATTTTTATTCCAAATTTGGTACAAAGTGTTATTATTCATATATTTTTCTATTAAACTTGTTAAAATTTTACGTATGTATATTTTAGATTCGCTCAAATGCTTCAAATTGCGTTACCCTTTAATAATTGGTAATGAAATATGGTGAAAAATTGCGTATTAAGAAGGAGTATGAATACTTGCTTTAGCAAGTGCATGTATAAAAGGGCCAGTACATGCATAGCTGGGGCAAATCTCTAGGTACAAGGCTTATGAGATCTCAGCGGAGGTCATCATGGCTACCAAGGCTAAGAAAGGGACCCTATCTGGGGTTAAAACACTTAAGTAAACCTATAAATTTAGTGTTTTGTCGCAATGGAAATAGTACAGACAAACATAGATTGTGGGGGGAGAAATATCACGAGAACAAAGAGACGCTAGTTTGTTTATACAGCGTAAACTGTGACGCTCCACATAGGCCAAAACTTTACCTCCCCTCATCCTCTTTTTCCCCGCTGCCCCGAAAGACCCTTTGAGCGTCGCTCACAAAGAAGGATTTCAGTCAACAGATATCGTAGTCTGTTAATATAAATAAAGGAGGGTGCGATAACCTTTAGAATAAAAATCTAGAAACAAGCTCACTGTCCCCTCCGATTGTTTATGTTATTTTTTCGCCAAATAAACGAAATCTCACTTTCTGCGCGCGTAAACCAGAAGGGGCGAAGTGTCACAACGTTGAAAATTTATGCCCTAGGAGAGAGGCTTAATTCTAGCCTAGTGAGGATTTGCTCCTCCTAAACTCCCTCGTCTCCCCTACCCCCTGGGGATAATCGATGTATATATAGTTCAATCTTGAAAAATGTAAACGAAAAACCGCGTAGCAATAGAGAGAAGAAGACGAGTCCCTGAGTCAAACAGGGAATCAAAAAGATAAGTGGAACCGAGCAGGATTTTCTCTCCCGAGGCCGTTCCTTTGGTCGCTTAGAAGAGCATAACAGTGGTATCGAGACAAAATTTCATATTATTCTCGTTTTGAGGAATTCCCTCATCTCAGTTTTCTAAAAAAAACACAGATACCCCTCACCATGGAGGAATACCAACGTGAATTCTCACTCGAGAAAAGATTTACTTTTTGGCCAAGTCTCATTATCGAGAAGCCTGAATTTATATCACAAGGATCGGAATAACTCCCGTTCATCCAAGATTCTCTCACTTACATCTTTAAGTCAAGAAGTTTCGCCTTACGTTTCCACCTCCTCGGGATAAGCATCAGCTGTTTTTCCCGAATAGACTCGCCACGCATCTCTTTCACCCAGTGATAAGCATCAGCTGTTTTCCCAACCCTCCTCGTCGAAGCGAGGCAAGCTCCCAGTCCAAATCGCCTCAAATCACCAAAGCGAGTAGACTCATTTCAAGGTCACCCAACTATCGACACTCTCTGAGTTAAAGGTCAACGAATCCAAAACTTATTCATTTTTTTGTTATTTCCCATTCTGTGCGAAAGGGTATTTAAAGATTTAGTACTTCATTCGTTTATGTAATTAAAAGTATATTTTTTGTCTGAGTTGTTTAAGTAGATCGCCGAACGCTGCAAATGGCAATAGATGTATGATAATACTAAGTTAGAGCACTTATAGAGAAAATTGGAAAGGAGTTACTCATGTACGAATCAAACCTACATCCGTACTCGGCCGTAAAACACGACATAGATAAATTTAGGAGGTTGTACAATATTTAATAATGTCAAGATTCATGATACTAACCTCATGAATACTACGATTATGCATATATCGATTATCGATTTGCGAGCTATAAAAAACTAATGATCCAGTCAATACAATTCTATTTCGATATACATATTGATTTGTCTATACTGTCAAGAGCCGTGGTTTTGAGAGTAATATAGATTTTTACTCATTGTAAATTCAGCGACTTCGTTCTCTGAATCCAAAACTGCGCTCTGGCCCTGTTCCTGTAGAAGTAGAATTTCAGTCCCTGGAGCTGTTATTCAATCAAAAGGATAAAAATGATGAAAGTAAAGGTTAAATGAATGAAGTTGTCTGATTATATTATATTTTTTAATATTTCTTTTGATAAAATTACGTATTTAAATCTTTTTAACTCCAGGAATAGTTATTTACAAAGAAAAGCGTTTAACCATTGTTGCTCTGTATAAAAGTGGCCTTAAATGCAGGAAAATAGTTGCTAAGGGTATTGCATCAAGGAGCACCATATTTAGGACCACTAATAATTTTATAAAGATTCCTGGACCACCGAGGAGCTTCAAATGAATGCCTAGACGGCCTCCGGGTAAAAGCTGAGCTCAAGGATCGGGTTGCATAAAGTAATAAGCTTGCTCTTCAGTGAAAATGAATGAAAGAGGTGAACACTTATGAGCGCACACGTAGGTGGATACATTTTGATAAAGGTCTCAATTCGAAAACAAGTGCATAAAAGTCTCGTTTCACCAAGATAAATCTTATGAGTGGCATCCACTCTGGTAGGAAATATATGTAATGGACTGTTGAAGACTGGGGCAAAGTCAATTCTTTGATTAAGCTATCTCCTGTTCGTTTAGAGATTCTGGTAGGCCCTCCGTTAGAGAAATAAAAAGAAAGCGCCTTATTAGACCTATGCCATGCGAACGAGTAAACATCCGGACACTTTAAAGGTCTGAGGGTGCTTTTCATTAAGGGAACTCGAGTACTAACAATTATACCCGAGAGTACTGCCATGAAATCAAAATGGTACGAAAACGTGCTTCATAATCACCTATTCCTACCATTTCAAGACTATGTTGAGGATAATAATTTTAGTGGTAAGCATGGTTACACCTTATCAAATAGAAAAGCAATAAAAAAAAACATTTCGCTAAAAATAACATTGAACACTTTAGACATTAACAAGGGAATTCGCCAGATTTGAACACAATCGAGAATTTGTGGGTGATAATCCCACTGGTGGTTGATAAACCGCAAACATCCAATGTGACCATATGAGGGTGTTTATTAAACAAAAATGGAGAAATATCAGTCAAGATATCATAACAAATACGATATCCAGCATGCCCAAATGAAATGAAACTGTCCTGAAGAACACGAGATATCATTTAAGTAAATATTGACTGCGCACATCAATTGAGTGTATTTATTAATAAAATAATTTTGGTCTCTAACTTTTTGCATATTTCACCTTTAAATATGATACAAATAGAGTAAAATAAAGAACAACGTTTAAATAGTTCTATTTATTTACCTATCTCAAAAAATATAGCAGACTCAAAACTTTTGGTCATGACTGTAAAATTGCGAATCGTATTCAATATCTACTATTTGATAGATAAATAATGAATATTATTATAACTTTACAAAATAGTTATCGAAACCAGTATAAGATAAGAACCTTTGGGGTATCATGTTGATGGGGGAGGATGGGGGGGGGGGGGGGGGTAGCGATCTTCATCCCTCACATCAGCATGACATTACCGATTTAGTGTTTTTGAAACTAACAAACCATGGTGACTCCGATAGTGATCCCAGGGGGACAAGGGGACCCGTTCAGTGTCAAGGAATGATATGAGGGTATAATTGCCTACATATATTAATAGAGCTCTAGTAATCTTTCAGCATGGTTCTAGAATAGAGGAGAGAGATTCGGTATGATGTGCAATGAAGACAGGAATGGAAATCAATGCGGTGTTGAGAAGGGTGATGGGTGTTGAGCTACTTACCCCTGGGGAGGTATCAGTGTATCCACCCAATGGGTGGCTAGATCATTGCGGCGCTGAAAGTTTTATGTGCGATTTCTTTGGAATTGAACATGTGCTTTGGCCTCAGAAAACCTAGGCCTTCGAAATAGGCTGCAAGAGGTTTTCTACAATCGATTAGTGGCAGGCTTAAACGCAACCCTCTTGATCCGAGATTGTAATTTCTCGATTCTTTTTTCACTCCTTTTTGTGTTTTACTCCCTCATTCATTTCATTCATGATGCTCCTTGCTTAAAACACTCTCCATTTAAGACAGTTTTTTATTTTATTTATAATTAGGACGAAGTATTTTCTACCTGCTGCCAGTTCCCTACAGTTTTAAGACCATGGAATAGATTCCAACTCTTTACTGTACTTTATTTCAGTTTAAGTGTTGGCGCCTGTCATTGTTCATAATTTAAAATAAATTTGTGTTATCATATAGACCATTTTCCCCAATTAAAAATAAAGGCAGGAAGAAACAAATGAACGACAAAGGTAAAGAGAAACAACCAGAATATTAGAGATGTGCAAATTTGTAATCGGAACAGTATTTTACCTCTCCACACTATAATCTATATTGCAAAAGAGAAGAATTCTGTAGATTATAATGTAACTGAATTTTACTAAAGACATGAATACAACCAGAATCCTCACAGAAATAAGATCTTATAAAGCTCACTGGGTGCCTTCCCAACGATAAGGAAGAGGCAAATTCATTTATGATTGTAGCCATATACAGGGTGGGTAAGGTATTTGAGGACATGCTATTTTTACTATAGCAGCATATTATTTGACTTTATAATTTCTATATTTCAGAATTGTTAATAGCAGACCCTATGCTTACACAAGAAAAGAAGAGGCACGCAGTTATCGTGGCTAGAAAACCTGAACATAGCAATTTAGAAATAGCACGATTTTAAAAAGTCACTAGCTCCATCGTCTGAAAAAGTTTCCAAGGAGTTAGATGCCAAAGATGGTTAAGTTATAGATCGATAATGTACGCAACGGAAGATCTTCTGTGTTTTAAAAGACTCGGTACCATCACACAAGGCTCAAGTAACCGTGGAATGTATAGGGAAAATTTTTATGATCACATTACCCCTAACATTCGGCTTCCTAGCTCCCCAGGTCTCCCCTTAATGGCATCAAATCATCCTACTAAAATTTTAATAAATTTTCTAAAATTCGTCACTTGTCATTTTACAAAAATTCTAAAACATTCGATAATCCTATTTATGTTTTCTGAATTTCACAATTTTGTTTTTAAATAATATAAAGTTATCATTTACTCTTACCTATAAAGTAATGTAAAAACTTTTGACATTGCCATATCCATAAATTTTCTCTGGGCCAATTTGTACATAAAAACTTTCTTTAGAAGTAAAAAAAATCGTCAATAAATCCCCGAGTTGAAATAGTGTAATGGAAAAAGCGGTAAACAGAAACAACTGATATTTTATTTATTTATTTATTTTTTGGAACAGAATTTTTTTAAGAAATAAATTGAAGCCTCTTTTTCATATAGAGATTCTTCTTTTTACCTTTGTAATGTTATTTTTTTTGCCATGATTGTAGTATTTTCCTTTTTCAATTCAGGTTACGTGAATTTTTGCGATGCTCATAACCATAAACTTTCTCTTTCCGTAACTTACAAATCCAATAATCGATTTGGTTCAAATCTGGGCTTTACGGGTATCACTCATGTTTCGTAATGAATTTGTATGTATAATAATCATTAAAGAAACATCTGTGTTATTAAAGACAACGACAGTCTGGCAATATTTTTATCTTTAGAAGTTCTATAAATTTGTTTAATTTACTTTCATTTTTTCAGTTTCAATAAAATGAAAGTCTGTTTTACCGTTCAAAGAAACTCTTGCAGATATCATAACTTTTTTTAAAATCTTGATGTCTCATGATACGCCCAATTGAATGGAATATCACAATTTTTAAAACACCCTAGACAACGTCATTTTGAAGGTTTTGTTGAATTTTCAAGTAAAATCCGTGAACACTATCTTCAAGTAATCCGTGAACACTATCTTCTAAACATCATCAACTAAAAAATTCTCCAGGAAAGATTTGCACATTGCTTTTCTTTTATCCTTCAAATTATTATTTTTTTCTTGAAGTTGGAATTCTGAGAAAAAAAATTTAGAGACCGGAATCTCATTTGACGCTACATAGAACTCATACTAATATTCAGAATTTACAATGTTTCTTACGATAAAGGAGTCCCTGGTTCTTCTTTAGAGCAGATTTGATCCTTTATGTAATTATATTTTATTTAACTGTATCCTTTTTAAGCCAACCCCTTTCTAGTTTCTGGGTAGTGGTTTTTGTTTCGCGAATCTTCTTTAGAAGTTTTCAAGTGTACTTCTCTTTCAAGGTCTGCTATGGAACTCACCTAATAATCTTCCACTACTCCATTCTTTACCACTTTGCCAAGCTTTAATAAGAACAGTCTTTTTCTGACAACGTCATTTCCTCTACTAATTGAAAAATAAATAAATATGTATGCGTAAACTTTAAAACTAAAACTAAGCCGAGCGAGACAAGCTAGGTTATTAGACCAAGCTGGTTAATTCGGATGTAAACCATAAGACTTTTTATTTTTTATATTGAGATAGAAGTATATATGGTATAGTTGTAAAGCAATTATATGTTGTAGATTGAGTTAAATTATCATGAAAATAAGCCAACTGGTAACTGAGATATGATGTTGAGGTATGTTTGTGTAGACCATTTCGGTGTAACGGTGCGTACACTTGCACGGGCAGATAGCCGACACGAGGCCGTCTGAGATAGGTTTTAGAGCAATGGAAGGAGTGGAAGGCAGCCTCTTTGAGTGAGTGCGTTTACAATTGTCCGAGATTTATCCACTGGCTTGCCAAGTTGCAGATCAAGGATATATAAACATCAAGACCCCAAAATATAATTTTAATACAAATATTAAACGGAGCAATATATATACAAAAGGGGAACAAATTATGCTTTATAAGGATATTTAATTAGATCGTGAGAATTTTTAATGAGACAGAGCTAAGCGGGGAGTGCAAAATTATCGTTAATCCGAATAATGGAGATTATTTAAGTTTTAGCGGGGAGTCAATTAAAAGGGGATGCTATGGGGGGTGTAATCATGGGATTACTAAGCAAAATCGTTTTATCTTGAAGCTTAGGGTGTTCAGAGGGAAGAAGACCAACGGCACGGGTCTTCGAGAAGACACTTCTACAGGGTGTTGACGAGCATGTGGTCTGGGGCTCGAAGTGGCTGAAAAGGGGTATTATGAGGGGCTTCTTCTCACGCTGGTCCTTCGAGGGGCATCCTCTCACATATAAGTATTTGATAAAAGAGAACTTTGGGTGACTTACCTGATATATTTGCCTTATCCCGCAGGAATAAAAAAGCAACACTATTTCCAATTAGTTTCGAACTGTATTAAGTTTCTTGTTAAGGAAAACTAAAAGAAAATGTTATAGCAAAAGTATAGATAAAAATAAAACAAAATGTTATAAAACCACCTCTTAAACAAGAAATATAGAATGGAGAAGTAAGTTAGAAGAGGCCTAAAGTGATGGTCATCCAAAGTTAGCAGGTGAACGTCACTAGGTCAAACTAAACACCAGCAAAGGTAAAGAATATAGCCCGGCGCATAGAGAGTTTAAGGCATAAGATTTAGTTTAAGGAAAGAAAGTAATCGTAAGTTAGATAGGTACAAAGAAAGATATTAAATAGAAAAAATAATTATAAAATGAATAAAACGATAAAAATGAAATAACCAATAATCCTGCATAACTAAAAATAATGAAAAAAAGCTATGAATTGCAGTACAAAATAATTTCTTTAAGAATGAGTTTTTGATAACAAAATCAATTTTAAAAGTCCTGGCGAAATATTATAATTGTCAAACAGGATAATGAAAGAAAACAATAATGATCTTATTAATATTAATAGAACAGTAATTGAATTTAGATTAATTTAAATAGATTAAGTGACGATTATTAGACATGACCAATAGAGGTACTATTACAGTATATTCTCCTTGTTTTACAATGTATTGATGTTGATTAAGAGATGAAGAAAATTAGCTTGCTTGTCTGACCATAGAATTTACTGGTTAAACCAAAAAATTAGAGTGATACAAAAATATCCACTATATTTTAATCGTATTATCAACAAATATTTTAGACATTTTGGAGTCAAACTGAAATGCCACATAAATGTTTAAGTTATTTAAAAGACGAGAAAGAACTATACTAGCCTACTAAAGAAGGCGGAAGTAGTACATTTTTCATATTAAAATTGTTAATAATTAATAATTCAGGATCTATATATTCCGGGCGTAGGTGTGTAGGGAAGCTGGGTAGAGGTAGCACCTTTTGACTCCCGACTGCTGCATCTCACTGGAGTGTGAGATGGTCAGGTCGACTGGGCCTCTATTTCTTCCCAACTCTCACATATTGGCCCCAAGTGCCACACCTCGGTAACCACTTCCGCAGGTGGGCTAAATCATGTGAGGGGAACTAATCTATGGCAGCAAGCAGATGAGAGGAGAAGAGTGAGTACAAACAGACTTATATCTCGGTTGTCTCCTCTACCCCACCTTAAGTCAAGTCATATTCCGAGCTCACGAGACGTAGATCAAGTGTATCGTACGAGAAGAGCAGGAGAGCGGCTTAAAACCTTCACTTGAATGAATCTTTTTTGAGACTCAGGATGGTCAAAAGGATTCGCCGCAAGCTAAAAGTAGTCCAGCGAAGCGGGAAGCGGGAAGCGGTTCGTAGCTCGCCTACGCTAATATTTATTCTTTGCCCCTTTTCTTACTCTCCTTTATCTACTATGGTGCCCATACCCGGGAGGGGGAGCGTTAGCTCTTGGATAATATTTCCAAATGGGTTCTCTTCATTCACTCTTCACTTCTACGAAAGGGGATTGTGTAGCGTACGAGAAGTGCTTGCTATCGGTTTAATTAAAAGCTTCGTTTGAATAAGTCATTATTGAGACTCAGGATTGCCTCTTTTCCTAATTTCCTTTATCGACACACGTAAAAACATGGGAGCTAATAAACATAGTTTAAAATTGTGACTATGAGCAGAATAAAAATGGCCATATGAGCTAGAATTTGTAGGTTTGCGATAGATAAAAAATTAAAAAAACAGATCAAGTTCTATGAATGAGAAGCTATAGAAAGGAAAAGGTTTTATTATATTCAAACGGGTGGATAATTTTAATTTACGGAAAGATTAAATTCATTTTAGGTAAGCAAACAATGTACATCTTTTGAATTTTTTAATAAGGTGAAAAACCACTGACCTTATCAGTGAACCTATACTAAACAATGGAGAAGTGTAAGATAGTAAGGACTAGTTCTTTTTTCGAAAAACTCATGTTAATTAGAAAAAACGAGTATAAGTCAATTTTATATGGCTAATCCAAACTTTGGAAGTAAATATTTATTTTTATTAAAAAGAAACTAACAATTTTGGTACACGATTTAATGAGTATAATGAATGTTCAAACATGCGCAATTTATTATTAATTAAGAGAAAATAGCAGAAATCAAAATTAACAAGGATAAATTTAATAGAATACGGATTATCTGCTTATTTTTGGTTTGACCTATTTACCTTGACCTGATAACTGTATCATTCTTCTTCCTTCTACATTGATTTTTATTGTTTACGAGGTGGTGCTATAATTTTTGTTTCCTTTATATATACTCATATTATGTTTTTTATTTAGTTTTCCATCGGAAGCAAAGTAATAAACTGAAACATTTTCTTTACAAATCTAAGATTACCAACTTTCTCCCGGAATTCCCCTTAGGATTTTGCTTTCATTAAAAAATCCCAGATATTTTAGGCAGCAACATAAAATTCTCATCATTATTATCATCATCATCACTAACTCAAAAATTTAAGAAGGGGATTTTGGGGAGTATTTTGAATAATAATTTCATCTTAGTTTGGTTATGACTTGTTTTTTTTATCAAAGTTATTTTTAATAATTCTTTTATAATATCAAAAAACAAAATGGTGAAGTTCAGAAATAAATATATTTATCGAAATTTTTAAAATTTTCTAAAACCCAAAGAATTACAAATATTGAAGTTCAGAAAATTTATTTTTATATATCTTCTTTTGTAACTATATTTTAGTAACGTGATATTTTGGAAGGGAGGAAATTTAGTTTAGAGTTCCTTTGTAAAATTATTATAATTGGAGAAGTTCATAAAATTTATAAAAATTTAACCATGGCTGTTTTTTTTAGATTTTAAATTTTAATCTTATTAGCAAAGCGCAAGCTCTCCCCGTAGGGGGGAGTGGCGAAGCCTTGCTTGATTTATATTATATGTATATTTTTATTTAGACCATTTTAACTCAAATTCTTTTGATACCTTCATTTATTGTTTGAAAATAATCCTTAACATAATTTAACATAACACCTATTTTTTCTAAAAACGTTTACGACAGTGCTGTATTTGTTAATATTATTTAATAGGAATTCACTGGAGGCAGAACTATTATTCAAATCAAGATATTTTATTTATGTGCAGAAACAAATACAAGATTATCACTCTCTCTATATAGATATATCTTCCTCAATTAGACATTTTTTTTTTAAATTTAAAGAATATAACCCAATTTAATGAGCTTTAACCCCTAGGATAAGTTTAAAATAATTTTTCACGCCTTTTTAAATCGTGTATTGCGCATAAGTGTACAAAGGAGCTATTCGAGCACTTAGGGCAAGAGTAATTCGTGTGGCTGGGAAATATGATCAGCATAATTAGCTTTGTCTTGAGCATCAACGGTATCACCTCGTTGTTCCCTGAAAGTGTTTTTGCCACTTTCAACGGAATCGGATTTCGAACTTTTATGATGCAGCTCATATGCAAATTCAGGAGTGGCGGTACAACCTGTAACTAAATAGTGCCTCTCTTTATGAAAAACGAATGGATTTTGGTTTAATTTGAATATACCAAGATTGTGTTCGTTTGCAATTGTTGTAGAACTCACCAGAGAGATGCATATTTGCAGCATTCGGGTTTTTGTGACCGAACTATGACCATGCTACACTCTCTGACTTCAGCATGTCGGGTAATGATAGAGCTATTCTACATTTGTAATGCCCTCAATTTTCGCAAAAGAGGGATTCGATCTACCTCCCAGTTCTCCTGTTGGCGTCAGATGTCTTCTTAGTATCCCAGACAAAGAGCATATTCATCCACGTAGGGTTGATGAACCTCGCTTTAGTTCGTCCAAAATTCATAATGTGCTTGTAAACGAGGGTTCATCGTCACCCCTGGTCGCTAACGGCTATCATATAGTCTGCACTTGATCTGTATAATGTTTATGCTGCAAAAAAGAGAATTTAAGCAATATACATTTCGTCTTCATAATAAATAAATGCGACAGTTCAATATTACTCTCGAACTGGAATCACCAATGGTTTCCTCCAAGAGGCCACCATAGACCTTTGAGCGTTTGTTAATAAGTCTCTGCTCTCAAAGATTCCGGAGTACCGCGTTCATATTTCTTGGAGCACGAAACTTGTCTTCCTGCACAGTGCCCGTATATACAGAAGGTTCCATACCATGGAGAAGGGGTGGGGAGCAAATTTCCATGCTACATCGTCGATGTTTGAAGTCGGTGGGTTCTTCTTGGCACTGCAAGGATGTGGCAAGACTATTGAACATCAAGATGGATTCTGCTGGATTCCTGAAAATTGTAGTGGTTGTTGGAAATGAGCATACTGGTGAGAGCCATTTTTTCTTTGTACAAGCTCAGTATGTGGACCGTTGTTTCGGTGTTCCCTAATTCGGAAACATGACGAATAAGATAGGAGAATGCATGCGGCAATTTAAAGTTTCATGCATTTACCAAAGAATTTTTTATTTATAAATAACTATATACAAAATTGCGTTTACAGAATGTAAAATTTACAAATGCATTTCAAATATAATAATTTCAATTTCGGACCGCCCTCTTTACAATCCCCTTCCCATCGCACAGCCAGCTACAAGAACAACTCATAAGAGAGCTTGTTTGCTGCTCAGTATTCCAAGCTAACTACATTTTTCCATGAATCAAATTATTATTATTATTCTCATCTTACCTTGAGAAATTCGTTAAGTTGAGTGACCTCTGCCTCCTGCTCTCTTCATTTTTTCGCCTTTCTTCAACTTTGTCACCAGAGTAGCAACTTGAGTTGAAGTCACTTCATTTTCAATCGGAGAAAATAGCTGCTGTTAAAATGAAGAGCGAAGATAAGGCCAAAGTTCGTATTTATTCTGAAACGGAGGAAAATTCATTGTTGAGAGACAAGTAGCACCCAATTTTCCCCAAAACTCTGTTGACCCTGGACAGAGTGCCCTTTTCTAATCAGGATTCTTTGGATTAATATAGCTCACAGGATGACAAGAACTCAGTATATAGGCAAAAGAAAAGATTGTCAAACAACAATGACAAGACAAATTACTCTCCGATCATCAACCCGTATAATCCTGGTGTGCAAGCGATCGATACCCCCAAACTTCCTTCTTCTTCTGGGTACCTCGTAAAGGGCGCGGCTATTTTCTTTCCTCGCCGCCGTGTTGACGGGACTTAGCGCCCCGTCCGGCCCCAACTTGGCATCTTCTCCTTCTATCTGACACCCTCCCCTCTTACCTTACTTCCTCACTTTTCATACAATTTCTACTACAACTTTATCTGGTCGGCCTGTAATTTCACAGGGTAGATGCCGACCAGCTTTATCTCGTCCAACCATCTCAGATCAGGGCTGAGAGGGGAGGGAACAAGGCACCCTTATCCCTGAGCAACAGTTTGAGAGGTAAGTTCTTAACTGCCTGCTTAACCCAAATCCTCATATTCCTCACACACCCTTTCTCTCTTCTTTTCGCAGTTTATCGACTTTACGCCGTGCCTAAGGTGAAGCGGCCTTTCCGATGAGCTGACAGGTTACTAGGCAGGAGAGATCGCCTCAAATGGCGGCAGCTGGCTAAGACGGCCACGTGTTCACCTCTTGCAGAGCGGGCTACTGCGTGTGGTGATGAGCGTTTGCATCACGTGCTAAAAAAGGGGTCACCATGCCCATGTGTGAAGTAAAATAAAATACTTCCTCTTTACCTCTCCATCGACAACCCATCGGCAGAGCCGCTATCGGGCAGCTTCCATGAAAAAATGGAGGTATCCCCCTCCGTGCTTTCTCAGGGGACCTTCTAAATTTATTCTATCGGAGAGGAGACTTACTCCTCTCCTCTACCTAAGGGTTATGGGGCTCTACCTCACCCCCTTCTCTGGAGGCGCTTTTGGGTGCCTCCCGCTCTCCGGTGACATTCCCTACTTTTCTTTCACAAGGGACTACTACCAAGAAAACACGCAAGGGGCTGAAAATTGACCACTTCAGGTTGAAGCACTTTGATAGGGCCAACCCCCTCAGGAAGTCAGGGAATGGCAAGGAACGTCGATCCTTGGTCCCTAAAATCTTGCACTTTTGCGCTAAGAGCCTAAAGGAGGTCACTATACGTGCCCTCCTTTCTTCTTCCCTGGATACTGGTTCGCCGAATTTGGTAAAAAAGGTACCTCGAATGGGATCTGTAATGTCTCGGGGGGGGGAGGCACATAGAGTTCCCCCCCTGAGATTGACATGGTCCCTGAGGTGACTCCGCATCAGACGGCAGGATCTTCTATGGGGTCGAACCCGGGATTGGTGCCAAGCACATAACCGTATGCAAGCTCCTCCTCAGACGGCTCGGGTACCCGATGCCTCAAAAAGACAGTACGGATCTCCTTCCCATGGAGATTCGGCTCCTTCGCCCACACCCAGTGGGAGGCTAAGTGGCTCGGAGACGGTGGATCCTCTAAAGGAGAAATTCCCGACCCTGAAGCCGCCCTGCTCGCCCAAGGTTTCGAGGTTGAGGGAGCAAAAGATTCACATGTTGAGCCCAACCTCCACTGATAAGTCATCGAAGGCGACAGCACCCGGAGTTCTGCATCAGGAAAGCGTATGGCCATTCCCGTGAGGGTCTTCTCTTCGAAGAGGGCCCCGCATCTCCTTCGAGCTAGGCTTGGAGGGCATATTCCTTAATGGAATTGCCACGGACTCCGCGTCAAATGAGAGGAACTGCGGAGGCTCGTCTCCTTCCGTTCCCCGTTAGATATCTTTTTTGCCTGAGACCATGCTGGGCGCGTGACCTGCGCACTCTCCCGGGGTATAAGGGATTGACGACCTCCCTACCACGGGATGGGGGCGGGCGGGAGGATGCGCGATTTTTGCCTAGCATGATGTCTCGGTTCTTTTCTTCGCTTTAGATACCTCCGTTGAGGCAGTAACTGTGCAGCTGCAATTGGATAAGAGGTTTACTGTTATTTCCGCGTACTTTCCACCGTCAGCCGACTTCGGCGCGGACTTCCACCACGTCGTGGCTCAATGCCGAGGCCATTTCTCTTGCTCGGTGATCTGAACGGTAGACACGACCTCTGGGCAGAGTACTCGATTAATCCCAGTGTTCAATTCCTTGCCGACCTGATCGATGAGCTGGAGATAGGTGTCCTAAATGTGGATGAATTTACGCATCACTGCCCGAGAACCGCTTCATTTTTCTGTCTCGATGTATCTCTCTTCTCTCCGGATGCAGAGTCTGAGAGTTTCGAGACTATACACCACGATGAATTCCTGGAGGCAAGTTCACTTTCCTATAGCTCACCCCTACGATAAAATTTAAGGGCGCCGATAGTGTGGAACGTGACGCCCATCCTTCCTTCGAACTCTTCTATTCATGTAAACCACTCTTTTACGATTACGATATTCGTGGTAGATACTGGAACACTAACTATATCATACCAGGATCCCACTTCGATTTGAAGCAGGGCACCAGTATTACACTTCAAACATCCACGGGCTTGCGGATAAGGACATAAAGTGAGAATAAATTGGTTTAATCAAATATTCGACGTTAATTCACATAAATATTCATAGTTTGTTATGTAAATCGGTGATTTTATCTACAAACTTCATTTCTTTTTTCAAATTAATTTTGAATTAAAAACTCACAAAATTATTTAACGGTGAAATCATATTTTTGATGAATTGGATAGTGCGAAGTGCTCAAAAGTGCTCCTAATCCCGTTTTTATCATATAGTGCTCCCCAATTGAGTAATTACTAGAAAACTATATGAATTATACAGACTAAACAATCTTGCAAATAAAGACTTAAATACTCTGTTTTTCATTGTTCGACCACCAAAAAATAATTTAAACAGAGTTGAGAAAAGAACAATGTCAACAAACCTAAGTCGCGTGCTCTTAATTACTTCAATAATTTTGAAAAAAGATTTATTAAAAACGTATTATCAATTAACAAACATATCATATGACCATACAACCTTCACAACTTCCAAAATAACCAATAGTTAGTTTCATTTTAATTATTTCTGGAATAACTTGGGACGACCATGGTACTTAGATCATTGGAAAGAAAATGTAACAAAATGAAGGGTTTGAAATTTTGTTAGAATTGGACGAATAGTTACAGTGTTATTACTAGAAAACTCATTGAAAAATAAAATTGTTACTATCGGAGCGACTGACATAGTAACTTATAGAGTCGCGTACACGTGACTAAAAAATACCTCCATCCAAATCATCCTACTCCAGGCAACTAAACCTTAATTAAAAATCAGCCAGCACTTATTAGAAAACCAGCAACTACCTTCATTAAATTCCAATTCAATCAGAGATCAATATTACCTCGTTTTTTTAATGATTTTACCGGTAACTTAAAAGGTTATCAAGTCCTTTCTAAAGTTCAGTTGAACTAGGTATTTTCCAGATTCTAGTGGCAGAAAGCTTAGTAGAGAAGACTACTATGGTGTCGCTCTTCGGATTATTTCATTGAGTCTTAATGCCACAAGGCTGAGGTAACTGTTCTCGAGCTTTTCAACGTTAGATAAACCATGAGCTGAGAGATCTAGTATTCGTCTTTACTCTTTACTTATGCAGCTGACTTGCAATTTGATAGTAAAGAAGAAACAGAACATATTTTTCAGCTACAACAAACTTAAGATTGATTTTGCCCCGATTGCCAATCGAACAGCAAAATAAAACTTTAAAGCAGAGTAAATTGCTTTCTTTTGGCTCAAAAAACAATTCATGCGGTATTACTCTAGAAAATTGCAATCTAGAATTCTTGGTTTATTTGACTTCATCAGGAGGATTTTAGATAAGCGGCTATGAACTTTATTTTGCACACCAAGTTTCTTAAGCAGCATATAAACAGCATCCCAATTTTCGTTTGCATATACAGTATGAAAAATCCTTCACCTTCATTGACCGCAAAATTTCCCCTTCCCATTAATCACGGAGGCTTCGAAAATAGGGGCAGGTGTAATCCTATGACGTTATTCAAGCGAGAAATCGGAGACTCTATTCCATATTATTCGTATTTGTAAAGCTCTGAACTCGAATATTTATTTCACCGTCAGCTCGGACCTTTGACCATTTTCTTTGCAATATAACACTTCCCGTTATTACCTATTGCAAAATGATCCTTAGTGATTTTCACTCCGAATTAAATAGACACTCTTATGACAATTCCCAATCGACTGAAGACACATTTCTGGTAAAGATGACACCAGTGATTTTATGTTCCGAGTTTCAGTCACGATACAGGATGCTCGTGAGTCATCTTAAGAACCGTATCCTGATTTTACGTTTTATAACATCCTTTAGAATCAATTTGCACTTCAGTCAATGACTCATTGACTTCATATTCCAGTAAGAAATATAAAACGTTAGCAATTGCACAGTGAGAAGATTTAAAGCTGTTCTCACTCCATGCCAGGCATTTAACCTCTCTCAAATTTCACAAAATATATATACTTTCATTCAACCCTGCGATTAGCTGAGATATATCTTAAAGTATCATTGGACATTCCATCACTCATTATTTCAAGTGGATTAAATTCGATCAATACCATAAACTTGCACGTTTAGGAATTCTATACACTTAAAAATCAAATTCAGATGGGTTATGAGTTTTCATGGCAGGACATAAATCGAAATGCAACAACGTACAAAAGAAGCATATATACAATTCGCTTTCACATCACACACATTGACGTACTGGGACACTTCCACACCTCTTGTGATCGCTACATAAAACTTTTGAGGCTAATTTGTTGGCTGCAAGGTTTTTCTCTAAAGGATATATTGTCAAAATCTATAGCGGAGACTTTCTTTAATAATTTTATTCCTCGATTCGGAGCTCCATCTTGCAAAATCTCGGTTAATGGACTGCAATTTCCTTCGGGATTACTCAAACAACTCTTTAACTTCGACGCCACTCAGCACATATTCACAAGTGACTACAATCCAAGAGGCAACGCAATTCAGAACCTGTACATTATGTGTCGTCAAGGCTAGCCTACATGCAAAAATCCCGCCATCTAAATGGCTAAATAACGTACCAGCTGTCATTTTGGCACTGTTCAAAGTCGCTAAAGACGAAGAACAAAATCTCCTGCTCTCTAATAGTGTGCGCTTTTAATCTTATTTTCCTCAATGACCTTTTCGTCACTCAAGAGAATAATCCTCCCCAAGCCAATTTGTCCTCAACCTGTAGGTTAAATGAATCTAATCAAAGCCCTCATTTCACGAGAATTGGTGTCCGAGGCATCATTATTTCAAAAGAACTGGGAAAATTCTTACATGTCCTTGTACTATACATGCAAGTACGTGCCGGTTTCTCCGCACACTACACAGTTACCTAGAAGGCGTTACACGAAGACAAACACATATACACACTATAAGGGAACAAGAGTGTAACACGTTCACACATCGAAGACTTGAAGTCATCCGCATTTTTCCACCACGTTACTAGAATTCAACAGTGGCTTCATTTTTCCTCCTTCGCAGACTATGAATACTGAGAAAGAACTTTAGTTCAAACACGATGAAGTACATTCCCAAAACAACGCAATAATTCGCGAAAACATTACGGAAGATTTGCCTCATTGCATTGATATGAGTTTCCTTTTTTAGCTCCCCCTTCTCTTTGGATTCAAAAACTGAAGTTCAGTATATCGCATCATTATTTATCATATTACGCTTCAATTTTCAATATATGCATGCTTACATACCCTACTTTGCTAATTTGTGCTAAACCTTCTACGAGAGGAATGTGCAGTTTAAAGATACCATTTCATGGCACATGAAATGGGAAACTTTAGCTCAAAATCATTAAACATACTCCGGAGGGGAATCTATTGTTCTCAATCTTTTCAAATTTCAATCCTACATTACACCATAAAATATGTGACTTTCGTGTTATACCTCTTTTACCCTTGATCCTGTCATATTTTCAAGCCGAACGACACTAAATCTAATAAAATTATGTTTGATTAAAGATAGTATTTAATAACTTGACAGTTTATACTAATGTTTATATGAACAAAAAATATTATTTACATTAACAATATGCTAACAATATAAAGTTATATGTAGTAACTAGATTGCTTGTTCGCCTCTCGCTTCCATCTTAGTTTCTGAAACTAAAATTTTAAATTTAACAAGCAACCTTATAGTTATTTAAACATTCACTATTAAAATGAGTAAATGTATAAATAACTATAAGGTTGCTTGTTGAATTTAAAATTTTAGTTTTATAAGCTTGGATGGAAGCTAGAGGCGAACAAGCAATCATTATTGTCTAGAATGCGCTCAAACCTCTTCCTGATGCCTTTCATCAAGGAATCCATAAATGAACTGTAGTACTGAATGTGTCTGTTTTTGACAAAGAGGAGCCTGATGACAGTGTTGGGATAGATGGTTAGGAGCCCTTCCAAGTATACATTTTTATCACTCTGGATTATATTAATTAAGAACAATTGCTACAAACTAAATTCCCTTGAAATACTCTTGCATCAAGTCCATTTCATGCTTAATAAAGGCCGTCAGGGCCAGCGTAAACCATCTTTCTCCTCAGTGATTTTGTTGAGGTAAACTATCCCATTATACATGTTGTTTCTTATGGTGTTGTTTTGAACCACCAGCCTCCTTTTGATATTTTTATAAAGAGCGTTAGCAGTTACCGTTCTCTGATTTTGGAAGTTCCACGTGGTTCTAAGAGTATTTAGAGGTGACTAAGATTCCCATGTGCACCTTGCAGACTATGTGGCCTACCAGCTTGTTCCTGTTCTACCTTTCAACACTATCATCTGCCCTCATGTCAGTTAAAAACTAAAAACTGAAGTATGACTCATCATCTTCGGCCTTTTAATCATTAAGCAGCTGGTCAAGCAGAGTAGTCACATCTTCAATGACTTCAACCTGATTGCACACAGGGAGACAAGAAAAAAAGGTAATTTTCTGTCCAAACTGGCTGAAGGCTGGGCAAACTTATGTGCGTTTTCCACATTGGTCATTGTCACTTTCCTCCCAATGCTGAAGTCAACAAGAATGAAGTTCAATAACTTATTAGTTGTTCCTTCCTCACACCGTATGACTAGATGATTTTCTGCCCAAGGTCCTTCGAGAGAGAATCACTTTGCAGGGATTCAAGACTTTGGGATACTTCCTGAACCAAGAACATTCCAGCATCCGCCAAAGATACATGTCGTAGACAACCAAGTTAATTAATTCCTTGTCCTTACACTCCTGAAGACACTCGCACCAGCCCGACTTATGACAAAATACACAAAAATAGACAGCTGGCGATTCTATTTGATTAACTTTTTGCTACTAGGTTAGCTAGTTTCACCAAGAAAAAGAAATCTAGAAAAATACTTCTTCTTTTCACTGTTTGTTGTTGCCTTGCTAGCTTCCTCTACCTTTATGTAGTTGACAAGATCCGTCCTCATGAAATGGCTCTCAATGTTGTTGTTGCCGGTCTTGCAGGCACTAACCTCGTGCTGCTTAGGCAGGGAGACTTTAAATTGAAAAATATAATTGCTGCGCTCTGTATTTTTGTAAGACAAAAAACCTTGTCAAGATAGGTCCTTGAGTTTTCAGGCAGTTAAGATTCATTATCTTCCCCATTCTCGCCGCCATCACTGTCCTCTTTGTCCTGGCCGACTTCAAGCTCACTTAAAAACAACTGAGACAGGCAGATACATTCTTGCGATGTGATTAATTGAGATCCCATGACTTTTAGTCTATGATCAATCTACATTCCAATGATCTTTTGTTTAGAGCAGGGATGGGAAATAATTTTAAACTGTGGGACACATTGAGGCTTATGTAAAGCTTTCCGGGCATATATTACATAGCCATAGATATAGCTACATATGTGGTACTAAGGGTAATTTTTTGTCATAGTCGAATTCAAATCATAAGTTATAATTAATTCGTCACACAATATGCAATAGTGCCAAACTTAAATAACGACCGGAAATACAAAAACTAGCCCTATATGAAGTGAGTTTGTCGAGGAACACATACCATTTAAGTTTCAGGGGTGTTCCAAAATTTGACAGAATTCGCATTTAACGTAAGATTTTAGTTTACAGTTAAACACTATCGAATTGACTTCTTAAATGGAGATTTAAAACGTTTCTCACCTAAACTAACCTGCAACAGAAAGTAATTAACGCAATAAGAGAAATTAAGGAAAGTTGACGAGAACCGGATAGCATAAAAAAAATGAACGGATAAACGCGTTAAAGTTTAATGCGGTAATGCCCACCATGCTTTCAGTAATGTAAAGAAATTTTTAATAGAAATTAATGTTATTTGTAATCTCGTCAGGTCATGAGCGACTCGACATCTCGCTATGTCGGTTGGTCGGTTGGTTCTCGTTTTGCTTTTTTTTATTTTGTAATAACTTCCTAACTATTCAGCCTATTCTAACAAAATTTGAAACTCTTATGTTGCTTTACATTCTCTTTCAAATGATATAATTATCAAAGTCCTATCAAGGTTATTCCTATCAAGGTTATCATAACTTTCGGCCGATACTCTGCTAGACTAGACTAGGCTATAATATGCTATATCTGCTAGGCAAGCTTAAAATAGGCTATACTATGCTAGGCTATTATAGGCTAGGCTTTACTATGCTAAGCTATGCTAAGATATAATACACAAGAGTAAGATATACTATGCTAATTTAGGCTATAATATGTTATTTTAAGATATCATATAGTATGCTATGCTAGACAATAATAAGCTATGCTTGAATAGGGTATAATAGTATACTATAGAATATGCTATACATGTCTGAGATTGTTAATGCTAGGCTAGGCTAAGCTATACTAGGCTAGTCAGGGCATGAAAAGCTATACTAGGCTAGGCAGGGCATGAAAAGCTATACTAGGCTAGGCTACGCTATAGTATGCTAGGTTAGGCTATGATATACTAATATATGCTACACTAGGCTAGTCTTCACTATACCAGGCTAAGGTAAGCGATGCTTTGCTACGGGAAACTAGGCTATGTTATACATGCTATGCAAGCCTAGGCTAAATTCTAATAGTCAGGCTAGGCTAGGCAATACTATGATAAACTTACTATACAAACTAGGCTAGGGTAAGGTAGGCTCTGATATACTATACTAGGGAATGCTACTCTACGCTAGAATATGCTAATTAAGTAGTGATATGATAGAATATACTAGGATAGGTTCAAGGGAACTAGGCTAAGAAAACCTATACTAAAATAGGCTATAGTAGACTAAGGTGAACTAAGCTAGACTCGACTAAGTTTTAATATAGAATTATAGGCTGCGCCAAGCTAGGCTAGGTTATACTCTGCTATGCAGGCAAGCCTATAGTTTGATAAGCTAGGCTCGGCTAGGCTAGGATACACTGTGATAGGCTCAGGTATATTATACTAAGCTAGGTTATTTTGATATATACTATGCTAGGCAAAATATGTAAGTCTATACTAGGCTAGGGTATACTTGGCTACTCTAGGGTATACTATGATAATCTAGGTCATTATATGATATGATATACGAGGCTGGGATATACAAGGGTATGCTATGCTATGCAAGGCTATGGTGGATAATACTACGCTAGACTAGGCTAGATTATAGTGTACCATGCTAAGCTAGCATAGGCTAGGGTAGGCTAGACTAAACTATGCTTGGGTGTGCTATGCCAAGATATACCAAGCTAGAATAGGATATGTTATTCTATGCTAAGCTAGGATAGGCTAGACTAGTTTATACTAAGCTTTGTTAGGTTATACTATGCTTACACTATACTACGCTAAGCTAGATTAGGGTAAGCTATGTATGGTAGATAGGGTATACTATGATAGGCTTTGCAAGGTTAGGCTAGCCTAGGCTATACGAGGCTAGGATAGGCAATACTATGTTAAAGTATTCTAAACTGTACTAGGTTAGTCTATGCTATATTATACTATTCTAGGCTAGGCTATATTATGATAATCTATACTATGGTAAGCTTTACTGTCCTATATAACCTAGGCTATACTAAGCTATGTTAGGCTAATTTTTGTTAGGCTAGGCTATTGTAGAGAAATGGCTACATAAAGCATCCCGGAGGGCCAGGAGGACATATACCTTAAAGTCCTCCCCCCCCCCCCCCCTTGTGGAAAAAGCCGGAGAAGTGAGCCCCATGAGGAGAATCGTGGGAACGATAGCCGGCGAATAACAGTAACTGCCTACCCTGTTTGATCTCGCCGCCGCTTAGGTAGTTGGAGCAACCATATTTGTTAAGGCAACCACTTTAGGCCCTTACACGACGCTTTAACGATCCAATTACCTACGAGATCCATAAACCCGTGGTTATGTCACAAAAAAGCGCCGCTAGTCAAAAGGCACGCCGAGGAGTGTGGCGGTTGAGGGTCTCACTTATTAACAAGCCGACTTGGGCACCTCAGTCCTAACCTCTGCACTTCTCGTTCTCACCAGATGCGAACTCACCATTCGCGCTTCCCTCTGTGGCCTCGCTCCTTTCCCCTTAGATGGGGCGGTGATCCGCCTATAAATATGCCCTGGAAGGAAAGAGAAGAGATTAGAATTCGATAAGAAAGAAGAAGGTTCAGTTCGTGAAGATCGATCCTTCAGCAATACAAGAAGATTTCCGTGAAAAACGATAGGATCAGATTGAGAAGATCGATCCACCCTCCTCGGGCCGAATTAACATAAATCGTCAAGTTTTGTATGGGTGCCATACCGAAGAATCCTTTACAGACTTAGAAGAAGTCTGACTGGAGAAAAGTAAACCCTCTCACACTCGAGTGACTCTCACATCTCAAGTTTCGTAAGAGTGAGAGGAAAAGAACCCAGTCCCTACGAGATTCCGTTCCTTAATTATGGTAAAAATCTCACCGAATACCCTTAAATCTTGTTGGACCCTCTACGTTCAAGAATCAAACACCAAGAGGCGTTAAGATCATTCAGAAGAGGACTCTTAGAGCGAGGAGCACCGTAACTCTCTCCGTCTTCTTAACTTAACCAGAGGCAAATTTGCAATAAGAAGTTGACTTCGCACTACCTCTCTTCCGCTATCCCATCTCTACGAAAGTCTATCATCGGCGACGGCAACCCTCCAGAGTGCAAGATAAGCCCTCGAGCGACATCCGGCAATCCCTGATCCCTCCTGTCATGTAAGTTAGAAAGAACATTTATATTCATATTGCGATAGTATGAATTTAGTACGTCTCACGATTTAAGGGAAGTAGAAACCATTGTGCGTGAACCCCTGTCATATTTGCTAGTAGGCGAGAGTACTTTAATTTGATGTTTAACGCTAATCAAAAAGCGTCGCGATGAAAATAATAATTTGCAATTGGTGTGTTTACGTGTAGCCTATTTGTTTATTTTTGTCATTGAAGACATTGTAAAAGGCCTAGTTGCCAACCGGGATAGTCTAGTTTAGCTTAGGACGAGGATATAAATGTGATTACTGTTTCTTTTTCATAGTTAACTGTTAAATTCAAAATATATGTTTATTTTGGGTTAATTCCTGTGTGTTTCTTCTTATCCTTACGTGTTGAAGCGTCTCTTCCCTCAAACATCAAAATTCACACTCTTAGATCAAAGCCTACTTCATCAAAGAAGTACATCACGACCACGAGGTATACCACGACAAAAGTGGAGTCAGATGTGGAGTGATCAAAGGGGTATTATACGACAGCCATGTTAGGCTAGGCCTTACTATGGTTTCTTGGCTAAGATAGGCCATACTATATATTCTCTGCTAGGCTAGGCGAGATTAATCTAGGCTAACTCATACTATGCCAGGCTAAACTATACCATGTAAGTCTCAGCTATACTATGCTAGCTACCCTTAGAGTATGGTATGGTAAGTTCTATTATCATAGGGAATCATATGCTAGACTTCATCATAGTAAGCTAGGCTAGGCTAGAGTAGTCTATCCGATTCTAGGCTAGGCTATATTATGGTAGGGTATGCTATGGTATAATCTACTCTGTTATACTATGCTAGGGTAGGCTAGGCTAGGCATGATTTACTATGTCAGGCAACCTAGGCTAGTCTTTTCTATGCTAGGACTTATGTTAGCCTACTATGGTAGGCTATCCTACAGTAAGCTAGTTTTTGCCAGGCTACTATTTGAGAATATACTAGGCTATACTATAAAATGTTATACAATTCTACGCTAGCCTATATTATGCTAGGAGATACTATACTACATATACTATATTATATTATACTTTACTATACTATGTTTTCCTATGCTATTCTATACTATGCTATGTTGTGCTATAATATACTATGCTATAATATGATAAGCACCACTATGCAATAATACGTTATGTTATACTATGCTATAATGTGCTATGCTATACTATTCTAGACTAGGCAAGTAGGGTATTACCATTTTTTCACCTTTCCAATTCCATAAATGAGGTGTGATGAAAAGTTAAGGGCGCCATTTTAATTAGGAAATATATCATCATCATCATAATCATCATCATCATCCTCATCACTAACTCTATAATTTAAGAGGGGAATTTTTTGAGTATTTGAAAAATAATTTCATCTTAGTTTGGTTATGACTTATGATTTTTTTACTAAAGTTATTTATAATCATTCTTTTATAATATCAAAAAACAAAATGGTAGAGTTTATAAATAAATATACGTATCGAAATTTTGTGAAATTTTTAAAACCCAAAGAATTCCAAATGGTGAAGTTCAAAAAATTTAGTTTTATATGTCTTCTTCTATAACTATATTAAAATATAGTTATAGAAGAAGATATTTTGAAAGGGGAGAAATTTAGTTTAAAGTTCCTTTATAAAGTTATTATAATTGGCGAAATTCAGAAAATTTATAAAAATTTAACCATGGCTGCTTTTTTTTAGATTTTATATTTTAATCTTAGTAGCGAAATGCAAGCTTCCCCCGTAAGGGGGGTGGAGTGACGAAGCCATTGCCTGATTTTAATATAATTTAATTCTGCTTTTTAATAAGCTTTTAGAAAGTTGTGACTTTTTTATTCGCAGACGACTCTACATCTCGCTATGCCTGTCGGTCGTCGGTCGGTTTGTCGACGTTTTGCCTCTTTTTTTTAATAACATTGTAACAATTCAGCAAATTATAACGAAATTCGAAACTCTTGTGTTTTTTGTACATTCTCTTTCGAATGATACAATTGGCAAAGGCCTCCCATGTTAGCCCGGGAATGATATTGTTTTGGCAATAACATCATAACTATTCCGACCATTCTAACGAAATTTGAAACCCTTATGTTGTTTTAAATTATATTTCTAATGATATAATTGACAAAGTCCCCACAAGGTTAGCCAGGGAATTAATTTGTTTTGGTATAACATCATTACTATTCGGCCGATTCTAACGAAATTAGAAATCCATTATATTGTTTTACATTCTCTCTCGAATGATATAATTTCTAAAGTCCTCCTAATGCTAGCTCTGGAATTAGTTTTTGGGGGGCAATAACATCATAACTCCTAGGCCGATTCTAATGAAATTTGAAACCCTTAAAGATTTTGCATTCTCTTTCGAATGATAGAATTGCCAATGTCTTCCCAAGGTTGCTCCGGGAATTATTAAAAGTTTTTAAAGTCGTAAGGACATTAATCAGAATACGTCAGGGCACACGACTACTCGGTCAGCAGGCCTTGTTAACATATGTCACCTGAGAAAAATACATACCATTTTAAGGGAGCTCTTAACTTACCCATCACTATGTAAAAGTCAGTTAATCATCGTAAAGAATTTCATTCTCGATTTATTTTGTTGTTTAAAGATTTATCTCATTTTATTTCGAAATTCAAGTCGTTCTATGAGTCTCTCTTACCTTGACAGATTAATAAAACCTCATAAGCCATCTATTACGATTCATCTGATCAAGGTGAAACTAATTTCGTCGTCGAGAAATAAAACATAGTTTAATTCATGTTTTTTATTGTCAAATCAAATGGGTCGATTCTAAATCTGGCCGTTATAAATGTCTAGTATGTCTTAGTTTCATGTAATTCCTAAGCAAAATTTTATGCCACAAAATATTAAAAATATGGGAAAGCACTGAATAACATTTTACTTTTCGTTTGTGTGATAATTCTTGTTGGGGTCGCATAGGAGTCCCTCAGAAATCGGTTAACATGGGTGGGGTTCATTTCACTTCATGCATACTCCTCATTTCTGCTATCTTGATAGACCGTCTCTCAATTTTGATCAGTGATATTTACGGCATTCTCTAGGAAAAATGGAAATGCGAACGCAGAAGATGTAGTTTAGTGACATGATATTACATTATAGACGTTAATTACTTTCTACAGCATAATTGAGTTCATATATCCTCTTCACTTTAGAAATCCGTTGCCCTTTGTACTTCTCAATGTGATTAAACTTTGAATGTAACAAAATGTATCTCATAGAAAGTTTCTATTTTCTGGGAATGTTTGCTGGAATAGACTTAATACCACCTGAAAAGTGAATTAATATTTGCATTATTTTAGCTAATGCTTAAATTTTAACTCGTAAAAGACAAAAACAGGAAATTATATTAATAGATTTTACATGTAATATACTTGAAAATGGTGAAACTGAATCAAATACTGATTCAAGGTAAAATATGTGTGATTCTCGGAACCTACCCTAAAGGAATATCTATGTTTTGCTTTTACTGTTGTACAGTGGTCAGTTGATTTGGTGTGTTTCTTATTATCTTTCGAAATGGTGGTCTAAACTTTTGTCTTCATTTGTGCGAAGGATTAAAATGGATTACAAAAGATTGGGGGAGTTGTCTAGGCTTTTTTAACTGATTTAGGAAAAATTGCAGCTCTAAATCTGAAAATGACATCCGTTTCCTCCGATCGATTCAGGTCTTTGTACTTATTGGGATTTAAAAAAATCTGATCTTATAACTAAATCGATTACATTTTTGTGAGATTACCTGTTAATTTTTATTAATATTTCTCGTCCAATATAGATCTTTGACATAAAATACATAGTTTTATAACACAATATATCTATTAAATGTTACGAAAATTGATTGGTGCATATTGAATATTATATAAATATAATGGTATGTACACGTATATTGGAATTTAGGTCATCATTGTTTAAATTTAGTGCATCAACTTCTGTTTATTTGAACTCCTAAATGCTCATCGGTAATAATGTCTCTCTTTAGATTGCAACTGTAATCAGCCATCAGGACTGGATTTAAGCATCCTTGATACGTGGTCTCAATCTCTTTCATGTCCTGATGGAATCTCTTCCCTGCTCGTCGCTCATCGAACCTAGCTTCTCAAGAAACCGATCCATATGTGAGAATATTGATCCACTTTGATACCCATGATGCATCTGAGGTTTCTGAAAGCAGTGAGCATATTGGTGACAAGGTTTGTGTAGTTTCGGTCATTCTTTTTGACCAAGAAAGTTCTTCAGGACAAGAACAAAAGAGTTCCACGCTTCCATTTCTACTTCGTTGATTGAACTTTCAAACTCTGATGAATCTCTGATGAACTGACGGAGTAGCTGATCGATAAAGATGCCAGCTTTCAACCTAACTATGCTTATTCATGGAAAACCTTGGCATAAGTAAATGAAGCACCCACCATCCTTTGTCCAGAACTTTGGTGAATAGTTTTGTCAAGCTAAGCTTGATGTGCAGCGGTGGAAGGGGGATCCTGTATCTGACAGCCAGAAGGTTATTTCTGAAGTTCCTTCTCTGCCAGGGACCAATTCCTCCCATACTGGCCATGTCTTCTTCGTGTAATGCTAGCCTCAGTCCTTACTATGTCACAATATTTGTATAGTACACCAAGGTCCTCTCTTCAGAGAAAAACTGAATTAAGCTTGATGTCTATTGCAGTAGAGGGGAGATTTGTTTCCCATCAAACTGGATAACAACAGTTCGGCAAATGACTTTTACTTGCAGTGATCGCGAACTATATCATTCAACTTTTTTGTAAAAAAGGATGTGGATCATCATCATCAACCTGGTCAACAGACCTAATTCGCGTGCTCCCAATTATTCTGATTTATGACCTTACTACCTTCAAAACTCTCAAAAACTAATTAAAGAGTAAAATGGTTACCATCTGACCGACCGGCCTAAGGACCGACGTAGTGACCTATAGAGCCGTGTGCAAGCCACTAAAAACTAGTTCCTCTTCGTGTTATTCAACACTAGAGGAATCTTCTTCACTAATGTCAGGAGGTTCACCGAAGAGAAGTACTGGACTTTAACCACAATGAGCTACAGAACGGTGTGCTTATTGAAGATCAGGATATTTGCCGGTTTCTTCCAAACCGTGTGAATTTCAAACTTCAAACAACTCTTCCTTTCCTTTGTCCAACCACGCAGATACTTTGTTCATGTATTGTATATCATGTGTGGCGCCCATGCGTTATCCTGGTCACCAGGGTTTACACCATAATAAGCATTATAAGAACGATTTAGCAAACTAGTAAATGGATTCCTATTATAAACAACGGTGCAGATGTAGATGTAGCCGAATACATCCAACCATAATTTTGCAAAAGATCTTTTGGCCGAATCAATTTTAGTCACCTGCAAAAGAAAAATACCAGTTAGTCAAAATTACCGCATCCTGTGGTAATAAATCAAGAAATTGATCTCATTGAGCAAATCCAATAGGATTTTTAGATTCAGGAAAAGGTTTTGGCTAGTGTTATACCTCCTCAGAAAGAGAATTAATAATATTCATCTGATATAAAAAGATTCTGTTATTTTCTATCCTAGTAATATTAATCTGGTGGGGTTTGATGTAATATCACATTTTAGTATGCTTCACGAGGTCGATTTATTGACTTTCTTAGTACGCACATTTCAACAGTTGCTCTTCCCCTTCAGCATAACAAAATAGTCGACATAATTACACTATATATTAAATTTATAAATTTTCTTTCAAAAATATATATCACATCCAAAAATTTTGATATGACTAGGTGCAATTCTGTCCCCGGATTTAGCTAAGCTTTACAAGGAATTTGGGGAAATTCATCTAATATTCAGTATTATACAAACGCTTCTCATTTGGTTTAAGTATTTATATTGACGATACGATCTTTCTCTGGTCATAAAATGAATACCTTAAATCTTTCATCTCACGGGAAAATAATTTAGTTCCATTCCTTAACTTCTCACCTGAAGCCGAACAGACTAGTTAGTATACATATTTGCTTTCCTTGTATTAATTCACATAACCTTTAATGGATGAATGTATTACACATTGAAGAAATCTATTTATTAATTATATTATTCAGTAAGTTTGTCATCGTCATAAGAATGATAATAACTGTGTTTTTATTGATTTGTTATTGCGCGTTCTAAACGTAGTGAGTCTAGAATTCTTTGAAGAAAATAACAATCTTTAGAATATTGGATTTTATCTATCTTACCCAAGATTCTTTTTGAAGATTGCATGAATCATGCTAGAATTTCATTTTACAAATAAATGCATAAAATAAAACACCATTTTTTTCATTTTCTAATACTATTACCAATCTACCACACATTAAAACGAATCGATATCAATACACTTAATTGTAAAGAATGTAAAAAAGGTTAAATTGACATCCTACTAAAGATCTTGGTTTTAATGTTAAACAAGAGTGTAATGTAAAATTCAAAATTGAAAGGATTGCTGTATTTGTACATATATCACCACTAAGTCATCAAATACTGTATATTGAAAAAAAAATAGTAGGGATTAAAAAGCGGTGCAAAAGACGACCCGAGAGAGAGACAATCACTTTCCCTTTAGGCACTTGAGTCGGCGGGCGTGCTGCTACTTCATATTTCTGTGGTAGCAGACCTCGGAGACGTCCTGTCCGAAACATAACACACGTTCGTTCTTCTTGTTTATGATCGAATAGAGCATGAAGGTTGTGTATCAGAAAAAAAGAGAATTGGATTGTCATGAGCCTTTATGTCGTTGATAATACGACCATGACGTTCCCAATGTTGTTTTCGCATACAGTAGGTTAGCAGAGGCTTTTCCACGCACCTCAAGCCCTAGCTGTCCTCGTATTTGATGGATCTAGACACAGTGGCCACAGAGATGCTCTTCTTAGCTGGCATAGTTATTTTGATATTCGGAGAACTTTCGAAGGCCTTTCTTACAGCTAAACCGCTCACAATATGAGGTCTGCTTAAAATAGGTCGATCTTTGAGGTCTTCCCCGCTCTTGAGCCTCTCCACGACTCTGCGGACGATTATTCGGCTGACGTGCAGCCACTTGGCGATATCGGACTTGTTATGGCTCGCGCAGAGGAGAGCACAGAGATCTCAATTTTTTTTCAATTATATCTCAACACAACTGCAAACAATAGAAATGACGCTATAGGGTTTGTGTCCATTATGGTATTCTCTTTCTAGTTTTGCAGGCTGGGCTTAAGTGATCATCAGCTTCCTTACGGGATGAAAGAAAAATATATATATTCATATCTAGATTCTTTATTCCTGTATATTATAGCCGGAATAAGCTTTTAAAATGGTGAACAAGAAATATACTTTTTCTTATGAAAATAACAAGAAATTTTCAAATTCTGACTGATTTTTCGACCCAGGTATGTAAGAGTATGCAGGTGAGGGGATAGAAAGGGTGTGTGGATAGACTGCGGAAAGAAGACCAGTGGTGAAAGGAGAAAGAAGTGTGGTAGGGTGCAAAGTGATGCTAGAGCCTGGTGATCAGGCCTATTGCTTTAAAACTTTTATGTTTTGCTATGTTTGTTTAGTGTCTTTGTTTTTTCGTGAATTTGTAATGTGTTTCTTTTTGAAGTCTTGAATGGTGTGTTTCATCTTCTTGTGTAGTTCTCCTTCTTCGGTAAGTTTGTCTCAATCGGTGTGTTTTGTCGATATCGGGGAATTTTTGTCAAAATCGATTTGGTTTCTCAGTTTGAATAAATTCGTCTTGGTTTGTTTTTTTTTGGGCAAAAAACATCTCATCTTTCGTAGAACGGCACTTCTGCTCCGCCAGCAAAAATCCCAGTGGAGCTTGGAAATCTGGCGCGACTTACAGCTTTTCTATTCTCGTCAATCATTTGTACGATTTTCTCGTCCAATTCTCGAATGACCTTTTCCAGCATATTCCTTGTCCGTTCTTCAATGACAACGTTAATGGGAGTCAACCCCGCCTCCCGGTGCAGTTCTTCCTGTGTTTTTCGTTCCATTCCGTGTGTACCTGTAATTAGGTACGCGCATTTGTTCTGCACCACTTGTAGTCTCCTCTGCTGTGTCTTTGAGACACACGAGAGGGCGGAAGCGGGGTATAGCAACGTCGATCTTACTAGTGCAGTATAGATCTTCTTTTTGTTGCTTTGACGAAGATTTCTTAACTTACATAGAGTCTTGACTGCAGCAGTGGCCTTGGTGATTCGTTCTTAGGCGTGCTTTGTGTACCCGTTTGAGGCAATCTTCATGCCGAGTACATTGCATTCATTGGTGTAGGGATATCGTCTATCCCCAACCCTGACGTCATCAAGAAGTCTCCTGCCTATGGGGACTACTTTGAACTTATCCTGGTTTGTACGGATTTTCCACCGGGCCTCGTAGGTGTTAAGGTTTTCAATTTCTGCTGCTGTCATTCAAGCTTGCAAAGGCACATACCTCCATGGACAAGTGATTATCTGGGTGAAATCATCGGCGAATTGTATGTTGAGGCAAGTGGGGCTTACAGGGGCTGGGACATCCGCGGTGTAAATTAAGTAGAAAGTGGGAGACAAGCATCCTCCCCTGCGGGAGGCCCGCATTGTTCGGAAACTTGGCCTGTTCGTGCATCCTAAACTGATTTACGCCGCTCTCTCCATGACATAGTCACACAGAGTTCTTTCTAAGTTTTCACTTACTCCCAGTCGTAAGATCTTGTACTGCATTTCCCGTTGCCACACCTTATCGAACGCCTTTGATACATCCCGACAAACAATGTCCACGTAACTCTATTCCCGTTTTGCATGGGCTAGCTTTTCCGTGATGAAGTTAATCGCCATCTCCGTACTTCGCTTACTCCTAGAACCAAATTGGTGTGGATTATAGAGAGAGTTTTCCTCCAAGTGAGACACCCGTCTTTTGTTGAGGATCTTTTCGAAGAGCTTCCCGCCAAATTCCAGAAGTGAAATTGGCCGGTAGCTCTCCTTCAACTTTGGGTTCTTTCCGTGCTTAGGCAAGAAAATCATCTTGGCCGTTTTATAAGCGTCCGGAAAGTATCCCGTATTGAGACATGCGTTAAATATTCTTCTCATTTCTTCGATGACACAAGCTGGTGCCTTTTCAAAGTTAAGCTTTGTAAGTCCTGATCCTGATTGTCCTGGGGCTTTATGTTGGAATGAGCGAAGCGCGCCGAGTAGTTCTTCTCATGTAATCTCGGTGTCTCCGTTGCACTGTCTATCCACCTGGTAATGAGGGTGCGTCTTGTCTATTTCTTCGTTTAGCTCGTCGATGATGTTGCTTTCGATCTCTAGGTCATAGTCTTCGTTCTCTTCTTTAGTTATACTGAAGATCTTTTCCCAATAACTTTGGAATATCTCTTCAACTTCTTCTTCTTCCTCTTCGATGTCTCCGTTTTCTTTCCGTAGCCCGATCTTATGCTTCTTTCCAGTCGATCCTTTAAGAATTCGGATCTTCTTCCAAAATTCTTTGGGAGTTGCTTCATGATTGAGGCTATCGATCGCGTCCTCCCATCTTCTGTTCTGCTGTTCGAAGATCACTGACCTAAGGACTAATAAGTTACCTGGCCCAGATGGGGTTCTACCTAAAGTGTTGAAAGAAGTGCGCAATCAAGTGTCAGGACACCTGAGCGCAAATTCCAACATGTCATTCTGAACTGAATGCGTTCCTAGAGACTGGCGTGAAGCGAAGGTGACTCCTATTTTTAAAAAGGAAACCGTAGCCAACCGTCGAACTACTGACCTATCAGTCTGACTTCGATAGTCGGTAAACTCATGAAAAGCATGATGGTGGACAAAATGACGTCGTATTTAGAGTCAAACCTGCTACTGAGGAGTTCCCAGCAGCTTCCGAAAGCAACGGTCATGCCTGACGAACCTTGTGGAATTCTTTCACTTCGTTTTCAGTGAGCACGGTCGAGACAAGGCTGTGGATGTGGTCTACTTAGACTTTCAGAAAGCCTTTGATAAGGTACCACACCGCCGCCTTCTCCGGACAGTGCGAGCGCTGGGCATAGACGGAAAGGTAGCCGGCTGGGTGGAGAACTGGCTAAGTGGCAGACGGCAACGGGTGGTGGTAAATGGACAGTCTTCTGAGTGGATGCCAGTTACTAGCGGGGTGCCTCAAGGTTCTGTCCTATCACCACTACTATTTATCATCTACGTCAACATGTACGGTGACATGGTTGCCAAGATTTACAAATTTGCCGACGATACAGGGCTTGGTATGAACGTTGCAAAGGATATAAATACTGCCCGCCTGCAGGAAGATCTTGGGAAGATTGGGTAGTTGTCGGACACGTGGCAAATGCCTTTTAACGTGAACAAATGCAAAGTGATGCATATCTGCCACAGAAACCCCTAATTTCAGTATATCCTTAAGGGCACTGCTCTTGAATCGAGTGACACTGAGAAGGACTTGGGTGTAACTATCACTAGCGACCTCAAGTTCTCAAAACAGTGCATCGAGGCAGAGAAGAAAGCCCAAAGGATGTTAGACTACATAAAGCGCCAGTTTGGACACCGTAAGAAGGAGATAGTACTTTGTCTGTACAACTCCCTCGTTTGGCCGCACCTGGAGTATGCCGTACAATTTTGGAGTTCTTCATTGCGAAAGGACATCGCGAGATTGCAACGCGTACAAGCCAGGGAAACCAAGTGGATTCCCTCTATCCGACATAAAAGTTATGAGGATAGACTAAGGGAATTAGATCTGTTCCTGCTGGAAACCCGTTGACTGCGTGGTCAGCTCATCGAAGTTTTCAAAATACTTCGAGGGTTCGACAATGTTGACTACTGGGATATTTTCACACTGAGTGAGAACAGAACGCGCAATCACGGCTTCAACCTTGAACTGAAGCGTTACAACCGCAATCTGTGTGGAAATTTTTTCGCTTACAGTATCTGCGGTGAGTGGAACGCACTTCCAGTGAAAGTTGTCAACAGTGAATCTGTTGACCAGTTCAAGTCAAGACTAGACAAAGTCTTGAAAAGTGTCCGTTTAGGGACGCAAAACAATTGAGCAGCCATGTGCCCGCTCGATTGCTAGTCCAAAAGGACCCTCCTTGAATGGACCGTAAGGTCTCCTAGGGTACCTTCTTTCCTTGTTGTTACTCCTTGTTTATTCTTCTTTGAGTTCTTTACGTCTCTGAATCAAGTAAACCGATGCATTCACGATGTTGTGTTCATACATTATCTTCAGTTCACGGTACAGTTCCTTCATATATTCGGTCCACGCGTAGGTCGAGATTGTCCTATATGCGGAATTAGGGATACAAGCCAGATCTGTGAAGAAGAAGTCCGATTTGAGCCACAGTTTGGCTTGCCTTCGTGATCCGGCATAGGATCAGTATATCACCGGTCTAGGATTACCTTCTCATTCGGTAACCTCGGACGGCCGGACTAGGTACGATCATCGTCACCAGAAAAATATCTTCACCGTCACTTTCAAAAATACTTACGATCTCGAAGCTATCATCAATTGAATTATCACCTCGCTTAACTTCACCAGCTTCTTTCTGAACTAGACTTCCCATCCCGAGCCCAAACCTCGAGTATTAGATGTGCTTAATTCAGTGTTTAACTCAATAATAATATTCCATTCGTTCTGTCGGGTGCTATTAAGACGCAAGCATCCTAATGAGTAATTTTCAAGTAATCCTCACGACATTTTTGTAGACTTACTTATTCAGTGCAAAGATTAATTCTATTTATATCTAAAAACGCTGTTGCTTATTTCAAATTTATGTACATTAAAGATTATTTTTGTATCTGTGTGTTTAACTGATTTGGACGATCCTTTGCCAATTATTAAGCAATCCACTCGGCTTAAATCTCAATATTACACCGATCCATCCATGATTGGCTTTTACTGAGTGGAGACACACTCAGGAGATCATCATCTTAGTTTTGATCAAAAGGTACGCCCCGGGGTTATTCTTATTCATCGGAAGTGGTTACGGTAGGTGTATTGGATACGATTCACCCTCGCTTCACCTCGGTGCGGTAATAAAATATATGTTCAGACAGTGGGACTGAGATTACCCACTTACTAAATCTCTACACATCCAACTCGTCAACCATTAGAGCCGTGCCCCAATGTTTGCCTCCAGCCAAACCTAAGACCGCTCCAAAGGAACTTGCAGAGTCGAAATAAATCAATCACCTGGAAATCGTTTTCACCTTGATAAACACTTTGGACTTACTTCCCTTTAAAAGGGTCTATTCAAAAAAGTCTATATTATCTTTATTCTTCTTTGTATTTACATCACTTCTCGCAGGACTAAAATTAATTTCTTTTCAAAGCTTTATCTATGACGGTCATTTTATCATATCACTATCGAAAAATTAATTTGGACCACAAATTTTGTAACTAATCCTTTTGGAATCTTCAATTTTCCTTTGGCCTATGATCGTAATCTGATACGTTTTTCCGCTTTCCTTATTATATGACGTTTTACTTTATTCTTAATTTTATGATGAAGATCTTAAGCAATTTATCAAGAGCTTAGTATGATATGTCTTATTTTTTATCAGTATTAAGTACGTTCAACAACTAATCATTAAGTACACCCATGTTTTTTTAGGGCTGAGGTATCTATATCCCTCAGCCATCATTCTACCCTTCTCAGCCAGGCTTGGGATCTCCCATTGTAGTGTTCATATAATTTAAAATGCATTCTAATAAATTCCAAATTTGGGTAGAAAAATCAAAGTTTTATCGGGTATCTTTGAGAAAATTTCTTCTTTTGATTTTGTGTAAAACACATCAACCATATGGCTAAAATTTTATCACTCTATAGTGTCCTTAAGGAGCCAGAAGAGATCGCAAGTCCACGTAGCTTTAATGTTTAAGTGAAAACCTCACATTATAAAATGCTATTTTTGCAATCACAGAGGATCCCAACGTAATTTCACTTATTTCAAGATGCCACATTTTAAGTTCTGACAAATGCTACCCCGGTGGTCTTAGGCTGTGGAGTAGAATAGCTAAAAACGAGAATTGTTTTTATAGTAGCCATCTCAGTAAAGCTGACCTCGTTCAGATAAAAAGATTGATAGTCTTCTTGAGAGAAAAAGCCACCTACATTTTTTCAAATAAAAGGCTCCAAATTATAGAAAACCCTAGTGTAAACAAGATTGCCGATCACAGACTACTTTGTCTCACTTTCAAGAACCCTATTTTAAATCATCTTTCACCCAAAGCCAAGCAATTTAATTTTATACGTATTATTTTAGATGTGCAACAATCGAAATCAGCTAACAAATGTCACACTTTTGTTCTCTCCATAACCTGCGAAGGAAAACCTCTCTCTTATTCTAAGTTCTCACACGAACACAAAGCTAATAATTCACAGTAACATAAACCAGAGGCTATTTTGAAAAGATAAGAAAATTAATGCATGCCATTATTAAACACAAACCCAAAAGACTTCCAAAAGTGTCTCAGTTGCTCTAATCAATTCTATTGCTCCAGATCTTTTTGAGAAATAAATTACAATGCTTTTGCAAGAAACTAGTTGAGCTGTTACTCACTGAAAGGTTTATGAAGAGGAGCAATACAGTATAAAACTACTGACCTTTTTTTTTCTTTCTAAAGCTCTGATCTGAATATTAAGTTGATAATTATTTACGAGTTTGTATACTGCAGATGCATGATCTGAAACTATCCTATGGATGCATTTTGTGGGTGAGTTTTTACAGATGCGGTTGATCTTTGTAGTCCCTTGTGGTTTATGTCATGCGTAAATTTATGTTACGATTTCGTGAATTTGGTATGAAGTTTTTTCCTCAGCAAATGGTCAACTTTTTGTATTGGATCATGCATTCCCTTCAAAGAGGTACAATTACAATTTTACTTATATATAAAAAAAATCTTTTTATAACCTTCTATTGAGTATAGTAGAAAAATAACTCGTGTTCTACTTCATAACCTAAAAACAAATAAGAACATAAATCTACCCTAGTATTAATTAACATGGCCAGAGGAGCAGTTCTGAAAGATTCGTATTAACACCTCTGATGCCTGCCCTAATTTAATGACTTACACTCTCTTTTATTTAGAGGTTGGCTAAACAAATAAGCAAAGATAATTTGATTTTAGATCTTTCCACAGCAAAATTGATTCATTCTATTTCACATTTGTGCATAGCTCATTTCGGAAAACCAAAGTAAATTGTTCTAAATTTGTAAGAAATTTTCACCCCTGTTTTTTTCCGTCTTCATCAGATATTTAGGAATTGAACCATATTTAGCTTATGCTATGTATTGCGTTAAAGACAGAATTATTTAATCCTGGCATGAATTTTGTACTCGACCATTCTTAGCTGCTCCTTCTCCAATAAAAAATGCATTGCCATTTGATGTAAATACTTTTCCCATGCCGCAACTCATATGACACGAAATATGTTTAGCAATTATACCTAATAGAAATAAACACTCTTTCGCACCACTTTTCTTTTTTAGGTGATTTAGCCAAGCCGATGGCTCTTCTCTTTGCATTTCGGTATTCGTAAAACCCTCAAAGTCAACAAGATAAATACATCTGTGCATTTTCCGGAACACCTCCGCTCATATACAAATTCATCAAAAACTTACTTCTATTTATTTTAACTACTTGCTGAAATACTGATGGCTCAAATGTTATCCCTCACTTTAATTCTTTGGTAAAGCAAAGATAGGTGGTAATAAATGAATCCAAAATCATACTAGACCCCTTCTCTACTGCCATTGTTGCAACCACCAAATGACAGACGATGCCACCCATCTCATCCTCACCTGCCCATCTCTCGAACACTTCAGAGCTGATTATCATGTCACTTCACTCAGAGACCGCTCGCCCTGGTAACATTTTTGAGTGCCTTGACTGAAGAGAACCTGGTCGCTAAAAATTGAGTAGATGGTACTTTATTGGTTTCTTGCAAACCAATTATTTTCAAATTCTCATTCAAGGCTGAAGGCTAATCAACACTTATAGAGGAGAAACATCACAAATACCGAATAATAATAAAATAATTATTGTTATGTATAATATGGAATCTTATAATGTGTGAAAATATAACTCAGTGATACACAAATATACACATGTAAATGTAACCCCAAAACACAAGTGTACAAACCCACCTGAAGAATTATGTATAATGAGGATAAATGGAAGCAGATTGTTCTTCTTCTCCAGAATCACAGAACATTTATGAAGTTAGCAGCGGTACTATGAAAGTGGGTATGTTCCCATGTGATAGAACGGGTTGAGGCCGCGTTAATTTCAACTCTTATCACATGTTATTTAAAACTACGATGCTCCCACGTGCATCTTCGCTTTGAAGCTTGGCGCCTTATCGCAGCCACCTGAGTCAATGATTAAACAAGGAGGTTTATCTTCCCCCGTTCGCCCCCACACGCCGACCTCGCCAGATTGAGTTAGGCTTATGGGCAGATAAGGCATTGTTCCCAGGCTCGGCTGTGCATTCCCTCGAAGCTCCCACTCCATTGTCCCCCACGCAAAGGGAGTGTCTCGACTATTTAGCAGGAAACTTTACCACTAAGATCAGATTGGAGATCCAGATTTTAGTCGCGAAACATCACCCCGACCCTCTCTCACTTTGTGCGCCAAGGGACCTCGAACTCGAGGCACCATCACTTGTCCTAGAAGGAGGACAATATCCCTTAAGTGCCAAGGTTCGAGCCTTCGTGACGCCGAGTCCACAAGGCTTTCCCCTTGTTGTTCAGAAAGAGAACAACGTTAGAACAGCCATTGTTCGTTCGAGCCCGTTGACAAGAAACGGTTCTCACCCTTCCCCCGTTGTTCAGAAGAGAACAACTTAGAACAGCCATTGTTCGTTTGAGCCCGTTCGCCAAGAAACGGTTCTCACCCATTCCCCTTGTTGTTTAGAAGAGAACAACATTAGAACAGCTATTGTTCTTGAGCCCGTTGACAAGAGACGGTTCTCACCCACCCCTGTTGTTCAGAAGAGAACAACGTAGAACAGCCATTGTTCTTCAAGCCGTTCGTCGAGAAACGGTTTCATTCCCAAGACGCCACATCAGGATCATTTTATTCCCCCCCCCCCCTTCGGCTGGAACTCGCCAGCGGACCAAAAATTCCTTCACGTCGCCTTCCACTGCACAACTAGTATAAAATTACGTAAGCCGAACCTTACCTTTGAGTATTTAACCCTTTTGTCAATTCTATCCTGTGCTTGAAATGGTTTAGCGAACCATCTCATCTCTTTAACTTTATATTTGTTTTACCTTTTTAAATCTTTTAATCCTCGGATTAGCCCAAGCCCCCATGACACTTTCCATTATCTGTTTATGTCAATATTTTACGTTTTGTGTATTGTTGATAGTTATTATAGATAAAACTCTATTTTATTAATGATAGGAATATTATTATCCTTGAGCTCAGTTCTACTTCTTAAGCATATCAAAGATACATAATATCGGCCCGCCAGACATCCACGCGCTCTAAAGATAATTAAGGAAGTTCCCTCAACGAATAGTTATATATGGTATATCGTCGAGAGTCCATTCTACGACACCCCATTTTTTCTGCTCCAAAATAAATTCTGAAGAACCTGTGTGGCTGAAGTAGATGACTCCTAATCCTCACCAGTGCCAGAAGTTGGTCAAATATTTCAAAGTTCCAGTAAATTTACAGTGGAACCCTTAATGCATCTGTTGCATAATTAAATACATATTTGATTATAATGAAACCAGGCAATGGCTAAGGCTACTAAGATTGAAATTGAAAATCTAAAAAAAAGCAGCCATGGTTAAATTTTTATAAATTTTATGAACTTTGCCAATTATAATAATTTTAAAAAGGAACTCTAAACTAAATTTTCCCCCTTTCAAAGTATTACGTTGCTAAAATATATAGTTATAGAAGATATATAAAAATAAATTTTCTGAACTTCACCATTAGAAATAACTTTGATAAAAAACATAAGTCATAACCAAACTAAGATGAAATTATTATTTAAATACTCAAAAAATTACCATTCTTAAATTATAGAGTTAGTGATGATGATGATAATGATAAATATATATTTTATTATAATGAAATTAGGTTATATGCCTCTGGTTTCAATATCTTTACTTCGCATTTTGATGTTGACTGTGAAGAAGTTCCATTAAAACTACAGATATAGCGCATTGATCTATTGTCTTCAGAAGAATTAAAATTCTAGTCCATTGCTTGCATGTTTGGCATCAAATACCGCTGTGAACTGTTGTTCTCTAAGATGAAACACCCCGAGAGTAAGCTGCAGTTGAAACTGTTTGATGTCAACTTCAGTCAAACTCTTCATTTAACCTTATTATTACATGTTTTGGGAGTTGAAGCAGGATCAGGATTATCATTAAGAATCAATTACGACTCTTTCCTGTGATTTTAGCTTGTTTTTTTTCTGTCCTCCCGTGGTTAGCGATCCCCGTGCTCCTCTGTGTTTAGCTTTGTGGCTCTAGGGCTGAATAGATCGGAGACCCCTGGTCTAAAGTCTAAAAAAATACTTGCATAGTTTTGAAATGTTGACGCGAGTGGGTCTTGAGTTCGCTCCCAAAAGATTGGCAATGCCTGAAATTTTGAAGGTCTCTAACACAGTATCGATCGTCTCACTTAATCAGAAGCAATTATTTGTCCTAAGTTTCTCGGATTTAGGCCCTTTGAAAGGTAAATATTTATTTATTTATTTTAAGGCTGGTTAAAATATCTTTGCTTCATTTATGCAACTGTCATTTACACTGTTTTTTCCCCCACATCATTAGCACCTTAAATCTCATTGCCGGTCCAAACCTTCTCCACGAAGCTTCCACCCATTGTAGTTAAGGGCACAATTCTGATAGTTACAGCTGACATTGAGCGAATTCTAACCTCTCACCTTCTGCGAGGATGCCTTAGGGTCTCTTTATGTATAAATGTGCCCAGTTTAGGATTTAATTTTTTTAAAATTTTGTATCCTTTTTTCTAACAATTTGTCTTAACCCTTTTCAATGTTGACATAAACACACCACTTTTCGTCGCCACTGATGATGCAGGGAAGAAATCTATCCTTATATCCACGAGTAGCCTTGTAACGAGCAAGCAAACCTGCGGCAATCGTGGTGCGTTGAAGTTTGTTGCTTTTGCTCAAAGCGTGCGGAACCCATGCACCGAGTTTTTTAACTTTCCCCATCGAATGAAGGTGATTCACTACAGTTTTCCAATAACACTCCAATTGTACAGCCGATTCTCTAATTGATTGACGAGGATTTTCATGAAGAAGGTCATTCAATCGATCTTCATCCAACTTAATGGGGTGACCAGAGCGTCCTTCGTTATTAAGATTGAAATGACCGTTTTTGAAACGTGAAAACTACCATTGAGCTTTCCTTTCTGATGAAGCATTTTCTCCGTACAAATCACAAATATCGTGACGAGCTTTGGCCTAGTTTGGATCGTTCCCGTCTCGATTAAAAATGAATAACAACACTGTCGAAAATTCGCCTTTCTTTCAACTTGACATTCCATTTTGAGGGTACAGAACAAAAATTATATTAACACAACTTTTAAATAAACAGCAATGACTTATTACTCAACTTCAAGACGTAGCCTAACCTTTGCAAATTTTGCTCTCATTATTTATTATTGTTTCTTAATATGTGCACAAATCACGTTAACAAAACTTAAATCAACACAACATTAAAAAAAACGCAAGAACTTATTCCTCAACCTAATAATTAGTCAAATTATTCAATGATCTTTTCTTTGTTTGTCATGATATTTCTCTGCCTCTTTTTTAGTATCGTCATTTGCTGTCTCTCAAATTTTAGTTTGTGTTTCATGTTTTCTTGTAATTTGTTGATTTTAATCAATTTCTCACTCGTTTTGAATTATATATTCTACCAGAAATTCTTTTTTAATAAGCATATTCAGTTCTATATATTCGACTATTTCCCTATTTGGTCATTTCCGTCTAATATTTCTATTTTTGTCTAAAGTTGTTTTCGTAGCCTCGCTATTTTTATGCTTGAAAAACTTTTATTATTGTTGTCTTTTGACGAATAGTCACATTTAAAAATAGTTTAAATTATATTATTATTACAGTTTTCTAGTAAGTATAATGATAATTTATATTTTACTCATTAATCTAGTTTGATAGTTTAATTTGTAAGGTGTTTATTTCACTTTGGGCGTAAAACTTTAGCGTCATTCTCCTCTTTCTCCTCTCTTGTTTTAGATCAGTTTTGATTTTACTGCTGAATACTCCGGGGTATTTTTACCTATGTTGAAGGAGCGGATAACTAATAAGTATTTAATGAGATTTGCAATGTTGATGATTATAAGTAATGTATTTCATCTGTCTCCATACATGGTCATCTTCTGTTTTTAGCTTTTGTGGAGGAAGCAGTTCGTAATGTAAAAGTATCATTTCTTCTCCATCTGGGAATTTTTCTACCATTCAACTATTCAGTATTTTTCACCCAATCTGTACATTGACTTCTCCATAGTCATCTTGAACTGAAGGATTTTTCTCTTTGAACATTCCTGAGTGCTACATCTCTTCTTTTTCCTGTGATTGAGATGTTTTTGGTGCCTATAATTGGATTATTTGTCGTGAATACCTAGTAGATATTTAATTACTAGATTTATTCACCTATCGAATATTCCTATAATTTCTCTTATGAATGATGCAATTTCTCTGTGTATGAAAATTACTGCACCATTAAAATGGGTGTGTTTTTTCCTTATTTAAGAGTACATTTTTTAGCATTTTTCAGGATTATAATTCTTTCAGCACAGTCATCTCGTAAGATTACCTTCCCGCACCATAAGCGTGGGAAGGTTATCCTGCAGGTTGGCCAATTTTGACCAAGGGGTGATGTGGAGCACGATACTCCCACCTTCCCGCTAATCTGCCACTTGTTCGATGTAACTTTCTATTTATTTCTAACACACTTCTAAAAATACATCTTTAGAGCAATACTTGAGTTCAACCAGATGCAGCATATAAAGATTACACTATATCAGAATGTCCCACCGGCAGAGATGACTTTTTCATCGATTCGTTAAGAATTTTTACCTTCCAAAATCTTGTCTGAACTTTATTTAGGGCAACCAGGCAATGGCTTGCGCTTCGCTACTAAGATTTAAAATAAAAAAAAAGCAGCCATGATTAAATTTAAATAAATTTTCTGAACTTCGCTAATTAAATAATTTTAAAAAGGAACTCTAAACTAAATTTTCTGAACTTTACCATTTGTAATTCTTTGGGTTTTAAAATATTCCCAAAAGTTCGATACTTATATTTATTCCAAACTTCACCATTCTGTTTTTTGATATTATAAAAGAATTATTAGAAATGACTTTGATAAAAAACATAAGTCATAACCAAACTAAGATGAAATTATTATTCAAATATTTTAAAAAATCCCCTTCTTAAATTATAGAGTTAATGATGATGATGATGATGGGGATGATGATGATATCAATCATAAAAATCGTTTTCCCTCTTATGATTTTGAGGCACTGTAGTCCGAATAATATCACTTTCCACATGGCTCTTTTGATTTTACACTCTTGCCAATCTCTTGATATTATTTGTTTTACCTAACTATTTAAAGTTCTATTATCATAGTTAAATAGAGCAATGAGGTAATTTTTTTAACCGCTATGGTCTGATGATATATTCTGCAAATATACTATTATTCCAGCCACAACCTAATATATTCAATGTCTCCCAAATTTTAATGAACGAACATATTTTTATCTAGAGCTGATCATTTTCATACTTTACTCTGTCCGTACTATCATGATAATTTATCTTTTTCTAGTAATGAATCAGTTAAGTGATTTCCCAGTACATACGAACGAGTCTCAATTCTGCATAAGAGTTCTTTTCTTTAAATATTATTTTCCCTCTAACTCTCTGCCCTTCTTCCTTCTGCAGAAATATTATTACTCCCATTTATACGCTGATTCGATGTCTGCTGCCCAAATGTTTGTATGTGTTCTATAAACAGCTTGTATTGATTAATTAACATCAGAATTCAGACCCAAATCACCGAAGTTAGGGATATTTGGAGGAGAGCAATATTTTATTTATGCTAAAAACAAAGAAATCGAGTAAGGGATTCCGCGGAAATCAAAGGAAAGACTCAAAAACATCGGAGAAGTTTGGGCAAGAATCTTGTAAATATTCTAACTCATGTAAATTATGTTTGTAGCAAAAGCTGAAGCTTTGGAAGAAAGAGAAGAGATAAGAAGAGATTTGTATATAGAGCATGTCTTAAACTGAGTTATCGACATTAAAATTACAGATTTTCTAAGTTTACCCCAGACCTTAGAGGTAAGATTGCCGATGTGTAAACATCTTTTTATGCATCATATTCAAGGTGTTTGGCGATATAATCTACGATCTATTGTTGGTCCGAGTAACTAAAAGCAACATAGAACAAAGTTTTAAACTACAACTGAAAGAATTCGAGTCAATAATTTCAGCCAACTTTTCACGTATATGACAAATTCAATCTGGATTATACTTCATGCGATTGTAGTTTTTAATCCTTTTGTGAATGTTTTAAGAAGAAGTTAGATAAACACATTTTTAACCAGGAGAACCAAGTAAAGGCACTGAGAAAACGAACAAAGTATTTATGTAAAGATATAAACATTTATTAATCGAAGCAAGGATCAACGATACATTAATTCTAGTTTGACGAAAAGCTGCTAACTTTGTTTTATGAATTATGATGCATGGAGTGGTCAACTTAACATATTATCTACATATACTGTTCTGCCAATAAAAGTAGAAAATATAATCCTCCCCTCCCCCCAAAAAACAACAACAAACTCCTGCATGATTTTTTTTCATACCATCTTTGAAGAAGTTATAGTTGTTCGTCATCTTTTTATAGGGGTGAGTTTATGAGTTACCAGTTTATGGTGGTATGCTGACTTGTTACTTATTTATGGGCGTTCGTCACCATATTTGGGGTGACGATGGGTTACCAGAGTGTGGTGTCGGATTAAGGTGGTTAAGGTCTTACTGTTGAGCTTGGTCTGACTCCAAATATTCTTAACTGATAATCCGCGCATCGGCTAGGTTCGAAAGGTAACATGGTTATTACTTGGTAGAAGGAAAGATTTGGAAGAAAATTGCTGGTTTTGTAGGGTTTACGAGGGGCGATCAATTACTTTTGCCAATCGTTGGGAAAAACAGAGGGAGGTGGATGGCTGTTTGTGGGGGTGTTAAGACAAATTGGAGCTATGGACGGATGGATCGAGGACGAGGAATGGACTTGTGACGCGAATAATAATAATGCTACTAATGTACAATTCAGAAACAAGATGCAAGGATCATCTAGATTTCCTCTCCGTCTTATTTATACCAACGTCAATTAAGTGAGGCGTGACTTCTCTTCCCTTTAATTGAACGCGAGGCGGAGCCTATCGGATCTAAGTGTGTTCGTGGGTTCTTTGTTAATACTGCTCGGCGGAGTCAGAGCAGTATATGCCTGTTCAGTGTAGACACGTGTGTATTATGAGGATATTTGCATTTGGCCACCTGATAGTCGCTTTATCAAACTGGCATTCACAGCAAGGTAGATTCTACCGTTTTACATGTTAACGTAAAATCTGGCTGATCAGATTAGACTCTGTTCAAAATTTGCCCAGCTGCTATCTGTTTCCTGACCATTCACCTCACATCTTATACCTCATGAATGCATGTTTCTACATTCGCATGAAAACCCCAACGATTTCGCTTGCATCCTTACAATATTCTCATGTTTTTTTCTCAATTCATATAAAATTGCGATTTAATATTCTACATTAGCCCATTGCCACTACATGGCATATTATTCACTGTTTAATATGTGTGCCCAAGTTCAAGATTTCATAAAACCAACAAGGTGCTTATTTGTGAGGTTCCTCCTTGGTCTACTTCACCTTCCAATTGGGCGCCACAAAGTCTTCCTTATATTTAGATAGTAATAACTCTAAAATTCGCATTTTTAGTTGATGTACACATGAAGTGTACGGAAATTCGTCTAGTAAAATTTACTTCTCGCTGAATGATGCGCATGTTACTAAGACTCTAGTTGAGATATCGTTATTTGTACTGAATATTAACAACAGATATAGTTGAATATAACCTTCAGATAGGTGCGTAAATTTCTAACCTGCTAGTAGAATTTTTTTATTTGTACTGATTAATAAAAATAGATAGAATTGATTATATCCTTCTCACAGGTGCGTATAAAGAAATGCATGTGCTTCTTCCCTCAAAAGTTTATCTAACCCTAAAACCCTCGCAGACAAATAATATAATCACTCAAATACCTACTCCGGCTTACTTACTCGATGGACTTCCTAGATCTCTCTAAGGTTTCTGATATTGAAAGCATGATCTTTTCCCTTGACTTGGAGTCCATTTTACAAATGTTCCTTAATACGGAACAATTTGTTTCATCTTGGATGAGATCTGACACGAAGGCAGCCAGCCCAAGTTTGGCATCCAGAAGGCTACCCTAAATTCCCCTTGAAGTTTGGCACGCAAGAATATCTCTTCATCTCTCCGGATGGAGGATTTTTTAACAAGTTTATGATGTCACCTTTGGTTCGCCAATGGGACTCTGTTTCGTGAATTTCTTCACGAAGAAGAAGGAGAGTGGTGTTGTTTATAAACTACAGATGTCATCAATTTTTACAAATTATAAAGTAAACCAATTCCTGAAAAGGAAAATTAGACCTTTAATTTATTAACGGTTTGTAGTAGAGCCAGAGCGGAGTATTTTATATTGTTGGCCAGGAAGTCCTGACTCACTTATGAAGCAAAGAGAAAACAACAAAATTTTATGGAGCAGCACCAACATTAGGTGAGGATAGTTTTACTCATTCGACTACATTAGGTTAGGTGAGCCATACTCATACGACTACATTAAGTTAGGTTAACCTTAATCATTCAAATACCAGCCCCCTTACGCTGCTGTTTTTTGTTGCTCTTGCACAGTTATTTCTCTTTGTGTAAACGTCAACTCACAGAAATGATTTTGGAAGAAAATGGAATTAATTTTCATTCGCTACAGTTACAAGCGAAAACTTTTTATAGAAGGGTTACTGCGGATGTAATTTGCGATACTGAAGGAGAGGGCACAGTCAGGTAGGCGAAGGTCTCGAGGTTGTACAGAAATTTCAACTGCGTGGGAGTTAATTACCACTGCGAGGTGCGGCCGACCATCAACCTGGTATATCAGACAGATTCGGATGTTGGCGAATCGCTAAAAAAGATCCTAGAGAAAGATAGACTATATTTCGAAGAATAAATGATGGTGTTACTCAATAAATCTTTTTTGCTTTCTTTTCACTTCTTGACTCAGGACTTTTTGGGCAACTTATTAACTAAGAAATAAGCTAAGATGTTTAAGAATAAGTGATTTGGGTTAACCATTAGCCATAAAGAATTTTGTTAAGAATTCGAATACAAAAAAGAGCTGTTATCAGTGAACATAAGTCGTATGCTCTATGGAAGAGGAGATGAATGGCATTACTTTTAAATTTAAACTCACAAAAGCTAAAGAAACTTAACTTAAGGTTAAAATGTGGCGTTTTGGTAAGTAATTGACGTAGTAACTATCTTCTCGAGTAATTTTCGAATCAAGAAATAAATTCAGGAAGAGCAGAAACTGTAAATTATGTTGAAATAATAGAAACATTTCATCTACATAGTGCCTATATAATACTGGTCGAAAAATATCGGAACAGTCATCGATCAAAAGAGTTTGATAATAATACATACAAATATTTAGTTAAGAAGGACCGAGACGAAGATCCGTTGAAACTATTAAATATGTTAATAAATAGCATTATCAAACAAAACTAATGAATTACAAACAAATTTTCAAGGAGAGTTTTGAATAAGGTCGTTCTTACGCCTATTACTTGGATAGAATTACAAAGAACACAAATTTAAATCGTTTCAGGAAGTGAAATTTTCGTGAACACACTCTCAGTATTAAAACTTGGCAGGTAATATTTGAGGACATGAGAAAAGTTATTAATCTCTTTCCAAAGCAAAAGGGAATTATTAATGGTAAAAAAATTCATCGTCAAGTTTACTTCTATTTATTTTCCCTTCCTCATTGGCTTTTCTCTTTGCATTCTCTATGTATACTTTGTCTGAAATTTCCGGCCATCAATACTTTCGAAACTTATACAGGGTGTTCGAAACGTTACTCTGTACTGAAAGTAAATAGTTCCGCCAGGAATCACAGTAGAGAAAGTATACAAGATATCTACTTTAGAAACCATTGAAAGATCCACTCCACTTTTCATATACAGGGTGTCCGTAAAGTTAGTATACTATGAGCGTGGTTACTTAACCCACCGCAATATCTAAAAGGGAAAATTCTTGTATTTTACAAGCGATACAACATTAATGAAGAGAGACATCATAAGCGAAAATATAAGCTTGAGTTTAGCATTAGATGGGTGAAGAATAGCGAGTAAATTTGTGCCTAAAAAATAAAGTTACCCCAGATCTTCAATCGTTGGAGTACACAATTCAGCTCTTATTCATGCCATGACAACCACTTCGCGCACCTCGCAGTGGTAACTGAACCCCACGCAGTCTAGAGAGATAACTTACTAGTGGATGAACTTCTTTCAAGGATGGAACACTGCTAAATAACGGGAAATTTCTACGAAAGCAGATGTGATCTCTATATAAAAAAAAAAACTGGCAGTTTTCCCCAAACCTTTGCCGTCTATGAATTTGTACGCGTGTATAGGCTTAGGAATTTGCGACATTTTTCTCTGCAAGTACGTATCCATGCACGTATTTTCTGTGTATTTTTATTATTATATAGAGCTACGATGCATTGGCACATATGTACATCTGCATGTAATCAAAAAGCGTTACTTTAGCCCATCACGAGTTTGGCCCTCGCACATTCACGTACACGCATATCTGCATTTACGCACACGTAAGGACGAAAAAACGTGCAGATTTACTTATTAGAGTGGAAAACAATTAAGCAATTGATAAACTTTGCGAATATTTTCCTAAACATTCATGACCCTGCATTTCACTAACCTCTCCATGTCGCCACACACCAATGTTGGAAAATAGTAAAGATATTCATCTATAGTTAATTTTTCTATTTTCAAAGTTTATGAATTGGAAGATACTGCCTTTCTATTTCCAATGTGTAAAACTCAGACATTAATTTCATGTTAAGTCAAACCACGCATTAATTTTCCTGCTTCCTGGATAGGATCACCTAATTCTAAAGATATAGTTGAATCCGTGTTACAATATAGAAGACAAAGTTGAAGAATAAGAGAAACATAATTTTATATATGCCGGAGTGAACGCTGCAATCGGGACATTTACTTTAGGTGATTCATTGTCAAGAGAATATGCAATTCACTTGTGATGGAATACGTAAGCTGTTCAGAAAACGTTCAATAGTTACCTAATAAGCCTCATTTCGCAAAGGAATGATTACTTGATCGTGGGATTCACAAACCTTATATTGCGAGGTCCCCACAAGCTGAAAAAATCTACTTTTTGATTAATAAAAAATGCTTTCGTAATGAAAATTAGCATTAAATGGAATTATTGGACATTAAATGGGCTCGTCACTATATGATGGGTACAATTTCGTTATAAATAGAAAAATAGATTTACTCGCTCAAAGTATATTTCACTTTAAATTGCTTCCTAGTGTTGTAATTAACATTCCATTTCTGTATCGTTATTCGTTCCCTCTGATTTATTCTGCATATTTAGTGACTCATCAAATCCTCTCTGACCTCACTACGAGCATAAGCTTCTATGTTTTCAATGAGGAATTCGTTTATGTAGAATTGCTCATAGTCTGGCCCAATAATTGTTCTAGTCCTTGATCTGGACACACCGCTTTTTTTTAATTCGATGGTATTGACCCTATGACTCAATCTACGATCATATATATATATATATATATATATATATATATATGAGGAATTAAATCACATTCTCCGAACACAATTTAATTCAGAACAGTTTCGGTGTATCTCACACCCTTTTTCAACTGACACTGGGTAGAAAATATAAGAGAAGTGCATATAAGCATAACACAAGATCCCCTCTTTATTCCCCCAATCCCCTACTTGTGGCTAATCTGAGGAGGGGGGTTAGGACCAAACATATTGAAGGACTGACATTTCACTATTTTGTTTATTTGCTTTCTTATTACAGGATTAAAAGAAAATTGACCCTCAGATAGATTTAAATTAGGAACTGACGATATCAAGCTCGATTCTACGATTCTTCTCTTAACATAGTTAGCCGATTTAAATACCATTTTACTTCCATTGAAATCGATCATATGATTTTTGTCTCTAACATGGCAAAATATTCCACTGCTTTCCCTGCCCACTTTAATATCTCTTTTGTGTTCGTACAATCTCTTGTCTAGATTCCTCCCCGTTTCCCCTATATAAACTTTATGGCAATCTTTGCATGGTATTGCATATACTCCTATGTTATGATGTTCTTTGGGTTTCCTGGCCATCATCAATTGGTTTAAGGAATAATTATATTTAAAGGCTAGATTAATACCCACTTTTCTAAAGAACATCATAACATAGGAGTATATGCAATACCATGCAACGATTGCCATAAAGTTTATATAGGGGAAACGGGGAGAAATCTAGACAAGAGATTGTGCAAACACAAAAGAGATATTAGAGTGAGTAGCGAAAGCAGTGGACTATTTTGCAGGGTAGAGACAAGAATTATACGATCCATTTCAATGGGAGTAAAATGGCATTTAAATCGGCTAACTATGTTAAGAGAAGAATCGTAGAATCGAGCTTGATATCGTCAGTTCCTAATTTAAATCTATTTGAGGGTCAATTTTCTTTTAATCCTGTAATAAGAAAGCAAATAAACAAAATAGTAAAATGTCAGCACTCCAATATGTTTAGGCCTACCCCCCCCCCAGATTAGCCACAAGTAGGGGATTGGGGGAAAAAAGAGGGGATCTTGTGTTATGCTTATATGCACTTCTCTTATATTTTCTACCCAGTGTCAGTTGAAAAAGTGTGTGAGATACACCGAAACTGTTCTGAATTAAATTGTCTTTGGAGAATGTGGTTTAATTCCTCATCTTTTCTTGCGATATTGCATTAATTTTCATCATATATATATATATATATATATATATATATATATATATATATATATATATATATATATATACATATAGGTAGGCTTTAATTCCTACTGAACGTGCGAAAGTTGGTAAGAGGCGGGTTGGGCCGTAGCCAGGATTCTCACTATAAAAGCCCCACTTGTTACTGGGGGGAGTTTGTGATTATTGAATTCTAAGAGTGCATAACCCAGGTTGAATAAATTAGCCGAAGGGATTCTTAATCAAAGTATTGCCAAGGGTACGTCAAAAGGGAGGAGCCACAAATAAACACTCGTACACAAAATAAATTTTACTTTACACAAATATAATAATTAGCAATAGTTAAACGGTTAAAATTAAGGATTAAATATTAAACACTGACATTAAGCGTCTAGATTTATAATGACTGTTGTAGAATGGACTCTCGACGATATACCATATATAACTATTCGTTGAGGGAACTCATTTAATTATCTTTAGAGTGCGTGGATGTCTAGGCTGGCCGTTATTATGTATCTTCGATATGCTTAAGAAGTGGAACTGAGCTCAAGGCTAATAATATTGCTATCATTAATAAAATAGAGTTTTATTAATAATAAGTATCAACAACACATAAAACGGAAAATATTGACATAAACAGAGAATGGAAAGGGTCTTGGGGAATCGAGCTAATCCGAGGATTAAAAGATTTAAAAAGGTAAAACAAATATAAAGTTAAAGGGAGTGGATGGTTCGCTAAACCATTTAAAGCACAGGATAGAGTTGACAAAAGGGTTAAAGACTCAAAGGTAACGTTCAGGTTACGTAATTATACTTGTTGTGCAGAGGAAGGCAACGTGAAGGAATTTCGGTCCACTGGCGAGTTCCGGCCGAAGGAAGGGGATTAAATGATCCTGACGTGGCGTCTTGGGAATGAGAACCGTTTCTTGACGAACGGCTTGAAGAACAATGGCTGTTCTACGTTGTTCTCTTCTGAACAACAAGGGGGGTGAGAACCGTCTCTTGTCTAAGGGCTCGAGAACAATGGCTGTTCTAATGTTGTTCACAGGGACGGGGGGTGAGAACCGTTTCTTGTCAACGGGCTCGAACGAACAATGGCTGTTCTAACGTTGTTCTCTTCTGAACAACAAGGGGGAAGGGTGAGAACCATTTCTTGGCGAACGGGCTCAAACGAACAATGGCTGTTCTACGTTGTTCTCTTCTGAACAACAGGGGGGGGGGGGAAAACCATTTCTTGTCAACGGGCTCAAAAGAACAATGGCTGTTCTAAAGTTGTTCTCTTTCTGAACAACAGGGCAAGCCTTGTGAACTTGGCGTCACGAAGGCTCGAACCTTGGCACTAAAGGGATATTGTCCTGCTTCTTGACAAGTGATGGTGAATCTCGTAGTTGAGGTCCCTTGGCGCACAAGGTGAGAGTGGGTCGTAGTGATGTTTCGCGACGAAAATTTGGATCTCCAATCTCAATCTTAGTGGTTAAGTTTCCATATAATTAGCCAGGACATCTCCTTGGCGTGGGGGACAATGGAGTGGGAGCTTCGAGGGAATGTACAGCCGAGCCTGAGGACAATGCCTTATCTGCCCATAAGCCTAACTCAATCTGGCAAGGTCGGGTCATTGGGCGACGGGGGAAGATAAACCTCCTTGTTTAAACATTGACTCAGGTGGCTGCGATAAGGCCCCAGGCCTCAAAGCGAAGGTGCACGTGGGTAGCATCGTGGTTTTAAATAATATGTGATAGTGGTTGAAATTATTGAGGCCTCAACCCGTTCATCACACCCCTCCATTCCGGGGGAAGTTGTCACTTCGAAAAAAATGAGAGAATGGACAACGATAGAGCTCCGTTGTGGGGAACTCTTTTTCTTGTACCAACCGTACCTTCCTGCACCTAACTAGTATTACCTCAATACATATGATTATTTTGATCTTTTGATTATAAGAGAAAATAACCTTTAATACAAACTTAATAAAAAAAAGGGGCATGGATCAATGAAATGATATAAAATTAGTACATATGGGACAAAATAATTTATACGTAAATTTATGGGTACAAATATATATACATACAAAAATTAGACATTGAGCGTTACAAAATTCAGACATATACATTAATTAATTATATTACAAGAGAATCTAATTTAAGTCCTACAACACGGTATATACCTACATGGAGATACTAATCCTATGAATACAATTACTCTACGCTATTTGGTAACGCATTCCTACTGAGTGCGTCAGCGACCTGGTTATCGGAACCTTTTATATAATTTATTTTAAATTGATACTCTTGCAAGAGTAAACTTCAGCGCATGATTCGGCCGTTGGAGTGTCACACATTCCTAATACATATAGGCTAACGGACGGTGGTCGGTTCCTATCTGAAATTCTTTTCCTATCAAGTACCTTTTGTATTTGTCTATAACCCAGATAATTGATAGAGCTTCCTTCTTTATAGTGGCATATCTCTTTTCGCGTGGTAATAATCGGCGACTAGCATATGCAACTCGATGACTCGTTCCGTCATCCTCGTATTGAAGGAGTACACCTCCAATGCCCTCGTTGTTCGCGTCAGTCTTAATCCCAAAGGATTTTTCCGCGTTGGGCAACTTAAAAATTGATGCAGAAATGAGCTTACTCTTGAGCTGATTAAAATGGGAAACAGCGACATCATTCCAACGTAAACGATTGGGGGAATTCTTTTTTAGAAGCGAGCTGAGGGGCGCCGGAATCGCAGCGAATTTCGGAACTAGTCTCCGATAGTAAGAAGCTTTTTCTAGGAACGATCTGAATTGCTTCTTATTATTCAGGAGGGGTATGTCGGCGATTGCCTTAATCTTGTCCTCTGGGGGACCTAACTTGCTTTGTCCTATTTTAAAACCCCAGTATTTTATGGTTTCGTGGGCAAAATGGCATTTGCTGGGGCCAATGGTGAGGCCATTTTCGCGCAGTCGCTCGAAAAGAGCTAATAGGGTGGTTAAATGGTGACTCCATTCAAATAGTTCTTGTAGCTGACTCTTTTGATGTGTTGTCAGCTGCGCGTCAATATCCAGGTCAGAGGGTTCAAAAGACTCGCCTGGTAGGGAAGGAGGAGGGTAATCGGCATCAGGTTGGATGCACACTGTCTGTATTACATTAAGGGACTCCGCGGGGTAATCTTCTTCAAGCGCCGATGTTTCGTCCAGTGCTACGAACGTATCTCAATGGGCGCGTTGGGGGTACTTTTTTTCTTGTGGTCCACGGACAGTCTCCGTGTCCTTGTCTTGGGCCTTATCGCCTAAGGGTGTTAGTAATTCACACTCCTTTTGTGCCGTCCTAAAGTCCTGGTTAAGGGTCTCCGAGAAATCGCACGGTATCGGGGTTCTGATGGGGACGGGCTCCTGGGCTTCTTTCTTAGCTCGGCCTCGAGGAAGGGTGGCCTAACACAAAGGGGCGGGACTTATTTGGGGGCTCTGTCCTATAAGTACGGAACAGAATTGTATGGGTGCTGAAAGGACTTCAGCCCAGCCATCATAATCTTGACACTGCAGGTAACATCTAACGACGGGGAATTGGTTCACCCGCCCAAGGTAGTCATGTACCACCGCAAATTTTACGTGGTTAGGGTCCACTGGGGGGAGGAGTTCGTCGGACACGATGAAACACGTACATCCTGTATCCCTGACGAGAGTCGACACTCGGCAGCCGTTCACGCTGCCCTCCTCAAATTTCAGAGTTCCCGATGAATTTTTATCAAAAATAAAATTTACCTGGTGGCCTGACGAAGGGGGAGAAGTTTCTGCTTGGGTCTGCACCACCGGGGGAGCCGGGGTGGCATTAATCTGGTAAACTTGTTGGGCTGCTCCACTTTTAAGCCTAGAATTTTGGGGGCAATTCCAGCTCATGTGGTTTTCTACACCACAGGTGAAGCATATGATTGGTCGCTTCGGGAAGAGAGATGGAGGAGAAATCTTAACGGGAGGTTTGTGTCTCGTTGTTGGTTTTGGGGAAAAAAGTTTTGAGGTTTTCCGGTGCTCGGAAACTTCGTCGGCTTTCCTGTGAAGGGGCGGGAATCCTTTCTTCTTTCCTTGTAGGGGGATTGGCGAGAAGTTCGATTCTCCTTTCAGTATAAATTATGGCTTGCGGCATAGACATCCGCTTCTTCGATACATTCTTTAAAGGTCTGGCACCGACGATCCTTGACGAACGCGCGGATCTCCGTCGGAAGAGAGGCCAAAAATTAATCTCGCAACACGAAGTCTGTTTAGGACTCGTAGTTAGGATTAACCTTTGAGGATTCTTACCAAAATTTATTATTCCTCTGAAGAATGTATCCGAATTGACGGAACGTCTGTTCGGGTCTAATACGACCTCCTCGAAATTCTTGGCGGTAGAAATCGGGAGTCATATTATGAGCGGCCAATAACTCAGCTTTTAAGGTGCTGTAGTGAATTGTACACTCAGATGGTAAGGATATAAAAATTTCGCGCAATTGACAATTTAACAAGGGAAGTAGTCTGACTACACCTTCAGCCTCCAGATCCATGTTATTGATTTCGAGGATCCTTTCGAAGTGGGATAAAAATGCTCCGAAATCCTCTCCGTCCTTGAAATTGGGGAGCTTTAATGAGAGATTGGGGAGGGGCTTCAGAACGTGAACTGGATAACTGTATTTCTGCTTCAACACGAGCTAATTCAATCTGATGGTTAAGCTCAGCTTGTCTTTAGCGTTCCTCTCTTTCTCTTTCTTTTTCTTCTCGTTGGATTTCTCTTTCTTCTCGTTTGATTTCTCTTTCTCTTTCTTGTCGTTGGATTTACCTTTCTATTTCTTCTCGTTGGATTTCTCTTTCTCTTTCTTCTCATTGGATTTCTCTTTCTCTTTCTTCTCTTAACTTTTCTCTTTTCGTCCTTTGCTCCTCTTGAACGTACTCAATTAGTTCTTTTCCGGAAAGTCCCAAAGATTCTCCTTGCGCTTTAAAGATTTCGAACTGAGTCATATTTGCACTTTAGGGCGCAATAGTCAACCAACTAAAATTCCTTGCAACAAGAATTATGCCTCTATAGAATTAGCCTACCTAAATATGAGCACTGACCCATTCGTACTTGGTTTCTCGATCTAAATAACCACTGACTAAAATCACGAAAAAAAAACACAAACAAATTATTATAACAGTTCCTTGAGCTACTCCAGCTTCTTAAGTTTCAAAAATGGGGATAGCAATCTTTGAAACAAAATGGAACTACTATACTCTATTATTATAACGAATAACACTATGCTTTACTCGACTAAGACCAGTGTTTGCAAAGATATAGCGTTGAACCTTACACATTGGATACCAAATGTAAATAGTAAATATATATATATATATATGTCGTATAATGGACTCTCGACGATATGCCATATATAACTATTCGTTGAGGGAACTCATTTAATTATCTTTAGAGTGCGTGTATGTCTAAGCTGGCCGTTATTATGTATCTTCGATATGCTTAAGAAGTGGAACTGAGCTCAAGGCTAATAATATTGCTATCATTAATAAAATAGAGTTTTATTAATAATAAGTATCAACAACACACAAAACGGAAAATATTGACATAAACAGAGAATGGAAAGGGTCGTGGCGAATCGAGCTAATCTGAGGATTCAAAGATCTAAAAAGGTAAAACAAATATAAAGTTAAAGGGAGGGGATGGTTCGCTAAACCATTTGAAGCACAAGATAGAGTTGACAAAAGGGTTAAAGACTCAAAGGTAACGTTCAGGTTACGTAATTTTACTTGTTGTGCAGAGGAAGGCGACGTGAAGGAATTTCTGGTCCGCTGGCGAGTTCCAGCCGAAGGGGGGGGATTAAATGATCCTGACGTGTCGTCTTGGGAATGAGAACCGTTTCTTGAAGAACGGCTTGAAGAACAATGGCTGTTCTACGTTGTTCTTTTCTGAACAACAGGGGGGGGGAGAACTGTCTCTTGTCTACGGGCTCGAGAACAATGGCTGTTCTAATGTTGTTCACAGGGACGGGGGGTGAGAACCGTTTCTTGTCAACGGGCTCGAACGAACAATGGCTGTTCTAACGTTGTTCTCTTCTGAACAACAAGGGGGAAGGGTGAGAACCGTTTCTTGGCGAACGGGCTCAAACGAACAATGGCTGTTCTACGTTGTTCTCTTCTGAACAACAGGGGATAGGGACCGTTTCTTGTCAACGGGCTCAAAAGAATAATGGCTGTTCCAAAGTTGTTCTCTTTCTGAACTACAGGGCAAGCCTTGTGAACTTGGCGTCACGAAGGCTCGAACCTTGGCACTCAAGTGATATTGTCCTTCTTCTGGACAAGTGATGGTGAATCTCAAGCTTGAGGACCCTTGGCGCACAAGGTGAGAGTGCGTCGTAGTGATGTTTCGCGACGAAAATCTGGATCTCCAATCTCAATCTTAGTGGTTAAGTTTCCCTATAAATAGCCGGGACATTTCCTTGGCGTGGGGGACAATGGAGTGGGAGCTTCGAGGGAATGCACAGCCGAGCCTGAGGACAATGCCTTATCTGCCCATAAGCCTAACTCAATCTGGCGAGGTCGGGTCATGGGGCGAATGGGGGAAGATAAACCTCTTTGTTTAAACATTGACTTAGGTGGCTGCGATAAGGCCCCAGGCTTCAAAGCTAAGGTGCACGTGGGTAGTATCGTGGTTTTAAATAACATGTGATAGTGTTTGAAATTAACGCGGCCTCAACCCGTTCTATCACAATGACTCAATGGGAGTATCAATCACTGTTAATTAAATTGGTAATTTAAGAATAGAGGAACACTGGGTTTACAGATTACCATTAATTGTGATGGATTTGAGAGGCGACTACTCAGGTCCAGACGGGGTGGTTCGGGTGGCGTTAACACGAGTTTTCTGGGAGAGGGGGTTTAAGACGACGGGTTCGGGGCTGCCTGTTGCAGTTTCGGTTAGTTCACTCCTAACTGGATGTGACACTAACAAATAGTAACTTCCAGTAACTATTTGGATGTTCCTTTTCTTTCTCAAGTTACGTTGAGCAACAGAGCGTATTCTTCTAGTCACAGATACTGCGGGGCGGGATTTACTTCAGGAACACTTTGAGACAGTTACCAAGTTATCTCGGCGGCGCGTTGACAGTCGATACGTTACGGCAACGACTCTCGTTTAACGTGAGGATTACGAGATTAGGTTTGGGACACTGCTATAGAGGGATGAATGGCAATGTTATTTATATCGCGGATTGGGGGAAATCGAGAGAGAGATTCCTTTCACGATAATTCGCTTATCGCAGCGCCTTGTGCACAATCTCCATGGTATCATAAAGAAGGCAAATAGAATTTAGGCTTCTCTGTGAGATAGGCCTTCTTTCGTCAGACTTCCTGTCGCCAGTTGGGGGAAGGGTATGGGGGGTGAGGCGATGAAGGTCAACTCCACCGACCAATTCCTTTCGTTCCCACGATTGTCTGGTGGCATGCGAGTATGGACGTTCCATACCCTCACACATTTTCTCGTCGCTATATGATGGGTACAATTTCGTTATAAATAGAAAAATAGATTTACCCGCTTAAAGTATGCTTCACTTTAAATTGCTTTACAGTGTTTTAATTAACATTCCATTTCTGTATCGTTATTCGTTCCCTCTCATTTATTCTGCATATGTAGTGACTCATCAAATCATCTCTGACCTCACTACGAGCATAAGCTTCTATGTTTTCAATGAGGAATTCGTTTATGTATACGATGAATAGTGGCTCATATTTTTGGAAAATTGCAAATTTCATGAATACTTAAAAATGCAAGAAGTTGTTTTTCATCTTGATTGCAGTTTCCTCTATTTAATTCTATTCATTTTATACATAAGGTAAGAAATATCTTTCTATCGATATGGCAAGGCAATAGAGTGGTAAAGAGATAGCTTGGAGAAATATATCAATTTTAACGAATCCGAATTATTCATTGTCTATAATTTTCATATTAACATCAATTGCTAAGAGTTCTTGGCTAATGATCTTTGTTAGTGGGCTTAAAAATATGAGGATTTTTCCATAACGGATTGGGATCTCTCACCCAGTAGATAGCTATAATAAAGAGTGATGGGGTCACCCCCATCACCATTAATGAGGATCCTCACAATTTAAAACTTTGTTAACATCAGGACCCGCAATCCCGTTCATAATCCTTAATACCTCGGGTCGTGTATTTTATAATGAGTCCAATTCACAAACCCCTATCTACCTGACGTTATATTCATGCCTAATATCGTCTTCCATTAGCATTACTTTGCTGTATGTTTATACTAGTTCCATCAAAGATGATTGCGCCCTTTTTCAGTGTGCTTGCAATCGACTCACGGCCATACCATACGAATCTATGAAAAATATAAAGTGTTAGTTTGACAATTGAATCCATCTGGAAAGTTGATTTCCCCTCAACCTTTTAAATTGACCTCCATTGTCCCTTCAATCATGTTGAATCCGTACATTGTTACCTTTTTACTTCTGAATCTAAAGCAGCCATCGAAGTGCATTATAGGAATATCGTTTCGGGATATTCGTTTCCATCATCGTAATAGTGTTTTTCAGCATTGTGATTTCTTTATATTGTCTGTAACAAAGAGATGCGATTGAGTTGACGCTTCAAAATGATTTATTTTGTATTTCATTTTAAATAAGTTTTATTTTAAGTGTTACATTCTAAATGCAATATTTTTACACTCAATTAAATCTTTCACTCTAGCGAAAGATGTATAATTTAGTGTTAAATTTCCCCTCCTCTTCCGACTCAAACTAATCCAGAATAAGCTCACCCTTCTCTAATAAAGTAGGTGTATATAAAATTCGCTGTAAAAAGTGCGATGAAATATATATACAAGAAACGGGACGTAGCTTATCTCAGAGAATTTATGAACACAAGTATTCAGTGCACAAGGGCAACATTTCCAATGCAATTTAAGACAAATAGGTAGTTGAATCCGTACAAATGGTTTCTCTTCCAAACTTTAATCTGTCGAAATGGAATTTTAAATAAGATATCGAGGTTAGCTCGTTTATCGCCTCCCAAATAGGTATCACCTGAGCACTAAAATGAGCCAGTCACTACATATAAATTTTGCCTCCGTTTTTATTTTTTGTGTGCGCCGCTCATTTTGTATAAAAGGAATGTATTAAAGTAATATTTTTTCAGTCTTTGTACAGCTCAACGATGGAGCGTGATGCTCCAAACTAGTCCTGTACTTGTTATCTAATAAAGTCGTTTTCACTCATCCTTTGTTTCTTATCTTTCATCTATCTAATTCTCAAGGTTCTTTTCGCTATATTTTAAAAGCGGCCAACCAAAGATCACTTAATTTCTTGTCATGCTTAAATGCCGGGCTAACCTAGGTCATAAAAAGAGCATATCATCACTAAAATTCTTAAGAAACAAAAGCAATTGGCTCAAATTGTTGTTCTTCGGAAATTTGTGATTCTAGAAGACTATCAGGAAGAGATTGAATCAAGGCGGAATCCATCATAGAGTCCCATTTATAAAAGAAAGAATAACACATGAAAACAGTGCACTTGGCATTGCCTTTGCTTATTTCCACATCGACCAATATTTGTATTTTGGGTAAAAGTGGAATTTAGAAAGGAAAAAGATCTTCTCCAGCACGAGCCATGGGAAAAGACATTTGTGTTGGTAAAATAAGACAAGGTAAAAAACAATTATAACCTGGAGGTCCTCAAGCTAATATTTTCACTATAATCATTATGTACGACTATAGGTGAAATTCCTTAGTCAAACTTATAAAGGTTATACTATTTTATTTATAAGCAAACCAAAAATCCAATGAGTAAATACTTTCAGACTCTAGATCAGTGAAGCAATTGGTAACGGTGAAAACATGGAATATAGCACGAATTTATTTTGCCTAAATCTATTTTTTGCACAAGCTTCTGAAGGAATTACCATATATATATATATATATATATATATATATATATATATATATATATATATATATATATATATATAAAAGAGAGAGAGAGAGAGTTGTGATCAAATTATTATGGATTTCTTGAAAATTCGCAATTTTTCTGGTAAAAAAGGTTATATAAAGTTATTTTATTGACAAGTAATCAATTTTTTTTCATACATATGGCAAAACCTTCCTTCTTGCATTCATTAATACTTGGTTTGACCTCCTTTAGCAACTTTAGGTGCTTTAACACACACTGACATGCCAGTGATTAAAGTTTTACATAATTGCTTGATTCTTTTAGAATGAAACCAAACGTAGATAAGACATTCTATGAGCTTTGCTCCGGTTGTTATGGAAACTGTGTGTATTTCATTTTTAGAAATATACCATAAACTCTCAATAGAGTCTATGTGTCGGGAATTTCCAGGCCATGATAGCAGTTCAATGCTATTTTGTGCACACCATGTCTTCAATGATCGCTCCGTGTGACAAGGAGCCGAGTCTTGCTGAAATATACATGATCTGTCACCAAACCTCTTCCAAAAGCTCACAAGTACAATCAGCATGAACATTAGCTCAGACATGACGGACCCGTCTCGTGGTTTTGGTAAGCCTAGGCTTCTTTCTTGGACGGTAGACTCGTAATTCACTTCCCAGTAACCTCCTATTTACTGTAATTCGAGAAAGATTAATGCCTTTTGATAACGTTTGGTGGCAATCTTCCTAAAAAATTTGCTTTTGTCCTTAATACCCATTTGTTTTATTTTCCTGTGTGTTCTTGGTGTTGTTTTTCTAATCCATCCCTTGTCGACTCTGAATTAATACAGTTTTCTTTTTTTTTTATTGCATATTGTTTGAGAGGAGAAGAGCTCTCCAGGAAGTTTGAAATTTGAAAACTGAACCGCTAATGGGTGCCGAGTCTCCACCCTCGTCCGTGGTATTAAAATGAACTTTTTCCCCATTTGGCCCCTGGCCACAAAATGTTTGTGGTAGTCTGGGACCTCAAACCGCTTTCCCATTGTAAACTGTTACCTGTAGTGTCAACACATTTTAGGGTGGGCTGAACTCGTGTCAGCCCCTATCAAAATTTGCTCCGTCTTGGTAGGACAGTGCCCCCAAGTCGCATCTAACCAGGTGGCTCAGCCCGTTATCACGAGAGTCCAGGCAAAGAAGGATTCACAGGCGCCTGCTGTCCTTAGAAACGACCAACTTAAGCCCCAAGGAGACAAGGTTCGGACGATAGTTGATATGCCCCTCCAGGATACAAAGAAACAGCTCCACTTTTTCATGAGGTCTTCCTCACTTTATACGAGTCTCGTCCCCAACTTCGCATTTTTGGCCGCCTCCAATGTGTGAACTGCTCAATAAAAATTTCCAAGATCGCATCGTCTGGAATTCGAAGCCAATTGCTCATTTCTATCAGTTAAAGGGTAAATTGGCACCTGCCATCATTCTCAGGTTGCCTGATCCCAGTAAGCCCTTCGGGACCCGAACAGATGCGAGCAACAAGGGCATCGGTTGCGTCCTTCTTCAGTACGGAGACGACAGTCAGAGTCACCCTGTGCCCTACGCGAGTCTCAAATTGCTCCTAAGTGAGAGGAATGATGCAGTGATAGAATAGGAAGAATTAGCTATCATTTGGAGCATGCAGAAATTCAAAATGTAGCTGGTAGTCTGAGAATTCATTATAGAGACCGATCACCGCCCGCTGGCATACCTCCGTAACATTCAAAATCATAATAGTCAAGTAATGAGTTGGAGCTTATTATTACCGGAATTTCAGTATCGGATAATGTATATAAAGAGTCGGAAAATTGTATCGCCGATACTCTTAGCCATAATCCTTTGGGCCATGACCCCTGCTAAATTGTAATTGTAAGTGCTCCATACCTATTTGTCTATTTTTTTAATTAGTATAAACGCCAGCTAGATATAAGTTAACGGACAATTATTTCTCTGTGTATGTAGATATATATATATATATATATATATATATATATATATATATATATATATTTCTTTGTGGATATGTACGTCTGGGACGCACAGCGCCCTTGTATATATTAAATTATTATTTAGAATTCTGGTCCAGCGCCCCTATATGTGTATATGTACCACCGTGATCTTCCCGTCAATTGTGTAGGATGTATCTTTTTTTAACTACGTTCCCCCTTAATTCTATTTTAGGCGGCGGAAATCTGTAATAATTAATTTCATTTCCCATTCATATGTACACGCAGTCGGTTGTTGGAATTAGCTTGTACACCTGCTCGACGTCTAGTCAGGAATTGCCTTATCTCCCCCAACTCCGAAAGTGCCGTCTTTTTGGATGGGAGTGATGTAGACGAATAAGGTCGAAGCGCGAACACATGCCCTTCTCTACCCACGTGGTCTCCAGATTACCGCATGGAGCTTTGAAAGTGCGACTGATCTACGGCGAGGATGCGGTCCACGCCGTTATATTGCACCCTAGCTCTATTTGCTTAGGGACACATTTCTCTCGTCTCACATGGTCTTCCAGTCAGCCTTCTTGCCCTCCGGCATAGATCAAAGTTCTTCGAACATTCTACGCCAACTTTATCTCGGTTCCCCCGAATGAGTTGCTGCCTTTTCCCCAAGATCGCACAAGTTGTGGAAGCTCACGCCAAACCATCATAGCCATCCTGCAGAGCGTCTATATAATCACCCGACTCGGTTTAGCGTGAAGCACTATAAGACTACCCGTCTAACACTGCGTAAGAACTACGGACACGCTTACGCGTCGCAATCGGATACAACGGCGATTATGATTCAAAAACGAAGGCTGAATCGACATCCGTGAACTCTGCCATAGTCATTCGGCGAGTATCTGACGAGGATTTCCATCTCCGAAGGCCAAACTACGTGTGCTTCCTCATCCACCCCGTGAGGTGACCCAACTTCCCCATCGCAATCACTCTATCCCGACTGGCCCTTCTCTTCCTCTAAAACGTAAGCAGTTGCAACCGTTGACTCCTCTAGATTATTCTATAATTTAATCTACCCGATTTCTCCCCTCCTTTGTGTGTGAGCCTCGGTTTAAAATCTCCTTTTAATCACAATCCTAATCCCAACCACAAATCTTATAATTATCCCTCCTGTGTCTCGTGCTGACATTTAATTTCGCCTGTGGTATCATTCCATTTAAACACTATAACTGTGTATATTCAAATTCTATTTCTTTTGATTTTATTAAAGGTATATTTTCGTTATTGTCTTTCAATTGCATCCTTAAACTTGTATCAGCTACCAGTTGATCTTTGGCAAACTTGCACTCTGAATTAATTGTTTTAAAAGGGCACCGCAAATTTAAAAGTAGACCATGCTAACTGAATTCATAACTATTTGCCCTTTACGAACCGGCTTAATCGAACTTCAACCCCAAACCCCCAAAGGGCATATATATATATATATATATATATATATATATATATAATATATATATATATAGAGAGAGAGAGAGAGAGAGAGAGAGATAGAGAGAGAGAGAGAGAGAGAGAGAGAGAGAGAGAGAGAGAGAGAGATAGAGAGAGAGAGAGAGAGAGAGAGAGAAAGAGTGTGTGTCTGCTGGTCATACCAAGATAGTGCACTATCACTTAATACTTAATAAAACTTTGATCTGTCGAACTTTCTGATGACTCAAGTTACTATCTTTACTCATAGCTGTTCACCTTCTTTTAATCTATAACACTGCAAGAAAAAAACGGTTACTATAATCAACATGAAAACAAAATACACACTAGTTGAATTACTGGGTAATTAAAAGCAAAAGAAAATTGCTCGCACACCCTCACCTTGACATGACTGAATTCGACTGAGGCATGAGACTAACAGTTGCAGCAGTGGAAAAAATCAAATCAGTGTTGGCTTCTTTAATTTCAGCAAGCTTGCTAGAAAATGAAGCAAAACACTCTAATATTTTGTCTTTAAAACTGTAAAATAGTTATTTCATACTAATATGATGAAATATCTCATTATTGACTCATTAAATAATTTTAAGTTACCTTTTACCAGAAAAATTACGAAGTTGCGAGAAATCCATAATAATTTGTTCACTACCTAATGTATATATATATATATATATATTTATGTATGGTGTGTTTGCGCCTGTGTGTGTATTACTTCTAATGTGTGAATTACTAAAAATTGCGATTTCTTTTCCGCTCTACCCCGTGTACTCGTAGCTTTTAGCATCGAATTTGTTCCTCCAATTTACAAACTGAATTTCTCTCAATATTTTTTAGCTTTTATGAAACCTGCAGCTTATTTGAAGTCATATGCCTCCTATCATCAAATCGGCAATTTTGATCATTTAAAATGTTTCCTTTACTCTAATGGATTTAGATAACTAAAATTTCAAGCCTAAAAGAAATGATGTAAAAGAACTGAATATATTAGTTTCGGATAAATTCCTAGTAATTTGGCGTCTCGATAAAGGTAGTGGCGCAGCTTTCAGGAATAGAGATGATTATATATAAAAAATTATCACATTTCTATACGATACAAGAAATTTAAGATTAACTCAATTATTAAAAATGTTAAGTTTAAAATTGAATACAAAATTAATCGTGTATAACTAAATTCAAATAGTTAAAATTTATCTAGGCAGAGACATACGAGTATGATCGCCTTTTCGCTTCTGTCTCTTACCCAAAATTCTATACGGCCTCCCCAAATTACAAATGCCTTTAACGTAATTTAAACCCATTTTCGATGAAATAAACACTCCTTCCTATACCTTGGCAAACTTTCTTATCCCTTTGCTCTTGCCCATCACCACAAATTTACTCCTTCAAGATCCTACAAGCTTGCACCAATGGCCGCCTTACTACTTCCCTGATGGTCTCATATGTATATGTGTAGGTCGAGGAGTGGCAATGAGCTCTCTACTTGGTGTTCTATTCGAAACAATTTTCACGAGAATCGAGGAAAATGCCACTTTTAAGAACAATCTTCAAATGAAACCACGAACTTCGTCCGAATTATTCATGCCCTACTCATATATGCAGACAACTCTAATCTTTTTCTTACCTTCATTCAAATTTTTAAGGAAAATTACGCTCTGAATTTCACCTATGAAACCGAAAACTTTTCCATGTTACCATTTCTCGACGTCCTCTTCTATTCTCAACTCACATGTTTCCTGACTGTAGTCTACGTTAAAGCGAGAAATCTGGGCTTTTTCATGAGCGGAATTTCCGAAGGTCTTGATTGATATAAAAACTTCGTAATAAAGGCTCTCATCAATAGAAGCTTCACTCACTATTCTAACTCAAAAGCAGTTGATGCAGAATTAAAAAGATTATCTCAGCTGATCATCAACAATGGCTACCAACAAAAGTCGATTGACAATGCCATAAAGCAAAAGCTGGACTGTCGGGGTATTCGTAAGCAGAAACCTTTGGTGCAGAGAATGCAGTCTACTCACGTTGCAGGCTGCCAGATGGATAGACCAGCTGCACAGGGCTAATAAGAGGTGAGTGTGTGAGGAGATTAATGGTTAGTCAAAGGGAATATTTAAACACCAGGTTTGATTCAAGGTTATTGAAAGATTAAAAAAACAAAAGTAAACTTAAATTACACTAATAATGCTAATTATGGAAATGTCTACAAAGGCAAATGAATGGGAGAATAATCTCGCCCTCAATGAAATAATAAATCAAATGTTAATTGGTTTAACAGGGATCAAAATATGGTACTTGGTCAGACAAAAAAATTTGGAAAACACAGGAGAGTCCAATTAAAGGGTCGGGAGGAGGTTATCAGCTGGCGAGGACAAAAGAGGGATTATCCTCGAAAAGTGGTAAAAGGGTTTTACCTTGACGGCTTGACTCTCGTCAGAAGAATGATTCTTAGAGGCGAGGTTGTCTTGCGGCTCGAGGGCATTGTACTCTTGACAGAGGGGTCGGAATTACGTTGGGCACGAGTAAGGTAATTTATAGGCTGTGTGAGACACTCTCAAATTTGGATGAGTAATCTCAGACGAGGGGCGAAGTTTCCTTGACGGGATGAGAAGAATGGTTCGCGCAATTCTCCAAAGAAAAAGTCGTTTCACAAATCTGCTGATTGACTATGGCCAAACTCACGACAATCTGTCTAGCCGACGAGATCTAACTCCGAGGTTCGACTAGAGATGAGGGTCTATATCTTCACGAAATGGCGGGCGGTACTCTCTGACGAGTTACGGGAGACCTTAGGTTAAATACTTTGCTGGGCCCCTCGCTAGAAAGCCTCCAGGCATGGCAGTTTCTTGGAAGTAACCATTGGCACCTGTCTCTTTAGGACCAGACGAGATCAGACGATCGGGGAAGCTTCTTCTCTGGTCGACCCTGGGCTCCAGGCCTGAAAGGGTCGGAAAAATTCATCTCAATGGGATAGGCCGATTGATCTAACACAGATGTTACCAGCCGCTTTAAAGTTTTCCCACGCGAGAATAGTTATCTCTCCTTGCATTTAGAGATCAAGCTTAGACACACGTTTCTTTGCTTGCAGGAGGTGGATCAAGGTGAACCTAAGGTACCGTTCCCTCACATGGACTAATAACACAAACTAACACAGAAAATGAAAAACAAAGTACAATCGGCCTTTATTACCAAGCGTTTATCAACAAAGGATATAAAAAGGACACGAAAGTTCTCAAAGCCATATTCGCCGTAACATCACTACCACTGAACCCCCCCACCAAAAAAGAGATTAAATTTGCAACATATTATAGGCGGAGGAACCTTGCGCTCTTGTTATAAGGAACAGCTGACTTCCCACAGGACACTTTCCGGCATGTAACCTATTTTACGAGTATACATGTATCATCGGTGACTGTGAGCATAACACTACTTTGTACGTTGTGATCATATCTTCAACCCTGTTACGGCGTTTATCAGCACATTTTCAAGATGAAGCCATAAAACACTACACTTCGAAGCACCGCACGACTCTTACAAAATAAATTCTATATGGCAAAACTATCCTCATCCTCTGAGCGCGCGATCGCAGATGACTGTGCATGGATGAAGCCAGCACCATATGGAAAAGAAGCCCCAAAGTAATGATATAGCTCCAGCCAAAAATCAACTCGCCTACCTTTGAAATCTTAATGTCAACCGCATTGCCTCATAATCCATCTTGCCTTACATTCTTTTATTAGCATGATTATGCATAAATAGCTCCAATTTTTTTTTCACCGTGTCTACACATCAAATACTGCACTTCTATCCACTGAAGAGCGTATGAATATACTATTCGCGGGTGACATATCTCAACTAATGGTGGCATAATACATAAAGCGCCAATCTCAAACAAGATCGGTGGGAAAGAAATAAGAAGAATAAAGTAATGCGAGCAAAAAATGGAAAATAAGCAGAATTCGAGAAAATTTAAAGATAAAAACAGTGTACAGGACATAGATAGCGGATATGTACGTAGAGGATTAAAGATATAAATATACAGTCACAATTATGAAGTGCTGTGGTTGACAATAACACTATCAGGTAACACGAAAACGTAAGTGACAGAATTGAAAAAGGAAAAGTTGGCATAAAATTACTATATAAGCTAATATTGCTCAATCGGAAGGGCATCAAACTAATTTACCTATCAATTATTCATCCTACATTAATCTATCTGACAATTGATAAGTTCACTCTCTCAAGCACACAGAGTTGCATACAATTTAAAATAAAACGATATATTTCATAAACACGAGAACAATAAAAGGAGGAAAAGGGAGAAACCTGGCAAGAGAAGCAGAAATTGAACCTCTCAATAAGCTAATTAGGAAAAGACCACAATCAGTCATTGAAAAGAAAAAGATAGAAAATTAGCGAGAAATTAGAGAATCAAATAGTGCAAAGGGCAAGGTGTTGGCGGCAATGAAAAGGGAAGAAGAAGATAGAGAGATATTTACGTGAAAAATAAATAAGACAGCCACCGGATATAACAAAGCATCCTTGAAATTTAATACCGATTATGACAAAAATTCCACGAATTAACAATATATATTAAGATAAAAAAGAGACAACGATAACCCAATATATGGTCACTTAACAGAGAATTACCGAATTGGACTAAAATACTAAAATAAAGACCAATGACTTCAAAAGAGAAGAAATACATTTACAATAGAAGAGATAATAAACGAACAACAAACTCAAATCCATTTTATGAGAAACAGTTAAAGAGTTAGATAACCACGAACATATACAAAGTAAAACAATAATAAAATAGACACTAGTATCAAGCTAATAAAACTACAAACGGTTTGAATGTTTAAGATTTAATTAATAAAAAAAAACAATACAACTTTAAGTACAATAACATAAAACTAGGGGCAATTAATCTCCTACTCGTTTTCAAATTAAACTTTCATACTATAACAAAGAGTATCTTGGCCTCTAAGCAAACTTGCAACTATCCAACTTCCTTCCTTTGCTCTCTAATCCTTTACTAATCTCTTTTCAAAACAGGCTATACATACAAACGTGGAATAGGCTCAATGATTAAACTAAAAAGAAAACAGGATAAAAGAAAAAACAGAGTGGTATTAGCATCATGTTTAGATCTAGGCCCAAGACCATATAGATCAACTGTCAATTCTTCAACTAACTTCTTACCATAGTACCTCTTTTTCCTCTTCTTTCTCTCCCTATAACACCCTCCCCCAAGCCTCTCTTCATGTGCATCCGGGCACAGAGCGGGTGGTGGTGGGGAAGCGGGGGAGTCCGTGCTCTCTCTCCAGCCCTCTCGTCCTCATCTGTTGGAAGGAGAGGGGCTCGAACACTTTTATTTTAGAATCCTTCTGGATAAAAGTAGGTTAGCGAACTACTACTAGTACTATTCTCTCGCACTTTTTCTCCTATCCTATTCTATTATATTCTATTCACTCAGTTTGCCCCGAAGATAACCCGCAAAAGGGTCAAACTACGTCTTGGCTTATAAAGGAATGTCGCTAGCCATAAATTTTCCTCACCTCACGCTTTCTGAGTAGAGAATGGCGGGTAGGGTTTAAAAACTGCACATAATCCCAAAAGAAAGATGAAAAGCGGAAGCACGGTAATTTTGAACTCTATTAACCCTTAATTGGTATCGTTGGGTCCGTTAGACCCCAGCATTTTACTAATTGTCTATTATCATTAGGTTCCAAATAAGCATTATTACAGATATTCTAGGTACCTTTCTATCACGGCACGAAAGAAAAATATAAGTGTAGAGAAATTGGAAAAAAGAAACAAAGTTTGGGTACAGGACAAAAAACAGGTGAGTTGGGGTCTATTGGCCCCCACGACATCATTTACGTTATGGTACTATTTTCCTATTTAGCTCTAAAATGTATGTTGTATTTCATAATTAGTAATGAAATATCTATCTTATAACAATATATATATATATATATATATATATATATATATATATATATATATATATATATATATATATATATATATATATATTTATATATATATATAATGAATAATTAAAATCTAGCAGTATGTTTAAATATGTTTTTATTTCATTTATTTTTAGAACATGGCTATCACTTCAGGAAGAAGGATAAGGACAAATAAGTAGATGGAAACTCAAATAATGAATCTGAGTTTGGATGCTGGTTCTAATGACGACCTACTATTGGGGGAGCTTTACGATAGCTACGAGGGAAATACATACTTTACCACTTTATCTTCTAAATCTTCCGATGGGGAGGAAGATTTGGATGCTGAAGGTAGATGGAAGATGTCACAAGCAAAGCGACAACGAAGAACTAGTACGCCAGCACCCTTTAGTACTAAAGCTCAAGCACGTTCACATGAAACTGCACACGAGAGTTGCGCCATACTGAAACCCCGAAAACAAAAGATGAAGGTTCAAATATGTTCATCTGGAGCACGACACCCGTTCAAGCAAGAACTAGTAGAACGTAGCAGAGTAACCTCCTAACTACTGGTAATATCGGTTCAAAAGATGCAGCACGAAGGGTGAACACACATCAGCACTGCTTCGAACAGTCCGTTGATGAATATATGCTTGGTGTAGCACTGGCGCACACAAATGCATTTATCCCAGTTGCCTCTGTTAATTATGGAGCAACTGCTGCAGAAACAACTATGCTCACCTGCAAAGAGGAAATCACGTCTCTTCTTGGTGTTTGGATTTTCAGTAGTTCCCGGCAATGTATCCATCTTAATGCAAAGGAGATGTTCAACCCTAAGATAGGCAATCCATTATTTCGAGCTGCCACGAGCAAACGTCGCTTTTATTTTCTATTGAACTCTATAGGTTTTGACAATCTTGCCACGTGTAAAGTTAGAAAAAAAGACTGGCAAAATGGCAGCAATAAGGGAAGTATGGGATTGCTTCATAAAAAATTGCACAGATAATTATAATCCGAGAGAACATCTTATATTGGATGCTTTTCGCCGAAAATGCCAATTGCGGATGTATATTCTGAACAAGCCGGCCAAATATGCGATAAAAATAATGATGCTCTGCGACAGTAAGACGAAATATATGTTGAATGCTTTACCTTATTTGCGAAAAATGCTTGTTGTACCACCAGAAGCTAGAAATATCAATTTGGCTCACTATTACTCAAAAGAACTTACAAAGCCATACTTCTAAACAAAGAGATATGTGACGCCCAATAACTGGTTGAAATCAATCCATCTAGCAGAAGATCTTCTTAAATATGGCTTATAAGTGTGCGAACATTGCCACTGAACAAACCGCAAGTACCCAAAGAAATAAAGACTAAAAAAGAACAGCCGTAATGAATTTGTGCTCCTATATGCTGGCAAAAATAAAACAAAATAAAATTGGAATGCGTCACCAATTCATGCATGACTTAGCTCTGCAGCTGGTTATTCGGCCCTGGAGTGAACAGCCACTTATACAGCCGGCAGTGTTGAAGAGACCTCAAGAAAACCATTGTAAATCTGCTCAACCTAAATCTCCCTTCCAAGACAGTGGTTTTCCTGTTAGATCTCAAGAAGCGCTGTGCTGTGTACACTGCACAAGATAGAAAGACGAGAGTGGTTTGCTCCGAGTGCAAAAAGTCAGTCTGTGGATTACATTCTACTCCATTGTGCCTCGACTGTAAGGAAAAGGAGACATTTTATTTTAGTTATTTTTCTTTATTTATTTCAGGGGAAACAATATCTTATAAAATAAGATCAAAATTAGCAAACAGTGATGAAGAAAAAAAAATTTATATAAAAAGAAAATTTTGGTGAGTACACTTTTATACGCTTTTTTTATCATTTTATACAGTTTACAACACTAAGCAGAATAACTATTACTGATAGGTATAATGCTATATGATAATACGAAGTTTATACATAAAAAACATGTTTTTCTTTTCTATTTGCTAAGTTGTACATTCGGTATAAAATATAAAACTAATGAATAAAAATACCTAAAATAATAACTAAAGTACCATAAAATTAAAAGTGACCTAGCTAAATCAATTTTAAGTATAGGGTCCTGCGGCCCCCTCGATACTAAATATGTTACACGCAAAGGACAACCCTAATTATGGGTTAAGTTTATTCTCAAGTAATACATAAAGAATTACTTCACAAGAATGTTATATATATATAGAAGAAAACTAAGCGACTGCGCAGACTACGTACAACGAAAGGATAAGAAACAGAATAAGCTTGAAAGTTGCGATCGTAACAGAGGTTATTATCTACATATTCCAAACATATATATATATATATATATATATATATATATATATATATATATATATATATGAAACACGGAAAATCTACGAGGCCTTTCGAGTAATCGTCCTTTGCAAAGCTTGGTTTTAAAAGGGGATTTTTGTAATGCTTGATTCTTAGCAAAATTTTTGCGAAAATTCTGAAGTAACAAATGTACTAGCATCATAGTCATTCTTGAATATTAGAGGAAATTTTTTTCTATCAAAACTCATTATTAAGAAACTTTTACAACTGAAAACTTGAAAGTTCCTGGAAATGATTGGACGAAAAAAAGATTTGTTGAAACATACTTCAGATGCAACTGTTCAGTGGTTTCAACGCAGCGACGGGTGATATAGGTGAAGGAGCACAAAATGTGTCATTACCGCGAGCGCTAAGCAGATTAATTAAAAAGTTTGGAGACACGGGTAGTGCATAAGATGGACGAAAAGGGCGTATTGGCAGAAAAAAGCTTAGAACAACATAAAATTGAAGAGTTGCATTGAAACGTCGAACGGTCGCTACAGATATCATTGAAAAGAAGATCGGAACAAATGAGATTGTCAAAAGGTGCATCATAAAATGTAATGAAGAAAAAACTTAAACTTAAGCCATACAAGATTCAGGTTGTGAAAAAAATAGAAGACAACGATTTCACGAAAATAAAATCGTATGCAGAAGAATTTAGACGAAAATTTGGTGAAGTTGATGTACCGCCCGTGATAATATCTGAGGAAGCGCACTTTCTTCTCAGTGGATAAAATAATAAACAGAACAACAGAATATGGTCGGATCACATATTGTGCTATAAACTAGAAAGAACTGCATCTTGCAAAAAAGACTGTGTGGTGGATCGTATTTTTATAAGCATGAAAATGGAAATTCAGTCCCTGTGAATGGCGAAAGATACCGACACAAGCTTCAAGAATATTTTTCACAGAGCTTTCGAAGTCTTCGAAATATATGACAACTGTTTAGCCAGCTAGATGGTGTAAGATCACATACATTAAATAAAAAATGCAGTTGTTATGACGAAACTTCAGAGAAAAAATCATTTCTCGAAACTGTGAATTTAAGTGGCTTACAAGATCGCAGGATGTAACATCTTTGAAATTTTATGGGGATATTTAAAAGATCGTGTTTACCTTAATAATCCTTGAAATATCTAAGAACTAAAAAATAATCTCGCTGAAGAAATTAATAACAGCGATTAAAAACTTTTTCAAAAAAGTGATGAGAGCAACTTTGCCACGAGTAAATGAATGTTATGAGGAGAATGGTCAGCATTTGATATATTCACTCAATTTATTTTAAATTTGAAATTACATTTTATGGCATTAAGTGTGGAATATGACGTCGTTCAAATGTCGGCCGCGGCTTCACTCGGTGGAATGTATTCGTGAGGCCCAATTTTCGATGACTTTGTCTCATAAATCTGGCTGAATTTGCTGGATGGTGTTCCTAATGTTGACTTTTAGGACATCAACTGTTTACGGATTATTCGCATATACCTCCGATTTAAGTTAACCCCAAAGAAAGTAGTCTAATGGCGTTAAATCGCATGAACTCGGTGGCCAGTTAACGTCGCCGCCGCGCGAGATGAGCCTGCCCTGAAATCGCTGGCGCAAATGTCTATCGTGGCGTGCGCAGTGTGACACGTAGCGCCATCGTGTTGGAACCACATGTCGTCAGTATCGATATCAGGCATATAATCCAGTTGAGGCCGCAAAAAATTGCTTATCATTGATCTGTAGGTCTCGCCGTTGACAGCTATGGCAATCCCATCTTTGTTCTCAAAAAAATACGGACCGATGATTCCGTTAGACGAAAATCCGCACCAAACAGTGACTTTGTTAAGATGCAATTGGTGCTGGTGTATCTCATGTGGATTGTTTTCGTTCTAAATCCGACAATTTTGCTGGTTCACAAATCCATTTATCAAAAAATGAGCCTCGTTGCTGAAGATAATTTTGGGGGGAAATTTGGGGCAACTTCGAACTGCTCTAGAGCCCGATCAGCGAACACACGGCGTTGTCTATTGTCATTTACCTCAAGTTCCTGGGTAAATTGGATTTTGTACGGGTGCAGACTCAATTCCTTACGCATAATTCACCAAAGTGAAGTCGCAGAAAGGCCAAGTTCTTGTGAACGACGAGAAATTGACTGCCTCGGATTTTCCCGTACACTCTCATTTACGGCAGCGATGTTTTCAGCAGACTTTACGTTTCAGCGACGTACTGGTGTTGGCTGATTGTTGATCAATTTTTTTGCCTCGAAGTTGGCAACCAAGCGTCGAACAGTGGACTCAGCAGGACGATTGTGGCGAGGATAGAAATGACTTAATGAGCGGAACGTTTGTCTAACGGATGCACTGATTTTGATAATAACATTTGATGATTTGCACACGCTGTTCAACGCTATAACCTTCCATTATGACCTGACATGTACTACTGAACAGTTCACAGGAAGGTTGCCAGATGTTCCTTTTACAACATGGCTACTATCGCTTGACAAAGCTTGACTCCTTATATTTTTAGTTAAAATAGTGAGCTTTATAATGACGTCTTTGTAAAGCAATTTCTAAATAATTTTTTCAAGTCAAAAATTTTTATTCAAACAAATTGTGTGCAACTACTAAGAAGTAAAAAAAGTCATTATTCATGGTTGGCGATTCATCTTGATGAACAAGAGAGAGCACGCTATCCTCATTGCTAGAATTCTGCTCCTGAAAAAGCACTTTATATCAGAACCGGTTCACCACGCAAGTTTGATTATGTAGCACTAAGTAGATGCCTCGCAGTTGGTTGTGAGCTGGAAAGAATGCATCGCAGCTGGCTTCGTCCTCTTAAAAATGGTCCAGGTCTAAATAAGTGAAGCTAGCTGGTGGGAGGAGAGAAAAGGCCTGGTTCGGCAGACCATTAAAATTTTACCGCTGTAAGCTTCATTTGTTATTTATCTGCAACCGTTATCAACTCAATGGCTATCATACGATAATCAGACCTTATTCAAAACTATGAATTTGTGAGAAAGCCTCATGGCTTTAACTACATCAGCTGTACGTTATATACGAACTTAAAAATCATATATAGTGCCTCCCATTCGTTTCATTATTTTAGGCTCAACTTTCTCAGTGATAATAAATATGCAAGCCTTTTTTCTAGTTCACATCATACTACTATAGGTTAGCGCGGTAATCTCAGTTATAATACAGATTTAGCGTGTGCTACTGATTGTAGAGGCTGCTACAAAAGTAAAGGGATAATTTTTCTTGGAGTAGTGTGCAGTCAGATTTGTCTATATATACTTCAGGAATAACCACATTAAACTTCCTACTTCTCCCATTTTCGAATGGATTGACATCCGACAAGATGATCATATAATAACCGAGATCTACAATCAGGACCACTTATCGACACATTCTGGTCATTTGTAACATGGAACACCTGAATTGAGTATGATAATTACATTACCATTCCTTCTAGTTCCTACGGTTATTTAAGTTCCAAGGAAACCCCGCATCTACCATAAGTACCCTCCCTGAACATCATAAGTTGATCATCATAAATTATTGACACTATAAATAGGCGTAATTGTCAGCAGGATAACGCTAATAACACCAACAATGGAAACCAACAGAACACAGAAAGGGAAGAGAAACAAATATCACCGTCGATGGGCCTTTTAAAGCCACACGTCACTCACCATCACACACATCCATAGAAATTATCCTAGCGGAAATTCATGGCACAGTTTTGGAATTAAACCAATTTTTTTAAAAAATGGGCGAAAATCTTCTTCCCTAAGGAGTACATTTGCTTCAAAGGTACCACCAATAATTGCTGCTGAATGATTACGGAATTATTATACATATGAGATCTCCTCACTCTTTAAGAAATTCAAGCTTTCAACCTTCATCCTTCCATTTACCAAATATTAGGAAAAATGGCAGATGCACCACAGCAGTTGATTGGAAATTCAAGATTGATCTATCAAAATGATATTACCATATTCCGCTTCATCTATGTACAGTGCGAAAGAAACTTCAGGATCAGAACCGAGTAGGACATGGCTTTTTACTTAACCGGACGCGTTTTCATCATCGGTACACACGAACTCATCCTCAATTGCTAAACGCCATCCAAGAATGCTCGTTACATATTACCTAAAGGAATTCCATCTTTATTCTTACCAAAGGAAATGGATACTTCGTATTTAGGTCTGCCTTGATGTACACTTTTTGAACATTGGTCGCCACACAAATGAACGCTCAGGTACATCAGACAATATATGTATAAAATATGCTTAATCTGGATATGCTTTGGCGTACATTCTTTTAGAATTAGTTGAGCCCTCCGATCTTTTTTTTCGATGTAGAGCCTCACATTAGACAATTATCTCCGTTCATTATTTGTAAGTGGAGAAAGTAAAATCGCACCAAGGCTCAGATAAAGAATTCACTTGAAATATTGTACTGTCCTAAATGATCCAAAGGACAAAAGAAACAAATTTCGTTTAGCAATATATCGATTAAATTATCAGTGAAAAATATTCATGCAAGTTTCTTTGTAGTATTTAGTGTCACGTTTTTATTCTCGAAGATGTTTGAACATCTCTTGCCAAAGAACGAACCAACTGTTATGGTATAGCAATTTATGAAAACTAAATTTTCTCTGGCAAAGGTCTGGAAGATATCTTGATACAGTCGTTTTGATCATAATGGATGGTACTGTAGCTCATATCAACAAAGTATCTACAATACAATAACAAATAATAAAGAGGTTGTTCGCGACCCAGGAGCGAAAAAGTTAATTGACTTTTAGATTCAAGCCAGAAATCACTTACTCCAAACTGACTCTGGTTGGGTCTCCATAAAAATTAAGGACTCGGACCAACCGTTATATTCAACAGTCGCGTACGGTGACTTTTGGAGATGAGCAAACAATTCCAGTTTTACAAAAATAAATATGTTAATTGAAGTAAATATATTCTTCATTAAAAATAACTATAAAATTGTAAGCTACCCACTTTATTTGAATGTTAATTCTTTTAATGTTATTTTTTACATCAGCTAGCCAAGATGTTCTATCATATTGGCTTACATAATATTTTCGAGTGCAACACTGTGAATGACAGATCTAGTGTTGGCGTAGGCCTACCTGTTATAATACTAGTATCTCTTTCATTATAAGTCATCGCATTGAACTTCTGTTTTAATAATGCAATCGCATTTTCTCCCAACTTGATTTTCATCCATTTTGTTTAAAAAGGGGTTATCACTTAAAAAAGATGAATAAAACATATGCCACACTTATCTAAGCACTGTCTCAGAGCTACTGAAGAGTTCATATGCCCGCAAGAATCACAGAATTATTAATAAAATGATAAAATATAAGAACTTAACCATACTCTAGTTTTTGCTATTTACCCGTTTTCTTTCCTAGAACCAGTATTTAAAAATAACCTAAAAATAGGATGAAACTCCACAGCATAATAATAGTTACATCAATGTGTCTTAGACATTTTGTTGCTTTTCCTAGATTCTGGCAACTCGGTAGGATTACCAGAAGCAAGCTGATGTTGAAAAGCAAAATTTGCTTCCTTTTCCGTATACAAATAGGTTATTTTTTCTTAATTCTAACACAGCGCTGAAATATCTAGAGAAAAATTATAAAACTCTAATGACTGTATATTATTGCTAAGAAAAGCAAAACATCTTTTAGCCTATTCATTCCAAATCACCAAAAAGCAGAACAATTATTGAAATTAACAGAGAAAATAAAAGAGTAGAAATCTCTACGAAAAGGATGCATTTCTTCAATTGCAGTCGGGCTCATCAGGTACTAACGCTAATTCAATTGAAAGTAAACAGTAACGTATGGCGAATACAAGCATAGGCAAGCATAAATGTGAGAATAAAATTGATTCTGCTGTCATATTAATGTCGGGACGTAATTTCTTTTTCTTTTCTTCTTAAATAAGGGAAGCATTGTTTCCCTTGCTTCCATTTACTGCACTCCACTGATATTAAATTGAGCATTATAACCTTGAACATAATGGCTAGGCAAATAACAAAGACTGAAACTGCCTTATAAAAAATTACGAAAATGAATAAAAACTTGAGCCATAAATTTAGAATTTCTATGTCATTTTCCCCACACTAGGCTCGTTAGTCAAAACGGAACCTTAAAATTAGGTCTGCCCTCGAGAGAGTCGAAGCGCGCGAATGATCAAAACAGAAAACTAAATTACAAAAAGCCAAAATCTAAATTTTCATGAGAATACTCGTTTAATTTTCATCAAAATTGCACAAAATATTCACAAAATATGCCTATTATTGTGTTTCTTTTTTCTTTCCTACAAAAGTTTATAGGAATGGTAAGAAGAAAGTAATGTGCATTTTAAGAAGGTTTGCGTCCCAAATTATAAAACGATAAGTATAAAGCTAGAACCACCTAAGATTATTATCTCATAAACATTTAAAATAAAATAATAATAGAAAGTATGCAAGCCCTCGTCCTGAATGACTTGAGCATATCTTTGGCTGCATGACTTCAAACATTGACGCCTGATTTTATTCCATTATTCTTCAAATCTCTGTCCCAGATCTTCCATATTCGTCGGATTCTGAGCCTTAGTAACGATTATTTTCTATGGATTTTCTAGCGATATAAAAAAGTGCTATGAGCAGGCCAATTTATCACTTTGGTATTTTTAGGCGCGTGCGAGTCTAGTCGCGGGCGACTATGTCTCACTATGTCGGTCGATCCCCGTTTTGCTTTTTTCTTGTAATAACATTGTAACTTTATTGCTGATTCTAACGAAATTTGAAACCCTAAGTCTTTTCTATTTTCATTTGAATGATATAATTACCAAGGTCCTTCCATGGTTAGTCCAAGAATTATTGAAAGTTGAAAAGGTCGTAATGTCATAAATCAGAATAAGTGAGAGCACACGACATTTGTTCAGCAGACCTTGTTGTATCTACGATCTGCTTAACCTTCTTTACACTATAGCAGTGAACACTGTCCTCCACCAGGTTTTGTAGAGCCCGGCGTTTAGTTAGCATGTAAACCTACGAGCATTCATAATATAGTATTTCCCCTGTAAGCCATCCTTCCTCTTACTTCATATCCGATTCGAACAAATTAAATTTGAGGAATTATGATGCCAGTGTAAACCTTTAAGTATATTTAAATAATGTTCTAAATTATTTCTTGCATACCCTAATGAATATGGAATACCGGAGGAAAATCAAATAAATAAAAGATGCTAGGAATAAGACGTAAAAAAAAATAAACTCTTGGAGAAAAACAGAATCAGGAGTGAGGGTTAAAATAAATTATGTAAGACACGTGAAATTTAGATGAGAACACTGTTCATAAATTGTAAATATGTACCTATAATTTTCATTATAATATAGATTAAACAGCTTAGTCATATTTCTTTATCATTTTAATTATAATATAGATTAAACAGCTTAGTCATATTTCTCTATCATTTTCATTATAATATAGATTAAACAGCTTACTCATATTTCTCTATAATTTTCATTATAATATAGACTAAACAGCAGAGTCATATTTCTCTATCCTTTTAATTATAATATAGATTAAACAGCTTAGTCATATTTCTCTATCATTTTAATTATAATATAGATTAAACAGCTTAGTCATATTTCTCTATCATTTTAATTATAATATAGATTAAACAGCTAAATCATATTACTCTATCATTTTAATTATAATATAGATTAAACAGCTCAGTCATATTTCTCTATCATTTTCATTACAATATAGATTAAACAGCTCAGTCATATTTCTCTATCATTTTCATTACAATATAGATTACACAGCTCAGTCATATTTCTCTATCATTTTCATTATAATATAGATTAAAGAACTTAGTCATATTTCTCTATAATTTTCATTATAATATATATTAAACAGCTAAATCATATTTCTCAATCATTTTCATTATAATATAGATTAAACAGCTTATTCATATTCCTCTAAAATATTGTCATTCTCTCAATCACTTCCTTATTTTTACCACTAAATAAATAATTTTTGTTTCCTTTATTTGAAAAACTTTAAAAGAACTTTAAAAAGAAACGAAAGAGTGTAATATAGTATTTTGGGTGATAAATTTTAAATTCCTGTAAAAGTCTGTAAAAAATTGTAATCTTATTTTATTAATATATTTAATATAAATAGAGTTTAATTGATAAAAAAGGATATGTCTTGTGGCACTGAAATATGAGAAACGATGAATTTGGTAACAATATAAGGTCTAAGTCATTTTTTCGCCCTGATATTAATGAATGTGTCGTATTATATAGCAATTGTAAGACTTGATAGTTGTGTAAGGATTGGTAAAATATATTAATGTGAGTTGAGAGAATAAATTTCATATTATGGGAACTAAACAAATATATAAATTATGTATAACTTGATGTTAAAATACCGCATTCATGTATGCGGGCCGTTGATAAAAAGACTGGGATGGACTTTTTTGAAAGATTAATTCTTTTATCAAGAAAAGCCACCTCACGACCGACCTGAAACTCCAGCTCCAAGATTCCTTTCACCTAAAAGAAATCTCTATTCACCATTTACCCAGCTTACAATAAAGCAAGAAGAGAGCTTTCTACTCTTTTGGAGGCAGTCACCAAGCCGCATATAGAAGCCCATTTTGCTGCCCCAAATGTGGTACCAAAACGAGGTGACAAATCACCCTTGGTAAAAACACCACTCTCTAACAGGCTTACTTCAGTTATTAACCTATATCATCTCTCCCCCCAAATTTTCTTCACATAAAAAATAAAGCTGCGCACTTTAGAAATTCAAGTACTTCTAACGTATTCATCAGTGTTTGAAATTTCAGATATAGTTAAATATCTACTAGATCGGATATTGTTCTCAATATTTAACACTGGCAAAAAAAAGGTCGAAATTTCGTTCCTGTGGTGACACTTTCAAATCACAAGTTGACTCCATTTAACCATTTCTAGCACCACCCATCTCTGCGCCTAACAATATCTGGCACCGCATTGAATGCAAACCCAAGGAGATTATTTCGAAATGGAAACTTTGCTCCCATACCCACCCTTAATGGATTTGGGTTGCACCCCTACACACCCAGCTATTATTAATAAGCTAGTAGTATTCACAATTAGAAATATAGCATTAGGTTCAAATTTAAAAGCAATTGGCTGACGTCCTTAGGTGCCTTAATGTTAAAAGCAATTCTCTTCAATATGTTATATAAGATAATATGATATTTTACCAAATAAGCAACCTTTAGATTATCTCAGGGACTTATAAACCATGCATATTACTTATGCAACTATATTTCCGTTTATAGAAGTCACTCAATGTCTTTTTACATCAGTTAATAATGTTAAAGAAAGTACGGCGAACTAGGTTATAATATGATATAAATACTGAAGAAATTCTTAATTTAATATCCTAGCATTATTGTCGATGCAGGATGTTACCAACACATTTGAAGAATTGTCCAAATCTGATGTTATTCATGCTGTTTATCTGGTATTGGCACTCGTAGGGGATGTGGTGTTGATCTAAGACGAGAAAATCCATTGATATCTATTCAACTATGGAATCTGCACGACTGTGATTTAATAACCTTATCAAGTTCAAATAATTCTATGGAAAGATTCCATAATGTCGGACTCTCTGTCATCAAAGTAAAAAAAGAATTTTGAAGACAAATTTGCTTACACTCGACTTTAAGATCCATCAATTAAGAATACTCTACCAAATTTTCACGCAAGATTGATTGTTGTTGTTTTAATCCTCGGCAAGTGCTGATTATCTTCACACTACAATTAAGGATGGGCAGTGCTTTCTGTGAGACTGTCCTAAGGGACGAGGTTAGAGTGGAATGAGGCTGTTGCATACTGTGGAAATTTCATAGTATACCCCTATGCTAGCGGCCAATGCAAAGGTTAGGAAGTGGGATGCAAATACAGAATACCTTCACTTGAATTACATCGGAGTGAGGTGGTTTAATAATAGGATTGAATACATGTGAGGTGGTCGTGTCATATACATGATGCGATAACTCCACAACTCTTTATCATTTACTCTACAGGGAGGCTACCGTTGATAGACACAGGTAGACTACAGTTGATAGACACAACTTAGCCTCCTGGAAGAGACACGCACGATTAAAGTAGTAATTTCATGATTATCGAAATGGTAACCATATGTTATTTTATTTAGGTAACATTGCCCTTAATTTAACTAAATTAAAATTAATTTTCTTTGATATAATAGGTCCGTAACATTTTAATGTTTATATCTATAGCGTTCTTAAATATTATTTGAGGAAATAAGAGTAATAATTTAATTTATTTTTCGCTTTGTATATTAAGTTTATGTAAAAATTGGGTGGCGTTGGAGGGAGATTTAGTATAATTTTATTCGCCTTGTGAAATTTGCAGAGAGGGGGGTTACGCCCTGGAATTTATTTTCCCTTCACGCACTTAGACAGATTACTCCACATACAGAGACAACTGAGTAATTCAAACGGGTCAGAAACTTCAGGTGAGAAAGTGCTATAAAATTCCCTGCGACCCTTCCCGTCCTCATTATTTTACCATTCCTATAAAAATGGTACTCAAAAACTAAAGTTTGTAAAAGTTTGACTCAATTTATATTGCATACTAAAGGGTGAATCGCGTTTGTTTCATGCCCTTGTAGATCTTGGGTAACGGAAATTAGCTTAGAAGGGGTGACTGTGTATTTATTTTTTCAGATGTATACTTGTGCAGTATCTCAAATTATTAGACTTTTAATAAAAATAAACATAAAAGGATACCCAATACAGAAATGTCTAAAAGTATGGTAATTTAAAACCTTCAATACTCAATTGAGGCTCATTTACAAAGATTTACTACATCAATAATGCGTGGCTTGGAAGCGATTAACTTCTGGTACAACTGAGCTATCATTGTAGCATAGATGGTTTGATAGTGCCCTTGAGTTCTTTTGTATTTTGGGTTTGGATGTGTCTCATCTTACTTTTGACAATATCCCATAACTTTTCTATATCGATCAGTTCACGAAAGATGTTTGGCCAATCAAGCACACTAATATTGTAGCCAGAAAATCATTAGATAGTGGTTTATGCATTGTGACCATCCGCTAATCCTGCTGTGAAAGGAAATCGGCCTCTCCATAAATCTTGTAAGCAGATGGAAGTATAAATAGGCTAAAATGTCCTGGTAGATGGCAGCGTCGATTATGGACTTTATAAAAGACAGTGATCCAACACCAGCAGATGATATAGCACCTCAAATGCTCAGAAACTACGGAGACTTTACAATTGACTTTAAACACCCGGTATTCTATGCCTCTACACTCATTCTCTAGACTCTGAGACATTGATTTCCGCATAACATGCATTTACTCTCATCTGAAAAGAGGAAATTGGACCACTGAAGAAAATTAGATCCTTTTCTCTTTTGCTGAGGAATCACTTATCTGACGCCTTCCCTAGTTCAGGAGTAGTTGTAGTGATTGGATTATGTAATAGGTAGGCTACCTGCACCAAATTACAGGATTCAATAGGCCTAGTGAAAACCTCCACAAAATACAAAAACAAGGAATATAACATATTTGTTAATGTATATATATAGAAGGCAAGCAACCGTTGAAAGTGATCAGGGACAAACAATGTACGAACGCGCGAAAGGTCAAAAAGACCGGTGTCAATAAGACAAACGCGTAAACAAACAGTTTGCGTCTCAGAATAGATTTATCGAAAGACGAAAGTCTACGAAACACCTGAGTAAACATACCTGCTAGCCAAAGAGGAATTGTATCACGAAGCTTTGACAAGCGCATCCGGTTAAATTAATAAAACTTGGGATATGCAAGTAATTTGACTTACACAGCTTTCATAAGCTCTGCCTTTGCGGTATATATATATATATATATATATATATATATATATATATATATATATATATATATATATATATATATATTTATATTAAGTTAGGTTGATTATTGTATTGTTAAGATTAGTAGATTACAGTCGTTAAAAAAATTATCTCGTTCACATTCCTCCCTTTAAGTTCCCCAAGTCTTGTCACTCAGAATTTAATACTTCGCGTTGAATATATCTAGACTGCTTGTCGCCCGCAAAGTATCTTCGTGACGTGCCGCTTGCCCCGTTATAAGTCAATATTAGAATAAAGTATATTTTTGCAACTTCCTTCTTCACCTCGATTAACCTGAAACCTTCGGTCAGCCGAGCCAAAATAAGAACAAGGTGAAGGATTTATCTTTGGAGTCAGATACTTAATTCACCTTCGTATACTCGTAAGTTGGTTACCCATAAATTTGTAATTCTCCTCCCGTATACCCCTATAAATTGTTGACTATCATAATTGGTAATTCCATTACTAAGGGACATTTATAAAACAGTATTCTTATAAGTGGTATATCCACCTATATGGCTTCGTAAGCGACAGTTGTAGCCGCTTTATTTTAGACGACTATGCCTGATGTCCTTTGCTGAATTCAAGACTTCCTAAGCAATTGAATCTTATTTTTTTGAAAATGCCATCAAGGTTGCGGTTATCTCTGTTCCTCTTGACCTTTCCACACCACACTTTACCTTTCCAGTCACATTTCCAGTAATAGGTTTGATACAGCATTATGTGAGCAACTAGCCTTTGCAGCAATAAGATTCTGGGTAACTGCCAAGTAGGCAGCCCTTCCATTGTTGGGATGGGTAAATATACCGCGAGAAAAGTTATTTAAAATTTTGAATATTGATTTACTTAAAGTGAATTGAAATATTCTAATGATTCAAGATACTTGATTTCTGAATTTCATGAGCTATTATTAACCATAAGTTTCACTCGAAAGCATAAATAAGCTTGAAATATTTCCCTCTAAATGGAATGAATATAGAAAATGGGAAAATTAACTTTTGGTAATTAAATTATGAAAATAAATGAAAGTTTTCATGGTATTCTAATTTTTTGTGGTGCACTAATATGTAAATCTTCTTGCGCTGCGTCGATTTAATACAATGAACATAACAGTCTTACCTTATGTAGCCATATACAGAATATTAAAATAGATGATTTAAAACAAATATTAGTAACAGACATCGACATTTTCACTTTGTATAAAAATACTAAAAGTACATATGAGCACAGAGATGACTGAAAGAGTTGAATAAAAAAGACAAATATGTTTAGGCATCAGAAAATGTTATGAATATGATACTGACTCGGTGACACGAAATTGGATTTTGGTTCTAGCTGAAAAGAAATTAATGAGCATCATAAGTTACATTATCTGGGCTAGAGAGTTGAATGTGAGGAGATGTGTCATATTCTGGTAAAATCCTATGAATAAAATATACTCGTATATGTACAGAATCTTTGTGAAAGAGAGCAAAATACAAATTCTACGAATTTATTTGAAAACCTGGTTTAATTTTGATGGAAATTGCACCGAATATTCTTGGAATTTTACCTCTGATTAGGAGAATTTCAATTTAATAAAAAATCGGCTAAAACCAACCTAATGGCAAAAAGTAATATGCAAGTGAAGAAAAGAAGTTTCCCAAACGATAAGTATAAATGCAAATATAACCAGAAAACAATATAATTATCTGATATACGATAGAACAAAATATTATTCACATATATGTTGTCACTCGTTTTGAATGCCTTGAACCCAAATTCATCCGACAAGTCTTCACCAATTCAATGGATTTATCAGGTGTGATTTTATTCAATTCTTCATCAATTTTGGCCACAGAATTTGTCTCATCGGTTTTTGAGACATAACATTCTCACAGACTATTGTTCAGTGGTGTTCTCTCATGTTTACATCAGTAATCTAAACAATGCGGTCGATTAGGTCGACGAATTCATCATCCAAACTATGCACGGAGCATTCTCCTGCATAAAAACACTCACGTACTACCAGTGTTCAGAGAGACGCGACCACATGTTTCCAACACATATTCTTGTAGGCCTCATTGTTTACCTTGATGCATATACGGAAGACCTGAAGGACTCAAGTGCTTGAAAACATCTTTCAGACCATAAATAGGGCTATGAAACTTTATCAGTCTTTTCAGAGAAGGTGGGATTAAATTTTTCACCGGTACGACGCCATACTTGATGCTACCTTTTCGATCCGAACTAATTTAATTGTCTCTTTGCACTGAAAAACTTAATATTTCAGGACTCACAGTAATTTTTCAATAGTTATCTGTTGGAATCCAAATTTTAAAAAAAGAGACGATTATAAACAATACGGTCCCACCAGAGAATTCAACTTGTTAAGGAAAATGAAAAATATAAGAGTTAGGTAAAAATCACAAGCAAGATAAATTACTCCGCATAAAAAGATGATATAAAAGCAAGCTATCATCTATATATTAAAACCGAGTTATCATACAGTTAGAACTTCCAAATATTAACCGATTGTACAAGACTCAGAATTGTATTTCAAAGTTCTTTCATGAAAGAGAATAAAACAACTAGAATATTTTTTAACGTCTTATCTTATATTTTAGAAAATAATACTATTATCAGTAGCAGTTTGCATAGTGCTACATACAGGCTGAAATACTCAGAAAAGATGCATACAAGTGGTGTTTAAGAAAAATCTATACCAAATACAGCATACAGAAAGAAATAGTTTGCCGACAAAGCTATAAATCGTTTTTTTTAATTTGGAGTGACAAACTTAACAGCGGGCAATCTTAAATCCAGAAGTTCCAGGTGTGATTAGAGCGCAGTAGAGCAGATAAGCAGTACACAATACTCTAAACATTTAGATATAAAAGAATTGAAACAGCATATTTCTAAAGATTTCATAACCAAATACATTAAAACATTCGAAGAAGAACGGGTTTTTTCTGTGATATTCCAAGGCAACATTCAAAATGTTTCTCAAAAGTAATTTTATTATTTAAAGTGTTCATGAATTTTGAATGAGTTATAGATAGCTAATACAGTATTATCAATGTATAAATCTGGAATTTCTAGATAAAGTGTCCTGGAACTTCAAATAATCCTGCTTAGACTCTCTGGTGTTATTTAACTTATAAAACATACACCGCGCATTATTAAAAGAGATATCCAAAAGGTTCGGAGAAAAAAATGAAATAAAATTAAAACATATAGAAGAATAAATTTCAATGTTCAACATAAGCTATATTGAGGTGAAAAACTTTTGCAAGCCATGATACCCTTCATTTAAACCATTTTTTATAAAACTGAGGATATCGCTAGTATCTGCTTTTTTATTGATGATGTTAAAGAAGTGTTTTAATTTTGTTTAATTCTGAGAGTCTTCAGTTTTATAGAAATTGTTAGAATGGATGATATAATCACTTGCAAAAGTTCTTGATCTTAACCCATTAATGCCGCTTGGCAACTAAGGTTTCCACTAGTGTTTTTTCGTTATATGTCGGACAAATTTATTTATTTTCCATGAAATTTTATTTTGCTTTGTCGTACAAGCCTACAATTATGTAAAACACTACGTTTGGCAGTGTTGTGCTCACAAAAATTAGATGTATATTGTATTTATTTAACCACGTTATTGGCGAGCCTAAACATGGCTTCGACACCTCTCCCCAAAACGTAAGTAATCGTACTCTATTTATATTTTTTGTAAAATTTTCATTAAAATGTCAAGATTAAATCCACGAATGATCATATTTTATATATAAATAAGAAAAATAATTCCGTAACATGATTTATTATAACTTAGAAAAAGATTTTACGTTTTCTGGCAACCAAAGTTGCCAGTCGGCATAAACGATATACAAATATTCGCTGCGAACGTGAACATGAGAAATGAGTATCCCTAATATTGTTGTTTAATATTTAAGAAGTAATACTTATCAATATATATATATATATATTAATTTCTCTATATTCCTATCCCTTCATGTATATATATACTTATTCATGTAGTATGTATATACAGTATGTATCTTTATATCTGTAGGCTGGACCTAAATGACATTTTCTACATCCTTGAAGATGAAGAACAACGTGGTGTCGGCGTAACTATTCTGCCCCCTGAAGAGAAGTCTTTAGCAGATTCAAATATTGCTAAAAGTGACGATGAAACAGGCTACAACAAAACCTCCAAAAATACACAAATTATCACAAGACAAACTGGATAGAATTCACAAAAGAAATTAAACAAGTATTCTCCAACATCCAACCCTCCAAAGATGCACAAACGGCAAAGAAAATACTAATTAACACTATCTTACAAGCATACAAACACAGCATCACACGTGAAAAAATACAGAACGCAAAAACCTACACCCTGAACCAATCAGAAACCTCATAGCACAACGGAACAACACTAGAAAACGAAACCCATGATACTACAACATTATAGATCAAAACAAACAAATAGATCGTGCAATACAAGAACACAAACAAGAATTATGGAAACATTGCTGGCCTCACAAACAAAAAACCAACACAGCCACGAAACAACACCATCACCTTCGGAAACAAAGAATCCACTACACCCACACAAAAATTAGAACACATCAACAAACAATTCACAAACACAACCATACACCAAACTAAAAATGAAAACAGGGAAATAGACAGACTTACTAAAAACCTCCCCAAACCACAATTCACAACCACAACAGAACAGACCATCAGAGCCATAAAACAAGCAAGAGACAACAACTCTACGGCCCTGATGACATAAATATCAAACATCTTAAACACCTAGGTAAAAACGCCATAAACCTCCTCACGCACACTTACAACCTCGCTAGAAACACAAACAGCATACCTAAACAATGAAAAGTAGCAAAAATAATTCCAATACCCAAACCAAACAAAGACATAAACAAAGGAGACTGCTACAGACCAAAAGCGTTGCTTTTCCCCATAGCGCAAACACAAGAAAACATCATCCTACCCTGCATCTCAACCAACATCCCAAACACACTACACCAGCATGGGTTCAAACCCATGCACTCAACCACCTCGGCATTAGACACAATGAACAACATAATTACAATTGGATTCAACAAGAAAATTTGATCACATAGAACCATAGCAGTCGCCCTTGACATGTCCAAAGCATTCAACACAGTACACCTACACAAACTAATCAACAAGATCCACAAATTCACCATAACCACCACCCTTATCAAGAACATAGCAAACTAAATCAAGGGGTGACTCCAATACACCCAAATACAAAACACAAAATCTAAATACAGACACATAAAATCCGGAGTTCCCCAATGAGGAGTACTTTTCTCAACACTTTTCAACATCTACACCTCAGATATACCAACTCACTCACAAACAGTAAAAATTGTCACCTACGCAGACGACATCACAATACTCTCATCACACAACAAACCAGAAGCCGCTGCACAAGAGATACAACCTTACCTCAACAAAATACATACATAGACAATAGAAAACTCACTAAAGCTAAATACTGTACCACCGAAACAATGACCACGCTCTTCACACCAGACCCTGCAGAATACAACACAAACCTAAACTAAATATACAAAACATACCACTACCCACCATAAAAGAACTAAATATCCTTGTCCTCACTTCTGATCCCAAACTCACATACTTAGAACACATACAAAACACAAGAGTCAAGGCCATGAAAACACTCAAATTCATCAAGGCACTTACAATTACACACTGGGGGACCAGAACTTGAATACGACAACACAATCTGGTCTCCAATCATTTCAGAAACCAACACCAAAAAACTACAGAGAATACAAAACACAGCCCTTTGTACTGCCACATGATGCATTCTTGACACAAACAACCAACACCTTCACTTAAAGACGAACATCATACCAATCAAAAATCACCTAAAACTACATTCATCACAACTTAGGCAGAAAACACAACATCTAAATCATCCCCTTCACCACATCAACAGACAACCTCCCAATCACCGATACAAAAAACAGGCTATTTTTGATAACAACAACAACAACTACACTACTAACTTAGACACAGACCCTAACACAACGACAGAAGACATAATCAAACAAAACATTTAAACAATCCACTCTCAGATCACACAACAATACTTGGAAAACAGAACTCACAACGAAATATTAAGTGCACCACGTCTAACTATACATAACTCAGAACAAATACTCACAAAGCAGATCACCCCTTCTGATGTTATACATGCACAAAATATCTTCCACCCCCTATACAACACCAAGCTGCCCCAAATGCTTAACACATATACACGATACCACACATCTCTTCAACTGCCCACATATACACACAGACCTGGGCCTGGTGGATCTCTGGGAGAGACCCCGAGAGGCGGCGAGTCTGTTCCTGCGATGGTCAGGGGAGCTGGGGTGGGGTCTGAAATAGGTGTGAGGGTCCCCGACCCACTGTCAGGCCGGGATGGGGTCGCCACCAGCAGCATGAAACAGAAGGGAACATACAAAATCTGCCTCAAAAAATTCTTAAATCGGAAGCAGAACTTTTCATCCCTCTTTGTTAGAGGCCTACTGAAAATATCACATTGATGCTTGATACTCAAGAAAATGCAAAAGAGGATCTTCCCACCGGCCGTAAAAGGCCTCGGAAACGTCCACGACAGGAACGGCAGTGGACAAGATATACAAGAATTTAGATTATTTCATATTTTCACATATACATATATATAAACTCGTAGAGAGTAGAGACATCAATTTCTCCCTCTCTCTGGCTTTACTTCTTTCTCTTATATCTATATATTTGTACGTATGCGTGTTTGTGTACGCGTGCACGCGTACCAATTAGTCCATATTTGCAATAAATTGTCATATTATACTGATGATTGCACTTTTGTATATTTAGTCATGGAAAAAATACCAAATTCACACATCGCATCGCTTATAAATTTTTTCCTTGCTTGATTAGTTATAACTGCCTACAATTGCGAATCATTTTTAATTTTGATGTTATTTTCTTGTATTTTTCCTTTATTTTTTGTAAGTTTCAATTTCAAACTTAATTACATTATTATTATTAGTAGTAGTAGTAGTAGTAATAGTAGTAGTAGTAGTAGAGTAATAGTAGTAGAGTAGTAGTAGTAGTAGTAGTACTATCGTCATGATCATGATCATCATCAATATTGTTTGTCTTGTTTGTTCTTTCAGATTAGGATCAAATGTTCCTGAATTTGAGAAACTTAGTGGACCAACACCAACGGATTGCTGGAAGGAATACGTAAAATCTCCTTACGATGCATTGCGCATATACTTCAGTGTCCTATGAGTTCATTGATCTCATTATTGAACAGAGCAGGTTATATGCAACTCATAAAAATTGGGATTGATCTGCAATAGATCGAGACAACATATTCTCATTCATTGCTATTTTAATACTCTCTGGTTATAATCAACTTCCTTCTAGACGGTTGCATTGGAATATCCTGATGTGTATAACATTTAAGTTAATGAAAACATGCGACAAGACACACTTGAAAGTATAATGCGCGTTCTTAATTTTGCTGATAACCAGCATATAAACGATGATCGCTAAGGCCTATTTTTGAAAATTTAAAAAAATCATCCAAAATTGCTGATCTACCTAAAGATGTTTGTGTTGATGAAGCAATTGTGCCATATTATGGGCATCACAGCACAAAACACTTTATGAAGGATAATTTAATATGGTTTGGATATAAACTCTGGGTTCTATCTGGTTCGGATGGATACATGTTTCATGCAGAACTTTATTGTGGTAGCTCAACAAAATTTCATGTAACTGGGTTAGGTCAAGGTGGAGATGTTGTGTTGGGTTTGGTTAAAGGCGCGAAGATAAGGGTTGGACAGTGTTTATATTTTGATAACTTGTTTATTTCTTTTCCTCTTTTGAATGGACTTTCAAACAGTGGTATTGCTGGAAGTGGTACTATAAGAGAAAGAAGTTTGGGTAATGCACCATTACTAGCTTCCAAAATGCTCGAGAAAAGAGAAAGAGGTTATGTTGAGTCTGTCTGTACTAAGGATCAAATTTTAATGAAGAAGAAAGACAATAAAGTGGTGACAGTTGCTTCAAATAAATTTTATGTTGATCTTAAATCAAAGTGCTCCCGATGGTGTCGAGTTGATTAAAAAGAGATTGTAGTTCCTATGCCTAATGCAATTGAAGCTTATAATAATCATATAGGTGCAGTTGATCTAACTGATCAGTTCGATGTGAATTACCACATCCGAATTTGATCTCGCAAATGGTGGTGGCCATTATTCTTTTGGAGTATCTGCTGTTCTTCTGTCAACGTTTGGCTTTTGTAGAGAAAATGTGGAAATCCCATTTCACTTCGGGAATTTTTAAGAAAAATTGTGCTTTAAACATTAAAGCAACATGGAACAAACAAAAAAGACCTGGACCATCAACTAACATGATACGGTGAGTTTCAGGAGACGAAGTAAGGAAGGATCACTTTGATCACTGGCCAGGACCTCTACACTCTAAATACTCAAGATGTAAGCATTGCACAGGGAGAACGAAGTATGAGTACAAAAAATGTCATGTTCCACTCCATATTCTATGCATGGAGCCATATCATTCAACATAATATATGTGTCAGCGTGTTTTCCTAATAAAAAAAATAATAATTAAACTATTTTCATTTTCCCATTGCAAAGTGTTAAGCTTTGAATGCTGAGTGGCAACTCTGGCTGCCATCCCTGTATTTGTCATTGTAATATACTTTATTTATTATACTTAAATAAGGTTTCTAAAATATAATATCAGTAACTTAAAAAATAAATTGTTGGCATTAATGGGTTAATGGAATTTATGTTCAACAATATAATGTATACTTCTTTATGTTTGAATTTTATTATATTTTTTTGCAAACTTTTTAAAGACAATATTAGTGTAACCATATCTTTTCCAATATAGCTCGAGGGGCATTTGAAAGTTCATTGTTCCTATTTACTTTCGAAGATTTTTAATAAAAAGAGCATCTTTATTGGTACTTGAGGCAGAAAAGGGGGAATTACTGGTTTAAATATAATTAACTGCGTACCCACTATGGGCAAGATTCCATCCTAGAAATTTTCACAGGAAGAATGACATTGACTCAATTTACCGAGTCTAGCGAATATCTTTTACAGATGAATTTTGTCCAACCAATCACCTGCCAAGCCAAATACAAAAGGTGCCGAATTATGTTTATTTTATTATACTGAAAACCAACAATTGTGCCGCGAAAACGCTTGGCTTAAAGCGTAAAGATCAAGGTTAAAATATTTCTAGAATTTAGTTTGATGTGTGTAACTCAAAGACATGTTTCTAGACTGGAAATCAATGGCGAAGTCTTTTGAATAGTTATGCTTGGAGCAAGAGTGAAAAAGCCAAAGTTTATATTATACTCCATGACGATGCTGGTAGTGGGAAAGTAGTACTTGCAATGCTGTTGCTTCGAGGCAATTTGTTTTTCAGGTAAAAAAAATGAAAAGGCCACGAATTCCACGAATGTATATGCGCAAAAATCTGCAAGAAATAGGACAGTAACAAAGAAATAAGCATTTTAAAAGTTCAATATAGGCGCAAAATAATAGAAAAAACCCAGAGAATTAGCAAAGCCAAAGGATGATGGTTAGACAACTATTGATTTCACTTTAGAATAATTTTGCGAGTATTGATTGTTACGTGAAATTGTCACCATTATAAGGTGTGCTTCCTCATGAAATGTAATAATCTTAGATGTGCCTTTAATTTGGGTTGCTATATGGGAATTACGCGTTACTTTCCTATATTATATACTTTTGAATCTTAGTTGCGTCAAGAATATATTAAAACATTGAGTAAAAGCTTACATGTATAAGATACTTCAATAAGTTATGAGGGTAAATTTCACGTTAAGTATTGAAGAAGTAGTCTTGTAGTGTGACACATGGATAGAGAGCCAGCACAAATATAGTGTAGCAAGAGAATTAGTTTTTGAAGGCAAATTCAAGTCTTCTAGGCTGTCTATAAACCAAAATAAAGAAAACTTTCTCCCCTGTCCTCGACATCTTTCCGTACTCACACGCGCTGAATCAAGCAAGGCAAACGAAATCGGGCGTTATCGATTCGTATTTGTGTATTTAATAGCAATGGATGAGAAACTTATTTTTATCAAAGTGGGTTTGTATATTATATGACCTTTTATGGGTGCCTATTTATTTGCCTATCATTTATACCCACTAAATGAAAATTTATATGCTTAGATATTCAAAAGTTTTTTTTCCTGAGAGACGAGATTCGCTTTTTTTTGGTAAATCCTGGCCAAATTATGAGCGGCTGAGTTTTGCAAACTTGTAATTAAAACTAGAGGAAAAAAATTCTGAAAACTTTTTCTATCTAACTTTGTCTCAATTACACGTAATGCAGTTGCATATATTTTCCGAATTTTATATTCATGCATTTTTATTGCTCTCTGGCAAAACAGGACCCGCTGCTGCTGCACATGAGCTTCAATTTCGGAGTTTTCATTCATTTCTGTCTTGTTGAGGTCTGTCGCATCCATTCTTTTTGCTGAGAATCGATCGATTTACAATGAAAAGCATAAACATATATTCCATTTGCATGTTCTAGGTAAAGTTCCATAAATATAAGAAAGTGCCTCGCAAATGAAAAATAATCATTTGTTTCCAATGCGATTTGAACTAGTAACCTACCACAAGAAAAGCGCGGACTCTACTATTGAGCCATCTAGTTGGCCTATAAATATTTCTCTGGAGCGCCAAACAGAATTTAGCTTGCATTTCCTCTATGTCTAAGGTCAGTCAGTGATAAAGCCAGCGGTTATCAGGAGAGAAGTAGCTGGTTCAAAACCCGGGGAAGACTGATTTTGTTTCTATCTCTAATTTAATAATCTCCATTATTTGCGCAACTCAAGAAAGAAACTCTTTGCTTAAGGTCCTTTCCTTTGATTAAAATTCAATTCTCAACCTAATCCGCAATCTAATTCTACTTCAATTCGTAATGGATTTTGAAATCTATTTCCCAATCCAATTCGTACTCTATTTCGCAATATAAATTACCCCCTAATTTTCAACTTAAATTAAATTCTATTTCTCAATCTATTTCGCAAACCTTTTCTCAATCTATTTCGCAATCTAATTCACACTGCAATTACCACTCTAGTTCGAATCTATTTCACAGTCTAAGTCACACTCTTTTTCGCATTTTATTTTGAATTCTAGTTCGAACTCTAATTCGCACTGTATTTTACTTTTTAATTCACACTCCAGTTCTCATTCTAGTTTGCACTTTAATTCGCATTTTATATAATACTTTTCCACTCTATTCCGCAGTCATTTCGCACCCTAATTCTCTCTCCAATCTGTACTCTATTTCTCACTATATTTCCTACTCTAATTCGTGCTCTCTTTGTTACTCTAATCCACACTCTATTTCTCATTCTCTTTCGCACTCTAATTTGCATTCTATTTAACACACTATTTATAATTCTATTTCGCAATTTAATTGATACTATAATTTGAAATCTGTTTCTCACTCTATTTCGTACTGTAATTCCTACTTTATTCCGCATACTACATACAAATTGTACCCCCTAAAGTCCCAGCATATTTCGCACACTATTTCGTAGACTATGTCGTACTGTAATTCATAGTCTATTTTGGAGTCTATTTCTCACTCTATTTCATACTATATTTCACATTCTATGCACACTTTAATTCGCCCTTTATATTGCACCATAATTTGTCTTATATTTCCTAATCTAAGCTGCACTCTAATTTGCACTCTATATGACAAGTTATTTCGCAATCTATTTCCTACTCTAATTCCAATCTTATTCGGACTATGAATCGCACTTTAATTTCCCCTCTAATTTGGACTCTAATGCGCACTATATTTTGCACTTTAATTCGTACTCCAATTAAAACTATTTTTCACTCTATTTCGCACTTTATTTCACAATATATTTCGCACTCTATTTTTAATTTATTTCGTACTGTAATTTTAAGTCTATTCTGCATTAAACTTTAAAGTTAGAAATAAATATCATTAAAAGAACAATATTTAAAATTTTATTAGCTAGCTTTGGTAACCTAGGCTTGCGAAAGATAGTCTCTCCTAGCCTAGACTAGCATATCTATGCAGATATTAAACACTTCTGTTTTAGGCGCACATAAATGGCACAATTAATTCTTGAACAACGCAGGTTTGTCGTGTAATGAATGATTCGACATGTCTACTTAATCAAATCAATTCGTCATTTTCAAGCAAGATATGGTATACGCTTAGACAAAAGAACAATCCTTAGAAATTCGCATAGTGGAGAGCAGACACCACATTTTGTAATTTAAATAAAGAAAATATCGGTCTTGAGAAAAGTTTAAGTATGAAAACGAATATTGACAAGGTAAGGACTTTAATTGATGCCCGATTTAACAAAGTCAGTGAGAAAATTGGCTGCCGAGACGTAGTAATGGAGAAGTTGTGCGAACTATTATCAAAATGATCTTAATTTTAAGCCATACAAAAGTCAATGTCAACAAAAAACTTCAATGCAGAATAACAACGAAGTTTATTATTTTGCCTGAGGGTTAAAGAAATGTGCAATGATAAACAATTAGTATTGAATAACATAATTTCCAGTGATAAATGTCAGGTTTACCTGAAAGGCATGCCAAATTAACAGAATTATCAGAAGTGGTCATAACCAAACCAAATAATCACTTTAAATCTTTGAACTCCCTCAAGCTATTAGTATGGTGTGGACTTAGTGGAAATAAGATTTATTGTTCCTATTTCTTCAAGAAACATAAAACAGGACAAGCTCAGACAATTAACGATAACAGATATATTGACATGCTCAAAAGCATTTTCGCCAAATACCACATATCCTGACGAATGACTTCAGCAAGATGGCCCTACAACTCATACTGCATGTGCCACCATGACCTGGATGAAGGCTCGATTTTCTAGGCCATTAATGTCGCATTGGAAAAATTATCCCCTCCAACCAGGACATCTGACTTGTCAACTTTAGACTACTTTCTTAAGAGTTTTTAAAATGAAATACTATTTCGAGCAGCACCATTTAATATCGCAAAACTGATAAATGAGTTTGTACAAATCATTGTATCCATCAATGACAATATTTTTCGGAATACCATAAGAAATTTTGCTAATCGTATTGATAAGTGAAATAGAGTCTGGTAGTGTTCATTTTGAATGTTAAAAAGCTAGCTTACAAAATTTCAAATATTCTTCTTTGTAATGATACTTATTTCTACCTTCAACTTTAATGTTAACAAATTAGAGCATTATAAAAGGGAAACATTTTTGGCCGTCACCTGGTATTTTTTAATCTCTTTTGCACTCTATTTCGCTGTGTATTTCGAAATTTCTTTCTCACTTAAACTCTTACTCTATTTCACTTTCTTTTTCACACTCTATTTCCACTATAACTCGCATTCCACTTCTAACCCTAGTTCGCACCCTAATCTGCGCCTTAAGTCTCACTCAAATTCATACTCTATTTGGCAATCCAAAATCATACTTAATTCCTACTATATTTCGAACTATTTTCGCACTTTTATCCCACTATATTTCGCACTCTATTTTTCACCCTAATCCCCACCGTAAGTCCCACCCTATTTCACAAATTAATTTACACTCTATTTTGCTTTTTCCCCCCCACTCTACTTAGCAATTGATTTCGTTATTTAATCCACAGTCAATTTTGCACTCTCTTTCTGACCCTAATTTTCTATCCTTTCCTGAACATATTCGCACCTTTATTCACACTTCAATTCGTATTCTCCTTCGCATTCTATTTCGCACTGTAATTCTCAATCTTTTTTGCAATCTAATCTGCACTCTAATTCTTACTCTATTTTGCAATCTAATCTGCACTCTATCTCATACTCTAAGTCAGATTAATGCGGACTATATTTCTCACTCTATTTTTTTAATCTTCTCCGTACTTTTATTTGCAGTCTAATTCGCACTCTAATTTTGACTCTATTTCATAATATAATTCGCAGTCAAAGACAAACTGTAATTCGAAAACGTTTTCACAGTCTATATTGCTCTCTAATTTGCACTTTATTCATCATCTATATTTTGTACTCTAAAACGCACTTTAATTCGCAATGTAATTTGCAATCTATTTAGCATTCAAATTCTGACGCTAATTTGCGCTCTATTTGTCCGTCTATCAGCACTGAATTTCAAAGTAAATATTGACATCTATTCGCACTAAAATTCGCCACCTAATTCGCACAATATTTCGTTCCCTAATTCATACTATATTTCGTATGCTTTTTCGCACAGGATTTTTTTCTCTGATTTACACTCTAATCCGCACTTTAACTTGTATTCTAATTCACACTATTTGGCATTTTATAACGCACTCTAATTTGAACTCTATTCATCATGTATATTTCCAAATCTAATTTGCACTGTAATTCATATTCTATTTCATACTCTCTTTCGTACTTGATTTTGTAATCTATTTAGCACTCTAATTCGTACCCTATTTCCCATTCTAATTCTTATTCAAAATCTCCCTCTATATTTCAAACTCGATTTCGCATCCTACTCCGCACCCTAATTCTCGCTCTAATTCCTATTCTATTTTGCATTTTACATTCTACTTGAATCGTTCTCTATTTTGCAATATACTTAGAACCCAATTTCGCACTCTAATCGACTGCATATTTCGCACTCTATTTTTCTCTTTATTTCGCATTCTATTTCTCATTATAATTCACATTCGATTTCACACTCTAATCCACAGCCAATTTTGCACTCTATTTTACACCCTAATACTCATCCTATTTGCACTCTAATTCACACCTTAATTTACAAACCAATTCGTTTTCTATTTTTCACTCTAATTCGCACTCTATTTCCATCTAAAATCCGCACTCTAACTCGAATTCTAGTTAAGATTAATGGGGACTCTATTCTGGACTCCTCTGTTTTGTACTCTTGTTCCTCCCTGATTGCGTTCTCAATTTCGCACTCTAATTTGCACTCTAATGCGTACTCAATTTTGCACTCTAATTCACAATCTAATATGCACACTTATTCACACACTATTTCCTACTCTATATCACACTCAAATTCGCACTCTGTTCATCATCTTTATTTTGTAGTTCACTACACACTCTGATTCGCATTCTAACTTGTACTCTATTTTTCACTCTATTAGCACTTTATTTCGCAATCTCTGTCATACTCTATATCGCAATCTATTTAACACTAAAATTCACATATTCATTCACAATCTATTTCTTACTCTAATTCGTACATTATTTCGCAGTCTAATTCGCACTATACTGCCCACCTTAATTTACACTCTATTTTGTTTTCTATTTCAAATTCTATTTAGCTTTGGAATTTGCACTCAATTTTATACTCTAATCTGCATTCTAACTCGTAATCTAATTCACATTAATTCGCTTCTTATTTACTTAGCACTCTATTTTGTACTCTTTTACCTACTTAAATCTCTTACTCTATTTTCCACTAAAATTTGTATAATTTGAACTCGATTCATCATTGTCACACACATAATATCTGATAGTTTGCATTTTTTTCTGATGAGGGCTATGACGTAATATCGTAGGACCTTCGTTCGATTATTTTGAGGCTGACGCGTCATCCTAAAAATTCTAGAATTTTCGTTCGCCTTGATTAGCCAGTTCCCTCCTAGTTATTAAGAATTATTGCGATTTTGTTATGAAAGAAAGTTATTTGATATCTCGAGTTGAGAATTTTCATTATATGTTGATAAAGCATTGGGGTTTAAACGATCCATATTTATTATTGTTCCATGGAATTCGATGTCGAGGCCTTCATTCCTTACAGAAGACAGACCATTTTTTTTGTGTTTGGAGAAGAAAGTTGTGTTCAGGAGAAGAGTGGATTTCATGCACTTGATTTATTGACTTAGTGTAAGACAACCAGCAGAGTTGTACCCCTTTATTATATTTTAATGCGGGATTACCGCGAGTGTTGTACCTCTCGTGCATTTTTGGTAGGACAACCGTGTGTGGTGGCCTGGTTTTGTATGGCCCATACGAGGCCTGATTTTGGTGGTCGTGAGTGCCCCTTATTTTTGGTATATGTCTTAATATCTCTCTCTCTCTCTCTCTCTCTCTCTCTCTCTCTCTCTCTCTCTCTCTCTCTCTCTCTCTCTCTTTATACATATATATATATATATATATATATATATATATATATGGTTAGTCATTGCGCGTTGGTGTATTGTGGTCACGTTATCTTTGTGGCTCAATCTTTTTTGCATGTGTGTATATAGATATCATTTTTGGGTCTACGGTACATCTGTAAGTATTTATTTATTAGTTTGAGGGAGGATATACGACTATTTGGAATCATAATAGGTAATTGTCGTAGCTGCCCGTCAGATTTAAGTTAACAATTATGTAACAATTTAGTCCGTAAATTTCCTTCTTTTGGGCAATACTAATTCCTTCAGGAGGAAAACTCAACCTTGGACAGATCCCTTTTTTTCATTATATCCCTTTTTTTAAATAAAGTTTTGTTTTAAGTCAACGCGTCTTCTATCCTTGGCTATAAACCTTTTGGTTCAAAGAATCTGGGCATGTCACCTGATCCCAGCTTAGACAATCATCTATATCTCTTACTCTAATTCGCATTCGAATTTACAATCTATTTTGCACTATTTTTTGTACTCTATTTTGCAATCTAATTTGTACTCTACTTCCCATACCACTTTATATTTAATTCGTACTCTATTTCGCCCTATAATTGGCACTCTAATTTTCGCTCTATTTCTCACTTTATTTTGCACCCTATTTCCTAATTAATTTACAATATTTTTCATTTTATTTACAACAATTGTTTTCCTTTTATTTCGCTCTCTAATTTCTACTTTAATTTACACTCTATTTTGCCCTCTGATTCTCGCTCTAAATCACGCTCTAATTCGGACTCGAATTTTCACTCTAATTTGCATTCTAATTCACACTATATTTCGAACTCTAATTAGAAATCTAAATTTATTCTTTTCGCACTCTAATCGTCACTTAATTTCATACTCTATTTCGCACTCTAATACGTAATCTAATTCGTACTCTATTTTTCACTTTATTTCCTGCTCTATCTCGCACTCTAACTCGCACCCTATTTGACCTTTCATTTACATTCTATTTCGTACTCTATTTCACAATTTATTTAGTGCTTTACTTTTTACTGTGTTTCACAGGCTAATTCCTACTCTATATTGCACTGCAATTCGCCCTCTAATTCTAACTCTATTTGCCACTGTAAATAGTAATTTAAATCACACTTTAATTTGTACTCTATTTATTAATTTAATTCGAACTATATTTCACACACTAATTCGAAATCTAGTTCGTACCTTAGATCTTACTCAACTCCGAATCCTCATTAACACCATAATTCGCACCCTAATTATCAACTTAATTTACACTCAATTTCGCTTTATATTTTCCCCTCTATTTCGCTCTTTATTTTGCACTCTATTTTGTAGTCAATTTAGCACATTTCTTCGTAATCTATTTCTCACTCATATTCGCAATTTACTTCACACTAATTTGAAATTAATTTTTTAATCTATTCCGTCCTCAATTTTCCCATTTATTTTGTACTGTATTTCGCAGAATAATTCTTACTCTTTTTGGCAATATAAATTCTTCTCTCCATAATAGACTAAATCGCAATCTATTTGTTACTCTACTTTACCCTATAACTCCCCATCTATTTAATGCACTATTTCGCACATTTACACTATTTATGACTCTAATTTGACTGTATCTTTCAATCTAATTCGCAACCTATTTTCTAATCTTTTTCGTACTATATTTGGCATTCTAATTCGTACTCAATATTGCAATCCAATTGTTACTTTGAGCCCTTTGACTACCAATGGGACAATACGTCCCATAATATTATAGTTTATATTTTATTATGTATATTTTGTATATATTATTCTATTCTATTTTATACACAGTCATATATTATTCTATTTTATTTTATACACAGTCCTATATTATTTTATCTTATTTTATACTGGTATATATTTATATTTTATTATTATACAGTACCGGTATTATTTGTGAGTTTTCAAAAAAAGAACCTTTTGGTAGTCAAAGGGTTAGTTCGTACTTGATATTTGTGCTATGGTTCTTTTCTTTGGAACTTTCTTAGAATTTAATATAGCGGTAGACTCTTTTAAATTAGAAATAACCCTTCATTCATTGTCATGCTCTTGTGTTATTTATTCTTTTTTTATTACTTTTTTTACTTCTTGCTTTATTATTAGTTCTAATTCTTCTTCAACGCCTTTTCCTTTCTTCTGGTTCTTTTATTATTCGTCCTTCATATTTTCATTCATTCTTCTTTACATATTCTTCCTCTTCTTCTATTATTTTTTTGGTTTATGTCATTATTTTAAATCCTTCTTCATTTATTCATTCTCTACTCTTTGTTTCATCTTCTTTTATTATTTTTTCTTCCTTATTTTACTTATTCTGAATAGTACTTCTTCTTTTTATTCTTGATGCTTGTTTTATGCATTCTTCTTCATTCTATTACTTCTTATTCTTTTTATTTCATCGTCGTCTTCTTTTTCTTTTATTACATTTCATTTTTACTTCTTGTTCTTTTATTTCTTTTTATTCATTCTTCTTGCTCTTTTTATTGTTTTTTCTTATTTTCTTTCTACTTATTTATTCTTACCTCTTCTTCTTATTTATTTCTACTTTTATTCCTTCTTATTCTTTTATTCATTCTTCAACTTCCTTTTTTGTTTCCTTCGTCTCTGATTCCTTCTTCTAATTCTTTTATTTCTGATTTTTATCTATTTTTCTTATTTTTATTCCTCAATTTAAATCCTTCTTCTAATTATTCTTTTATTTCTTCCTAATAATACCTCTTCTAATTTATTCATACTTATTCTTATTTTTATTTGTTCTTTTTATTATTTCTATTTCAGGATTTTATTAATTTTTATTCCTGCTACAACGTTTTATTCTTTCCTCTATTTCTTCTTGTATTTTCCCTTCTTCTTCTTCTTCTTTATTCGTTCTTCTTTTATTTCTTCTGTTATCCCTTATTTTTTCACCTTGAATTTGTTTTTCTTGTCTTCCGTCTTCTTCTTCTTCGTCCTTTTTTACTACTTTTGATTTATTTTTCTTATTATCTTCATTCGTTTTATTCCCCCTTTTTTTCATCTTCTGTTTAGTTCGTTTTCTTCTTTCTCTTCCCTAATTGTATTTCTTTTATTCCTTCTTATTCTTCTTATTTTTTTATCTTTTTCGAGTTTTAATTCTTTCTGCTTTTTGCTCTTCTTATATTCTTCTGCTTCGCTAATTTCCTATTCTTCTTCTTTTATTCCTTTATTCTGCTTCTTCGTCTTTTAATTTCATCCTGTTATTACTTTTTTATTTCTTCCTGTAGTTATTTTATTCCGTCTTTTTCTTTTGTTCTGCCATTTTCTTTTTCTTCTTCCTAATTTATTTCTTTATCTTCTTTTGTTTATTTTTCCTCCTCTCTTTATATCTTCTTTTTTTTACATTCTATATATCTCTCCCACTCTTTCTTTTACAAACCTCTTTCACACTCTCCTTTTCTTACTCTTTCTCGCACACTCTCACACATTTACTCTCGTTCTCTTACCCTCTCTATCAAACACAGGCACACTCTCTGTCTCACACTCACTCTCTCTCTCACTTTTCTGTCTCTCTAACACACATTCTCTCTCGGAGAGAAGCACACAGTCCCTCTCACACATATATTCACCTTATCTTGGAGATGAAGTTAAGAAGGTACAGAATCTCTCCAGGAGCTCCATAATTGCCTCAATGTTCAGTGACAACGACCTTTTTCTTACAGAGTTGGGAAAACGGAACGTATAGTGAAGACATCGATGAAGATTGCAGAGGACCTTCTCTGCAAGACAAGTTCGTGGGGATACTACACAGAAAGTTAGCTTCCCCGCACACACATAGCAAACTTCTTGGCATTAAAAAACGTCTAGGGAACGTCCTTGGTTTGACAGACCCGGTCGACTTGTTCTTCGGAAGAGATAAACTATACGTGGAAGAAGAGTTCCACCTAAACGACCAAGGAAGGAAGTTTCTTGCCGTGGTAATTGACAGGAATGCCTTCTGTTTTTTAAGGGTTGCACGCAACGAGCCGGGCGGAAATTCGACGGGTAAAAACAACCAGGAGACTCAAGATGAGCCGCTAGAGGAGGTGAATATGGGGTATCCTTCTGCAAGATGACCTACTATACCGTAACCTGAGAGGAGTAATGTAAGGCCTGCCGGTGACGAAGAACCAATCTCACGGGGAGAAAACCCAGGCAACTCGTAATGAGCTCACAGTGATGCATCCATATCTGAAAACAATAATATAATCAAGTCATCGGGAAAAGCTTTGACAGAGGGAATGTGCGGATTAGCCAGCGTTCTCTAAAAGGTTTATTTTTAACGTGAGGTCGATACGGAATAAGTGGGACGAATTTGTGGCAGTATTGGCCTCCGATAATCAAATAAGTATCATGGCAATCGTAGAAACATGGATCCATATTGAAAATCGCGATTCCAATGATAAGTTTGCGATCCATGGCTATACAATGTTTCACCGCGACCAACCGCTTTGAGAAGGCGGCAGAGTTATGGTATAACTTCAGAACAGCTTTCCCGCCCTCGAAAGCAAGGTGAGATGCAGTCACGAGATTTTAGGGCTAGACATCGATCTTATTAGCTCCTATTATCGAGTAATGGTGCTGTATAGGCCAAAACGACTGGCAGAGGAGTCAGACTCCCTCCTGTACACGAAGCTCACTGACTTGATAATTAGTCGCACAAGTTTGGACATGGGTGAACTTACCTGGCTTGGGCTGACTGGCGGAACTCCTCAGGCAATGGTGAAGGGAAGAGCCTAATTGAGTTTGTTCAGTATAACTTCCTGACACAGTGGATGAAGGAGCCTATAAGGGGTGAGAACTGCTAGACTTGATGTTTACCATTGAGGACGACTTGTAATCTTGACTCAGACTGGGACTGTCTGGCCGGGAACAATCACCGCACAGTCACGTTTCCGTCCACATTCCATGTGACAGACGCTCTCACTTCGGTACCTTTAAACCCGACTTCCGACGCACGAACTTCGTAGCTCTTTGAGATGCCATAGCTCGGCTTGAACCTACAACGTGTGACGGAGACTTGAACAAATGGTTGGACTTTAAAGAAAACTTTATGGCCCAACAGTCTGCGCTTATTCCCAGCAGGCGTATGAGCGGTGAGCCTCCCCAGACGAAGTGGTTCAATAATGGCATCACAACAGCGATAGAGAACAGGAAATCTGCCTAAAATAACTGGAAAGCAACCGTAATGAAGAAAAACTCTTTCAATACAAGGAAAATTGTAGGCGAGTTAAAGCACTGGTGCGCCTAGCGAAGCGCAACGAGGAGGTTATGTTGGTCTCCTTCCGTAAAGAGACTTCGAAAGAATTCCTGAATGTCAATATTCGCAAATAGATTCGTCATAGCATAGGACCGCTAAGAGTTGACATTAGCGTATTAAGGAAGTCAGAACCATACATTGTCAACGTGTTGAACGACTACTTCACTTTCGTATTTATGAGGGAAGCGGGCGATCGAGCTCTAATGCTGGAGGTTTATCTCTAAGAAGGAGAAAGCCTATGCGAAATAGTTTCAGACGGAAACGAAGTAGTATACAGATTAGGAAACCTTAACCCGTATAAATCTTCAGGTTCCGCTGGATTTTTTCCTAGACTCGTCCGAGAAGTTAGCGATTAGGTCGCTTCCGTTCTTACCACCATTTTCTACAAGTCTTTTGAAACTGAAGAAGTGCTGGAGGACTGAAGAATAGCAAAAGTAACCCTCATCAACAAGAAGGGAGACCGCGAATGCCTTGGTAATAACCAGCCTATTATTCTGACATTCATCGTAGGCTAACTGTTTGATGGAATAATCGTAGGACCGATAATACAGCACTTAAAGTCGCATAACCTGATCTTGTATTCCCAGCACAGAGTTCGCAAGAACCGTTCATGTCTAACTGACCTACTAGAATTTTTCCACAGTATTATAATTATGACTGCAGTCGAGCTGTTGATATCTTATACCTAGACTTTCAAAAAGTCTTCGATAAGGTGCCACACGCCAGGTTGATGAGTAAGGTCCGTGCCCTCGGCATTACCGGAAAGTTAGATAAATGGATAGAAAACTGGTTCTAGAGACAGATAAAACGAGTAAAGATCAACGGAACAGGGTCGTAATGGGAGCCGGTGAGTAGCAGGGTGCCCTAAGGATCAGTGCTCGGGCCTTTATTTTCCATCGTTTATATCAATGACGTTAACAAAAGAGTACTATGCTCGATAGCCAGGTTCTCCGGAGATATCAGATTATGAGGTAGTGCGATCTCGCGAGAAGGAGTGGAACACCTTCAAAATAGCATTCTCAAGATAGGTGAGTGGTCCGAAAGGTGAAAGATGCCATTTAATCTTGAAAAGTGCAATGGAATGCACATGGGCCATGATAACCCTCGGAGAAACTACTCGTTACTCGGCAAACAGCTAGATACCAATGATCTTGAGAATAGTTTAGGCGTGCTAATTAGCAGTGACCTAAAGTTTTTCAAGCAAGGCCTTCAGGTGGAAACGAGGCTCCAGCCAATGCTGGGCAACATAAAGAGACATGTTCGCTTCAAAATAAGCAGATTGTTCTCAACTTCTAAGACTCTCTTTGCCGATCACACCTTGAATACGCCTTTCAATTCTGGTCCCTAACCAGAAGTGAACGGCTAAAAAGGGTGCAGGCCAGGGCCACTAAATTGATCCCTTCCCTTAGACTTAAATGTTATCAGCTTCGGCCTCGAGAATCGGGTATGATCTCCCTGGAAAGGCGCCGCTTAAAGGGTCAGCTGATTAAAACTTTTAATATAATTCGATGAGTTGAAAACGTAGATTATAGGATGTTGTTCCCTTTGAAAGCATATTCTACACGTAACCAGATTACAAACTGGAATTACCGCAATTCCATATTAGCATCTGCGGCAAATTCTTCTAGTACAAAATCTACAGAAGGGAGAACCGTCTCCAGCCATAACTGGTGAGAATTTCCTCAGTCTAACTTTCCAAACGCTTTCAATAAGGTGCCCTACCGCAGATCAATGAGCAAAGTCAGGGCCGTCGGCATTACCAAGAAGGTAGCCGACTAGATTGAGAAGTGGTTGACAGACTTGCTGTAGAGGGGCAGCCTCAAAGTGGGTCCCAGTGACAAGCAGGGTACCCTAGGGCTCCGTGCTCGTTTCATGCTATTTATTATCTATATCAACAATACGGACAAAGGATTACAATGCACGATAACCAAGATCGCGGACGATACCAAATTAGGCGGTGTGGTTAGCTTGCGCAAATGAGTAAAACACTTGAGAATCAGCTTTCGTAGCTTAGGTGATCAGTACAAGATGTGGTAAGGTGATGTTCATCGCTCACGACAACCCTCGGGAAGTCTAATACTTCTTAGATAGACGTTTAGAGTGGACCAAACTGGAGAAAGATTTAGGCGTGCAAATTAGAAGCGACTTATAAGATCTACATGCAGTGTGGCGAGGTAGTAAAAAGGGGCTATAGACTGTTTGGATAAATAGATAAACAATTTAGTTTTTAAAACCATGGAGATTGTGTTCATCATGTATATCTCTCTAGTCGGGCCGCACTTTGAGTACGCCATACAATTCTGGTCACAAAAATTACTAAAGATATTGAACGGCTAGAAAGAGTTCCGAATAGGGCTACCAAACTAATCCCGTCCCTTAGGCTCAAAGGGTACCAATACTGGATACAAGAATTTGTGCTGTCCTATCTACAGTTAGCCAGAATTTCTCAACAAATAAAAGTATAGAAAACGTGAACTACAGAGAGTAATTCACCTTGCACATGAATCCCAGGCGAAACCACGATTAGAAGTTAAATCTACCAAAGTTTAGGACTAGTGTTTGCGGGAACCTTTTCTCAAATAATATCTGTGACGGGTGGTGCCTTCTTCCAGCAAAGGTGGTGAATAGTTCTAGCTTCGGCTGTACAGACTACTTCACGATTTATAATAGACACGAATCAAATTGCATCTTTCAGGAGGAGAGATGGACGGGAAGAGCCTTCTGTATTTTTATAATTTCCCTCATATCTATTATGTTAAGCCTTTCTATACGGTAGCTCTTCGGTATAGTTCGCCATAACTTTTGCAGGTACTGCGTATCCTTGGTTCAATTCGTCACAGAAAATTTATTAAATCTTGACATCATATAGTGCTAGAATGACAAGTATTATTAACTGTATCTTGGCCTCCTATTATTGAAGCTTCAAGCTTTCAAACTGCAATGTTTTTTTAAATTTAGATAGATAAACCTAAAAAATTCAGATAAATAAACCTAAAAATGAGAAGTAATATACAATTCTGCTTTATATATTACAAAAAAAAGTATATGATTTAGATGCGGAGAGACTGTGGAAATTTCAAAAAGAATTAACTTCGAGAGGCATTTGAGTACCGTACATAAAGTATCTAATTAATTCTCTACTCGGAAGAATATATTTTTTGAAACACACTTTATCATAAAAGCAATTTTTTAGAGACCTTTTCAAAAGGCTAAAAAAAAGGAAAGGTTATATCTTTTGAAGATTTGGAGTTGCTAGCGAAGCGTACAAAGCCTTTTGATGAATATTAAGAAACAAGCCGCTGTTCGCTTCCTTAACAGGAAGAGCTTGGTTACACAGGCACCCCTGCGTGGTGTGGCCTACGACCCTATTTGATAATCTTAACCGCCTTTTTTATTTCCCTTTATAGACTCTTTATTTTAACACCCTGAACACCTTCTTCTTCTTCTTCTTAGGTTACAACCAAACTAAATGAAAAAATCTTATTCAAACCTTCCAAAAATCTCGTTCTTAAAATATAGGGTTATGGATTATCAACGAAACAAATAGAATTAATTAATTAATAAAAAGTTTAACTACGTCTTTCATCCTATGTGGCGTTATACAGGCAGGAAAAAGAGAGCAGGAGATTTTAAAAAGGTACCAAAGATGACCACTGAGATAGCATCAGTTTGTCTTTGGAAAATACGGTCGGTAGGGCATGCCATTTCTACAGGCCTATCGGATCCCAGGGGCATTATCTTTGTATATCAAACTTTCATTGCAATTAACGATGTCAAAATGTTGCGGTTTTTTGCAGGTTTTGCAATTAAAATTAAACTCTTCATCATTCTAAAAGAAGCAATTATCAGCAAAAACGTATGATGGTATTGTCTGGGATATAAAAACAAAGCTAGCAATTCATCGTGAATATAATTGCTACTTTGTAGTGGAAATTGATGAAGTAATAGATGTTTCAATTTCTCTCAGGTACCAATTTGGGTGTAAATAATGTTGAATGATTTTTCTGTCTAAAGCCAATTGAAAAGTCGTTCTCCTTTGGAAAGTACTTTTCTGAGTTCAAGCATTTCGCACAAAAAATACTCTCTAATTATAAAAACTAACTGTTATGGCAACCGATGATTCTCTTTATATGAACAAACTATGTTTTATTGGGTGTTAGGTAAATCGGACTCTGCAGTTCTAAAATTCTTTGCTGATCATTTGATCATATAATGAAATCAGTAGAAACTTCATTTCTGTAGCATCGGTTATCTAAAATCAATCTTAAAGAATTGGTTGTTGAATAGGGAAAAGATCAGCATAGATAACAGTGCTAAATGATGCTGAAATATCCACGGGTTCTCTAATAGAAGGCTGGCCACTTTAGCCTCGCGACGAACGAGAGAGTTGTTTAATTTCATGTAGTCAAGGTGATTTACTGTTGAGCCCTCATTTAAATCAGATTAAAAAGTCTCATCAGCAGTAGAGTAGAACAGATTACTATAATTTGGGCTGACACAAGCCTGTCATAGACTTTTGATATGGATTAAAGTTATATATGAGATTGGTGGGTAGCTTGCTATTGCTTTTGGATTCAAATTCATGATTTTTAGGGTCGTGTAAAAGCCGGAATCCTTCTAAAGCAGGTAACTCTCAAAATGTATCATTTCCTTACAGTTCTTTGGGCATCTTTTAGGATAACACACTGAGGGGCATTTTTTTAGAAGACAGAGAAAATCGAAATTTTGTCTTAGAGAATAGATGAAAGGAAAATATCTAAGAAGTTTATTAACAATGAAACAGGGAACTTATAGGTTAAGGATCACTAAACAAACATAAATAAATCTCATTTCTGCCTTCTGCTATAGTTATGGCGGCCTGGCAAATACCGTTTGTATTATTAACTTTAAGAAGCGTTTTAATGAACATTTTGAAAGATTTTGGTTATTCTCCAAATTTGGAAGTGAAATCTTGGAAGTGAAGCATAAGAAAACAATTTGTGATTTTTTAAAATGGTCTATCTGGTTGTATTGCATCTGATCAAATTTATGTTGGCCAAAATTACATCCTTTAGCATCTAATTATTGCTTATGCTCCAGTGACTCTATCGAGTGTTTCCCACCAATAAGATCCCCAAGCTCCAACAATGGCCGCTCCTCCATCAATAAAGAGAGTGATAGAGCGGAACAAAATTATGAGTGAGAGGAAAGGGACATCACTTAACATGTAATGTGTAAGTCTGTGTAGGCCTAGCCATTGATTTGGGGGAATGAAAATAAATTATCGTTAGTTGTTTTGAGGTTTCTAATTTGATTTAAGGGCAAAGCTGATTGAATGAAAACCTAAAAAACCTTTTTGGTTAAATTTGCCCACCAAATAAATAGCTTTGGAGAAGCAAATCGTCTCTGAGCTGATCATTCAAGACATTATTGATAACGTGTTATTTACCGATACCTCGCTCTTTAGACGCAATTCTTTTCATAAATTCCCTTTAAAGATGATTTGCTTAAAAATTTTCTATTGTTGAACTGCTTAGAAAGCATACCAGGTAATGGCTTCGCCACTCCCCCCTATAATGGGAGCTTGCGCTTCGCTACTAAAATTAATTTTAATAAGGAACACTAAACTAAATTTTTCCCCTTTCAAAATATCACGTTGCTAAAATATAGTTATAGAAGAAATATAAAAAATAAATTTTCTGAACTTCACCATTTGTAATTCTTTGGGTTTTAAAACATTCACAAAATTTCGATACTTATATTTATTTCTGAACTTCACCATTTTGTTTTTTGATATTATAAAAGAATGATTAAAAATAACGTTGATAAAAAAATGTCATAACCAAACTAAGATGAAATTATTATTCAAATACTCAAAAAAATCCCCTTCTTAAATTATAGAGTTAATGATGATGATGATGATTAAGCAGATACTTTGTGACTACGTATTACTCAGATACGCCTACATAGAACCTGAAAAATATCGAGGAAACACATTCAAGCTAGAAGAAGGATTGCCGCAAGGAGGTTGTACGTGTGCTATATTACATTTAATTTAGACCTCAGGTGGGCCCGAAGAAGAAGGCCTTGTCACTAGTTATTGGGTCTTCCTCTCCCAAGGAGGTAGACGCTGTGATCGGTGGCCCCTCAAGGAGGGAAAAGAAGTACACCTGGCGAATTCTCTCCACCAAAATAAAGAGTCCGCCTTAGCCTGGTCACCCCCATTTACTTCTCAACCCACCCCTATAAACTGGTGACCCTATCTGCCGGACAGTGAAGGTGACAAGAAAGAAAATGGACCCATAGGACCATCATCAAGCAGGACAAGGAGGGACGGAGATCGTGAACGCCATTACCATCAAGCCACCACAAAACACCTTTATCCCATATGACAAACAAATGCAAAGTTTTAGGCCTAACTATCTAAAAAAAAACAAGTAACAGACATAATTTACACAGGAAAAATGTGACTAACTACTATTTAGATTAAGAAATCTAAACTTAAAGAACAAAAGAAAAATATACCCAGCAATTATTCAATTGGCTTTATTGTACCCTACGGTGGCAATGTTTACTATCTTTAAGACTAGCCTACAACAGATTCAAGGGTTACAGAAAAAAGCATTAACATAATAACGAATACTAGACAGGGGGAGCAAGGAAATCAACGTGATTAAAAGAGAGAGGCAAATCTTACTACTATCAACAAAATAATAAAAAAAGAGCTAAGAAAATACTAAGGAAAACCCAAGAGAGAGATGGGATAAGAACTACCCAGCCACCTACATAGATCAGCTAGAAGGACGAAGAGCCCATCGCCTATTTTCCAGTAACTTAGAAATAATGGAAACAGAAATGGGAGAATTATACACGTAAGTGCATATCCCGTACCGATAAGCTGACCAAATGTAGATAAAAACAGGAATAAAAGAGGTAAAGTAGATATTTAATTATTTTTTTAATTAGAAACAAAATAAAAGATCCGAAAGAAAAGTATGTACTCGAAAGAGAAAAGAGTAACAGTTGCAATTTATTAAAGCTTCCCACCCGTTTGAGCGCCATGACGATTAGACAAAAGAACAATATAGAAACTTTTAAACGTATTAAAAAACAACTCTCTAAGCAAATACCTACTCACACTGTGGTGGAGCAAATGTGAGTGTGTGTATAAGAGGCCATTCCCCCACCCTTTTTCTCAATACCCTCTCCCTCCCTCTGTAAGAATGTGTGTGTGTGAAGGGGAATGGGTTTTTTTTTTTGTTTGTTTGTTTTTTTTTATTAGCATGTTATTATAAGATGTTTTTTTTTCTTTCCAGGCTCCATATTCTGGAAAGGACTTAGTGTCATATATCTTTATATAGCAAACAAAATATTACTAGTGTTGTTAAGGAAAGAGGGCTTAGAATAGCCACGCAAGAGTGATAAGATCACTTCACTTCCATTAAGCGCAAAGGGGCCAATTGTTAGGAAGTCATAGGCATTTTTTTCACTCGAGTGGCAGGTGGCTGGACGTCCCCCATCCCTCTTTGTACCACGTGAGGCCTTTGTTTGTTAACTATATATTGACTGTTGTAGTCCGGATTTTTTTGGTTGCTTGTTTGATTTTTTTAATTGTTCTTAGGATCGATTAATAATATAAATAAGTGGGACTTATTATTTTTTTTATTTCATATATAAAGGAAATTTAGCTATATTTTGTGTGTGAATAGGAAAGAGATCTCTAATATATGAACCCTTTTTTTTGTAAATATTTTTTTTGTTAGTAAAGGACTGTACATACAATCCGTTTCATTTTCCTTCAATTTCTCACGTCCAGATTAGTGTAGGAAGCGGGTTGGATCGATTGGGGTTAGTCTAAATTTCTTCGGCCCGCTACATTTGGCGCCCGAATAGGGACGTGAGACTTCGAAACCAGGAGCGTGACGTGATTGGATTGCAGTCTATACCCAATTAGCGTGGCAGGTAGTTTAGTTGTTTTTCACCTTTGTCTATCGCTGTTACAACATGGAGGAGGGCTTCTGTGGAACAGGGCCTCCATGATGAGATTGTGAGACTGAGGCTGGAATTGATGCAGAAAGAGGAGGAATGTATGATGTTGAGGAACGTGATTGATGGATTGAAGAGTGATGTGATGAGTATGGATGAGAAGACAGACAGGATGAGGAAAGAAATGGACGAGAGACAGAAGCAGGTCGACCAACGGATGAAGGGGTCAGGACCAGCCCCAGTACCCTCAACCTTGACCCCTGCTCCGACTGACGGAGATAAGACTAATGGAATCAATGGGAGTGTGTGCGAGTCTAGATATGATAGGGTGATTATGAGTGATAGGAAGGACGGAGAATGGAAGAGAGTTGAACGCAAGAGAAGAAGGAAGAGTGGTGCAAAGGGAAAGGATAGGAACGTAAGAGGCAAGAGTGTGGACTCATTGTACTCGAATGAAGGAGAGAGTGATGGTATAATTGATATGAGTGAGAGTGAAGGCAGCTCAAGTGAGAGTGAAGTGAATGTGGGAAAGGGTATTTTGATAAGGCAAGTGCCAAAGATAGATAGATTTAGGTTACATGGTAAGAAAAGTGTGGAAGAATTCTTCGGGGAATTTGAGCGATATTGTAAGCTCAAGTACCCGGAGAATAAGGGAAACTGGATGAATGTTTTGGAGGAATGTTTGGAGGACAAACTATTGGAGTTTTTCCGCGTGATTACAAGTGTGGGGGAACCAAGGTACGATGTGGTAAAGGAAAGATTGATTGTGCAGGTGAAACGAATGAAGGAGAGTGTGAAGTATAACAGGGTAAATGAATTTGAGAAGGCTTGAATGGAAAAAAGTGAAAGTGTGAACATGTATGCACATAGGCTTGAGAGTATGGCAAGAAAGAGGTATGGTGATGATGATGTAAATGAATGTAAACCACTGTTGAGGAAGTTTTTGGACACGATCCCGCGAAAGCTGAGTGAATGGTTGAGTGGAAAGAGAAAGGAGAGAATGAGACTGAAAAGTGAACGGTTGATGTGGGAGGATGTGTTGGAGCTGTTGGAAAATGGACGATTTGATGAGGAAAGCGATCTAGAAGAAAATGGATGGTACAGTGTGAATGTTGGGGGTAAGAAGCCCAGGAGCTTCCATCCACCCCAGAAGTATGTCAGCTACAGGGATGTCCTGAAGGCTGTACCAGCTGGAGTGATGTCAAACTTCCTGGGCCGGCAAATGGATGGGTAAATGGAGGGTTGTCGAATGTTAGGGGACATGAATTTCAAGCGTGGGAACGGATATATGAGAGAGAAACTGAGGTATGTCCAAGCAAACGAGAGATCGAATGGTGGGAGAAAAATTGTGGAATGTCATCGGTGTGGAAGGAAAGGTCATATGTTGGCAGAATGTAGGTGGACGTCTGGTGCATGTTTTGGTTGTGGTAAGAAAGGGCATATGATAAAGGATTACCAGAAAAGTGTGAAAGAGTGCTTCGAGTGTAAAGAAATAGGCCATTTGAAGAAAGATTGTCCGAGGTTGAATAGTGGAGCAACTGCTGGGGGCAGTGTGAAGTATGCTTGTGGTAATTGTGGAAAGGCTGGTCATTACGCGAGGATGTGTCGTGACCAGAGGAATGTATGTAGCTATTGTGCGATGGAAGGACATTCGAGTGAAAAGTGTTGGATTAGACTGAGAGCGCAAGGTGTGAATGGAAAGTCTGAACCTCGAAATTGAATTGTGAGAGGGTACCTGCTGAAGTATCCTCTGGGTGCATAAGTGTGAGTAATGTGTTGGTAAGTCTGTCTAGTGTGAAAGTGCTGTCTGGTAGGAAGTATGAGTGTCTGAGTGTGAAGGTGGAATTGAATGGAATTGAGTGTTTGGCTTTAATAGATTCTGGATGCAAGGCGAGCTTGGTGTATAAAGATGTGTATGACAAGGTTAGCGGGAAAGCCCTCCTGTCTGAGTGCAAGGGTAGTTTGGTAGGTATTGGTAATAGGAGAGTGCCTGTGATTGGAATGATAAGGTCAGCTATTCGAATGCATGGTATGTTGATGAATGAATGTGAATTCTTGGTGATTGATAAGGTGAGTAGTGAGTATGGTGTGATTTTGGGCTATGATTCTATGAAAATGAATCGTATGGTTGTGCATCCTGCGAGTAATCAGATTGAGAGAAAGATTGGTAAAAATGGGGTATATAAGTTATATGTAGGGAAAGATGCCTGTGTTTTGAGGAGTGTGTTTACTGGTATTGAGCTGACTGCTATGGAGAATGTAAGGCTTGTAAAGGGTGAAAGGGTGACTGTTAGAGTGAGTTGGAGTAAGGACGTTAGTTTGAATGTGGGTAAGAACACTGTGATATTGGATGGAAAGGATGCATATTATAAGGTAAGGCGTGTTGCTTGTGTGTTTGACGGCTTGATGAGAATGAATGATCCTTTTGTATGTTTTCAGGCGTTCTATCAGGGTGAAGGGACAGGTGAGGGGTATCCAAGTCGGAGATGTACTAGGACACCTCTCCACTGTCACTGAGGTAAGTATGGATGATAGCACGGATATCAGGTTGAATGTTACGAATAAAAAGACGTGAATGGATGTATAAAGAGGTGAAGGACATGGTGAAATTGGATGGACGTTTGACTGAGTATGAAAGGGAGGATGTGTATCGAATGATATTTGAACGAAAGGGAGCCCTCAGTAAGGGTGATCTGGATTTCGGGGTTGCAAAGCTCCCGGGATTCAAGATTGTCGTGAAGGAGGACTTCCCAATCTATCAGCGGCCGAGGCATTTTCCAAGTCCGGTTGCTGATGAGATTGAGGAGCAGTGTTTGGAATTGGAGCAATTGGGGGTGATTAAAGGGAGCGAGAGTGCATGGAATAGTCCAATTGTGCCTGTACGTAAGCGGGATGGAAGATTGCGTCTGTGTGTGGATTATCGAAAGGTGAATGAAAGGACTGTGAAAGAAAGGTTTCCGATGTGTGTGGTATCTGAGTGTGTGTATAGTATGCATGGGATGGAGTGGTTTACGAAGCTGGATCTGGTACGGGCGTATTACCAGATGCCTATTGCTGAGGAGAGCCGGCCGGAAAACTGCCTTCTCTTCCACAAAGAGGCATTACCAGTTCCGGAACCTCAGCTTTGGGTTGGCTAATGCTCCCTGAGCCTTCCAGCGGGCAAGGAATGTTGTGTTGATAAAGTTTGCAAGTAAGAATGTGATTGCGTTTATAGATGATATTTTGATTATGACTGAGACTTTTGAGGAGCATATGAGATTGGTGAATGATGTGTTGAGAACGTTGGAGAGTGTTAGTGTAAAGGTGAAAGTAGCGAAGTGTAAATAGGTTGCAAAAGAAGTAGAATTTCTTGGTCATATGGTGAGTGAGAATGGGTTACGAAAGTCACCGAAGTATGTTGAAAAGGTGCAAATGTTTTCGAAACCGGTGACTGTGAAGCAACTGAAGTCGTTTTGGGGTTTGATTGAGTTCCGGCGAAAGTTTATACGTGATTGTTCTGGTGTGAGTTAGCCTTTGACTGATTGGATGGGCAAGAAAGGTAGTACGGTTGTCAAGTGGAATGATAAGATGAATGAGGCGTATGAGAGACTGAAAGAGGCAGTGGCTGAAGATGTTGAATTGGCTTACCCAGATTATACTGTAAATGCTAAAATGTTTGAATTGTATACAGATGCAAAAGGGTATTGTATGGGAGGTTTTCTGATGCAAGAGCAGCATTTGAATGAAGAGAATGTCAGGCGAATAATTGGGTATGTATCCAAGGCTATGAATGTTGCAGAACGAAAGTATTCGACTGTAGAACGAGAGTTGGCTGCGATAAGATATTTTTTGAAAGTGTTGCGTCCGTTTTGTATAGTGTGAGGTTTGTGATCAATACAGATCATCAACCTCTTGTGTATCTGCAGCGTATGAAGTGGGTTGATAGTAGGATTGCAAGGACTTTGGAAGATTTGAGTAACTTTGACTATGTGATTGAGTATGTGCCTTGTGAACGGAATGGAGTGGCTGATTTGACGTCAAGGTATCCTGGTACGAATGATGAAAATGCGCGTGGAGTGAGTGATCCAGAGTATTTGCCGAAAGGGATTATTAATGGAAAAGAGAGTAAGGGTGGTGGTGATTCCTTGTTTGAGAGTGTATGGAATGGTTTGCAAGATTGGAAGAGTGATGGAGTAGACGTGAGAGTGCCCGATAGTGTGGATGACTTAAGGAAGGAGGTAATGAATAAAGTATGTAGGAAGCCTGAAAGCATTGGTATGGCAAAGGTGCGGAACTTCATGAAAGAATTGAGAGCGATGTGTATGCAAGGGGTCCCGCCATTTCAGGAAGTGTTGAATGTAGTGAGTCGTTTGTATAGAGTAATTGTTTATGTGCACTTTGGTGGTGAGAGACCGATTGTGTACAAGGATGAGAAGATGAAGGGTTTGAATCCTAATGTGGTACATCTGCAATGTTTGAGCTGTGTGCACTACAATTGGGTGATTGAAAAGTGTTCATATATGAGAGAGAAGAATGATTGTCTGGATGAAGATGAGTGTGTGGTGAGTGATGATGATGGTGTGGATGTCAGTACTGATGTTGGTGTGCTTGTTCCTTCTGTGTATTGCCAACATGTTGGACCTGATATGATGGAAGCGAGATTGAAAGTTGGTGAAAGGTTTTTCTGTGGTTTGATTGATACTGGAGCTCAAGTGTCTTTAGTGAATGAGAGTATTCTGAGTAAGTATGAAGAGTTTAGATGTTGCGAGCATAAACCTGTAAAGTTATGGATAAGTGGATTAGGGAATGGCATGATAATGGCATGGGAACAGGTTAGTCTAAAAGTGAGTTTGGGTAATGGTGTGAATGTGAAGCATGACTTTGTAATTCTGAAAGATGAGCAAATGCGGTGTTGTTTCTTGCTTGGTGTAGACTTTATAAGATTGAATGATTTGTCTTTGGATGCTGAAAAGGATTTTCTTATGAAAGGTGAACGTGAGGTGATGAAGTTGAATGAGTGTGCGAAGAATGTTGTCAAATTTTGTGGCATGATTGAGTTGGTCATGGATGATGAGAATGAGATTTAAAGTGATGATGATATTCTAGAGATGCAAGAGATGTGTCCTTTTGTTAGTGAGTTAAAGAGGTGTGTAATGACGCGTGTTGATTTGAATGAATGGCCAGAGTGTTTAGGTGATTTTAACAGGTATGCTAAGGATTTTTTTGTTTGTATGGATGTTGTTTATTTTTTGAAGCATGTGAAGGGTGGTGATGATATGTATGTACCTGTGATGTCCTTGGTTGGTATGATTGGTCTGGTGAAGGTTGTGCATGATAATTATGGGCATATGTGCAAGTTTACGCTGTGGGAGTGTATGAAGGAGCGTGTGTTTCATCCGTTTCTGAGAACTGTTGTAAATGATGTTGCAACTACCTGTGAAAGTTTTCAGAAGCGAAAGGTGCAAAGTGTGCAAGTGAAACCACCGATGTTGAAAGTTGATGCGAAAGAACCGTTTGAGTTGGTAGTGATTAATTGTGTGTCTTTGCCGCGTACGAATGCTGGGAATGTTGGTATGGTTGTGATGGTTGATCATAAAAGTAAGTTTGTGTATGCAGCGCCGGTGAGAGATAAAAGGAGTGTGACTATTGCGCGTGTGGTTGAGCAGTTGTTTTTTCCTATGTGTATATTGAAGCCTAGAAGATGTCTGAGTGATAATGGGCCTGAATTTGTAGGAGAAGTGTTTGAGCAAATGTTGAGAGATAATGCTGTGGAGCATGTGAGAACAACTCCGTATGTACCGTCTTCAAATGGATTGGCTGAACGTACTATAAGAACCTTGTGTGAGATGTTGAGAATGATGAGTACGACAGTGAATGACTGGGATGTATGCCTGGGGAGAGTGTTGTGGGCGTATAATTCAACTGTGCATAGTGCAACTGGAATGTCCCCATGTCAGTTTGTGATGAATTTTGAAAGGCAAGTGAAAGATAGGTTATTTTTGAGTGAAAGTGAGCAGAGTGTATGGCGTGAGGCGCATGAAAAGTTCCATTCATTTGAATTATGTGCGAAAGTATTAAAGGTGAAAGAAGTGAAGGGTAGGTTGAATGTGTCAGGAATGAGTGAGAAGTTTGATGGACCTTATAGAGTTGTGAGAGTTTGGGAAAATGGGGTGACGTATATTTTGGAGAGTTTGAATGACGGTATTACTGTGAGAGTACGAGCTCATTAGAGTCAGTTAAGGAGATGGACAGAACCTCCTGACTACCTGGTGAGCCATCCGGTGTATGGACTGGGTAGAGAGAGAGGTAAAGTGCATGATGATGAGATTGAATGTGATAGTATGGTTCTGTCTGAGAAAGAGCTAGTCTTAGTTTCGAGGAGTAGAAAGCGTACAAAGAAGAGTGAAAGAAAGAATGTAAGTACGAATGAAAGTAAGTCCGAGCAGAGTCTTTCTGGTATGGGGGATCTTGAAAGGGAGATTGAGTTTTTGCGTAAACAGGTGAGTGATTTGGTTGGTATAAGTAGACGAGTGAGTGACCTGCCTGTGCCTGATTTTTCTGGTTTTGGGTACAATATGAATGATAGTGTATTTGGGCAGAACGAACCTAGCGTGGCTGATTTTTCAGGTTTTACGAATGGTAATAGTAGGGATGAGTTTGATGTAGTGAATGATGAAGTGGCTGATTTTTAAGGTTTCTGGTGGGAACCAGTCGAAGGGGTTTCTGGTATGCCTGTTGAGAATACAGAGAATGTGAGTGACCTGCCTGTTTCGCAAGAATGTACCTTGAGTTGGATCAGAGCTGTGAGTGAGGAGGTGATGAATGGGGGTATGAAGAGTGAAGGTTCTGAACAGAAGAGTATGAAAGAATTCTGTCGTGAGATGGGAGAACTGGTAATGAGGGCTAAGAGTATGGTTGATGAGATGATTAATAGTGACGATGAGACAGACAGGATGACTGACGAACAACCCCGACTGATTGCTACGCGTAGCCAGGGAACAGTAGAAGAGTGTGAATGGGTGAAGAAGGGTGCGATTGAGCACAAGTGGTACCATAAAGAGTGATTCAAACGGTTTTGTGAATGACTGGTCGAATGATTAAGGAAGGAGGGGTGTGGTCGAGCGAATGTGAATGTGTGTGTATAAGAGGCCATTCTCCCACCCCTTTTCTTAATACCCTCTCCCTCCCTCTGTAAGAATGTGTGTGTGTGAAGGGGAATGGGTTTTTTTTTTTTTGTTTGTTTGTTTTTTATTGGTTAGCATGTTATTATAAGATGTTTTTTTCTTTCCAGGTGCCATATTCTGGAATGGACTTAGTGTCATATATCTTTATATCGCAAACAAAATATTACTAGTGTTGTTAAGGAAAGAGGGCTTAGAATAGCCACGCAAAAGTGATAAGATCACTTCACTTCCATCAAGCGCAGAGGTGCTAATTTTTAGAAAGTCATAAGCATTTTTCTCACTAGAGTGGCAGGTGGCTGGACGTCCCCCATCCCTCTTTTTACCACGTGAGGCCTTTGTTTGTTAACTATATATTGACTGTTGTAGTCCAGATTTTTTTGGTTGCTTGTTTGAATTTTTTAATTGTTCTTAGGATCGATTAATAATATAAATAAGTGGGGCTTATTTATTTTTTTTTCATATATAAAGGAAATTTAGCTATATTTTGTGTGTGAATAGGAAAGAGATCTCTAATATATAAACCCATATTTTTGTAAATATTGGGGTTTTTTGTTAGTAAGGACTGTACATACAATCCGTTTCATTCTCCTTCGATTTCTCTTGTCCGGATTCGTGTAGGAAGCGGGTTGGATCGATTGGGGTTAGTCTAAATTTTTCCGCCCGCTACATCACCAATTCTAAATTAAATACCTACTCAAACTGCCAGAGATTAGCTTGATCCCACGTTAAGCTGTAGGAAAAATGAGTGCCTAGGTCACTTATATTGTCACAGACTATATTTCTCGCTTTTCTATCCTCAACTATTCTTCTTCCTCCGCCTCTTACTTACACTCGTGAATTCTCCCCACTCCGAGTCGCAGAGTCGGGTAGAGGAGACTCGAAGGACTACAAGAGATTCCTGGGCCTTTGCCCTCATCCTTGCCCTGGCACTCACGAGTGCTTGGGTGAGAGTGGGGGAGAAGGATTGGCCGATTTGTCCATTTTTCTCTCACTTTTCATTTAATTTAATTTCGTTTTTTCATTGCTTCGCCACTGGTTGCCATGCTTGTCTCACGACAAAGCCAGTTTCAGCGTTTACCACAAAGCTCTCCATTTCCGTGAGCCGCAGCCACTTGACTGAATAATCAAAAAGAATCCTACCCGACTTTGTTAACTGTTAACAATGAGTAATATAATACATACTTAAAGTATGTTTATATAAACAAACGCTCTAAATGGAAGATCAGATGAGTGAACTAAGCAAGTATGAAAAATTAAAAGGAAACACAATGACTAAAGTAAAATAAATCCTCATCTAACCTCAATAGACTTGACTCATTTGCTGCATTAAAAACATCCGGAAAATATTCGTGCCAAAAGATTCACTAGATTACAAAGTGTGAACCATTGTGTGAGGTGTGATCGTGTACATAAATAAGTAAGAACCCCGTGCAAAGACACAAAGACAGCGGTGCAGCAGACAGAAAGACAAAAAAATGAGTAAATCTGCTTCAGAACGCAAATAAACAAGTAATCCGATTCCAAATTTATGGTTTTCTTCCTCTAAGACAACATTCGTTAGACAAGAGTAAATATATTTAAAATTAAAGGATAATTGTACATAAAAGAATAATCTCTTCCACACAAATGGAGAGGAAACAACTTCAAATAGTATTCAAATCATTAACAAACGGATAATGAAAAAATAGGGAGAATGGAGATGAATAGATATACCGTAAATTTCACTCAGTAAAAAATAACTTAATACTACTCGTACATAAGCATTGAACGAAGCTTCCACAAACGCCAGAACCAACACTGTATTCATATCGGTTTCCCGTCTCGAAATATTGATCTAATTTTGCACAACATCATCATTTAACCCTTCACCAGAAGCCTCAGTCAAGTATGACATTAATTTAATGAAGAACCAACCTCTTCATCATTGTCATGGTAACAGTGTGCTTGAATATCTTTTTAGGAGGGTGGAAGAAATTGAAACTGATGTAAGGAGTGAGAGAAAATTTAAGCAAAACTAATTAATGAGGTGAGTCAGTTAGATGAAGATTAAATGTGAATTTACAAAGGAAAGTAAAGTGTAAGGTAAACCTACAGGAATTGGTGTGTACACAGAGCTGTTACTAGACCTTAATTACTTGAAACCCATGAGAAGAACAAAGCTTGATCCCAACGAAATTGACGCGACTACTTTGGTCCCGGGAGATGGCTAGATGTCCTTGTAAAATAATCATAAAATTAACCTCCTCAAGCGAAATACGAAATATTTCCAGCAAATTTCCTACGGAATGATGCATCTGTCTGTAAAGGTATTTGTTGGGTTATTATGAACAATTCACCTGAGAATAGGGAAAGAGATGGCTAGTAAATATATATACTTTATTAATGATATATACGTTATTAAGCTGTCAGATACTAGAACACACGTTCTTTTCTGTTAAGAGGAACTACATCGGTGTGAAATGACGACACGTTCAGGAGAATTGTTTTCGCTTCTATTCCTCGACAATCACACTAGTAATATCTTCTGGTTATTCAGGATATTTTACTTATATTTTCATATTTTCTTCTTCTCTAACTCCAACATTTTACAAAGATTCTTTAAAAACTCTGGAACAGAATTTTCCGTATGTTTTCGCCTTTTTTTCAATAGACAAATATATAATAATTAATCCATTTTGCTAATTCTCTTCAATCTATTATAAATAAGAAGAATACAGAGTAAGATAAGGTAGTGCGACAATTGGAAGTTTTTCCCCCTCTCTGCCACAATGATTGGAGGAGATCTGCAGCTATATATCATTTACTTATTTCAACTTTTTTTAATTTCACTACTTTCTTTACAAATTTCTCCTAACAAATTTCCTTGTGATTAAACTCTCTTTCTTTTGCACTCTTAATTAATTCGGGAAAAGAAAAACAATTTCTTTCCTCCACCCAAATCACACACAATCTAAACACTCTCAATTTTGCATATAATTTGCCTATCGCGAATCGAGCCAGTTAGTATCTTCAAGCTGAATATTAGATAGCAACAGTCTGTACTCAATTTTGTGTATTTTTTCTTTCAATATAAAAGCGCTTTAAAATTTCTTATTATCTTTCAAAACTCCGTTCCTATTATAACCTCCTTTCCGCTATTTAGATGACGGGGGAAATTGCTCTAAACCTAGCTTCGAGAGAAGATATGCGCGATATTTTGCTACAACTTGCTAAGTTTAATCTCGTTCCCCTCTAAGTTATGAGTGGTAAGGGATTATTTTTTTCTTTTTTAACCCCATCTGGCCAATATTTTCCTTATCTTTTTATTCCCCTCCAAGAAGGATCCACATTTTCAGTTTTGAAGCAATTTTGTGTATTTGCTTCTATATATTTTTATGCGAGTCTCCTCATGGTTATCGTAACGAATGATGTTGTTTGCAGAATCAACAACACTGAATGACATGTTTCCCTCAATTTTTTTCTCAATATTTATTTTCTTCCGCCATTTATTCTTGTATCATTCTTTCCTGCAAATACCAATTCTGTTTTGACCATCGCAAGTGTTCTTATTTTTGCTCCCCAAAGGAGGTTGCGAGCTGCGCTTCAGGCGATGTTGTCGCATACGAGTACTTCATCTTTTAATTCTTCCACCTCCCTTCGGTCTGTGTCTTTTAAATGTTATTTTATTTAGATAATTTTTTCTCCCTCACTTTCACTTTCGTACCAAAGAATTTTCATGAAAGAGAAACCACTGGTGGGAGAAAATACAGCGCGAGCCGCCTGAGGAGAATCCTATTTGTGTTCTTAGAAACCTTTATCTACGCAGCTCCCATAAATCTCCTACGGTCCACAGCGGAAGCCATCCCCGTTTAGGAGCAATATTTAAATTATGAATTGTGATTGAAGTAATATCTGAATGAGGTGGTGCGAGGAGGAAAAAGATCACCGACTTATGGCCCTGATGGCATCTCGAATGAAACAATAAACAGGATTCATGGCTTGAATCTCATAATTCCTGCAATTTAATCTCTTCTATAAGTGCCATTTTTTTTGCAGCTCTGCTCCTTGGGTTATGTAGTACAAGGCAATCGTAAGATGCTACTTGCAGCTCGAATATGGTTGACTGCGGTCCCTGCAGCCGCATCTTATGCAAAAGGATCTCCTTAAATTAAAAGGTTGGGATTGTTCAGAAAAGTTAATAATCGTCCTTAGTCTAAACTCTGAAGAAGTCTCCTCTTTATAAACCTCGTCCTTTCCTACATATTATTTACCAACCTCTATCACTTTCTCTACTCACTCTCTAGCGGTGATGCCCTTGTTGAGTCTACTTCTTAGTTTTAAGTATTTACTTCTTTCATATCAATTTAGACCACAGGTTCTAAATTTTAACCAAGTAAAAATAAACATTTCCTATATGTTCCTGGCAAAGTTTTACAGATTAGAGAATATGAAAATTCAAAACATTTAGCCTCACTATAATTGTAAAAGCAGCAATAGCTAGTTAAACTAATATATAAAACATCAAAATTTAATAAAGAGAGGAGAAAATTATTGGTTCTTGAGAAATAGTAAACAAAACGTAATGTAAACTAAATATTGCTTAAAAATTGATCTGGAAAGTTTGGTAGGTTATTTTTTAAGTTAACCTTATCCAGGCTACTTCTCTTAAAAATCAAGAAAATTTCTGTTTCAACGTAAGGTTCGGTGTCGTTAAGTTAAATCTAAAAAATCCAACTTATATACGTTGTTTCCAAGCACACTTGAAACTAACTAAACTATCTTGCTAATGAAGATTAGGCCATAACAACCATTATTATGGATCAAGTCTTGTCAATTGGACAACTAAACCCCTTTTTTACCCTGCGCTTGATTTTCTTGACCTAATCCCAGCTTTCACTGCAGCATTATAACTCAAATTAAGGAATAAAAATATTTCCAGAAGTGTCCATCGCTAAGTAAGGGAAGGGAAATTACTTTCCTAATATATATGAATAGATGAAAAAAAGCTATTTATTTAGCTCTGTCAGACGTTTCGTTTCAAACATCAGAACATCTTTAGTGCTTCCATTTAAAGAAAAAGAAATTATTCACTTTAGGAACGTACATTCACAAATACAAACATGATTTAAAAAACGCCAGAAATAAACAAACTTAAGGCGCATTAAATAAAGCCAAAGAAGCCAGACTAAAGTTGATTATCGTTAATTCCCTTGAGTTTTTCGAACTGCTCTTTCTGTAAACTAAGGATTCGTGGAAAGATTTAAGAATATTGATATTTTTTTCAAACTCGTATTAAAACAATAAAGAAAGATATAGGAGGGGATATATTTTTCCGTTAAATTTCATGCAAACGGAAGAAAGAATAAAACATTTTTTTTTTTATTTGTATATTGAACCAAGTAAAATCGCAGCATTTTTCATACAAACAGTGTGAAAGTAGGTAGATATAATGAAATTGAATTATCTTAACGAGATGTGATAGGGAATTTTTTTTTAAATCGTTTGTTTAATGAGAGGAACAGCTGATGATTAAGTAGATTTAGCCAGAATATATCGTATTGTTTTAAGTGTTGCAAGTGGGGACATTTCTTTTTCAAGGCTCATCTCACCTTTTATTTAAAGCGTTGTTAGTGTTTATGTCTCTTACTTAAAGTCTCAATTCTATTTTATGCTTAAAAAAATGTTTAATCACATATCTTATGCGCTTATCAGATATGAGTTAACTTGGACAAACAGAGAAGGAGGTAAGATGAAAAATTATATTCAGTCACCATTGCTCCTGAATTGAATTTAAAGAAAACCAAATAACTGATCAAACTTTGAAGGCAGTGGGAGAAAAAAAGAGAATATATAGGTTGAAAATTCACGTAATTCTAGAAAAATAATTGGTTAAGTTTAAAATTTTAGGAACTGCCAAGTCATTCACGTTCGTATTTCTGAGCTCTTTTGTTCGGTTCTACAAACACGTAGCTAAAAGTTTCTTGTTTCTCTTATTTCCTTTCAATATTTAGTTCTCTCTTATTACTATTTTGGTGTCTCACATTTTCATTATTTTCCCGAACGAAACTTCTTCATTTATTAAAATTAGTTCCTTTCACACGAAATTTTCCTCGAATTTGTATTTCGAAAATGACATAAAAAAGAAAGACTGGTATTATTTAATCAATAATTATCCTTCACAAAAAGATTATGAGGTATTACTATTCTATTTCTACGTAATTATTTATCTCTATGAGTTATAAATTCCCAACTATTAGACCTTTTATATAGTTACATAGTTAGAGGGAGCTAGCAAGGCCTACTTAGTCCATTCAAAGACCGGTCGCATTTTATACAAATGTGCTGGTACTCCTTCTTTGGACATTGTCCCCACGATGCTCACTCACGCGACATTCGATCAACAACAGGGCTCCGTATTTAAACACTAACATTATTCGTAAAATAAATGTCAATTTTATTTTTAAATCTTTTTCAAACTACGAGTATTTATTACCTCCACGGAGAGTGTGTTCCATTTATAAGTGATTTTAAAAGTGAAAAGATTTTAAGCTATGTTCGTTTGAAACTTTTGTCCTTTCAGTTTAAAACCGTTGTTATGTGTGATACTTAAATTTCTTTTTATAAGTTTCATTTTCAAATTTATTGAGGTTTTTGAATACTTCGATTAGTTCGCCTCCCAATCGCCCAGTTTCGAAGATTGGTAGTTTTAATATATTTAATTTTTCTATATATAACTCATTTCTAATTGAATAAATTAGTTTAGTTGCCTGTCGTTGAATCCTTTCTATTTTATTGATGTTTACATGTATATAAGGTGATTAAATTTAAATCCGTATTCCAGGTGTTACCTTATTAAACTTTTATATAGAGTTACGATTATATCTGTGTTTTTTACTAAACACTTCTTTCAATAAATCCAAGCATTGAGTTCCCCTTCTTACATGCTTTCTCACACTATATATTAAACTTAAAATCTTTTGAAACCCGCACCCCTAAATCTTTTTCTTCGTCCACGGAAATAATATTTTTACCACCTATTTTGAAGTTAAAACGTGGGTTATGTCGACCTACGTCCAAAACTCTACACTTGTCTAAATTGAATTTCATGTTCCACCTATTAGACCATTCGAAGATTTGATCTCAATCCCGCTGAATGAATTTGCTATCGTATTCATTTAAAATTTGCCCCCAAATTTTTGTGTGGTCTGCAAATTTGGATAATTTACCAAGTAGGCCGGTGTCCATATCATTTACTTAAATAGAGAACAAAAATGGTCCCTATTTGTAGCACGCTACTAGTTACAATTTTCCAATGCGAAAATTTACTGTTTAATACCACTCTCTGCTTATGATTACTAAGACACGACTCTTTCCATTGTAGGAGGTTAACCTTAATTCTATGAACAAAACGTTTGGTTAGTAATCGCCTAAAAGGAAGGGTATCGAATGCCTTAGCGAAGTCTAAGTAAACTATATCCAAAGATCTACTTTCGTTATGGATTTTAATCACGCTGTCTTAAAATTCCAAAATATTAGTTAAACATTAGCGTTTCTGTCCGAAGCAGTATTCACTATAATTAATGAGATTATATGCCTTCAAATGACGGGAATGACGGGTTCCATTAATTTACCTACGATGGATGTTAAACTTATGGGTCGATAATTGGTTGGAAGTTCTCTTTTTTCCTTCCTAAAAATAGGAGTTTTATTCTCTAGCTTAAAATCTAATGGCACGATACCTTCTTCTAATCATTTGTTAACAAATTTCGTTATGGGTTCCAATAACACCTTTCTAAATTCTTTTAAATGCATTGAAGAGATTAAATCAGGACCCAGAGATTTAATGGATTTTAACTAAATGATATAAAAATCTATCACTGCTTCGAAGATTTCAATATCTGTTAAAAGGTTATGCTCGTTACAGTTTATCACGTCGTTCCTTTGTGGTATATTATGTTCATCTTCGTTTATTACCGATGCAAAAAGTTATTTACTATATTGGCCACATTTTTGTATCAGAGACTAATTCATTATTGTAACTTTTTATAGGTCCTATTGTTTCTGTAATGGGTTTCTATTGGATACATAATCAAAACACTTGTTAGGGTTATGTTGAATTTATTTGGAAAATTGAATTTCGTATTTTCTTTTAGCCCTTTGTATTTGCTTTTGACATTCCTTTCGTCGGGATACGTAAATTTTTTTATTTTCTTCGGATGGGTTAAACTTGTGACGCAGGTATCCAAAGTGTTGGCTAACTTTATATGCCAATTCTTAAAGCCAGTGGTTCTTAACCTGCTCCGATGACAATTTCTGTAATTGTATTTTTTATTGATTTAACGAGAGCTAGGGCTAATATTAACAAGTAAATATATGTTATTTTGATGCAAGGGGAGGAATTAAAGGAAGAATTCCAAGAGGGGGTATGGTAGTAAAAATCTTAAGAAGCAATCCTCTAAGCTTAGACAAAACTTTCTGAGACATGTATTGACTAGCAGTGCTTTATATGCTTTTCAGCAATCTGACGATAATTCGAATGAGCTTTAATTGTTTCCCCTCGTTGCTAAAATGAAAATAAGAGATGATTCTGGCTGCGCCAGAATCATCCCTTTCGATGGCGACACCTGGCATTCTAATGCCATCCATGGCTAATTAATTATGACACTTACGGAGAGATAGATCTATGTTATACACACAACTCTATCTATCCGCTGCCACCCTCGCTTTACGCCAAGTGCCAGCCTTTGCAAGAACCCTAAAGAAAGCTCTTCATCCAAGCGAGCTACAAGGCCCTTGACTTGATGCAACCGAAAAGAAATTCAGCCATATACCTTGTTAAAAAGCAAATTGTCAGCTTGTTTACTCAACTAACTGCTCCATTTCCTCACTTATTCACCAAACTGTAACAATAATCTTTTAAGGTAGGTACAATGGCTTTGGCAAAAGACTGGATTTTACGTTTTTGTCTCGCCATTTACCAAACCTGTTCCTATTATCGTAGAGGATTCCTATTTAACCTTCTCAGTCGCTTGGAAATGGCATGCTCTGGTTGCTTTTGAACTTTTAAAGTCTTCGGTAATTAATTGACCTGTGGTTGGGTCCCCCTCAATGCTCAATATTGGTATCGAATTTTCCAAAACTAAACCTATTTAACCAAACTCATTAGTTCTAACTGTAGTTTTCTTCCGTCTAAATGCTTTGTTGATATTATCAGCATCTTTAACAACAGTATGGGCAGATTTGATTTAGAAATTGAAAATTAACTTAATTTGTTGGGTAGGTACAATTGCCATTGAGGGAGGTAAAAAAATAAAAAAGCATTCAATTACACCCATTTCAATTTAAATGATATGCCCTTCCCTAATGATAGTGAGAGGGAATAGATGCTCCACCCCCCACCTCACAAGTGAGCCTCTGGTCGTTTACCACAACGTCCTGTCAGTGGAGGCAGCGCAGCCCGACCACTTAACCTCCTTCCTTCTCGCCCCTCATCTCGAGAAGAAGCTTAACTGTTGAAACCCGACCACATAATACAATTAACATCGGTTAAAACAGCAAGATTTTCCCTAAGAGCTGTCTGTCCACAAATTCTTCCCATCCTACCCCTACCCTAGTGGGGTGACCACGTATAAAAGCAAATATCTTTGGAAAAACGAGGTAGATTACGTTAGTCATCAAGGCGACGAAGTCCCCGGCAACAGGCGCGGGCTACTAACAGAAGGAACTAAGAAGAAGCTCATCATCGAGCCAGTTCCTGGTGGCCACACCGAACTTTAAGTTAACTTGATTTAAAAAGCAAATTCAACTAGCTCTCGTCAAAGAAACCCCGTCTCCTGGTGTATTCCAAAACACAAGAAGAGTCCTCGCCCTTGCGGAATACCCCCGAGTGAACTCCCTCCAGCACTTCCCGGAGTCAAAGGATTCAAGCATTGACTCATCGCTTACCAGTGCAAATTATTCCCCTAGTATCCCGAAGAGAAGAAGAAACATTCTTTCACTGTCCAGTGGTGAGAGCATTTCCTCCAGAAAGAAGCGTGTTTTCCCATCTGCCGCACGCTCCAAAGGCCTCTGTGGCTTTAAAGCTATTTCTCCCGTACGAGCATATCTGGACACGCTTCACACGGCGACCCGGAAACAACAGTCCTGAAGAGACGTAACAATTGAGTTCAAGGTCAGACTCAAACCCGATTCTAAGAGGAATCTATAAAGGTATTTAAGCCCCGGTATCCGTTTGAGTAAGGTCTGTTTGCATTTTTAAAATATTAAAGTGAGCTGTGGGTCACCCATTCCTCTAAATTCAAGTATGTCATTTTAGAAAGCTTCACTTAAATTTGTTAAATTCATGTTTGTGTATTTAGTGTGTCAAATTTCTTTGGTTCAGGTTTTTTTAATTAAAGTTTTAGTTTTTTTTAAACAACTAAACAATTAAACAATTAAAGAAGAAATAATCCGATAATAATAAATAATAAATAATTAAAAACATAGCACTCTTAGAGATAAAACGTAATCGAGGAAGTCCATCCACCACTCGGTCCTTCCTATACCACAGATAGAATTGCATTAAAAAAACATTTGACGTAAAACAATTTAATACATATCTTAGTGGTTATTATTTTCATCTGATGTAGCTATATTAAATTCTTAAAGAAGTAATTACCGAAAATGATTAAAAGCATAAAATTTTATTGAAGAGATTTGTAAAGAGAATATAAGTCAGAGATCTACAAGTCCAAGTAGATATTATATACGTAAGATACGAGGAAACCGCATAACATTTTCTAAACCTATTCTTATTCCACAATAAAGTCTTGTCGCCTTATTATAAGAACAAATGTACAATATGGAAATATATCACATTAAATTAAAGTATAACAAAAATACTAATTCTCACAAACTTCATGGCCGCAAGACTCGCAACAAAGCAATTGAGACCTCATTTAGAACAACAGCACGCTATCTCATTTAATAAAAATGAAATATCCAACCAGGTTTTTAAAAGAGAGAGAGCGATTTTTAATTCGTAATTTTCAGTCTTTGTTCTCTGAATTGAAGGAATAAAGTAATACAGGGGGTCCAACTTCTTCTTGTACTAAGATAATTTACTTGATGAAAAGTGCAATAACACTCTGTTGTGGCCAAAAATAATTAGAAAAGAAGAATAGAAATCTTTATAATGTCTAATTCATGTATATGTACTAATGCGCAAGTAGGTAATCTTGAGTGTTAAGCGACAATATTAGTCAGCTTATTTATGGATTAGTTGGGGATCTGATATTGCTGTCGCTGGAAGAGATTTAGTTTTAGTGCATTTTTATCTGAAATAACGAAAATACAGAAAACCTGTTAAATAAAATTCAGAAATGGCTTTGACGACAGACAACTGCCACATCGTGATACAATAGGATATTTGAGCAATAACTTCCGCAAAATTGGATCTGAACCTGATGTGGAAAGAATTCGTCGGCCAAATTAGTTTCAGAGCTCAAGTAATGTGAGATTTCTAATCAAGTTTTGGCCACTCCAAAAGGTCAATTAGAAAATTAACACAGAGGTATGAATTAAGGTATGGAACATCATAATATTAATCTGTACAGAACGAACTAAAATTGTATCCATATCAAATTTCTGCTCAGTACGAATTGCAGGTTTCAGCTTAGGGAAACGCCTTGTAATAGTATAATTGTTTTTTTAATTTTAGTCAAAATGTTTGGATGAAGTTTGGATTTAAAAATCTATTTCTTACAAAGTGTGGATTTGTTTACCATAATTAGACGTATTAAATCTCTAAAAACAAATGAATTGGTGTGTGAAAAACAATGAAATTCAAGAAACACCTATAATATTCCACGAAAATTGGTGTCTGGGTTATCCATTCCAATAAAAAGTTAATTAGTCCGATTTTTTTTACCGAAACCAATGATGCTGTATGATATTGTGCAAAGACCATATATGCATTTGTTGGTAAACTAAATGGTAACAAACGTTTTAATGGATAATTTCAACAACATGGCGCAACTCCTCATACTGTGAACTAAACTTTAGCTTTACCAGAAGAGTGTTTGGAGAAGGAACCATATCAAAACGTTATGGCCACCGAGTTGCCCAGACTTGTCGCCCCCTGATTTTTCATGGGTGTTGCTTACCAGATTGCTCATAAAATCAATCCACAATACATTGAGGAATTCAAAACAAAAAAAAAATTACTTATGCACAGCTGATGAAACACTATCCAAGTTCTTTTCCAATAAAGTATGAAAATTATTCTTGTTTGCTCTAACTGTATGAAATTGTAATGAAGTTATTAATTGTAGAGATTTGGGTTCGCCCGATATGGCTGATAACTTCGACTATGATGAATCTTTTTATGATTTTAGGCTCTTTTATATCGGCAGCAAATCAATACAAAACATTAAACAAAGAAGAAAGTAAGCTTAAAAAAGGCATATACAAGCACCCAGCTACGCCTGCTCCTTCGGAAACCCGAAAATACAGCCAACATCCTAAAACCTAAAGAGTTGAGGAGTCCTACCCCCTGCAAAGTTCTAAAATGCCACATCTATGTATGATCAAACTGTCTCAAGTACAAGGATATGCGCTAATCATCCTGGTCGTCCCATAATATGGATAGCGCACTCCATCAGATGACTCAGCGTCCCACGAGTGTGCCTGGTTCGGCGGTGGCAGAAAACGAACCGAAGCTGTTGAAGAATCATAGAGTAGGTCCATGGCGAAAATAGTAGCGTAATGGCATGCAACTTTATATTTCATTTGGGTAGCTCCCATATATTAGCCATGCACCTCTACTGTAAGTACAAATTTGATGAAGGTCATGTAATCAAAGTTGGGAAGGGAACGACGCTGGTCCGCTAACCCACTCCTTGTAGACTGCTTGGCGAGCTTATCAGGACTTTCATTTTGTTATGACCATTAATATCCATAGACCTTAAAAATGCATTCTATGTATTTAATATAAATGGGAAGCCTAATTGTAAGTTTCTTTTATGTAAAATGAGGCTTCTTCGCAGTTCTTCTCGACTTGAGACCTTTGTTGAAATGTCTTTGCCTCATTGTGCGCTTTGAAGCGTTCACACCTGATTATTTCCAATCGTAAGAAACCTCAACGCTGGAGGAAACTCAATCCTTGAGCTAAGGCCTCACCAAAATATGGTCTTAGCGTTTATTTGAAGCTCTTTGGCATCTAGAGGACTTATTGCTTAAGTTTAACCAGTCGTTTGAATGTCATTAGTCATCTTTTAGATGGTGCTCCTTGATGCATTATCCTTAGCACTATCTTGCCTTTCAGTCAGTTTGGTACTGAGCAACAATGGATGCACGCTTTACTTTGGATACAACCAATTATAAAATTAAAAAAGATTCAACAATTCATTTTTACAAATAAATAATACAAAATAGAATACAATTAAACAACAGCAAACTTTTAACCAATATTTGTCATCATTTGACCATTTTAATCGAATAGCAAAGCTCCAAGGACTGAAACTCACCTCGTACAAGAACAAAATCCGTGCGAGATTTTGAAATACTGTCTTTTTAATAAATCTGAAATAATTGAAATATCAAAATAATTCTTCCTATCCCGTAAATTAAGAAAAAAACGAATTGAAAAATAAAATATATATTAGTGTAAAATTTCGGGCCATGACTGCACACACGCATCATTACGTTAGACATTCACGTGTATGTGTGATTTCCCATATCCATCTTATCCTGAGGTTTCACCTCGCTATGCCTTGAAATACACTAGTGTGCAAAATAATGCGACCAGGATTAATTAAACAATTGTTAGTAAAACTAAGGGTTATTCTAGTCAGACAAAATGATAATGCGTCAGATAATTCATTTAATAGGTTTAACTACGGTTTACCTTAATAAGCTGTTTTACATGATTTATCATAGAATCAACTAAATTTAAACAAATATTAGACAGTTCTTTTTTATGGTAACTGCTCCTAATACTTGCGCCTAAAAATTGTAGTAATTAACTTCTGCGTAGACGAAGTCATCTTGTTGTACCTACCTTTGATTATTGCCGATAGCTTTTCATTCAGATTGATGTCCAGCTAATCTCAATGCCAATCGAAGGCAGTGATTTAACTATATTTACAGAATATGCGCATTTTCATGGAATTATGGCACGGAGAATAATCTTGCTGGAAATGCATTCTCCATCATGAAAGTCTTTGTAACAGACGAAGCAAATGAATCTTCAAAATTTCATTTTATTTGTCGCTGTTCATCATTTTCTCAACAATAAAAAGTTTTAAGGACCTTTTCAGTAAAACTAACAAACAAATCATGTTAGAATGATATTTTGGTTCTTGTTTAGTGCGTGCTGGCTAAAAGGGTCCACATTTTCTCCTTCCTTCTTCCACTGCTATGGGACTGAAAATATAGCTTTTCTCCATTGACCTTTGGATGTGCTTCATAATCTTGTGCCAAAAGCAGCCGTTTTTTCTTCTTAGTATCATTCAATAGTTGTTTATACCATGTTTTGTGGCACTTCAGACATATTAAAAAAATATTGATCGAACAATTGGATCATCAATATATAGGGCAGCTAAATCCAAATATATAAATGTCTGCTGGTTTTCATGGGATCCTTCATAATATTCCTTAGATAACCTTGCATCAAGAGGCTGTCTTGCGTTTCCTTGCACATTTTCTTCTATGCAGGTCCTTAACATTTACCAGTGCTAGCTCCTTTGCCATTTCACAAAAGTTTGACTCTGCTAAGTTTAATTCTTTGGCAATCAAGCCGATGTTCAAACTTGCATGTTTGCTAAGAGCTAAAATACGTAGCCACTTTTTATATGTAACATCCATTACGAATCAAAGCCTTACTAAATACGAACAGCCTTATAGGACATCTACTGACCTAGCACTGATTGCACTCGGCTCTCAGGATAGAGTTGGATAGTTGGCAAAAGTAACTATCACTATTTATATAATTACGACCACTGGCTATCACACTAATCTGAAAACAAAATAATGTTTTACTCAAATAATTTACTCCCAATTAAGATACAGTCTGAAATAGTTAGAGAAGTTTCCTATTTGGAAACTAATTTGCATTCTAGTGTATTCCAATCCATACTCAGGGTGTCCAAAGTAGATATTGATTGCCCTCCCGAGATTAACTTTCCACCCATTTAATTATATAAATGATCAAACTTTTTTTCTTTATTGCACTTATTTTAGTATATAATTGTTCAGACTATCTTCTTCATTGGACAAAGTTAGGTATATAATTGTTCCGTCTATCTTCCACATTTAACAAATTTAACTATATTACTTTTTATACTATCTTCCACATTGCACAAATTTAATTATATAATTGTTTAGAATCACATCCTTAATAGACAGATTTAAGTATACAATGGTTCAGTCTATTTTCCCCATTGAACATATTTATTTCAGACTATCTTCCTTATTACAAAAAAATAATTATATAATTGTTCAGGCTTTCTTCCTTATTAGTATTTCATTCTGGAATCTAAAAAATAGCCTAGTATCCATCAAGCTTTTAATTTCAAAAGACAAAGTCAAGAATAATTTCACTACTCTCGGCTGTAATAATAGGCCATATCCAAGGCAAAGAAGTGCGTAAAGTCTCTCAAGATTTAAAGGTTGCTGAACCCTGTCATCTCAAATGATGAATTAAGGTGCCACATAAGTGTAAGCATTTACATGAAGCGAAGCACAACTTGGTGGAACTACCGAAACAATACGTAATATACCCCAGCAATCAAGGTTGAAAATATTTGGAGGTATTTCAAAGCGTGATGTCGACGAAGCATCGAGGCTATACTTATTAACTTCAGAAGATGGCGTCTGGTGGAGACGAAATATATATCTCAGAGGGATTTACATACTGCGATTGCTTAGAGAGCGAGGTGTAGCTAAAGGGGATGAAGAAAAAATAAAGAACGAAAGTAGCGTAGGCGAGTTGCGAACAGCTTCCTGCTTCGCCGAATCACTACTAGTGAGCGGCGAATCCACTGGGCCATCCTGAGTCTCAAAAATAAATTCGCTCAAGCGAAGATTTTAAACCATTCTCTGGCACTTATCGGTACGGTGCACAACCCACGTTTAGAAGGAGAGCATATTTTGAAGAATTGAGGAAAACGCCGCTAGGAATCGTTAATGATGGGATAACACTTCCGCTCTCGGGGCTGGGTACCAATATAGCAGTTTAGTTATTGAAATTACCTATATTATATATCACCTAACTTTCCTCTTAATGTAATAAAATAAGAAAGATTGAAGATAACTTTCTTTAGTGAATACATTAGGATGAATCTTTAGATTGAAAATTGTCAGGAAAAAAAAGAAGACGATAATAAAGAATAAAAAAGTATTTATTGAAAACAAGAGAAAAATACATATAATGAATATAAACTTTTGATTTATTTATTTAAATTAGGAGAATATAATTTGTTTGGGAAATATTATACATTAAAATTTTGTAAATGAAATAATAGTTAAATCAATATATGTGTGGTCACGTGAGAAATAAATAATTTGGTATACGGGAATAAAACAGGCAACAGGGTTGGAAACAAATAATTAGGAATGGAAATATTAGATATCTAAAATGATAAGCTGAAAATAACTTTGAATGGAAATAATATATGTACATGTACAATATTCAACAATGGCAGTGGATACATTTAAGTTTGTGTAATAGTAGGTATTATAGAATTGTAGAATCACAAAAATGTCATTTTAAAATGGAAAAAACTGTAATTAGAAAATGAAATTAGATTAACACTTACATTTTCAGAACCTAGAATATCTTTTAAACATCAAATTTACCACTCGAGTTTTAAGCCGATATGTTTCAGCGCAATCACGAAATACTAGGCCTTGCTTAAGGAAAATTGATGTGGGAATCAGGAAAGTGTGATTAAGCGCTCCGATTGGTGAGCATAATCAGGTGGTGTGAAATCATAATTGGTGTTCAATTCGTACACGATAAAATTAAATATTTTGAAAGGAATTTCTAAATAATAAATTTAAAAGATAGAGGGGTATTACTATAAATATAGATAAATACAATTGATACATAGATAAATAAATAGTAACCAAATTAGACCACCTTCATGGAAGAAATATGAGTGATATATAATAATTGGCTCATTATTTCAAAAAAGGTATAAAGTTCATAAAAATTTAGATGGCTAAAGTCTAAACTCATTCAACAAAATCTTGATTTCCGAAGTGATTATAATATTAAAAACACATTAGATGGCGGAAATATTCAGAAAAGAGGTTATTTGATATATAATATGTCCTGCCGAGTATAATAGTTATATGGTTTACCATGAGTAACCTTAAGCTCTGAGTTACCTTCTTCAGGTGAATAGATTACAAATCACTGCATTCAGTTAGCTTGTGGTTTTTACTTTTACATAAAGTAACCGAATAAAGAATGAATGCTCATCTATATGCAATTACTAAAGTAAGAAAAATAAATGATTTTTTTATTATTTCTCGGTACCTATCTGCCTGCCTGCTAGCCAGCCTAATGCTCGCTGTCCTTGAATGAGTCACACGCCTCGACATGTCACAAAGACATTGCTGAGTCAAACTAAAAGTCTAGTTACTCCAATCCTCGAAAGCGAGCACGCAAGAACTAACTCATCCACTGTTCTAATGATGATTCGAACATTGTAAGGCAAGAAAATTCAAATTATCGACTACTTTGTTGAAAGTAGCTAAAATTATAAACAATGCTTCAGTACTTGAATTAGTGAAAGACTTGGCAAAAGGAAAGTCTTGGAAGTTTACTACTATCGCAAATTTTGCCAGCTTTTTCCAATAAAGAGGGATGTTTACTCTATTGCTACAGAGCAAAATCACAGAAACGCTATTAGAATTGACAAAATTAAGAGTGCTAGACGAGCTTTGCGATGTACAATAGGTCTTTCTAGAGTATGTGAAGCAAGGTGCATATTCTGCCAAAATTTCATTAAGTATTTGAAAAGTCAAAAAATAGGTAGCCAATAATACAATGCACAGAACTGCTTGCAGATGCGAGAATCAGGCATGCAGTTGTTATGAAAATAGAGGAAATGATTATAATTCTTTTAAGTAGAGATTTAGTAGCGGCTGAGGATTATTATCAAATGCTTGTAATCATTCTTCTATGTATGTATCACAAGGAGATGCCACTAGCTCTGTGAAAGATTGTGGGATACTGAAGACGGTTAAGATGCAATATTAAGAGAGCTATTCACTGCCATATATACATTTATAACGAAATAACTGAAAGATTTAGGGGTAACAGATGTTAGAGATTCAACCAAGAAACATAAATAACGTAATCTAAAGAATAAATTTGGAATATCACTGAATGTCATTGCAAACAGTAAACAAAATCTCTTTGTCTTTCCTGATAACAAATGACACCTAAGACGTTCCCCTGATGATATTCCTTTCTCCTCATAGTACTTGATTTCTCCTATAGTGTTAGGCGTTGGAAACTATGTAGAAGTTATAGTTATTTTGAGTCTTTTTTTTTTAAATATTTTTAAGGTTCGAACTTCTGTTTCGTCTTGGTTAAGAAGATAGGCTTTGATTTAGGAGAATAGGAAATTCTTGAGATATCTTAAAGATTTTGATGGCGTTACTTTGAATGAACTTGGCTAAATTAGGATATATTGACTAGGTTAAGCTAAGTAATATTGAGATTTTTAAGTAATATATTTAGCAATTTGGTGGTAAATGACTTACGTGGTGAATGTGGTAGATTTGGTCATATTGTAAGAATTCCTGACAATGGATAAAAAAATGCAGTAGTACTGTAATAATAAATAAAAGGGCCTATAATTGAAATACATAAATAAAGTAAGATATTTACATTTTAACGGTATCTTTTCCACTTTATCTACACTTTGGAAACCGATTTGTTAATGTGAGATATGTGGCACGAATGAAAAACGCGCTTTTCCAAAGAAAAATAGCAAATAATATTAATAATAAGTCTTTTGTAATGCGCTCTTCAAGGCCTGAGGCCTTCCCAGAGCGCACGTTGTGCTGACATGAGAATGGAAATTCAATAGGGGAAAGAAGGCTTTCCTGAAAAGATGCGTTTTCAGGAGGCACTTAAATGTGGTAAGAGAGGGAGAAGACCTGATTTCAGCAGGAAGAGCATTCTACAACTTAGGGGCGCATATTGAGAAGGAGCAGTCCCCCAATGAGCAGAGGGATGAACGAGGAATATTCAAAAGAGGTGCATGTGATGACCGAAGAGCCCGAGGGACATGGCGTGGCGAGAGGGCAGAAGAGAGGTAAGACGGGGACTTGTTGTTTAGGGCCTTAAATGTGTAGAGAAGTATCTTGAAGTGAGTACGAGATCTGACAGGGAGCCAGTGCAGTTCATGCTGCAAGGGTTTCGAGGGAGAGAAGCAAGGGCGACGGAGGAGAAGCCGGGTGGCATAGTTCTGTACAAGTCGAAGGGGGCGGAGAGAGGAGGATGGCAGATTAACAAGCAGAGAGTTACAGTAGTGAAGGCGTGAGGTGATGAAGGCATGAACAGCAGTCTCAAGACTTTGGCGATCAAAGTGAGAGCGAATGCGAGAGAAGTTATGAAGAAAACATAGAGAGGATTTGCTGACATTGCCAGATTTAAAGTAACGAAAAAGTTTATATTTGTAACATTTGATTTCCAGCACCTAGAATTTTTTGAACTTTTGTAGGGATTACATAATGTATTAAAGGAATTACAATACAATGCACTATAATAGAAATATAAAAATTAAAGATGAGAAAATAGTTGAATAAAATTTGGTAGAAAAAACTTTTCGCCTATTAAATTGGTGCAATATACCGTTTCGTCACACGGTGTCGTTAACTTTCTCGATGTCAATAAAGATTGATAAAACATTATCGATTGATGCAAAAGCTTCTCGAAATAGTTTATAAAAAGAAATACAACTAGATAAGTTAAACTATGGTGCTTATATTATAGACACCACTTCAGCTGGGTTTTAAGCCCTTTGAGTAATAGTGTAGCTGTTGCATAGATAGACTTCTTAGAGTTAAGAGTCAAACTATCTCTGTTGATTAAGGAACGACGAAACAACTCTTATTCAAAAAGCAGCAGGCGATTAATAAAATATTAATAGATTATTATATATAAAGATGTAGTCAGCTCGTGTTGAAAGTCAGGGACTGGAAATAATTACAAGCGTTAAAGGCTTAAACCCCTGTGTATCATTGGTGGGGGTACTTATAGCGCGAAAAGGATTGCTTTGGATGTTGGTCAACATCAAATGGCCAAATATATTAATTCCATTTAAACTCAAGGCCAGATCAGCTTTGCTACTACATTTATGGCAGGTCACCCGATTATGGTGGATGGTCCTAGATGTTATTGCGCCTCTCATATTCACCCGTTTATAGTAGTAGTGCGTGAGTGATGGTTTCTGGCAGAGGTTGACGTCGCGGGTACCAGGGGCTTGTAGGTAAGGCTTCCTTTGTCCTCCAAAATCGAATCGGTTCTGACTCCTTAAGTTTCTCGCAGGGACATACAGGTTTAGGGTGGGTTCCCGAAGGTGTCTCGTAATCTCGGGCAAAAGAAAGAAATTTGAAAAAAAGGTGGAAAAAAATAAACTTTATTCTCAGTTTGGGCCTACTGAAATGGGAACAAGCGGACACGTTTACATTTCTTCGCGGTTATGTGAATTTTTTTCCTTTAAGGATATACAGGTTAGTCTAAAAGCTGTAGGATTCAAGAATGAGGGAAAAATCAACGGATTCTTAACGCTACCAAGGGCAACAGGACGACCACGGAAGACTTGACTGACTCTCTCTTTCTATCTCTCTCTTTCTTCTGTTGTTTTTATCCGTGTGTGTGTGTGTGTTCTTATATAAGCATCTCGTCTCCAAAGGGCGTGACCTTTTTAATTGACCTCGACGCGGGGCGGAGCCAACGATCAGGAATGTTTGTCGTTGCCCTCGTTGGGCGGAGCACACATAGTTATGTGCAACTATTTAACTTACATATTATCACGCTTTTGGCCTATTCTTTATCAGAGAGATCGCTTGCGTTCCCAATCATTTTGGAAGTTTAACCGGTCAAAACATACATTGATTGCCCTGTATTTGTTCAGTTCGTTCCTGTTATCTGTAGTTAAAACCTTTTTGACCTTTTGAGCTTTTTGACATGCTTAAGAGAAAGGGACATTAGAAGAACACTAGAATCAAAGAGAGCAGAGTTTAGCACAATGAAGGCAATCAATTACCGAGAAGACAGAAATAACGTCAAGGGAAAAAAGTTTGAAATTCCTGCCCGGGAATCAAACCCGGGTCTGCTGATTGCAGTTCAGGAAGTGCCTGCCAGGGATTTTAATTTTTTTTCTTCCTGGGGTTATTTCTGTCTCCTCGGTAAAGCATTGACTTCATTGTGCCGCCCTCTGCTTTCTTTGATTCTATTGTTCTTCTAATTTCCCTTTCTGTTATATATATATATATATATATATATATATATATATATATATATATATATATATATATATTTATATACATATATATATATATATATATATATATATATATATATATATATATATATATATATATATATATATATATATATATATATATATATATATATATATATATATATATATATATATATATATATATAACAGAAAGGGAAATTAGAGGCGAATTATATTATATATAGATAGGGTCAAGAGTCAGACAAAACCGAATTCAAAAATGAAAGAGCGCGTGAAGATATCCTGTTCATTGTTGTTCTTGATGTTGCCTAGATAGGTCTCTTTTCGACTTCTTTCGACGTCAATGTCTTCTGTTTCCTTATATTCATGAGGCGAAGTACAAAGGCTAGTCCTCCTATCCTCTGCATGAGTCTTCGTTAGACGCTGATTAGCCAGCATATTACTACAATACGAAGGAGGAAGCCTCGCCGGTTTTAACCTGTGTACTGATACACTGTCCCTTTTGCTATGAGGGAACTCCAATTTGTAGACTTTGTCGTCGCTAAACTACCCGGAAATGGCCAGCATCTGGCGCTTCTAGCTGTTTGCGAATGCGGTATATTCGAACTCACACATGCGTTGCCTCACGAATATCTTTGGGTACGAAAGACGTGTTAAACGAGTGCAGGTGTCCTTCGGATGACTGTGTGAAGTCGACCTTTGCCATTGTTGTGGCTAACTCCCTAGTAAATTTTTAATTGGTTTTCGACGACAAATACGAAACCAAGGGTTATTAGATATGTCGTAGAATGACTCCCGACGATACTATATATAACACTATTCGTTGAGGGAACTTCCTTAATTATCTCTAGAGTGCGTTTTTACTGTCTGGCGGCCGATATTATGTATCTTCAAAATGCTTAAGAAGTGGAACTGAGCTCAAGGATAATAATATTGCTATCATTAATAAAATAGAGTTTTATTAATAATAACTATCAGCAAACACAAAAACGGAAAATATTGACAAACAGAATGGAAAGGGTCGTGGAGACTCGGGCTAATCCAAGGATTTAAGGGATCAAAAAAGGTAAAACAAATATGGAATTAAAGAGATGGGATGGTTCGATAAACCATTTAAAGCACAGGATAGAATTGACAAATAAGGGATCAATACTCAAAAGGTGACGCTTGGCTTACGTAACTTCATTAGGGTGCAGTGGAAGGTACTTGAAGGAATATTTGGTCCGCTGGCGAGTTCCAGCCGAAGGGGGGGGATAAAAGGATCCTGAAGTGGCGTCTTGGAAAGGAGAACCGTTACTCGACGAACGGCTTGACGAACAATGGCTGTTCTAGGTTGTTCTCTTCTGAACAAAGGGGGGGGATGAGAACCGTCTCTTGTCTACGGGCTCAAGAACAATGGCTGTTCTAATGTTGTTCTCCTTGAACAACAGGGGGGGTGAGAACCGTTTCTTGGCGAAGGGCTCAAAACGAACAATGGCTGTTCTAATGCTGTTCTCCTTGAACAACAGGGGAGGGGGATGAGAACCGTTTCTTGGCGAAGGGCTCAAAACGAACAATGGCTGTTCTAATGCTGTTCTCCTTGAACAACAGGGGGGGGATGCCTTGGGGACTTGGCGTCACTAAAGGCTCGAACCTTTGGCACTCAAGGAATATTGTCCTCCTTCTGGACAAGTGATGGTGAATCTCGAGGTCGAGGTCCCTTGGCGCACAAAGGGAGAGAGGGTCGTGGTGATGTTTCGCGACGAAAATCTGGATCTCCAATCTGATCTTAGTGGTAAAGTTTCCATATAAATAGCCAGGACATCTCCTTGGCGTGGGGGAGAATGGGGTGGAAGCTTCGAGGGAACGCACAGCTGGGCCGGAGAAAAATGCCTTATCTGTCCATAAGCCTAACTCGATCTGGCGAGGTCGGCGTATGGGGGCGAACGGGGGGGGGGACGATAACCTCCTTGTTTAAACATTGGCGTCCAGTAGCTGTTGATAAGACTCCAAGCCTCGAATCGAAGATGCACGTGGGTAGCCTCATGGTTTTAAGTAAAATGTGATAGAAGTTGAAATGAATGCAGCTCTGAACTCGTTCTATCACAAGATACAATAGTGTAGTCCCCGTGTCTGCCGTCAAATTTGAAAACCCCGAGTCATTAAGCAAGGAGCAAGTGCCTAAGAGAATAAACGGAAGTGCTATCAGCTAGCCTTGCTGACTGGCCATTATAGAGAAATTTAAAGACCTATGTGCCCTTTCCACCATCCAATTCGTGAAGGGGCGATATGCTATTGTGTGGAGACGATGGAAAACAAAGAAGCCTGATAATTCCTTGAACAATTCTGATTCGAATCGGGCTCCTCTGTCGGTTATCATGTATAGCGGACTACAAGTCGGAAATTCCGTCCGTCTAGGAAAACCAAGGGAACCGTTGCAGCACTTACGTTCGAATGGGCAACGCTGTGATCCATTTTGTAGCCAGATTAATGCACGATAGTAGATACCGATTGTGAGACAGGAATTAATGCCCAGGCTATGTGTAAGATGGGAGTGGTCCAACGATATCAATATGCACCGTCCCGAACCTTGACTACAGAATATTAATAGGCAGGAAGGGAGATTATTTATTGCGATCGTTTTTAAGGATAGTCATGATATGCATTCTAGTGCCATGGAACGGATATCTCTCTCCATATTCGGCCAGAAATGTCGAGATTAATTAGACGAAGAGATGCCTTCATCCCATAGTGTGACAGATTATATAACTGATTGAAGATAGTCCTTCTGCATGCTGCAGGGACAAACGGTCATGGGTATCTTGATGTTACTTCACACCATAGTTGAAATTCATAGGGAAAATGGGAAGATTTTAATCGCGAGAGAAATTCATTCATTTCTTCGTCATTATCCTGCACTGCCACCAAAACTCGGAGGTAAAATAGGTCGATTTGGGCCGAATTGACGTTCCTCGAAAGGCAGTCTGCAACTGCGGTGTCCAGACGACGCACTTAGGTGGTATCGCTGATGTATTCCAACATGGCTGTCCAATGGCGTTGTGGCCTGTCTTTTTTGGCACTAAATGGCGACGAAAAGGCCGATAATATTTGTTTGTGGTCTGTACACAAGGTAACATGGCGACATTCAATCGTGTGTCTAAAGTGGAAAACGTCAAGATACGCAGCTAAGACATCTCTGTCGTAAGTGGAGTATTCTTGCCGTGTCCGGCTTAGCTTCCTCGAGAAGAATAACACTGGTCGTCGCGATCCATTTACCATTTGGTGAAGTACAGCACCTGCCGCATATTGGGATCAATCTAGCACCAGTTGATCTGGTGACTAATTGGGAAGCCGATGACAGAGCTTGATGGAATCGACCAAAACCTATTTAGTAATTCCACTGCTTCTCACGAATTATCGTTCCATTCAAGTTTCTGAGCCTTAGGTTGAAGGCGTGCAAGTTTGGTCAACATGGTTGAAATCGTAGCGAAATTGGGAATCATTCGTCAGTAGTACTCCAACAGGCCCAAGTATCGTCGTAATTCCTTATATTCCTTCTGTATAGGCATGTCTACAATTCCCTTTATTTTCTTAGCCGGTAGGCAAATTCCTTTGCTGAAATATGATTCCCTATAAAAGCATCTTCCTCCTTTGCTAGTTTGCATTTTCCAGGGATTTCCTTAGACCGTCCTCAACCAGAATTTTGAAAACTTGATCTAAATGTTTAAAGGTTCGTCCCGATTGTCCGAAAATATCAGGATGTCTTCTATGTATACAAAAACGAACTCTATTTTCCGAAACTGGTTATCCACGTGTCGTGGAAATGTGCAGCTTGCATCCTGAAGGCCAAAGGGTAGCTTTACATACTCCCATACACCTAACGGAGTTACTACCCCAGTATTCTCTACGTCCGACGAGTTCACAGTTATTTGATGGTAGCTACGAACCACATCCAACCTTGAAAAACTTTCGCTGCCACGGAGAAGGTTCGCCACGCTTTGTATTCTTTGCAATAGATATTTCTCAGGTTTTGTGATCGCATTCAGTGCACAGAAGTCGCCGATCATTCTCTATTCACCCGGTGATTTCTTCGGCACCATGTGAATCGGCGACGCCTAAGGTGATTTCGCCGGTGCACGAATCCCTCCTTCATTAGTGTTTTGAAAGTTCTTTGACAACTTGCAGCTTCTCCACTGAAAAGGGTCTTGGTTGCGCAAATGTCGGTGGTGCACTTCTGGTCTGAATCGTGTGGGTCACTGAGTTAGGTGAAAGTGGGGAGGGATTCGTGGGCATTGGGCTGTACAAGTCTTCATACTTTTCTAACAGGACCTTGTAACTGACGGTAGGTGTTGTAGGTCATTAATGATTAATTCTACTGCAGACTTCCCGGACTGTTTCACTTCTGATATGAGCTTAATTTGGTTGTTGATAGGAAAGCCTCGAGCGCAGTCGACAAAGAGATTAATATGCCACAAAAGTCAATTCCTAATAAAGGCGATGTGGTATCCGCGCCCACTAATGACCACCTGAATGACCGGCGAAGACTAGAGATAATTACATCCGTCTGTACCTCGCCGTGCACCTTTATCTTTTCGCCATTAGCCGTCGTAATGTTTACATTCGATTCGCGTAATTCACTCGATCGCAACAATTTAGCCATGATTTTTGACACACTAGCCCCGTATCAATTAGAAACTCGGGTTTTAATTGATTTACTTTAGCTGTGACAGTGAAGACAGACGGGATACCAGCGGTCGCACTAGCAATGGCATGCCTTGCTAGTTTACCGATGGGGCTGGTGAAGATGGCCTTGAGTAAGTTCGTATTTCAACGTGTTCCCCTCTCTTTGGTCATTTGGACCAGGGTTTGCAGAGTTTCGCATTTTCACCAAAATATAAGTGTGAACGGCATATAACAGATCTCTGGTTCCCGAAAAGAGGTCGCAATCATATCGGCATATTATGATCACGTCATTCATTATTACACTGAGCAAAATTGAAACGGTTTTAATTAGGGTACGCGTCTACAGGCACTGATCGCGCACTTCCAATATAATTCACATTATTTACATGATCATCACTTCTATTAAAATTGGCACTACACATCTCGGAAAAAGAAATAGCAATACGTTCGATGGATTGACCGCTATCATTAACATTTAGACACTGTGCTCTATAAAATGGCATTAGTCCCTCCGCAAGCTTTTCTAAATGGGCCAGGGTCAGTTCCTTCTGACAAGCGATTATGAGCGCTATATTGTCTAGCAGGGATTGGATAAACTTGTGACTCACGAGTCATTCTATAACTCCTATCTGAAGAGCAGGCCTCCTTAGTTCTTCTAAATTGGTATAGAGTCAATCAGTGAGATTCTCGAAAAGCTCAGGTTTAGTCCTCTCAAGGAGTAAAATCACCCTTGGTCCTCAGTAGTTGGTAATTTTGGCTAGACAAGACTGCAACTAGAAGTTAGTCAACAGTCTCGGGAGGCAATGCAGCCCGGACGTTAAAGAATTTAGTCTCCTTCTTACTCACTCTTGAAATGTGAATCTGGGCTTCTAAAATCTTAAAACAACCGGCAACTGCTGCTTAATTAAAGATGGGTGGTTTGATGGTGATGGCATTCACGAACTCCGTCTCTCCGTGTCCTGGTTGCTGATGTTCAGAAGAGTCCATTTTGTTTATCAGTAACTTCAACGTCCAGCAGGATTGGTCACTAGTTTATGGCAGGCGATCAGATTATGGCTGTCGCCAGATTATGCAGGAAGGCCCTCGATGTTAATGCGATTCTCAGAGTAACTCGTTTATATTGTTGCTGCGTGAGGTATGGTGTCTGATAGAGGTTAACGTGACGAGTATCGAGGACTTGTATGTAGTAGGCTTACTTTTCTCATCCAATCGAATCGGTTCTGACTCCTTAAGTTTTTCATTGGGAAATGCGCGTTTAATCCGGGTTCCCGAAGGTGTCTCGGTAATCTCGGGCAAAGAAAGGACTTCGAAAAGAAGACGGCGAAAAATAAGCTTTACTCTCAGCTTGGGCCTACTGAAATGGGAGCAAGCGGACACGTTCACAGTTCTTCGTGGTTATGTGTAGTCTTTCGTTTTAAGGTTATAGAGCTTAGTATAAAAGCGGGAGAATTCAAGGATGAGGGAAAAAATCAACGGATTCGTAAAGCTACCAAGGGCAATAGGGTTGCCAACGGACGACTTGACTGATTCTCTCTCTCTCTTTTTCTTCTGTTGTTTTTCTCCGTGAGTGTGTTTTTATATAGGCCTCCCATTTCCAAGATGCGTGGCCTTTTTTACTTGGCCTCGACGCTGGGTAGAGCACAAGATCAGGAATGTTTGTCGGTTCCCTCTTTGGGCGGAGCTACAAGAGTCTGGTTCAACTATTTAACTTACATATTTTCACGTTTTTGGCCTTCCCGTATCAGCAAGATCGCTTGCTTTGGCAGACCTTTGAGAATTTTAACCGATCAAAGCATACATTGCCATGTATTTGTTCAGCCTGCTCCTGTTATCTGTCGTTAAGTCTTTTTTGACTGGCAGCTGTTTCCCAACCTACGTGCATATGTTAATGTGTCTGTAGGCGTGTCACTGTGGTGATCCGCTTTCTTTGTACATTTCAATAATAAGTATACAATGTTATATATATTATTTCTCTCAAGTATTCTTTGGTTCACTATCTATTATACATGGTATATTACTTCATTAATTTATGCGAACCAATATTTAGGATTTCATAGATCCACCGATAGCACATTTATGAAGGGTTCTTTGCTGTGCCTAATTATCCTGCATTTTGGGTGACACAGGACTATCTTGTTTGCTATTTGAGTGCTACATATTTACTTTTGATCTTGTTTATCCTCTTAGCAGCCTAACTAGAAAAAAAAGGAAAAGGATACCCAGAATACATATTTAGGACATGATGATTAAAGCATCTAGTTGAGTGTCGTTTACCCATATTTCCATCGGTTTAAGTACATGGTGCAGGAATTCCTAAATATCGGAAATGGAACAAATTGATTTTGTAGGTTCCACCAATGTAAAAACCATCGTCTCCCTCATCCAGAACATCTTGGTACAGATCACTCATCTACGCTACAGGTATGTGAATTTAGATATATTTTTTTTTTCAAGGGGCTATTTTGCGACTGCCCACTTAGGCATCAGTCGCCGCAAAAAAACAGCCCGGTTCTAGGCTACATTAAAATAAAATTTTTAACAGAAATAACAATAAAAAGGGGATAACAATCAGGGAGCAAGCTCCGGCGTCGAGGGGAAGTCCTCCTCGACGCACTCGACTCAAGTACAAGGGACAGGCGGTACCGACCCAGCCCATCCCGGTACCGGAACAGGTAACGTGCGCGAAGAACACCCAGACTGGGACATTTGACAAGGAAGTGCCGAACAGACTGAAGGATGACGCAGTCGTTGCAATAGGACGCAGGCGAGTGCTCCATCAAATAGCGATGCGTCACACGAGTGTGTCCGATTCGAAGACGACAGAAAGCAACCTGAAGCCGTCGCGGCATTGGGGGATAGGTCGATGGGAGCAGTCGTGGCGCAATGGCACGCAACTTTAAGTTCCGTTCGACCGTGTCCCATCTTCTTTGCCAAGCAGTCCGAAGATCTGCTCGTATTCCTGCCATGTAGTCGGTGTGAGGAAGAGCGAAACACTGGTCCGGTCGCAGAGTCCTTGCGAACTCTGTGGGCCCTCATCGGCGTGCTCATTTCCCGCAATTCCTACATGTCCAGGAACCAAGCAGAAGATAATCTTGACATCTGTCCGGCTCGCCATAACCGTGGCGTCACGGATATCGCGAACCAGGGGATGCGGAGATTCCAATGCCCCGAGAGCACTCAGGGCACTTTGTGAGTCAGAATAGATCACAATCCGGCCTCCGAACCGGGCACGTCGCGTAATCTACCGTACCGAGTGGTGTATTGCCACCAGCTCGGCCGTGAAGATAGACGCAGCGCCTGGCAGAGCCCCACTGACTTTAAACAGAGGAGATACAGCGTGGAAGCCGCCCCCTCTTGGGACTTTAGCCATCCGTATACATTGGCACGGTTCCAGCGTGACACGACGTTTGCTCCAGAAAGGTCGAACGCAATACTCCCGGCGCCGTAAAAGCTTTGGGAGCAGAGGCGTGGCGACAAATAGCCAAATGTGGTACCCTCCAGGGTGGCGTCCTGGGCAGAACCAGGGGCACCACCGGCCCGAGAGCTATATCTAGCTCTCAAAGAAGTTTCCTGGCCCTAAACCCAAAGGGCTTAGGGTATGACTGGCATCTATCGGCGGCATAGGAACCATCGAGATTAGCTGCGGATGCAGTGAGAGCTGTTAACGACTGAGGGAGGCGCCGGGCTCAAGCGTACAGGCGAGTGATGCACTGCACGTGGTGCAGAGCGAGTGGCATCTTCCCAGGATCGACCAACAGGCTCTCAATGGGGAAAGTGCGGAAGGCACCGGTCGCAAGGCGAAGGCCGGTGTGGTGGATCTAATCCACCTTCTGCAATAAACGCTCGGCTGTGGATGCATAAAACTCGCATCCGTAGTCGAGCTTCAAACGAACAAAGGATTGATAAAAAAGTAGGGCAGTAGCCCTATCAGCGCCCCAAGCGCTGAACGTCACGGAACGCGGAATTGCCATGGCGCGGGTACAAGAGACCCTAAGGCTGCGAATATGAGCCTCCAAGGTGAGGCGTTGGTCGAATACAAGACTGACAAAACGGTGCGATTCTATCACTTCCAGGCGCACCCCATTAAGAGATAAATCTGGGTCGGGGTGAAGCCGTGGATGGCGGCAGAAGTGCACCACCTTAGTCTTGGCCAAAGAAAACCGAAACCTGTGCGCTTCGGCATAGTGAGAGACGTGGTTCAATGCCCATTGGAGTCGACACTCCAGATTTGGCATCTAGGCCGCGCCATAAGAGATAACATAGGAACATAAGAAAATAAGGAGACTGCAAAAGACCATTCATGGCCTACACTTGGCGAGAACATCTTTCGGCAGCACCGAGGTGATGCCGTTGATGCTCAGGGCAAAGAGAGTGACACAGAGGACGCTTCCCTGCGGGACACCCTCTTTCTGCTCCTTTGGGCCGGAGAGGGCTCCCCACACCCGTACGCGGAATCGAGGATCTCGCAAAAATTCAGATATAAACATTGGGAGGCGTCCCCTCGCCCCCATCGTGTGGAGAGTCTCCATGATACCGTATCGCCATGCGGTATCATAGGCCTTCTCCAGATCGATAAACACCGTGGCGTAGTGCTGTCTACGAATGAAAGCCTCGCAGACGGCATTTTCCAGTCGGAGCAGAGCATCCGACGTGGAGTGAAACTTGCGAAAGCCGCACTGTACAGAATACAGATGACCTCCGCTGTCCAGAAAAAAGGCTAATCTAAAATTTAAAAATTTCTCCATCAACTTGCACACGCAAGAGGTTAGAGAGATTGGGCGGAAACCGGTCGAAGTAGAGGGATCTCTCCCCAGTTTGCAAAAGACGAGCACAGTACTCATTCGCCAGGAGCCTGGGAGAAGACCCTCCGACCAGATCCTGTTCAACAAATCTAACAGAAAGGCCATGCCTTGCTCACTCAGGTGTCCAAGCATAGCGTACGGGACATCGTTCGGACCATTGGCGATGTCCGCGCACGAAGCGAGAACGGAGCGCAACTCATTCACAGTAAACTTGTCGTTGAAGGGTTCTCTGCTTCTGGAGGTAAAGTCCAGCCGGCGGCCTTCCGCAACATGAGGACCTGCATTGAATGCTGGCGGAGTAGCATCCCAAAAAGAAAATGCGAATAATGCGGTCGCTAAAGATTCCGCCACGGACGTGGGGTCCGAGATTGCAGACCAATTCTCCTGGAGTATGGGAGGGGGGACCTGCGAGAACTTGCCCCGAATCCTTTTGACTCGCTTCCACACCTCTGCTAAAGGGCTCTTCCCGTTAAGTGAAGACACGTATGCCCGCCAAGAAGAGCAGCGGGCGTGTTTCGAAATATCCTGGAACCTAGCCCTAGCCCGACGAAATTCAGCGACAGTGAAATTGTTTGGGCTGCGCTTATAGCGCATGTAGGCATAACGCTTCTGTTTGAGGGCCGTCTCACACTCGGCTGACCACCATGGGAGTGGTCGGCGTGCAAAACGGCCAGACGTCCTAGGAATAGTAGTCAGGCCCATGGCGATGAGGTTGCCGGAGAAGAACTAAACGGCCTCATCTACCGACCTAAACTCCTCGACTGAGATAGAGAATTCAGTCATTTCCTAAAATGCAGGCCACCGCGCCCGCTCCAAGCATCACCAAGGTGGGCTTCCAGGCGACAGTTGCCCTGTAAATGATATTTGAATAGGAAAGTGATCACTACCATGGAGGTCATCGACCACCCCACAAACAAAATTAGGCTATGCATCCGAATAGCACAAAGATAGATAAAGGCAAGAAAATGAAGCGGTTCTCAGGCAGTGATGCGTAAACTCATCCACGTTTAGGATACCTATCTCAAGCTCTTCGATCAGATTGGCAAGGACTTGTCCCCTGGGATTTATTGAGTAATCTTTCCAGATAGAATGCCTGCAGTTCAGATCTCCGAGCAAGAGAAAGGACCTCGGCAACCGTGCCATGACAAGGCGAAAGTCCCCCTCGTCGAAGTCAGCTGACGGTGGAATGTACGCAGAAATGATAGTATACCTCCTATCCAGGTACAGCTGCACAGCCACTGCCTGAAAGGAGGTATCTAAAGAGAAAGGAAGAACGGAGACATCATTTCGGGTGTAAACCGCGCATCCCCCAGCCCGGCCATCCCGTGGTGGTAGGGTCGGAAGACCCTTATACCCCGGGAGGGAGGGCAGGGGCACGCGCCTAGCATGGTCTCCTGCAAAAATATAGCTAACGGGGAACGGGGCGAGTACGAGCTTCCGCAGTTCCTCCCAGTTGGCCCGGAGTCCATAGCAATTCTATTTAAGGAATATGCCCTGTAGGCCTAGCTCGGAGGAGACGTGGGGGACCTCCTTGAAAAGAGCCTCTCACGGGAATGGCCGTACGCTTCCCAGAGGCAGAAACCCGGGCGCTGTTGTCCGGACAAAGCGCTGAAGGCGCTGTCACCCTTAAGGACTTATTGGGAAAGGTTGGGCTCGCCATGCGAGTCCTTTCCTCCCTTCGCTTGAAAACCTTAGGTGAGCGTTGCGGCTTCGGAGGCAGGGTGCCCTCTTTTCAAGGAACCACCGTCTCTGAGCCACTCTCTCCACCTCTAGGCGTGAGCGAAGGAGCCGAAGCTCCTTTGTTGCTGTCCTCCTTTCGGGGGACAGCTTTAGGAACCCCGGAAGATGGCCTAGCGACCAACTTCAGGGGTTTTGCCTCCTGTGAGTCTAACGAATCGGTAGAGGTGCGTGGCCGTTTCGCCTTACGGGAAACGGTCACGCTGGGGAAAGAAGGGGGAGCCCTGCTTTTAGCCGGGGCTGGGTGTGAACCCTTTTTGCCGCCAGCTTTACCAGGGGAGCGCCCATGTTGAGTAGAGCCCGCAGAAGGGCTCTGAATGGGCGCAGAAACAACCGTGCTCGTTGGCCTGGATGGACCAGGAGCTGAGGGTGCCTTTCTAACTATTTAGGCATATGACGTCCCAGGCAGAGCTGGGAGCGCCAGGACCAAGTTCTTAACCTCGCGGAATGAGAGTCGATCCTGGGCCTGAACGGCCAGGATTTCTTGCTCAAGGAGATAAGCACCACATTGCTTCGAAGAAGCGGGGTGTGGCTCTCTGCAATTGACACACTTGGCCACACATGATTTAGACTTATCGTGTGCGGCCTTGAAGCAATTTACACAGACTTCGGGTGACCCCGACTTTGCACGTCTACAAGAACCACTCGTATGGCCGAAGCGGTGACAGTAATAGCACTGCCGCGGCAGTGGCACGAATGCCTTTACGCCATGGCGGTACTAACCGGCACGCCCTGACTCAGGGAGCTTGTCACAGTCAAACGTGACGAAGAGTGTGGGGGTGGGTCTCGAAGCCCCTCCCTGTTTTCTCATCACACGTTCGACCTTGACCGCCTCGCCAGGATTCGCCGCATTTGCCAGAATGCTCCCGTCCGAGAAATGGGTCACCTTCGGCTTTCTACCAATTACACTAGCTAATCCTCTCATCTGATGGATCATGTTGCCCTTGGCTAATATGCTGACATCAGTGTAGCGAATGACGAGGAAGCGTTTGAAGCCAGCGGGCTCGAAAACGCCAGGTAACCTCTGAATCAAGGGCCCCGATGTTATTGAGGCTCCGCCCTCCGCACTTTTGGTCTTTGTCATATTCGGTGGCTCTGCCCCCGGGGGGGCAGAATGGCCGGATGTGCCTATTTGGCTTAGTCGCTTGCCAAAGGGGCAGCAGACATATCCGTTCCCCGCAGCCCCGCGGATGGAAAGGAGCCCCGAGTCTGCTTTGTCCTTTTTGTCTTAGTCTTTTTCTTTTTGGGAGAGGAGGGCGGGGAATGAATCCGCTTCTCACCTTCGGCGGCAGAAGCCCCTAGGCCAGATGGACCGGCCTCAGCCAGGTCCTTCTTCGAAATGGAGAAGATCCTGGTGGTCGCAGGGGCACCGGTCAAAGGAGATCCCTCCCCTCCTTGTACTGCCTCAGAAACCATAGCCGTTTGAGGAGGACCTTGCAGAGGGGCGGATTCGGGTTCGGTGTTTGGTGCCGAGCCCGGATTTTCCCTCCATGGAAGGCCCTACCGTCTGAGGCTGGGTTTCCTTAAGGACCATGTCTATCACAGGAGGGGCCTCCAATTGGCTATCATCTCCCAGGACATCGCAGGTCTCCTTGGTAGTGTCGCCAGTCTTGTGTGGGGAGGCACAGGTCTTGACCCCAGCAGGGTTTCAAATTCTTGACAGCAGGTCTTTTGAGGGAAGCGACCGAAGGGGCCTGGCTTCCCTCTCCCCCCCTTAGGGGGTCTGCCCTACTGAGCCGCTTACACGAGGAGCGGTCGGCAATGGGCTGCCTGCTGGCTTTCTTGGCAGTCCCTTGGGAAGAAAAGAGGGGACTGCCGCTGGAAAAAGTGAGGTGCCCATAGGCAAAGGAGAGGAGTAAGCCTCCTCGAGCTAATTTCTCACAATGTTTTTTTGTTCAATAACCGAGAAGGCAATTTCTACAGCCTCGGGCCCGCAGGAGCCGTCGCGTCACTAATACTACGACGGAGATAGGAGGAATTTCAGTACATCAAGGACTCTAAGCGCGCTATGTGAGCCACTATAAGTCACATTTCGAGTTTCTAGCGGTGTATTGCAATCATTTACACTGAGATGATAGACTCAGCATATATAAGAGACTTAAATGCTTTAATCCGGTGCTACTTTAACCCCGCTTCGCATATGGAGCCCTGCATGTGCACCTAGAAGTCCTACCGCAGTACTACAGGTGCTTTAGAACCTGTAGGAGCAGATTTTGATGGTAAGCTACCGACCCAAGAGCTATAACAAAGACTCAAAAGAGCTTCATTTCCATAAATGGGAATGGCTTAGGGCATGATTGGTCTCTCACGAGGAATATGCACCATCGTGCTCTTCGATGGAGAAGACGCTAAGATACGAGAAAAACTTGGACTCGGGCATAAAATAGCGTAGGATACTATTTAGGTCTTAAAGCAAATGGTGCCTACTCAGCATGGATGAGATAAACCAAAACAGGGGCCATACGGACGGCACCGATGGGCAAGCAGAGAACAAGTTTTGAGCTTCAGGGTAGCGTGAGATGCGATTCAAAGTTGGTGCGCCAAAGTATGCATCTCGTCTGCTCCAATCGTGATCGAAAAGTGTCACTGAGGACACTTTTATGCGTGACGTCCTCTTCTTGCCCTATTAGACCTGAAAGATACCCTTACCCCTAAGCCTAATCAACAATCTCACAGGAACTTACACGAAAACCTGGTTTTCTTCGGTCATTATTTAGATCATTTCCATGATACAGTATATCATATATTATTTTTTCCTACTCCAAATCAAATAACAACTTGGCGAATTGCCTTCCACGAAGGAAGACTCTCACATAACTTTCTCTAGCTGGAGCACAGCCGGGCGTAGAGTAGAAACTACGAAAGCTTTAGAGTGCAGGAGAATGATGACCTCCCTTGTCCTATAAAATAAGCTCACTTAACATTAATCAATTTATCAATTCAACTTGCACAGTCAAGTTTAAAGAGAAACTGGGTAAAGTAGTTTTTTCTTGGTTTAAAAAACAAGTAAGTTAGCAATTGTTCTGGATTATGGGAAAATACCTTCAGGTCAAATGCTATTGAACAAAGGTACGACGAAGGGCATGCCTTGCTCACTTAGGTGTCGAAGCATGTCGTACTGAATATCATCCAGACTAGAGGCAGTATTCTTGCACAGAGCAAGGGCATGACGTAGTTCACTTCACGTATATACAGTAGAACATTGGAGGGTTTTCCATCTCCCGAATTCAAGTCAGTCACTCCATTCTTCGACGTTGTGATGTGCTTTTAATTCTGGTGCAAGAAAACCCAGAGTAGAGAATATGGAGTAAATTCTCACGAACGATTCCATCATGTACATATGGTCCAATATGATGTTTCAAGCATGCCGATAAACAATTCCAGGCGAAGTTTGGTATTATTTCCCAGACGCAAACTTAAAATCGTAAAATTATGTATATATTTACAAACAATAATTTACTTTTGATATATGTATAAATTTTAATACAACACTATTTTTACTGAAATTATCCCAATCAGTGATTTAAACGACAACAATTATTTGGAAACAAGTTAAAAGAAATTATAAATGAAATAAGAAACAACACAGCGACAAATGGAATTACAATGGTGGGACAATCGTACCATTCCACCAATAACGATAGTTTCTAACTCAGTTTGAGTTACTTACCGAATGGCCTCTCATGAATATACCAATATAAAAGGCGAATTTGGCATAGTTGGTTGATTTTTAGTAAGCATTCGAGCTCTCAACATGAGGATAAGAGTAACTAAATTTTTCATCTTCCTTGAGAAAAAAAGTGTTCTCAAGAGCAATGCCGTGATAGTATTGAATTCGTTTTACAAATACACTCATGTTCTCTTCGAATTCATCTGAACTGGTCTTGAAATTAGAGTAAATTGCTCTTGATCAGCTATACACTGGCAAAGTGGTGGTATAAGTATTTAGAAGAAGTATTGGAGTTTCCGAGAACAAGAGCAGTGTTATATGGAACATCTATAAAATGAAGGTATCATATCCTCCTGTGTAAATGAATTGATTCTACGCCCTGTGTTACTTTATTAGCTTCAAATTCTTAAGAAAAAATAAACTACGGACCTAAGCTAAAGTTCAAAATACCAAAACGTATAATTGAATGAATATACTCTTTAAACTTCGAGAAAATTCCATAGAATCAAAGATAGGAGCGAGGTTTGCGATATAAAAAGGTTATGGGGAAATTAATGTATATTTGTATAAAATGCTAAGTGAAAAAATTAGTGAACGATGACATAACTTTGAGTTTACAGGTGAAAAAAAGGGAAAATACGTACAACACACTGTTCTAAGTGTTTTTTAGAATGCTGCACTATTACTAACTTATCAGTATAACGAGAGGAGTAAATGTCGAGAGATCCTTCAGAAAGCAGGATGTGCAGTGGAAGAGTGAAGTAATAATTCTGTTTGATATTTCTAGGTATTGGTATCAGCTAAACAGTGATTTCCTATATAATATAACTCCATGAGGATCCGAGACCTGCGAGTAAACAAAACAATTTTATCTCGAAAAAAGACTATCAAAAGCTGTTTCTGTCAGGGATTTATTTATATTTTTTACCAGTTTTTGACAAGAATTCTCTTTATTGTAACTCCTACGTTTTGGGACTCCAAGTTTTCAGATGATGTTAAGCTGAATTTACCAACTAATAACTTATGAACTTCTACACGTTAAATTTCATCTTATTAAAAGTTTTCAAGGCAAATTTCTGTCTAGTTTGAGTCGTTGGCCAATTTTAGCAGTTTATTACTTGTTTAAATGCAATTTGTTAAAATTAAGATTCAGACTGACTTTCTTTTGAGATCAGTTTAATGATCAAAATACAATTTCTAGATCCTTCTAGCGACTCAATATTGCTTGTAAGGATTCTTCTTTGCTTGTAAGAGATGACTCTAGAAGGATCTTCTGATAGATAGGGGCCAATGTCTTAATGCTATTTTATGGGTAATATTTATGACATTAAATTTAAAGGAGAATTGAAAAAAATAATCTTTTCTCTGCCTATTCTAAAGAGACAAGTTACTCTTCTTCTAAAATATTCAAGAGAACTACCTCCTTCAAGTAATTAATGACCTCTCTTTGCTGATTTCAAATACTTTCCCACTAATCAAAATTAAAGATGAAATAATCTCATAATTAGAAAATTATAATAAAAAACCGATGATTGTTCTTTCGAGGAGGAAATTAGCTGGGAGGTAAATTATGAGTTCTGGATTAAAGATGAAATTAGCAAACATACATTGTCTGGCTCTAAGCATATTAATCAAAATGTTTCCTTTACATTTATGCTAAATGTTTCATCATTTATAATTCTAAAGAGAAAATACATTCCAATATACATTGTTTAACTTTGAAGGTAATAATAAACTTGAATTAAAATTAATCCTATCATAATTGAGTTAGTTCCAAGAGCATATAATAAAATGTTTCAAGTTGACTTATCTTTGATGTTACATACAAGTTTATTCCTTCAAAGGGATTCAACATTTGTTAATAGCTGATATTAATTGCTTTATTGCACAAATATTACTTAAAGATCAATTTTTTTGCAGATTCCATATATTATTGATGAAATGATAATGATTTGTAATGAGAACCTATGTTTGACTATGAATAAAAGAATACTAGACCATATTTAAGTACTGCAAGAGCTTTGAGTTTTTTACTAAATAAAATGGGCTAGGATTTTATGGTTTCTGATATTTCATTGTTAAATATATAAAAGTACAAACCACTTTGCAGCATTATGTAAGATAACACTTCTATTTTTAGGGACTTATGCCTTAATAGTATTCAAAGAAAATTGTTACTTCTATTAATCACTTTAATAATAAAATTGTCAACGAGCAAGATAATGTGTAATTTCTGCTGTCTAGTTGATTCAGGTAGTCAAAGATAATATTTTTTAACACATCCCATTGATAACCTAGATTGTCATAAGATCCAATTTTGACTCTCTCTCAATATTAGTAAATATAAACTGACAATTTCTTTTTGATGAAAGAGATTGAGTTATCCTTGAAGTACTCCATTGAGATATAGCTGTAAAGAATTTAAAAATGTCAGGTTATGACTTTCCGAATTCAAGTTTTTATCTGACTTCAATAAATAATAAATTACAACATTATTCATTAATAGGAATTAATCTTTTTACTGCTTTTTAAACATTTATCTGATTAAATGGAAGAGCTTTTAGTAAGCTTAAGGGTGGAATCATTCTTATGCCATATAAATTATTTCCTTTATTCTCATCAAATTAAATCTATAAGCTCAAATCGTAATACAGGAAAATATTCTTTTACCCTTTTTACCTTGTTTGGTGCTCATCATTTTACTAACTGTTTCGTCCAATTCTTCATCGGTTAAAAAAATTTATCTTTTAAATTTTGTAAGTAGGAAGAACATTCTTAAAAAATGACAAATCTTGAAAAAAGTTTCAAGGAACTTCTGATCTCTTAGACTTTGCCCTTTCTGTAACAATAAAAGATCGTCTTTTAATGAGACAGCTGTGGCAGTTATGACAGATGGGATAAAAAAAATGGTGCAGAAGTTGTAAAAGTATGGAGGCATATTTTTAAAGACTTCAATAACCTTCATTATGACATTTCACTCTGCTATTTTACTCATTTTGATAAGAACTATTTGTTTCTATTTTGGGATATTTATATTTGTGGATATGGATTTTCTGTTCAAGCTATTGGACAAAATTTTCATTTGAGCTTTGCAAAAGCAAAGGTTACTCTAAATATTATTTACTTCTATGTATCTCTTGAACTAAATTCCATTCATTTGATATCATTACAAAAAAGAGTCCAAGAATCACAGTTTTTTTTGTATTACAAGTTTGATTGTTTAATAAATTGGGCTCTACTAGATTTTTACTGCAGTGTCAAAACTCTGGAGTGTGAATTTTAACACCTGAATTAAATACATTTTAAATAAGGCATCAAAGTTCTAGAAGAAATTAAATATTCCAATTTCATTTCATTATGTTGATACCTCTGACGACATTCTGATTTTACAAGAAGAGATCTTTCTTTTAAAATATTTAAGACTAAGCTCGATTTTGCTTATCAGGTCAAAGATCGATCCTTAGTTATCCTGAAGAGTGGCATCAAATTCCACTGTTAGTCTTTTCAGAGAATAAAAAATTAAAATGCAAGTTAATTCAGGATCTATTAACGTTTTCTCTTCTAAGAGTAGCCAGTTGTTCCCTTTTAAAAATAGTCAATGTATAATAAACTTTTGAAGGCTACTTCTCTTATTTTTAAGTTATTTTTTTTAAATGAATCGTATGAAAAGGGATTCTCAGTGATCCTCAGGCAGAGAAAATCGATATAGGATAGCAAGGCTTTATTTTTATACGCTTTGGATTTCCTCCTAGAGACAACGAAGTAGATAAGAGAATTTCCCGAAGTGAATGTGACCTTTTAAAATTTGTTTGCCAATGCTCTTGCAGGTCTGCAAATTTTGGGTCACAGTTTTTCGTGCCATCGCAACTTTGTGGTAATCGGTATCTACAGGAAGTGATTCGCTTATGGGAATATCGAGATATGGGACATCATTGCTGTTTGGTTGTCTAGTTCTTTAACATGTCGATTTTCAGGATTGAATTGTATGATTTATGCTTTATGGCGATACGCTCGTGAAGAATGGCGAGGCATATTGGTCTGAATCGCAGAAAACTGTGTACGATTGTCAATATAAATGGTGTACGTTTTCCCTTCTACCTGGTGGAAAAAATGTTTCACTGAGAAAAATACAGCAAGGTTCTCTCGCTTAAAAGAGCTATGAATTCCCTCAGTTACATTTAGCAACATGAGAAGAATGATATGATACTCTATTCATTATTCTGTTATTTGTTCTTCCAAGGGTTAGACATGATTAAAGTATGCCTCAGACAGAGGGAGGCTGAACTGAAAAGTTCAAATCAACTAAAGGCATGTGAAAACCAAAATGGCAGTTGACATAAGTGAAAGCTTTGACTGTCTGATCTATCAACCTGAGCAATGTTTCTTTGTTGAATTCTTATTAAAAGCAAATTCAAAGGTCGGAAATTTGCGCACATTGTGAGGGAAGGTCAGTAAAATTGATCTTTATGAGGAAGTTGCACAATTGGCTGAATAAATGGCAGTACTAAGTTCTCTATTAGTTCAATTTTGTGATCGGTTGGATGATACCTTTATTTGTATCACAATGACGAGGAATGGTAATCTCAGAGATCCCTAATTTTATTTTTCTTTGTTATTCCTAATTCCAACCACCAGTAGACGCCTGAATAGTGTGCATTTAGGAGATGTGCTCCCCAGGAATCGAACTTGCCACCAAATTGTAATCCAAGTAAATAGGAAGAAGAAATGGAGCCCTCGATTAGACTAAGCTGCATAAACTTAACCACTTGGTCATTATAAGACAGGAAACCTGATCATTGTTTTCCATTTGTCTCGCTTGAAATTTAAGAGGGTGATCTGGCCTATTTTGTTTGGAGACACTCACTGGTAACAAGCTGGCTAGTACTTTAGAGTCCACAAGAAGCCGGCTCTTTGTGATGAAGTTAGGCATTTAAATATATTTTTTGTATTTAAAACTCACAGTCGTTACTAATTAAGGGGAAGTTTTCATTTTCCTTGAAAGGTACATAGCGGCAAACTGACAATGCGAGCATCATCATTGGATTGGTCGTGGTTTCGGCAATGGTTCTCACGCCTCTGTTAAGAAAGGGGATCTACAGCTGTTGAAAGAGGAAATGTCTAAGGGACGTGCATAACTGACTCAGACGCTGGTGGAAAAAAAATTTCAAATCTTTTCGAAATTATAATTATTTTACGTTTGACAGCATCAATCTCACCTTAAAGGGGTGGGCTATGGAAACTACCACAGTCGAAGGATTTCGACAAGGGTATCATTTAATTTTGCTCCCTGATCCAGAGGGGTGCTTGGAACTAGAGTTTTAGTCACCTGCAGAATCTGGTGTGAGATGCGCTGCAAAGGAATTCTCTAGAAAAAGACCGCTGCTCATGAAAGCGCTAATTGAATTAGCTAAGAACCTCAGTGAACAAAGCAGATCCCTGGGTCTCGTGTCGGGAAGCTCCTTCTACATCGAGAGTTACTGTAGGTGTTGTTGGTTGGAAATGGCTTTGTGTTTTATTAACATCTGCTTGGTGGCTTTCCATATTGTTCCATAACTGGATTGGATAGCATTAAATCTCGCATGATCGCAGTGGCTAAGCTTGGAAAGGAGGAGATCGTGTGTGCATAAATCGCAGTATTTCTCAAAGATGTAGGGATCTTGAAGGTGCCTTCACATTATCTCATCTAAGACTCGTGATAAGTTTCCTGGCATGTGGATAATGATATAGGATATTCTTCGACGGAAAGGGATTATTTTTTTTCGTAACACGCAATAGGTTTTGTGCGGCGCATAAATTAACCTTTTTTCTAAGAACAGCCAAAGTGTCACCTGCTTTAAAAGAGGCAACAAAAATAGTGAATTTTTGACACAAAATTGTAACATGAATGATCGTATCCACTACTTGCACTAAACTGCATTGCAATAAATTCTATTTTCATTTGTCTTTTTCTCACTACCGCAATCAACGGTGCATTGGCTACAAGAAGTAAATTTGAAGGACTTTGAATGGATACTTTTTATCCTTGAAGTTTGCATGAAAGAAAATCGCTCGTTTGCTTTATTAGATAAATAAATTAATTTAATGTTTCGGCTTGAACATAAGAAACGTAACCTAAAAGATTATTGGGTTCAATGAGAATTGCTAGCGATTATTATTAATTCGTTATTTTTTACCCTATTTATTTGCTTCACTTTAGGCAATGTAAAAATGCTGTTATATATATATATATATATATATATATATATATATATATATATGTGTGTGATAGAATGGTGTGAGGCCGCTTAATTTCAACCGCTATCACATATTTTTTAGAAACACGTTGCTACCCACGTGCATCTTCGCGTCGAAGCAGGGTGCCCTATCGCCACCCGAGTCAATATTTAACCAAGGAGGTCATCCCCCCTCCCCTGTTTCGCCCCATGCGTCGATCTCGCCAGATTGAGTTAGGCTTATGGGCAGATAAGGTATGTTCTCAGGCGCGGCTGGGCATTCCCTCGAAGCCCCCACTCCATTGTCTCCTACGCCAAGGGGATGGCTCGACTATTTATATGGAAACTTTACCGATTAGAGCAGTTTAGATTCAGATTATCTTCGCGAGACATCATGCCGATCCGGTCTCACCTTGTGCACCAGGGGCCCTCTACCTCGAGATCCAATATTTTTGTCCAGAAGAGGACAATATCCGTTAAGTGCCAAGGTTCGAGCCTTCAAGACGCCAAGTCCACAAGGCATCCCCTGTTGTTCAGAAAGAGAACAACGTTAGAGCAGCCATTGATCTTTGAGCCCGTTGACAAGAGACAGTTCTCCCCCTCCCCCCCTGTTGTTCAGAAAGAGAACAACGTTAGAACAGCCATTGTTCTTTGAGCCCGTAGACAAGAGACGGTTCTCACCCTCCCCTGTTGTTCAGAAGAGAACAAAGTTAGAACAGCCATTGTTCTTCCAGACCGTTCGTCAAGAAACGGTTCTCATTCCCAAGACGTCACGTCAGGATAATTTAATCCCCTCCCCCTTCGGCTGGAACTTGCCAGCGGACCGAAGATTCCTTCGCATCGCCTTCCTCTGCACAACGACGTGTAATTACGTAAGCTGAGCCTTACCTTCAATTATTTAACTTTTTGTTAACCCAATCTGTGCTTTAAATGGTTTAGCGAACCATCCCGTCCCTTTAATTTTTATTTGTTTCACCTTTTTAAATCTCTCCCATATCTTAATCCTCGGATTAGCCAGATATTCCCACGACCCTTTCCATTCTCTCTTTATGTAAACATTTTCCGTTTTGTGCGTTGCTGATAGTTTATTTAATAAAACTCTATTTTATTAATGATAGCCATATTTTTATCCTTGAGCTCAGTTCCACTTCTTAAGCATATTGAAGATAAATAATATCGGTCAACCAGATAACCACGCACTCGAAATATAATTGAATTGTTCCCTCAACGAATAGTTATATATGGTATATCGTCGAGAGTCCATTCTACGACAATATGAATTAATAATTATTTATTGACCATATGTCAAAGTTTGTGAGCGTTTGGATTTAATTAAATGGTTTTTAATTTCTATGAATATATACGAAGAAATGTGACTGGAAAACTTGTCAGGCAAGTGAGATGTAACCTTCAATTTAGGGCGTTTGACGAGGGAAAAAGGAGGAAAGGGTTACCGGCGACCTTTTGACCTTGGAAGGCAGGAAAGACCCGTTACTACGAATAACACCAAAATATGGAAATGACTCTGATCCTTCTCGTCAAGCAAAGGGACGACTGAACTTCTTCACAAAAAGTCGGTTTTGTTCCTCTCTAAATTGGAGGAGTCTGGCGTGTCTCATGCTTGGAGAAGAGTTACGTTTTCAGGGAAAATTCTTCCCTGGGAAACGGAAAAGGATAGAGAAAGAATCTTATATTAATTACCATGGAATAAGTGTTTTCCATCTTTCTCTATTCAGAAGAAGAAGAAAGCTTGACAGGAACTTTCCTTGTTCACACGGGAAGGTCCGACGACTGAGTGTGTGAAAAACTTGCGCGGAAGGCTGGAAGATGGTCTCTTCTCCGCTCTTCAAGTGTATTAAATCTTAATGTACATTGGAATTTAATTTTTGTTCCATGTTATTTAAATGTGAAATATTTATTATATTTTAATTTTAGTGTTATGGGCGTCTGAATTCGCGGTCTGAGGTTATTGTTTATTGTTAGCTGAAGCTTGAATTGGTTTCCCATGTATCATTGGTGAAGAGATTACACTGTGTAAGAAAATTTAATTTTTTTCTTGTCCTTGGATTAAATGTGTTACTTCCCAATTTTTTTTTGATCTATTAAATAAAAATTCAATTTTAATCCCCAAACTTTGCTTTTGTGGCTAGGACATCGAATTTTTAAATTAGTCCATTTATGGTAAATAACATTATTTTGATGCGAATAGTAAAAAATTATAAAAAGATTCAAGGGTTATGATTTTTTAAGTTATGGTGTAAACATGATATACTCACTCTTCCAAAAAAATAGTAGCAGAATTTGGAAAGGAAATGCAGTTCAGAAGAGGATGAAATCATTGATCCAGATTACAGAGGTGCAACTGAATAGAGAAACCAAAACTACCTCAACAATTAAATCTCAATCGCCTTGTCAGAGATTTTGCTTCTAACAAAGTCCAATGCCGAGCTTTAAACTTCGAGATTCAAGCAGTGGGGTTTGTTAGATGACTGTGTGCAAATATCATATCAGAGAAAGTGGCACCAGTGTTTTTTAAGCTTTTTTACACCTCAAGATGAGCTTTGCTTTTGTCACAATGTGACCGGTCTATTTGAGACACTTGGAATCGCCCGTAACCCAAATGAGTGGCGCCTCATCATAGACAGCTCGCCCAGGAGCCTCAAAGAGGAATAGAGCAGTGTCAAGGTCTTGCTAGATAAATTCGAATATGAAGAGTACGGTTGGGAGGTTATCGGAGAGTTAAAAAATGTAGTTTTACCAAGTTCCCATGTTATCTTTGCTTTTTCGAGAGCAGGCAGGCACACCGTGGCACAATACCTTCAGCGGAATTAGCCACAACGGACCCAGTTTAGTGTAGAGAGAAACAACGTCAAATGGGAGCTTTTTTTGCTCCGCTGAAAAGTACTGTTTCCTCCTCTGCATTGAAAATTGGGCCTTATGAAACAAGTTGTCAGAGCTCTAGTTAAGGGGTCTGCAGCTTTCAAGAATTTCCAAGATTTATTTCCTAAGCTCTTTGCGGCAAAGGTGGAAGCCGGGGTCTTCGTCATTCCACAAATAGAAAAGATCATGGAGTGCAAGGAGTTTCTCGAGAAGCTCACTAGGACGGAAAATTCAGCGTGGGACAGCTTTATCGCAGTGCTTCTGGGCTTCCTAGGTAATCACAAAGCCGAAAACTATGTAGCGTTTGTTGACAACTTGGTGAGAAACTACGGCAAGGTGGGTTGCAAGATGTCCCTGTAAGTCCATATTCTTGACGTTCATCTTGACAAATTTAAGAAGAACATTAGAGCGTACTTCCAGGAGTATGGCGAACGATATCACTAGTATCTACTGGACTTTGAACGCCGCTATCAAGGATAGTATAGTAAAAATCTTATGGGAGACTATATTTGGGGGTTTATTTGTGAAAGTCATTTACAGTATGATCTTCAATAACGGAAAACTACTAATCATCATCTCACTAACTCTATAATTTAAGAAAGGGATTTTTTTGAGTATTTGAATAATAATTTCATCTTAGTTTGGTTATGAATTATGTTTTTTATCAAAGTTATATGTAATAATTCTTTTATAATTTCAAAAAATAAAATGGTGAAGTTCAGAAATAAATATATGTATCGAAATTTTGGGAAATCTTTTAAACCCAAAGAATTACAAATGGTGAAGTTCAGAAAATTTAGTTTTATATATCTTCTAACTATATTTTAGCAACCTGATATTTTGAACGGGGGAGAATTTAGGTTAGAATTCCTTTTTAAAATTATTATAATTAACGAAGTTTAGAAAATTTATAAAAATTTAACCATGGGTGCTTTTTCTTAGATTTTAATATTTTAATCTTAGTAGCGAAGCGCAAGCTCTCCCCGTAGATGGTAGTGGCGAAGCCATTGCCTCGTTTATGACATTTGAATTGTCTAACTTATATAATTCTAGAATAAATAAATGCTATTTTAGTTTTATGTCATTTTGCTTCTACTTGATGCAAATGAAAGCTCAACCTCGCCCCTTTCTTCCAAAGGAAATAGGTAAATTTCATATAAATATCATTATCCTGGACACAGAAGCAAAGTTTGAAATAAATAAGTGTTTTTTCATGTATTCTAGACACAAACAAATAGAAAATAACAGTTGCTACCCAAGGCTAAAAATCTTGTTACGCAGTGTTATCTTTGTATTTGATGATAATTTTGAGTCTGTTCTTTGGTAGCTAAGTGTATAATAGTATGTGAAGGAACGGTTAGAGGAGACGAGTAACTTTGTATTTGTTTGTGTATCTGCATGTGTGAGCTATGACTACTGCGCATGAATCTATTTGTAATTTGGCTTAGTGAGTCATGGCTATGTCATGCATGCCGAGCTTAAAGATGTTGGGAGAGAGTACGCATCAGAAACAATATGATTGTTGAGTTGGGGAGTCAGGTCTTGATGGTTTAAACGGGAGCTAGTGTGGCAAATTGTAATTCCGAAGTTTGCTGATTTGTTTCCTAGGAGGATGATTCCACCAACATTGCTGGCAGCACGTTCTTGCCTGATGGCGAGGAAATTTAGAAAGGAAAGTGTCTTGCGTGTTGTACGAAGTTTTTTCTGGTAGGATAGTGATGTGTATTCTATGTTGTTTCAAGTGGTTTGCTAGTTCCTGGTTTTAGTATTTATGGCGTTTATATTCGGGTGGATTACGATAAGTTTGTGTGAAAATTGCGTGTTTAGTTGCTACGCGGTGAGTTGACAGGTGAGAAGTGGATGGTGTAAGCGATTTTGCAGAAAAGGCTTGAAGGTTAGGTTGGTGATGAGGATGGCAATATAGGTGGGGATTGGGACGCTAAAGTAGTGTATTATGGGCGTATGTGTTGTGAAGTTGGAGAAAGTTGGATGGCATTTAGAGCAGATCCATGTGACTGAGTATTGTTCTATGGTGGTAAGTATTCTACATGCAAATCGGGTCTAGCATTTTTAAGGAATGCATTGAATCAAAACATTGGTATGTAGAATAAATATCATGTTTTTAACAAGTTTGGACATGTGTTCATTTTAGTTTAGTACAGGATTGCTTTTAATGTATCCGTATAGAAGGAGAGTTGGAAAACCGATCACCGAAATGTCATTCTTTTTTGTAAAAAAAAAACTTATCTCGGAGAGATAAACCATGCCTCTGTTCAGGTTACTGATAGTGTTCGGAGACAAAGGTTATTTACGACAGTTTGACCACTGTAAGTTCTATTTTCTCCTTAGAAGTGTGATCTAATGACATAGATACCGCCAAGCTAGGAGCAAAATTCCATTTTTATTTTGGTTCAATTTTAACAAAATAGCTCTATTTAAAACGAGTTTTCTTCATTGCAATCTAACGAAAATTTTTAATTTATGCACATCATAAGACATAAGTAATCATTTATCCTACTGTGAGAAAAATGAAAGTTTGATTAAAGTTTTTTCGTTAATTCTCCTTTGTCAGAAAGAGAGAAAAAGAGAGAAAGATAAAGAAAATGAGTCGCGCAGATAAAGAGAAAAAGAAGTATCTCACTGAGGAAGAACATTCCATTGGCTCTTTTCGGTAAACTTCTGGAGTAATATCGAAGTCAGACTGGATCCGGGACACCATTTAGTGATATTGCGCTAAAACCATCGTGCCATGTCTCTGGGACAGAGTCGGAATCACTCCCGTCGGCAAACAAAAGAGCTTCCAGCGGAGTCGTATATATTTCCCAGCCTGGGAATGATCAAAGGAATATTATCTCAGTACTCTGGACGCGAGCCGTATACACGTCGCTTTTAAGCAAACAAGATTCACGCAGTACTCTCACAGTTCTCAAAATCTTGAGAGGTCATTGGAATCATCCAAGGACGACGAACACTTATCGACCGATACCTCGACACTCTAAGGGCTCGCAGGAAGAACCCATTATTCGGAACGACGGAGGTCTAGAACGAAGGACTCAGTCCAGAATAATGCCCTTAGCTACTCTTCCCCGAGAAGAATACTTCCTCGAGCGACTACTTGATCTCTCCTCCAGAAAATCATAAGCCATTACATTTTCTTTTTCATCTTTGAAGAGGCGTGACGCTCTCCGACCGCAAGACTCACTTCATAGTCTCCTCTCGATCCATCTCGGGTAGTTATTGTGCCTCGTACGGCTCAGACAATATTATTCTTTGTAAATTCAATTAAATTTCCAATTGCCAAACGATTAACGTAATTGTTAAAATGTATCATCCTTGTTAATCTCATTTGTCATTTTAATAGTATTAAAAATTACTTTGGTTTACTTGTTTGTATCCCATAACCACTCTAAGCCTATTAAAATAGCATCAAATTCGGCCAATATTAAACGAAAAGGATGGCACATGTATACTTAGAAAAGAAAGGGACCGTAATTTTATACAAAAAAGAACGAAAAGGATCCCTTCGTATATCGAAACCCGAATGGGACACGTTTGTATATTTAAAAACGGAAGCGACCGAATTAGAATGCTGATAAACGAAGAAAGTGACTGCACAGACATAATGAATAAATAAGTTAGAAAGGGACTGCACTCCTAAAGTGAAGAATGAAGAAAAAGTACACGTTGATCGAAGAAAGAAGTTAGAAAGGGACTGCACTCCTAAAATGAAGAAAGAAAAGGACAGTAAACGTTAATTGAAGAAAGAAAGTGACCGGACTCATAAACTGAAAAAAAACCAGGAGAGATACTACCCTCCTTTACTGAAGAACGAAAGGGACCGCACTCATATACTGAAGATAGAAAGGGAACGCACTCCTATACTAAAACAAATGGACTGCACTATTTTACCGCAAAACGAAGAAAGGGACCAAACGACTATAAATAAGGAAAGAAAGGGACCGTACCTGTGTTCCTAACCTATAAAAGGGCCGAATCTTATACCGAAGAACGAAAGCGACCATTCTAATATACCGAGTATCGAAGAAAGGGCCCGCACTCGTATAGTGAAGTTCGAAAGGTATCGCACTCATATATTGAAGAACGAAAGTGACTTCACTCATTTACTGAACAATGAAAAGGATTTCCTTTTGATACTGAAAAAGAAAAATGACGACCTCATATGGTGAAAAACGACAGGGACCGAAAAGTTATACTGAAAAAATAAGTGAGGGAATGCAGTCGTATAATGAAGAAGAAAGAGAACGCTCTCACATTATTAAAAACGAAATGAAACACACTCATACCATTGAAAATGAGTAGGACCACAACATATAATTAAAAGCGAAAGAGACCTTATTCGTATATGGCAGAAGGAAAGTGGCTCTATCATAAACTAAAAAACAAGAAGGAGCTTACCTTAAAACTCAGAAAGGGACCGCACTTCTATACTAAAGGAAGAAAGAGACCGCACTCTTTTAGTGAAGAAGGAAATATACCGCAATCTTATAGAGTAAAACAAACTAAAGGACCGCAGTCGTATAATGAAAAAAGAAACGGACCGCACTCGTATAATGAAGCAAGAAACGGACCCCACACGCATATTGAAGAACTAAGGGGGCACGCGTATACTGAAAAATAAAGAAAGGGACAGCATTTATATACTGAATAACGAAAGGGATGCTACATGAATAGTGGAAAACGAAAGGGTCCCCTTTGTATATTGAAAAACATAAGTGATCGCACGAGTGTACTGAAAAAGACAAAGATCAGAACCTCACTCGCATAATTACGAAAGAAAGGGACCTCATTCGTCTACAGAAGAACGAAAGGGACGGTACTCGCATAGGGGCGTTTCTCGTACAGAATGAAAGGTACCACATGTCTATAGTGATTTAGCACTTCATAGAAAATGATCGGTAAAATATAGAATGCATTCTGCAACACGGTCAAAAATAAAAGCCTTACTTTGTTCTCACCTTGGGAAATAATAATTTTCTAAACTTTAAACTTCAATAACTTGAGAATGGATTATTGGGGAGAAAATGTCTAATCATCTATTCTTTCAGAATCTTCATTGATGATATTTCACTCGCACCTGCTTCTCATCCACCAAGACACAATCCAAGATCTGTCGTCATGCTCTAATATCTGTAAGGACTTGAGCAAATGCTAATGATGCAGCCATAAATCCTTTTCGGACTGCGATCAAGACTGTAAGGGCTCGTTCTTTCTCGAGGTAGAAAATAGTACGTCGAACTTGCGCAACTCCATTTGCTCTTAATTGCTGGGATCTCCCTTATTGCTCAAATTTGCTTTCCATCTTAGTTCTAAAGGATTCCAAAACTATATGAAGGGGGAAAATATGAAATACCTTTTCAATACGGAATTAATTTGTACTGTATTATTAGGAAATAATAAATTTTATGAACTAAATTTAATTATTACAACAATATCTAGGAAACTTCCTCACCATAAAGCTCACGCAAAAAGTTCTATAACAAACAAAGAGATGTAAAACAAATAGGCCATAGAAAATAACTTGAGTAAAATCGCTTAATGACATCGCAACGAAAATTAACATCTCTCTAACCCCTCCTGCTCTTGCCCAATGTCCCCCATCCCCTGCTACGTGCAGACGTCTGTGACGCAACCAATCATAGTACCTTCCAACACTAACTCTACCTTAACCTCGTCCCATTGATCTCTCTCAATGCCCCTTCATCATCCACTGACCTACCCCATCTCCATATTCTCATCTTTGCCAACCCCCTATAAATACAACCCCCATCCCGGCTTCCTCCTTCTAAACCTCGTCGAATACCTGGAAACAAACGCGCACCCGCAAACGTGCTCTTAACGTGCTCTGCCCCATTATTCGCGTTCTCGCCTCAAGAGCATCCTCATTATCATCAATTCTTTTTACTCTTGAATCATGAACTATATTTTATCGTTAAATGCAGAAAAACTCAAAAGGTTTGGGGGCCGGTAGCAGTCGGACGAGTCTCTATTATTTAAGTGGCAATAGGCCTGTTGCATGCACGGCAGTCTGCTTTCTCTCCTAGAGGGAATGAGTTCGCAAATCACATGACCAATATCCCATGCCTCAACTGCTCTTCCAATACACGAACGTGCCATTGGCCTGCTGAACAGAGATTCTGTTAAGGAAAATAGGAATATCGGGGGGAGGCCGGTTAAGGACGATTCGACCACGGTTGGCTTTATGACAAAAGGAAAAGAAAATTTCAAGACAATCGAACAAATGGTCCTTTTAAGAGAATGAGAACAGAGTTTCTGTAATAAATACAGAAACAAGTTTATTTTTAGACAATATAAAAGGGGGTTCTTTCGAGAAAATAGGAAGTAGTTTGTTATACTCGTAGTATAGTGAAAACAGGGTTCTTTTATGCAAATTGAAATCCAGATTCTTTAAAAGAATTGGAACAGTTGATTTTAAGGCAATAGGACAAGGGTTATTTTAAGGCAATAGAAACAGGGTCTCTTTTAAAGCATTAGAAACAAAGCTCAATACTCGATCCGCATATCCCCAATGAGATTCACCTCAGTAAAACTGTTCACGAGGGAACTCGCCCCATCAGAAGCGATTCTACCTGTTGTCTCAACCAACACGTGGAAATCTTGTTACTTCAATTCATTTGAAAACAAAAAAACTCCCAGGCCCGTGACTCACTCTGGAATTAGAAAGAATCACCTTCACTTTTACAGGAAGAACTTCTCGAAGCAGTAGGCCTACTGCCAACTGAAATGGGTCCAAGAACGCCACAACCTCACAAAGTCCGAGATCTGTCTTCCCCATCACCTAAATTCCAGATCGACGACCCAAAGCCGACCACACAGACAAACCATCATTACCAGCTAACACTGATAAAATTCCCCAAAAATCTGTTCTCCGAAGGCATAGACCCTATTAAAGTAAGTATCATTATTTTATTCTTGATTTTAAATGTTTCGACCCCGCTAAAATCTCAATCGACCCCAAATACCACTTCCAAAGCTAAAAACTCATTTAGCAAAATTTAAGCTTATCGAAAGCAAATTCCAGTTTTAGAATGTCATTTAAACGATTATTTTTTAATTATTTTACTCCAAATTATCATTTTGTTCAATTAATTTGTACGAAAACTGGTACGTTGAGTTGTTATTGACTAGCTGCTTGTAACATATTTTTTAAATCATAGGATATAGAAATTTCTATTATTAAATCAATAATATGGAAGTGCGATGCGGAGTTATGAACCTGAGTTTCCACACTTCTTTCAAAAGGGAGTAGTTTTAAGTGCGTTAACAAAGGAGAAGATCGGTTCATTCACGACAATTGTAATATGAGTTAGAGAAGATGACCGTGGATTCTTTAAGACAATGGGAATAGTTTTTTTAAAGACAATAGGGAAGATGTTATATTTCTACACTAAGAACCAGGTTTCTTTTATGACACTAGGGAAACATATGTTCTATTAAACAATGGCAACATGCTTTTTTAAATAATAGGAACAAGTTTTATTATATGAAAATTGCAATATGGGTTTTTTAATGATAATGAGAAGATAGGGTCTTTTAAGACAATGAGAACAGAGATTCTTTAACAAAAGTGTTACAGGGCTTATTTAGATAGAGCGTGTTTCAAGAAATTGATGCAAAGTTTAAAATGTGTTTAAGGGCTAATGACCCGAGCAATTAAATTTGATATACCTTGCACAAGCATTGTGAGAGTTAGCTTCCATGTAGGTAACAGCATACGCGATTTCGTCTAAGAATTTCAGCTGAAATTGAATAATAGTACGACATACTCGCAGCTCTCCCCACCAAAAGAAGCGCGAAGGAGATTGTGATTATTTTAACTACGAGAAATATCGTCTAAAAAGTGAAACGGAAGTATTTATCGACTGAATATGAGAACAAAGTTACCGCCAAGCGGCAGTGTCCCAAGCGTTGCTCTAATAATACCATGAACGAGGAATTTGTGGACAGTGTCAGGCAGAAGATCTCCAAGGACCCTAGTGAGTTCACTAGCAAACTTGTCAAGAAGATGGTGTGAGCATGACACCCATCCCGCGAGATTTGCATCAGGACCTAGACTACCACTCGTACGTGATATAGAGGTGTGGTATTTTTCACGCTATTGATTAAGGAAAGCAAAGAGTGAAGGTACACTACTCATCAACTAAGTCAAGCAAGATGCCGCCGGCCTACTTTGTTCTTCTAAGACGAGAAAAAAAATCGTGAAGGACAGAAAAGTGAATCGGCAAACTGATCGTTGTTTCTGCCAGACCTTACACAAGTGTCTACTGTCATGCATAGCAGATTTCTCACTAACTTAATGGTTTGGGGGAAGGTCAACAGCTAAGCCATATTACATGTCCTCATATCTTCCTCAGCAAGCCCCAACGTCAATGCGTAGGTTTACTTTCAGGTGCTGTAAAATGTAGTCAACCCTTGGAACGACTAAGTAGCCGAGCGAAGGCCTTAAGTTTTATAGCAAATTCAGCACCCGCACAGAAGGAAAGAAAGTCAGGCGTTGCTGTTCAACAACGTCCTCCACCACTGTTCACTAGACTTGTAGCTGCCGAGCTTCACTGACTGCAACCCACTAGATTTTTGCGTGTGGGCCGTGTGAGGGGTTGATATTAGCAAGGTTGCTCAAATACTTAGGGATCTTTGTCAGGGTGATGTCATCTTTTGACAAGTAATCCCTAACCAGTTCATGAATTCCCAGCTTTCCAAAACTTGTGATAGTAGTTAATGGTTATCACGAATGATTTTGCAACAATATATATTGTTCTATAATATTTGTGTGTAAATTCCTATGAGACTATATAGCTTAGTTTGGTACACAACCCATTTTGTTTTTTCTTGTGTACAAAGTAAAAATGTGTTTTTATAATAAAATGGGAAAGAGGAGTTCATTTAAGAAAATGTGAACAGTTTTTTAAGAAATCGTATAAAAGAGTTCTTTTAATATAGATAAATACATGAGTTTTTCAGGAATACTGGAAAATGGGTTCTTTCAAAATAATGGGACCAGGAAATCTTTAATGACACGGTGAACGAGGGTTGTTTTAAGACAGTAAAAGAAGAGGTTCTTTTAAGACAATGGGTACAGGAGGATCTATGTTTCAATCATTTATAATATCCGATGTTCTAATTGTATTAAAAAGCCCTGTTCCAATTGTCTCAAAAGAACCCAGTCTCACTGTGTCTTGAAGGGATACTGTTTTCATTAACTTCAAAGAACCGATCTTCAGATTTTCTTGAAATAATCTATGTTCTAATTGTCTTAAACAACCTGTTTCTTTTGTATTAAATGATACATGTTTCAATTCTCTTAAAAGAACCCATGTTATAATTTTCTTAAATAAGCCGTTCGTTGCACTGTCTGAAAAGTACACACATTTACATCGCCTTATTTGAACCCATGTGCAATTTTCTTTAAAAAATCCTTATATAATCGTAATTGACCCCTTATCCAATTTCCCTGTCCTGATTGGCTTAAAAGAGCTTTTGTTTACATTGCCGTTAAAGAAACCATGTGCCCATTGTCGTAGAAAAATCCAAGTTTTAAATACCATAAAAGAAATATTGTTCCCATTGAATTAAAAGAAGTACTGTTAAGATTGTTTTAAACGACTAATACAATACATCCTAATAACATATTCTTTGTGTTTCTATTTTTTATTTATTTATTGAATATTTGGCATCTCACCTCTTTTGTTCTTTTGTTTTTCTATCTATTAAATTTCATCATTAAAGTCAATAAACCAATACACTTTCTCTCTCAAAATAAAGAACAGCCAATCTATCAGTGAAGTATCGTGCACCTGGTTTCGACCTATTTCGCACCTTCTATAGGTGCGATCCTGTCCCCGCAAAAGAAATAGGTAAGCAACCCTAGCATCTGGATATAGAATCTGAAAATGTTTTTTTGTTTTCTTTTAAGAATTTATTTCTCAGATCTGAAGAAAAAAGAAAAGATAGCAAAAGATCTTGATCATAGAAAAAGTGTTCCTGCGATGGGGCGAATTTCATAATAGCTGAATATGGTCTTAAAAATTCAGGACAAATACACTTAGAATCTTATACTTTTCTTTTACCCACGGATAAGCTACATACACGAAGCGATTATACTTGGGAAAGAAGGCAGCGTGTATGAAAACCCTGTTTTGTGTTTTGGAATATTAAATCAACCACTCAAGAGAGAGTTTTCCACCGCAGCTATTATTTCCTTTGCACCAGACTCTACCTTCCCAGAAAGTGCCAAAACCTCTTCCCGACTTTTAAAATTTAATTTAATAAAAATGAAAGAGTTTGAAACTTCCATTTTTCTTTCTTAATAGGCTCAAATTTTTATTAACAACGTTTTTCCGCATAAAATGTAAGTCTTGTATTTAGGAGAAATGCGAGAGCATACGAAGGGAATCAGGACACTAATGGGAATAGGGGAAGAGATAAACAGACAATGGAGAATATATACATATAAATGGTAAAATGGAAAGAAGTGTTAAGAACAGGGCAAAATCGTATTATAACCTTATGCTAAAGGAATAATATCAGAACCTCCTCTACATAGACGGAAAAAGAGATCAAGAAACAAAATTTCATATTAATATACAAATATCTCTTAAACATCTAAGTCTATAAAGCCGTTGATGCGTCTTTTTTCATAACATTTGCAAACTACTGTCCTCCTGATGCGATGGATCAACAGCGCCTATAAGCAACACATAAATCCGCTTTATATATGTAAATCATACGAGTTAAGTAATTCAGAAGAAAACTTTAGTGTGTGATGGGCGGGAGAAACGACTAAATAAAGCGAACGTATGTATGCTTAAGTGTATGTGGATTAAATGTTTGCGTTGGTTGAAGATGTCTTAGGTAATGTAGGTAACCTTACAAGTTGCATACATAGAATATTTAGAGATTATTTTCTCGAAAGATATTTTTTAAGGCGTTTTCATTTTCAAGGATTTCTTTTGGAAAACCTTTGAAAATCAAATCATCTTTCAATTGATTTCCTGAAGAGAGAACATAATGAGGTAAATGATATACCCATGTTGAAAACATACAGCTATCTATTTCTTATATTAAAAATGATTGAATTTACTTATCCGTTTTTTCAAATCGTTACACTTTTAGCTACTGAAAAACTGTATGCAATTGGATATTATTGCCAGAATACACTACAAGAGTTTTTAGAGGTGGAATTTCATGTTGACGGGGGTCATCTCATTCTCTAAAGTGAAGTTCTTTTTATATTAGTAATTAATAACACCTTTTTGTAAATTCCGTGATGCAACTAAGATCAGGTATTTCAGTTATGACTGCCGAAAAGAATGGAGAAATCTACAAGTTTGTTCGAATTGGACAGTCCTGTAGGGTCTAGTTCGTAAGCTTTTCAAATAAACAGGGTTAACAGCGTTAAAAACCCGTGTTTTTGAGGGGAAGGAGTGAAGGAAAAGGAGAAATAAAGGAAAATCATCTGAGTAAGGATACAAAAGGTTTTGACTCATAAGAGTCAGTTTTGTTTTCTCGCTGAACTTGTTCGTTTAGCGTGTATTCTGCAATCGGTTGTGATGCCAATTTTTATATGGTAATCATGTATAAGCAAGAGATGCTATAACGAAAACTACTTTTATAAAACAGTTTTAGGAGCCAAAGGAGGCGAGATATTTGGGATCCACATTGCTCCCTGACAACAGCGAAAGAACACGTCAATGTATTTTAAAATACATTTGCTATCAGCTAAGAAATGTTGAGGCCTGAATTCAAATTATGTCCCGAAGAATTTGTTTGGTGCTTTGAATCAAGGTTTGGCGAATCGTCAAAGCAACCGATGGCAAAAAGATTTCCTCTTATATTTATCCGTCAGCTCTGCTTTTCTCTTTTCCTTCTGCTGTTCAGCATGTGGCTTTTTCTACTTAATTTTATCATTTTCACAAAATATTTCATGATGCCACTCCACTCAAATGTACTGCTGCAATCTGTACTCCTACCACCCTGTTCCTTAACTGATAGCACGTCATTCACTCCATCCGACAAAACTTTATTCTCTTTATTGTTTGCCTCACATAGAGCAATTATCTGAAATTCCTCTGATTTAAAGATATTTAATACAACTCTACTCCACTTCACACGAACCGAGTTGATGTGTGGAGTGAAATAGGAATATGTGGTATGGAAAAGAGAGAATTTGTTGTTAATGTATTTAAAATATGTAGATTTCATATGATTGTTCTACGTAAAAAAAATGAAACAGAATGAAAGAGGGGATAACTTTATCCTTTTGTTGTTCCTGGGGTGAAGGAAAATAGAGAAAGCGGGTAGTGGAGTTATGTGCTGAAAAAGTTCATGTATATTAAGCACATTCTTTTTGCACAAACATGTGCATAAATTCACATGGAGTCAACAAATGAGAGAGGAAGAATTTGAGATTACATTGATCGTACATAGTAAGAAACAATATGGTGGTGGGGGGGGAGGGAATTTGATGTGAAAGCTGTAACAGGTATGACTATAAGACTATCTGATAATGTTAAATTGTTCCGTCTATAGATGTGAAAAAGTAAGAAAGTTGGAATGGAGTGCGCAAACAGAGGTGATAGTTAATTCAAGCAGAGAGAAACCGGAGAATATGTGAGAATGATTGAAAGTAGAAAAGGGAAAATGAGTCTGAGTATCTAGAAAAGCAAATTTGAAACAAACAGCCAAAATAGTGGAAGGTAATAATGCCAAATTGGATGTGGTTCTGCCTGAACCAGAAAAATAAAGCAAAACTAATTGTAGAGATACGATGTAAAGCATGTAGTGAAAAGCAAAAACGAGGTGTGCTTGCAAATGTTTAACAAGACCGGAAAAGGTTTAAGGAGATGCGTTTGAATGCACAACAGGAGCTGCAAATTAAAGTTAAATAGGTGACTAAACAGAGAAGGAAAGCAAAAATGAAGTATTTGAAAAAAGAGGAATGAGGATTCTGATAAGAACGCAAAGAAGTATCAGAGGGAAGAGAGGAAAGTCCGGAGTCAGTAGAAGTAGAGCTGTGTGAAAATCAAAGAAAAGAATGACGAGCTTTTGATAAGCTAAGAAAATGGAAAATTAGATGGAGATAATACTAGGATGAGTTATATAATGTGGGTATGGAAGATTATGAAAATGTAAATATGATTGGCTTCGTACATGTAAATCGACTGTTGTAGCAGGGTATGAAAGATATAAGTGTGCACGAAGTTCTTAGAGCTGTGAAATATCTGAAAAATTGGAAGGGAGTTAGAGTAGATGATTTCGTCGCTGGGATTCTAAAAAGAGTGATGATTGTCTTGCTGGTGCTTTTGGCAGTGTTTTTAAGGGATTTGAAAGTGAAAGAGTGCCAGAGGACTGGAACATTAAATTACTTTTACTGTTGTATAGGAGTAAACGGGAGAAAAGTAAATGAATGAAATGCAGAAGTATAATAGGTATGCTGCGTATGGCTATGCTAAATTAAAAGGAAGAAAAGAGTAAGGTAATATGATATTTTCGGATGAGAAAGGTATAAGGTATAATAATCAAGTTACTAAATTTACCCTTGAACTAGTGAGAAGTTTTAAATATCTCGGAGCTATTGCATGAAGTGAGAGAGACAAATAAGGCCCAATTGGAGTGCCAAGTTATAAATGTTAGGAGTCTCTGGAGCAAATAGAGCGTAGTGAATTCTAAAAGTCTTTGGGCGAATGTGCCAAGAAGCTGCGTGTGAGTGTGCCGGTGCTAAGGTTGATCTTTAAGAATGAAACTATGGGTCTAAATGAAAGGCAGGAATCTTGAAAGCAAGGCTAATAAGAACTCGAGAACGATGCTTAGTGTGAGAAAGGTGGAAACTGAGGAAGGACTTTGCCATTGATATTTATAAGGTGAATAAATTTAAAAAAAAAATTGTGATTGAAAGTATTTGGGGAATAGTATGGATAATAAGGACCACTTGATAGAAATAGAGCAATGAAAATCAAATACGACAATGAGAGTCATGGTTTGCGAAGGATGGAAGACCTGGTAAAATGTTGGGTAAATATGTGAATTATTGCTTCAAATATTAAGTTTCAGACAGAGGGCAAGTGATTGATAGCGAGGAATAATATTTATGCATAGAGAAAGGTTGCGAGAAATCATGTAAGGTCAGAATATCCCGGGTTGAATACTGACAAGACGAAATCCTGAAAATCCTTTTGATTAAAATAAAAACAATTTTTACTATGAATAAGCCCCAAAGTTTCTATTTTAATATTATAAAAATGAGGCTCTATATTTATCCCACCTCTATCTAGGGAATATGTTAAAGGAATCTACAGAATCTTATTGAATTGCTTATGATCATTGATCCAACAATTGTAAGATTAGATAAATATAAAAAAACATTTTAAATGATTTAAATTAAGTAAATTGAAGATATGTATTATTATGTTGATTTCATATTGAATATTTTAGGTGGTCTAATATGAAATAAGTTTGTTTATTTAAGGGTCCTAAAAAGTAAGTCATTCTTTCGTCTTAATAAAAAGGAAAGTCTCGTATTAATTCCTTGTATATTAATATTATTATATAGCAATTGTAAGATTTAATAATTGTGTAGGAATTGGTAAAATAATTTAATGCAAGTAGAGAGAATAAATTTAATATTATGGGAACCTAATGAATTATATCAAATAAATTCTAAGTGAATGTTAAAATACAGCATTCATGTATACATGTCGTGTATGTAAAACGAGGGCTGGAAGACGCTTAAAGATGAATTCTCTTATCAAGAAAAGGCATCTGAAGACCTTCCAAGTTCCTGCTGAATAAAGAATATTGAATCCAGCTCCAAAATTCCATCTACCTTCGGGAAATGTCTGATCACCTTAACCTAGCCTACAAACAAACAAGAGGAGAGCTTTCTACTCTTTTGGAACCGGTGCGTTTGGAATACCAGGCATTCACAGAAGAAGCAAACAGGCAGCCGCCAAGCTGAATTAAGAATCCCATCTGGCTGCCCCAAGAGTGGTACCAAGTCTTGATGAAAAATCACTTTTGGTAATCATACCGCTCTCGAAGAATCTTACCCAGTCTACACTACCTATAGATCTATAGGAGTGAGACTATGGGTTAGAAAGAAAAGGAATCCTGAAAACAGTGCAAATAAAATCTCGAGAAGGAAGCTTGGTGTGGGAAAGGTGGATAGTAAGGAAGGAATGTGTAAATGAATTTGACAAAAAATATGATTGAAAGTATTTGGTGGGGGATGTTATGGATATACATGAATACTTGATAGAAATAGACCTGTGAAGATAAAATACGACGCAGTGAGAGTCATTGTTTGCGAAGGATGGAAGACCTGGTAAAATGTTGGGTAAATATGTAAATTATTGCTTGAAAGATAAGGTTGCTTACAGAGGGGCAAATGGGTGATCTTACCAATGCCCGGTGATGAATATTGACAAAACGAAACAAGGTGATAAGTAAAGCAAAAAAACACTATCAGAAGACTAACTGGATTTATAATTTTTAAATTTAAGTAGGCGCAAATGATAGTGTAAACCTTCAAGTTAGCAAGTGATACTATACTCCACACTTATTTAAAATGGATCTATGATTCATGTAAATTCTTTTATAGCTGAACCATTGCCCAATCAAAATATGAGGGGTTAAGGCAGATCCCATCCTCCTGCCGAACCTCACCTGTTAATGTTAAAAGGAATATAGCGAAAGGAAATCTAGTAAAAGAATACTAAAAAGGCATTTACACACGCTCTTCACAAGCGATTAATTACTGGCATTAATTTATGTTTTTCATTTTATTTTTTCGCAACTCTTTTTGATCTTTCACTAGACGTTTTTATCCGTGTTGCCTACTAGTTAATATGAGGTGATCCACCCCCAAAACGGCTCTAACTTCAATAAGCTTAATTTTTTAATTGTTTATCAAATTAAGAAATGAAATCTATTCAAAATGGGGGCGTTTTGGGTGCTTCAACCCTATTAATTTCGAAAAATACTCAAGTCTATTGAATAGAATATTTTATGTTTGTGTAATTTTGAGCTATACCTGAGCTGAAGTTCTTATTTACTAAATTGAATCGATTTTAACGAGCGTTTTACCTATCATAAATTTTGAATTGTATGATATAATTAATATTAGTAAGTTCATTTAAGTTTGTAAATAACTGAACCAGTTTGCCACGTAATTTTCTATTTACAAGGACCAAAGTCCTTCTTCCTACGGTTTATTTTTAAGTTCAGAAACTAGTTTGTTTATCCTATGTTGCAGTCTTCCTAACAACACAATCCTTTTGAGGTACAAAGATTTAAATTTCACTGTACAGTCGAGATGAGGAGGAAAAAGCGATTTGTATATACGTAAAAATACATCTTTCAACTTAAAATAACATATCCGTGCAATATATCCTAGGATTAGGTTTGCTTCTTTAGTAACTCCGAGTCTTTAGGTTAATCAAAATTTACAGCCATATATCACATTTCTAAATTAAACGACTAGAATTTGGCAGTTCATTTATTAATCCTCTTTTAAAATTCCCTATTCAAGTGCATAACTCTATGTAAAGCCCCTCTGCCATTTATCCGCCCACTCGACAATTTTATCCATGTCTATCTAGAGTTCTGCAATATTCCATCTAAAAACGGCGTTGTTTCGTAACTTAATGTAATGAGTGAATTTGCAGATGTTACAAACAATTCAATTATCAATGTGATTAATATATACACTAAACAACTAGAGGTCAAATAAAAACCAATGTAATGTCCCGCTTGCTACTGGGGCTCACACCGAGCTTATCCCATTTATGAAAATTCGATGTGAACGATTTCATTTAATATTGTTCTCCTTTTTTCCCGTACTATAAAATTCAGCAAGAGCATCTCATGTGTAAAGGTATCAAATGCGTTTTGGAATTCTAAGTAAATTATGTCCATTTCTTTGTTTTCATCGTTAATAGAAATAATTTACGAACAAATTACAAGAGATTAGTTAAATATGAGTGTCCTCGCAGAAATTCATGTGAGGTAATGAGATTAGTTTTTTTAACTGAAGATGACCCAGAATACAATCGCTAATTACAGTGACAAACTAAATTTCTACTGACATATTTAAAATATAATTCCTACTAAGTTGAGAGCTCTGAACCCAAATATGTCATTGGTTTTGGCCTATCACGTCAATTTTTATTCTACAACATAGAGAGAATGAGTGTTTGCCCATCGGAGAATGATTTGCCAATCAAACTGTTAAACCTCAAAATAAGTTTCCCTAAACACACGCCAAGCCGGGAACCATAGAGAGAGTTGTATTATGTTAACTATATAGAGTTATTAGCTTAACAAAACAAATTTCTTCCTTGATAAATAAACATCATTCAGATTGCAGATGTGAAGGCTGCCCCCATCCCATTTTCCCCCTTTTCACTTTAAACCCCACAATCTTAAAGACTTAGCCAAAGTGCTTTATCGTAGGCACGTGTAAATGAAGGATTGCATAGGCCTCACCGAGAGGCAAATGAACAGCCTCTACCCACCATACTTATATATAAATATTCAATCTCTCCCTGCTCAAGATACACTGGACGCAGTAACCCAAATCATAGCAATCCACAGTCAACGCACTGACAACTTCACAACTAAGTATCATATCAGGAAGAACTCGTCTTTCCATTAGCTTTCGCATTCACTTCTTACAGTAAGAATGCATTTAAACTCACATAAGTCTATTCAGTTGACTTTATCAATCATTCCTCGGTTCACGGACACACAGTGCATTATCTTCTTACAGTAAGAATGCATTTAAACTCACGTAAGTCTATTCAGTTCACTCTATCAATCATTTCTCAGTGCACGGACACACAGTGAACAATCACACACTTGATCCACGCCCTAATTCTTTTCTTGTCACTCTCAAACCCAATAACCTCATTACGTTCAATTCACCAAGGAAGGAATTTAATTCACTTGAGTCCACTCAATCACATCATCAAGCATTGCTCGGTGTACACAGTCAGATATATTAACTCATGTGTCGAGAGAGATCAGTCACTTTGCATTCACGTCTCAATTTATTACTTTTTAAAGCTGAATATTCTTTTCGCAATCACAATAAAATAGTGTTGGACATTCTTTTCAATTCAACTTGCGTTTCATAAAAGGAATTTGAATCTAGTAACTCACTTGCTTTAGAGAGTTCTTTACGAATAATGGCAAATTTAGTATTGTTGTATAGAATTTGGGTAGCAGCGGCATGCCAAAACAACACAAGATCCGGTCGCATAAAATGGGATGACTTAAAAAAGACGTATAAATTGTTTACCACTTTGCAATGAGTCCTCATATTTGCTATAAAGTGGTAACTCTGGATTGATCATCGAATTCCCTATATGCATATTTTTCTTTTGCAGTACTTTTAACTTTTACTCAACGTTATCTGAGTAACCATTGAATTACATATACGCAAATTTGGGTAATACTTTCTTACTTTTTCTCAACATGAGATAATGCATGGAGCACGGCATCACAACAATCACGCACACCATCCAAAGACTTTGTGATTAGAGGCAAACAGCACTAGCTTCGATCAAAGTGGAGCTCTCAACCCTCTCACAAAAGCAATAAGTCAACTCTACATGATTAGCATTTTGCAGGTGGTAGTCAAGTTCAGCGGTGAGTGTTACATATTTACAAAATCTGTAGGAGAGGAGAATGGGTTTTAATAACCAAGGATTTGCGAGAGGTGAATTTTGCTACTTTAAATTATAATTTGGCGTTCAGAACAATTCTTGGGCTACATTAACGGATGAAAGTTTTCTGATGAAAATTTACGTTAATGGAGAGAGGGAAGTACAATAAAACGGAAAAATAGCATTACAATGGTATGGAGAAATTCCTAAACACGCTTAATCGCCTGTATTGTTCCGTCATTCCTTAATAACAAACTTGGATTATATATATATATATATATATATATATATATATATATATATATATATATATATATATATATATATATATACAAAGAAAGCAACTACAGGATCTGCGGGTGATAATCAACCACCACAGGGCTATGCTTTATTTTTATTTTCTGTCTTTCAAATAAAATTTTTAGACAGAAAGAAAGATGCAGAAACCTGGTGTAGCTGACTATAAATACATATAGTACAAGAAAATAAGAATTGGACGCGAATGAGCAAATGAGACAAGAAACCGGAGGTTTTTTAAAGGCAAGAGAGAGGGACATTAGAAGAATCCAGAATCAAAGGGAGCAGAGGGCGGCACAGTGAAGGCGATCCCCAGGTTACATGCTATTGTTATATTTCCTTTATTTCTTCAGTTTCTATATTGGACTTAAAATCATTGTTTACATTCTTATCCTTGATACTTTGTTCACGTTATTATTCTTGATTATTTGTTTCTTCTATATAAACCTTGAATCTTCGTTATATCTCTGCTGCTTTTTTTTCATCTATTATCGTTGATTTCATGTTTATTATGAAAACACGCAGGCTCAAGGCTACTAAGGGGTAAAGCACATTGGCTGAAGGGATGGTGGAGCGGGAGTGCAATAATTTGAGACCAGCCACTGACCATACATCCTTTCCTGGCTTTTTGGTAAGCCACTCATCTTTGCGTGTCGTGAGTATGAGTGCTGATTGTAATAACGTGTACATCTGTATATATTACTTAATCCCTTATTTTCTTTAACTTACATGGGTAGACAGGCACACATGAGCAAGACAATCCTTCCTGGCTCATTTTACTCCCGGAGGTCGAGAAACGACACAAAAGCCGCCATAAATAACATCATAAACCCGCATCACCTAACAATGGAGCGATACAAATAATATTATGAAAACAACCACTAGCAAATCCAATAGCATTAGGGGTTGAGGATTGCTGATAAAGTGAAGGATAAGCAGTAGTTTCGTATATTGCAATCAGGCAGTGAGCAAGGAACACTTCCTGGCTTAACCCTTTAAGGTCCACTTATAGATTCCTTGGAAATTTTGAAAAACGCTCTTAGCATGTGAAACTAGAACATATTCTAAGATGTTTTTGTTCCTTATGCACTTATTGATTTGACACAACATGTTGCGAGAAGGTGCAGCCAATGATGTATCTCACTTGGGGACCTTGTTCCGATTGCGGGAAACAGCGCTTATCCCAATTGGGATCTCACGGGCCGACTACGTGTAACCATGTTAAACCCATTTGGGATGTACTAGGCCAATACGTCTCAGCAAGTGCTTTTACCAAAATGTTAAATTTTTAGTTATTAGCCAATTTTTTTTATACCTTTATTATTTTACAATTTATCAGTTATATTTTCAACTCTATATTCCATTTTGGATTTTTTTGAAAAAACTTATGACCTATATTTTTTTATTATTTTTGTTCTTTTCATTTTCTTTTGACAGTTACTTTTTTTCACCCTTATACTACTTACTCATTTAGGTTTTACTAGACAACTGTACAATAATATATTGTACACAAAATGTTTTATAATTTATAAAAGTTACAATAAATGTTTCAATAAAAGAATACTCCGTTGCATAATTTACTCATTGAAAATACAGTAATAAACATATCAAAATAGTCATACCAAAATAGATATATCAAAGTTGACATATCAAAATGTACAGAAATATACACAATAAAATATAGAAATGGCACCCTCAGTCTCATGACACTTTATGGAAGTCTGCAAAAGAATTTCTATTATCAGACAAAACTGAGCAACTTTACATACTTCACAGATCCATCGAGAGTGGTAGAGGTTTACTTTATGCAAACAAAACTTACAGGTTTGTCTCATGTGGATGTGGACGGGAATGTGGAGGGCAATAGCATTTTCCTTATCGCCACACCTGGCACTACCGCACGTTGATCCTTATTAGGAATGGGTACTTCCTGACCAGTAAGGGCAGTCCTTGTCACTCTCACTTCACGTGTCTTGCAGGTTTGGTACTTGACAGAGATTTTAAGTCCAAAATCCTTTAGGGACATAGGATGAGTCTCCAAAGCCTTGCAGTTTCGCTTATAGAGGAGCCATGCATTACAAATGATAAGATTCAGTATATAGACAAATAACCTCATGTAGTACCTCTTAGAACACATGGCAGTCTTGTACAGTTGGGTAAGCATATCGCTCTTGTCTATACCACCCATACGCCCGTTCTACTTTTTCACAACGTTGGGACAGGCAACATTCTTCTTGTCCTTGGCGAATCTGTCGTATTAAGCAAGAGAGGACATTGGGTTAATTCTAACGTCATTGGATAAGAAGGTGACTGGATTGTTTTCCTTCCAACGAATAAGCAGCAATCCGTCGGCTGATATATAGTCCATGTCGCTCCTCGGTACGGCTTTCTTGGTCATGTCCTTTATGCTCCGAAGGGGCTGATGCCCTACTCGGTTTTTTCTCGCAGTTCCAACATAGCGGCAACCGTAGGAGGACATCAGGTACTTTGCCAGGTGGAAGCTTGTAAAGTAATTGTTGGCATAGATAGCAGACTTTCCTGTGCACTTCATGGTCTTCACAAGGGCAACCACGAGCTTCGATATCACAGTCATGGTCTTCTCCTTCTTCCAGAGTTCCTGGTAGTGGGCATCGAAAGTGATATCCCCCTGATCCACTAGGAGGTTGTGGATAAATATATCGTTAGTTGACCTGCAGAACAGCTTGTAGACTCATCTATCGGGCTTGGGCTGGAGATATTGAGGAAGGTTGCCTGCCTGGGTCCGCTTGTAAGCAACCATTACTTCGTCAATATTGTTGACAGGAGTATCTGAAACCTTGAGAAACTCCCTGGTGACCTTCGTGAATAATTTTAAATCTATTCTTGCACGTGTAGTAAGCCACCTGAGTGACCTGCATCTTCACAGCCCAGTAGTCAGTGATGGAGGGGGTTGAAATAAGTCCTGTAAACGATGAGATCAACAAACACATTCAACTCCTTCTTCTCGAGAGTGAATGTACTGCTGACATTTTTCTGACAGGCATAGAGGTTATTCAGATAGACTATGTGCTTTCTTAGGTGCTCTGTGAAGAACTGCTTGAAGTATTCATACTGTTCACGTATGAAATCAGGCTTCGGATAGAGGTAAGGAAGGAGGGGGCGAACGCCGATATCTTTCTTGAGCCACTTCCGTTCCCGCTTCCACTTCTTACTTGGCTGGTTATCCTCCACCTCCTTCTCGTCTACATACATTGGTTGAGGTGCCACACGCTTGGCCTTTGCCTTGCTAACCACTGAAAAGAAAAGAAAGATACATTAGTACATCAATGATTGGATAAATGATAAACAGTTAGCATAATAAAAGAACAGAAAATGAAAAACAACAGTTAGCATAATAGAAAAAAGTAATTAAAAATCAACAGTTACCCTAATAAAAAAAACAGTAATTGAAAAGCAACAGTTAGCATAATAAAAACGGTAAATCAATATCAGTCATAAAAGAGAGCAAACTCATAAGATAAGTATTTAAATTATTTAAATTAGTCTAAAGTAATACACATTGAAGGGCAATCAAAAGAACAAACAAAGAGCAAAGTTTACGGTAGAAAGCTCAGCGTAGTCAAACTGTGTCTTGTATGGACATGGTAATCCACGTAGCAATAAGACCACGTTATATATATATATATATATATATATATATATATATATATATATATATATATATATATATATAGTTATCTAATAATTGAAAATGCATTAGTTATGCACTAAACATGATGTAGTAACATTTGAGATTGATTAAAGTTATAAAAAGTGAAGAAAATGAGGTCACATGGTTTACCGACGCATCTAGTCTTTTGTCTACCTCAAAAAATTATATAAGGTGTTCAAAAAATCACTAAATCTATCAAAATAAACCTTCAAAAACATTTTTTAAATTATAGATGTGACGTGTTTAAGGGCCCACTATATCTCATTTAGGATAAGGGCACTTTCACATAGTTGGCCAGAAGTGTCCCCTTTGGGTGAAACGTGGTTCTCCGTAGTGGGACCGAGTTATGTAACCTAATTGGAATACCTTGCTATTTGTGAGGTTATTTAACCATCACAGACAATCAAAAGGACAATGACACCTATCACACATTGAAGACAAACTATTCAAAGGCAACAAGTAAGAGCGCCATGAACTTACCATGAGTACTAAAGGAGGTAGGGCGTGAAGTGTAGGAGGAACTTGAGGTGATACTGACGGCTTGGCTACTGCAAGTATACCGAGAGAGATTTTCGTCATCGTTGCTTATCGTGAATAGCTGCTGCCGCTTTCTGATTGGCTGAAATTGAAAGAGGAGGAAATTAACTAACCGGTAACGCTTTCCAGAGCGTGATAGAAAGTTCGTTTGGCGCACGAATTAAAACGAACCTTCGTCATTTAAGTATCCCATATGGGTTATCTGGACCGTAAAGGGTTAATGATGAGCTATTCATTTGTCTTGGAGGGAGTGTAGAGTGATGATAAGGGGGAAATGTTTCTTGTTGCTTGGGATGAGGTAGGTCTATATATTAAGTTCATCCTTATTCTTTTTAACCAACAATAGTAAGGATCGGCGTACATCATCGCAGTAATCCTTTCTAGCTCCTTAAATCCCGCGGGGCTGATAACTATACAAACCTCCGTGTCACACTACTACGACACGTACTGATAAAATTACGCCAGTGCACGCAAGTATATGCCTTTTAGATACACGAAATTCTCCGCAGAAACATATATTTCCATATTCCAAACAGTTGCTAGCGGGTATATACAGGTAAGTTCACTCACAACTACTTACACGCATTTAGTTGTTAGACACTCTCGCACTCTCAATACCTTACTCCTTTCCCTTCCTTTTTTCCATATAAATAAGTCGCTGAGCCTTCTTTAGATATTCCTTCCATCTTGCCGTTAAATAATTTACTATTTCGATACTACAGGATTTGCTAAATAGTTTTATGTACTTTGATGAGATGTTGTTTAATTCACAATACTGGAAACTTTTTTACGCCCCTGACTATATTTATCGGGAAATGTATTAAAAAATTACTTCATGTCTCATGGTTATATTTACCTTCTAATAGGCAGAAGAAGATTTTATAAACGAATAACGAAAGTGCAAATTAGATATGAACAGTCAGAAGAGAAATCAACGAATAACAGTGGCGAAGTTCGAGACTAAGTGTCAAAGGGGAGCAAAATATAATTAATGTTAACGAAAAAGTTTGATGAAGATATTTGTCATCAAATACTAAAGGAAACGGCATTTTGTACATTGGATACAATTATATACAAATATCGATAATTTAAGTTCCATTTTCATACAGAGTAAAAAATATTATTTACATAATGTGGTTTGAGAAAATTTAGACATTAAAACTATCCGCATAATTTTGATATATAGTTTAATGAAGTATTTTTACTTATAATCATGAATAATAATCAATCGTGGCATCTTCCACCGAAAATACATGAATATTTTCGAAAAGATACGATCACGTAGTGAAGATGTCATGAGAATTCATGTTATTCATCCGCAGACTTCTGTGAGTAGTTACGGAGGTTGATAGATATGGATATAAATATTTCAGATTTCATATATGAATGGAGTGATGTGTCCTATGAAATTCATGTTTGTTGAACAGTGCCTTCCCCAAACTTTTGAGACTCCTATATTTTATTTTAATATCAAAAAGTAATCAAGCATTTCATTTTGTTTTAGTATCTTTGTATCATAATTTGATGATGATATATACAAACAATTCGAGCCCATTTCATTTTATTTATAAATCCAGTCAATTGATAGGCAAAGTCTTGTGCTTATGGACTGCTTTAATTCGTTTTAGCCTGCTAGAGATCGAATTTGTGATCATATTTTTATTTATGTTCACTAAGCAACTGCATGTGCTTACAATTTGAGGTTTTCTGTTTATCAACCGTCATTTTAATTTTACCCAACATTTCTCTATTATAATCAAATCAGGTGAATTCCCGGGCAAAGATTCAAAATGTTCCGTTATTTTCAGCCAAGAACTTTGATATTGCATTTGTTTTGTGACAAGGTGCGTCATCATGCTGAAAAATACAGTATCCCCCACTATTTCGTCTTAACCTGTTGTGAAAGCTGTCTATGAAGTAAGTTTTGCTACTATTTTGAGTTCATGGTAGCGTTCTTGGACAAACTTGTTGATGCTGTATTTCCCTTAGATGAAGACAAGCCCTAAACAGGTAGATTATCAGGATTTTCAACTTGGGAACGGGACAGAGGTCGTAAAAGTGATCCCCTTTTCTCCTTTTATTGAGGGAACGGATCTTTTCTCTTATTATGGTACAATTTTGTCTGCCAAGCCAGATGACTGAACAGCCGACTGATGACGCTGAATTGCCTTTCCCATGCGCAGGAATAGAAGTATGAGATCATTCTTATGTTATAAGTATTTCGGGGTGGGTGAAGGTGGATAAGAGTAAACCTAGAAAAGTGGAAGTTAAGGAAAGTAAAAAATGTAAAAGCTAAATATTATTTAATAGATAAAGCTTTGCAATATCTTTGTAAATTTGAGCAACTCAGTATTTTCCTTTATTTCGTTGCCTCCATAAAAACTCGCACATATAGGCGTCGATCAGAGAACGAGCAGTTCCACACTTTTTTATTCCCCATTTTCGCCTTGGCCCAAAGCGACTCTATTTGGGGTGTGTGGGCACCTATTTCTGGATCTTTAAAATTCTGCGAATGATTAAGGGTCCAATGTTTATACAACGTCTCTGGCAAGGATTAATTCTATTTAATAATGTGTCTGCCGATCTATCAAGAACTACATACATGAAACACTCGCACGTTTTCCTGCAAATCCCCATGAAAACCAAATGCACTGGTAAAACCCTCCAGACATTGTTTATTTTTTAGCAACTTCGTACTTTATCATTTTCCAAGGGTAAAAATAATGATTATGCTTATAAAAAAAAAACAAAGGATATCGTAACACTAAAGATGACACAGCCTAATCGTTCGAGTAACCGGCCGTTCAGCCATCTCTCCGAAGAGACGAAATTGGGCCATAATAAGAGAAAAGATCCAAGGGATCTTCGATAAGCTCGAAACAACTGGAAAAAAGCTTTATGAGAGAGTTTTACTTTGACTAAGTCTTCAACAATCTATTATTTTATATCTCCTAGAAAAGTGGATCCATTTTAGTAAAATTCTTCTTGGTGCGATGAAGCTCCTTTGAAGCCGTTCTCGCCTTGAGAACTTTCGTCCAAAAGTCTTCCCTCATTGTGCGCGTTGAAGCGTTCTCACCTGCTTCTTTACAAGCATGAGCAAGCTTGGTAACGGAAGCAACCCAATCTTTGAGCTGGGTCCTTAACAGGAGGGATGTTAGCATTTATTCCAACCTATTGGGCGACCCATTGAATTTTCACAGGAGTGAATCCAGTAATTCTAAGGACATTAATAATCCAAAAGATGGTGATTTGATGGATACCCTTAGCACCTAAATCTATGCATTTCAGGCTACTTTGGTGCGAGCAACAATGGTTTCTTTGAAAGAAGCCATTTTTGTACTTGAAAAAGATTCGAACATTAATTTTTACTAAAAAATATTCCTAAATAGATTATAGTCACACAAAATCATTCATTATACCCATATTGGTCATCCTTTTACCATTTTGATCGAATAGCAAATAGGCCAGAGCTCAATTTTTGATTTATCGAAGGAATTCATAATATTTTCTTATGATTTTTGTAATGCTTATTTTTTAATAAACTTGCAATTATTTAAATATTATAATAATTATTCATATCACATATTTTAAAAACGAATGAAAAATATAAAATTGGATATTGATCTCAAAACCTTTGGCCATGACTGTAGACATAACTATAAAGAGTATTGCAAACTTAAAGATACATACCTTATTTATCAAAACAAAAGAAAAACTAATAGAGAGTGTGGCAACACCAAGTGTGCACTATAATTTACAAGACAATTTAAATATCTCTACAAACAATCATTACCTTCTAGCATTCTTACAGGTTCTTTCACGATTAATTCGATTTTTTAAATCAATTTGTAAATTCATATAAAAACAAACGTTTATAGCTATGACTTAAAATTTTGGAGTAATCGAGTACCTGTATAGAAGCGGGAATACAGCGAGCGATATTTTTGAAATGTTAAACAGGTCTGCGAGTTTTAAAGCAGTTAAACTGCCTTAACAGTCTGACGACAGTTATCTTGTATGAGGGAGGACTACCCTGGCCGGATCAGTATGTCTTCGACCTCCATTAAGAAAATAATAAAAAAAATCTTGTGAAATCTAATGAGGTGTGCCATACAATTTCTTCAGATGCTAAAGAAGTCATCTCTCCAGGCAAAAATGGCTGAAAAATGATCCGAACATTCGTCCATTTAAAATACCTAAAGGACATTTGCTTTGCAACTCCAGTAATAAAAAGAGACTTGAAAGAGCAAAGCTGCTTTTCTAACCTCTCCTCGATGACTCATACACTCCAGTTCTTTTGGCGGATGAGAAATTGTTAATTGCTCAAGCCACCCAAAGCATAGAATGATCGTGTTTGGACACATAATTAAAATGAGATTCCTGTTGAACATCGGATACTTTTCCAGAGACAGAAGCCAACTTTGGTTATGGTGTGGATTGGTATAACTTTGATCACCTCTCCTCTTCCTTAAGGAGGGGTAGTGATCAATCAACACATTGATTTATTGACAAAATTGCTCCGTTTGTTCTAACTACATGACATATTTACGTTATTAAGAAATATTAAATTTGATTATATCTTGTGAAATTAATAATTGTATTTTATTTCTAAAAATTTAAATAAACAAACAAAAGTCTCTTTTTATTTATTTTTATACCTGACAATGTTTATTTCAATCCTAGCTGAACATGTCAACTTTCACCAGCATTTAATTCTGAGATCTCGTCCTGTAGCTTAGGCACGTGAAGAATTAGCGATGAACATTAGTGTGTTGATTGGGCTTACCTATTTAACCAAGAAGTGCGCGACATTCTATCACACACACACATATATATATATATATATATATATATATATATATATATATATATATATATATATATTAATCTAGAAGACTGATTGGTAGACAAACAGAGACCGATAAACCCTTTAAGCTGCAGTGATATACCGCAACATGGCTTGAGGCACGTCAAAGCATTGTTGCGGGATGACCAACCAAACCAAATGTCGGCTATCACACCTTGATAATTACTATAATAACGTATAGTGTTCATAGAAAAAAATTAGGGGGGGGATACACCGATTAAATACGTGGTGCCCATAATAATAGTTTATGTTTCAATAGAATAAGAAGAGGAGAAAATAGAAGAAAGTTGCATAAATATCTATGATAAAGATAGCTATGGTGCAGCAAGTAGAAGAATAATGATTGAATGATGATGATAGAGATTGAAATAGAACATTCCACAATAATTAACAAACTATAGGGGAAGATCTTGGAGGTGAACAGACAGAAAATAATTGACGATTAAAGAGACGCATATATACAACTAAGAAAATACCATACAACAAATTTATTCAGTATTAATAAAAATTATAATAATGATAGCGTGAACAGTGGTGGTGTTGAAGAGTGGAAGGATTGAGGTTAGGCCTGTGACATGAGGTAGAGAGATCAAAGAAGAGACAGATGGAAGAAAAGTTATGACCCATGGAAAGAGGTGGATCGAAGAAGAAAGGAAAATGACTCGGCTTCAAGGAGCGGTTATAAAATGGGATCAGTAAGAACCGAGGAATGTGACAGACAAAAGAAGAAAGGAAAATGTCCCGGATCAACCAAAGTGTCGAAACATCTCTTACATAAGAGAGCATGATCAAACCCTTGGTCAGGACCAGGCTTATTTTGGGGCCTAAACAATTTGAGTGATGACAAAGAGTTATTATCTCATCTTTGGCCATAATTGGAGCCATTGTCGCATTCAACCACCCCCGATTTTCCGATCCCTAATTTCCTGCGGCTTAAATTTAAATTATTCCTTTAAAGTTAAGGTTTTTAGATCTTTTGCCGTACCCACCAGACTCTGCCGACATTGCGTCATCTATGGAAACTCGCGACACTAGCATCTTCTCGGAGGTCTAAGGATTTTTCTTTCCATATTTCAAAAGATTTCCGACGGGCGCCTGGTGAATGTGCTTTGAGGATGTTTCTCAATCAGCCTCCAGAATTTCTTTCAAGGAGATACAACACCTTTAAAAATTTAAAAAGTTAGTTTATCTGGTGAGATGGGGGGAAGAGGGTATTCCGCGCTCCACAGGATTCGGTTTTCCTTGGCCAAGACTAAGGACGAAAATTAAGATATTCAATTATAAAAGTCAAGGAACTGAGGAAAAGAACTTTTGAATTTTTTGCGAAATTATGAGACCACTAAACTGTTAGCGGTACCTTTCATGAAGACAAAATAGCTATTTCCTCAGCTATTTTGCAAAAAGTGTACAAAATGAGTTTGAAAAGTGTATAATATACCGGCTCTCATAATTTCATGATGAGGTCGCGAGCCAATTTGGTTTAAACTGTTGAACGTTATTTTTAGCTACTTTCTGCTTAATGATGAAAAGGAAAATAACTTTTGTATAGTAATAATAAAACTAATAAAAACAATCTAATTATCTCTGTGAAATGTCAAAGAGCTCAAAATATTGAAATAAAATGAAAAAACAATAATCTTTACATTTGGACCAATCACAACTCAGGCGAATAAATGTTATTCAAATTTGGTCTGAGCCGAAAACTCTGGCTTAATAATTTTATATTAACTGATATATTTTATGTCCCACAGGATATAAAATTTATGCTAAAATATCTATTAATTGATATAAATATTTTTTATTTGATTTGTTTACTTGTGAGGCTTTGTTGTAAGAATTTACCAAAAAATATAATTAATTATTATCTTAATATTAACAGTAATTCAAGGAACTAATTCCCTTTTAAGATTAAATATAACAGAAAATATATTGTTAAGTTTAGATAATTCCCAACTAAATCGATCCTTATAGCTAATTGAGAGATCAGGGAACAAATTACACAGCTATAAATTCAAGAATTAAATGAATATTTAAGTTAAATTATTTTAATTAATCATCATTATTTTTATCTTTAGGATTTAGAAAAGAAACGACCGATGGCCACCCAAGAGAAAAATCCCCAAAGTCTATGAACGAATCTAAACACAACAGATAACTCGGTTCTACTAGAAATTTTTTTTGTTTGTTGGACAAAACGACGAGAATGGGGGGAGGGGAGTTAATTTTTGTATGCTCCACAATATATTTATGCATATTATACTCGTGAGCACTTAGCTACGGGAAAAGGAATAGAGAAAAAATTACATCCTGACAAATTATTCAGCAGAATCCAAGAAAGTCCTATTAAAAAAGATGCTGCGTTTCATTTATATGTAAAACCTGCGCCGAGCACCCGCCTGGGTCAAATAACAATATCAGAAGAATGATCTCACTTGCCATGATGGAATGAAAAGCTTATAAATGTATTTTAACTTTAGATAGTGGTTAGAGTTTAGTAAAGGCTGAGACCTCTGAGCCTGCAAAAAAATTAGCATTTTATGTTCTGCCCTTTCCTATATAATAAATAAAAGTAAGGAAAAACAAGGTCTGCTTACCAAAAGTTGAGTGCTCTCACTTATTTTGATTCATGACCTTATAGCCTACAAAACTTTCAATAATTCCCGGACTAACCTTAAGAAGACCTTGGCATTATATTACTCGAAAGAGAATGTAAAACAACAAAAGGTTTTTAAATTTCGTTAGAATCGGGCGCATAGTTATGATGTTATTGCCAAATAATTCTCCGGCTAAACTTGGGAGGACTTTGACAATTATATCTTTCGGCAGAAAATGTAAAACAACATAAGGGTTTTAAACTTCGTTGGAATCGGCTAAATAGTTTTGATCTTATTGCAAAATAATTCCCCAGGTAACATTGGGAGGACCTTGGCAATTTTATCATTCGAAAAAGATGCAAAACAACATAAGAATTTCAAATTACGTTAGAATCGGCCGAATAGTTATGTTGTTATTGCCAAAACAACATAATTCCCGTGCTATAATTGGAAGGAAATTAGCAATTATAGCAATCAAAAGTGAATGTAAAACAACTTAAAGCTTTCTAATTTCGTTAGAACTGGTGCAATAGTTACAATGTTATTACCAATCGACCGACATAGTGAGATATAGAGTCGCCCGTAACTAGACTCGCATGCGACTAAAAAGCGCTCTTAGTTCTTACTCAAAAGGTAGTAAATAACTAGAATCCGTGTAACCGTCCATCTGTCTTACATTAAAGCTAAAGAGAGATTTTATATTTTAGTCGTGCGCAAGTCTAGTTACCGGCGACTCTATATGTCACGATGTCGGTTGGTCGGTTCCTTTTTTCTTTTTTAATGTTTTAGTTATAACATTGTAACTATCTAGCCGATTCTGACGGAATTTGAAACCCTTATGTTGTTTTCCATTCTCCTTCAGGTAATTTAATTGCCAAGGTCTTTCTAAGGTTAGCCCGGGAATTATTTTGTTTTGCCAATAACATCCTAACTATTTGGCCAATTCTAACCTAATTTGAAACCCTCATGTTGTTTTACATTTTCTTTCGCGTGATATAACTGCCATATTTCTCCCAAAGTTAGTCGAGGAATTATTTGGCACTAACATCATAAATATTTGGGTGGTTTTAGTGAAATTTAAAACCCTTATGCTGTTTTACATTCTCTTTCAAATGATAAAATTGCCAAAGTCTTTTCAAGGTTAGTACGGGAATTGTTGAAAGTTTTGAAAGTCGTAAGGTTATAAATCAGAATTAGTGAGAGCACGCGAATTTTGGTCAGCTGACCTTATTTTATTTATGGGTTTCGACTGGCAACTGCCTTCAAGAGCATAGTGGTCTAAATTATATTTAAGTTTATTTGCCGTGTATATTAAACTAACAACAAATCAACTCAATCGAAAAAAAAGAATTACAAAACAAAACCCTTCAAAATTTTACAAAACCCTATAGAACCCAACAAAAGAAAGGTACACTCTGGTATGGGAGTGACGCTGCTCCCTAAAGGGGCAGTGCACGAAACCAACACTACACATACATATGTACCTAAATACTAAAGAGTTAGACGCTTCCTCTAGAAAATCCGTAATTCCACAGTCTCCTGTGCACGAATACCTACCAAGTATAAGCTTCAATTAACATCGTCCCCAATCGTCCCTGTATCGGCAGGGGGAGTTAGCGAATAGTTCTCCTGTGGGGATTGGATTATGTAATAGGTAGGCTACCTGCACCAAATTGCAGGAATCAATAGGTCCAGCGAAAATCTCCACAAAATGGACAAGGGCTGGCCTTATTAAATCACAGCATAGATTACTTTGTATCTATGAATTTGAATACAAAAATAAGTAATGTAATATATTTCTTAATGTATATATATAGAAGAAAAGTGACCGTTAGAAGTGAGCGCTGGACAAACAATGTATGAACGCGCAAAAGGTAAAAGTGACTTGTGTCAATAAGACAAGCGCGTAAACAAGTATTTCGCGTCTCAGAATAGACCTATCGAAAGACGGAAGTATACAAAATACCTGAGTAAACATACACGCTAGACAAAATGAATTGTAGCACAAAATTGTGACAAGTGCATCATGTTATATTGAAAAAAATTGGGATTTGCATGTAATTCGACTTATACATCTTTCATTAGCTCCGCTTTTTAGGTGGAGAATGATAATTCTAGGCCACGAACTATAGTAAATAAGCATAGAAATATAGTTGGAGAAGCTAAGTTAGGATGATTATCGTATTAAGCTTACTATATTCAAGTCGTTAAGAATATTATCTTGTTCACGTTCACCTTTATAAGTGTACCAAGTCTTGTCACTCCAGAATTTGACAACATCGCGTTGAATATATATATATATAGACTGCTAGCCGGCCGCAAGGGTAACTTCCTGACGTGCCGCTTACCCCGTTATAGGCCAATATTACATCAATTACTCTGAAACCTTCGGTAAGCCAAGCCAAAATAAGAGCAAGGTGAATAATTTATCTCTGGAGTTAGATACTTAATTCACCTTTATATAAGTTGGTTAACCATATATTGGTAATTCTTTTGCGATACACCCCTATAATTCGTTGACTATCATAATTTTTAACCCAATAATAAGGCACATTTATAGAACATTATCCCCATTGATAGGTAATCCACCTATAAGTAGTGACCCTTCGTTTCGACCGGTAAAGAATGTATAAAAGAAATGGGCGCAACAAGCCATCGTCAGACAAGACAGTGTTTAGAGTACTTCGTGAGCGCTATCAACATCAGGCCGCCCATCTTTAATGAAACAGCAGTCTTAGGCTGCTTCAAAATTGTGGAGGTCCAATTTCAAATCTCTAGAATTAAAAAAGAGTAGACTAAATTTTTCTACGTATTAGCATCACTTCTCCCAGTGGCCATTTTGTCGTACCAAAATTATCCTCTTTTGAGGGCGGAAGTGATTGGACCAAACCCAAACTTTTTGACAAGTTCATCGCATCTTCCATGCTTACAGGCCGACCCTCGAACAATTTTGAAGAACTAGGAAGGATTGCCCTGCAATTAGGAGTTGGTGAACAACTTGTAAAGCACAAATTCATCTACTCTCTACCGGTTAAATCGCGCCCATAATTGCCATTCAGAACGAACTTACCATGGCATAATTAGGAAAAATGGCTGATTTTCTGATGTTATTTGGTAGTGCGAATACCTTAAATTAGCTAACTACTAAGTTGCTAACCCCAGGCTTCCCGTAAATTGGTAACACCGGATGAATTCTTATAAACTGGTGACCTTACCTATAAATTTGTGACCCCTCGTTTCAAACGGACAGTGAAGGTATCGAAGAAATCGACGCATCAAGCCATCGTTAGGCAGGACAAGGTGAAAGGGGCTTTTATAAACGCTATAAACATCAAGCCGCCCATCTTTAATGAAAAAGCAATCACAGGTTAATTTTAAATTGTGGAGGCCCAATTTCACATCTCCGGAATAAAGAAGGAGAATAAATTTTTCCATGTATTGTCCTCACTTCCTCCTGAGACCGTCGATCGTCTTCCAGCGACCATTATATCCAACCAAAATTATCAACTTGTAAGGGCGGAAGTGATTAGGCTATTCGAGAAGACTAAGCCCGAGCTTTTGGATAAGCTCATTGCATCCTCCACGCTCACAGGCCGACTAGACCAATTTGCAAGAACTACGAAGAACAACCCTTCAGGTCGGTGTTGGTGAAGATTATCTGGTTAATGTTCCCCTTTTTTTAAGTTCAAAAAGTCTCGTCGCTCCAGAATTTAATACTTCGCGTTGAATATATATAAACTGCTAGTCGCTCGCAAGGGTAATATTAGAATAAAGTTTGTTTTTGCAATGTTCTTTTTTTACCTCAATTACCCTGAAACATTCAGTAAGCTCAGCCAAAATAAGAACACAGTGAAGAATTCATCTCTGGATTCTGAAACTTAATTCACCTTCATATACGTTGGTTACCCATAAATTGGTCATTCTCCTCCGGTATACCCCTATAAATCGGTGACCATCATAATTGGCAACTCCATAACTATTAGAAATTTTTAGAACATTATCTCCCATAAGTGACATCCACCTATATTATCATGCAGAGATATTCAACAAGAATGCAGCTAATAGGCTAGGAGACCAAACAGTCTTCATGATAAGGATCATTGTATCGCTTCACTAAATAGCGCTACGTCCCTTGTGAGTGTCTTATTCGCAGGGGGCAAAAAGTGATCTCAAGGATTCGTGGAATTACCAGATAAGTGCATGGAAAAGGCGCTTGGCAATAGCCCTGAATGAATGTAGCTAATTCGGGGTAGGGAGAAATACATTTCCTACATGCTCGGAAAACTAGGATAAGAAAATATTGAGATCCTGTCGGCTTGCAGCTTGTTCGGAGATTCCATTAGCGAGCACTCTGTGCTTTTTTTGAGTCGCTAGATATCATAATTTTGTCTAAGAGACAGGCACATTGCGTAATCTTCCGTACTGAGCACTATATTGCATCAAGGTAGGTTAGGAAGACAGAGGAAGCGCAAGTAAGATCTCCCACCCGCTTCAAATTGGTGAAAGATGTCATGAAAGCAGACCCTCTCATCGAATTTTGAACATTTGTGAGCATTAACAAGCAGCAACCATAGCACAAAAGGTGCTTCAAAACTACTGTCGGAATGCATTATGGATCTCGATGAAGAAATCCCCTTAGTTTTGACCAAAGAAAACAGAAACCTGTGCAGGTAAGTAAATGTTAAGATTAAGATTAGAGCCTTTTCAATTTGACTCTAAGGTAGGCATTTGAACTTCATCCAAAGAGATCGAAAATTCGTCCACATCGAGCTTAGAAAGAATATCATATGGCAGCACTGAATTGATACTCTTGATGTTCAAGGCAAAGAAACTGGCACCGAACACTTCCTTAAAGGATGCCCTCTTTCTGCAATATTTGAATGGATAGAGCTACCTTTACCCTTACCCATAAATTGGCAAAAACTTAGATTAGAAAATTGGGAGGGTTAGTCTTGTACAAAAAGTAAGGATGATACCTATGGTGGAGTACCTGTATGAGGTATCATAAGAATACTCCAGTTTAAAAAAGATAGAGCGACAATGTGCTATTTACAAAGAGCGACCTCAGAGACAGTATTTTCCAGCCGGACTAGAGCATATGACGAGGAGTGTAACTTGTCAAGTCGAACTGACAAGAGATAGGTGACTTATGCTTCTCAAAATATATGTTAGCTTGACATTCACCAATTTCCATTCAACCTGCTGATGCAGAACTTTTCTGTTCAGTGTGAGTAAGGCAAGCAGGGTAATCATTCGCCAGGAAACTGGTAGATTAGATGTCTCCAGATCTTTTTGAACAAGGCTATCAAAAAACAATTCCTCGCTCACCCATTAATTGAAGCATGGCATACTGGATATCGTCGGATCTTGGCCGGTCTTAACGGCAAGTCCAGGATTAAAATGCACTTTAGGTAACATAAATAGGTATGTGGAGGTTCTCTGTTACTACAGGTGTACTTTAGTTGGTGGCCTTGGGTAAACGTGGAAAAAGCAGTAATTACTGGTGGAACAGCATCCAGACTAAATGAATGCGGAGAAAGCGGTCGTGAAGGAATACTCTCTTGACAGAGATCTGAGATTGCGTTCCTATAATCCTTAGGAGCGTTGATCGTGCCTTATAACGTACCGGAATCCGGGCCTCGCTTGATGAAATTTACAAAAGTCGAAATCGTACTGTGGCATCTGTAGCGTTTATAGGCATATCGCTTTTCTCTAAGCGCTGTCTCGCACACGTTTGACTACAAGTGACCTGACGGCGATGGGAAATTTCCATACGTTTGGATAATAGTAGTCAAGACCACGGCTATTAGAGTGTTGGTGAAGAACTCAACGTGCTACTTAACCTGTACTAAACACTTCGAATGAAATAGGAAATTCAGCCATTCCCTATATGTGGATTGCCATGCTTACTCTAAGCACCAAGGAAGTGGTTTCTCGAGCTTGAGCGGAATACAAAAGATATTTTAATAGGAAAATGATCACTCACATGAAGTTCGTGAACCATCTCTCCACCAAAATCAGATGAGATTTCGAAGAGCACAACGATAATTATATCGATGTAGGAATTTAAATTGGTTCTCGAACATTTATAATTAACTTTATCTACATTTGGACATCAATCTCCAGATCTTCAAACAGGTCTGCTAGTACCTATTCCCTTGGATTGAACGTTTAGTCTGCCTTACACTACTCCGAAAAGGAGAAAGTATCTCGGCAACTGTGTTGGGACGCAGGAGAATTATGCCAAATCTAGCTTATCTTACGGGGGTATATACACGGAAACGACAGAAACCATCCTTTGCTTGTGCAGCTGCACCTTTCCTTCTATAAAGGTGTTTTTAAAGTCAACAAGGGAAGCCACGTTTGGTGTAAATTGCACATCTACCTGCCAGGCCTAAATCCTGTGACGATGATGATATAGAAAACACACATTACACCTCAGGAATGTGAGCCAGGGCCACACACACAACATGGTCACCTGAAGACAGACAAATAAAAAAGAGATGAGTATCCACAGAACTTCCCAAATAAGCCGGAGTCGACGGCAATTTCCTTAAAGAGTAGAGGGTTTCTTTTTAACCTGAGATGCTTATTACGGGTCACCAAGGCTATAGGAAAACGAAGTCCTTATCATTTCTAAATGTAAATTGGTTTAGAGCCTTTACGGTAAAGAACTCTCTTTGTGAAGGGGATGCCAAGTAAGTTAAGTTTTACCTTTTTTGTATTTATTCACACGAGCTTAATCAAAATACATTTGAGAAAGCTATATGGAATTTCGGGCATTAACTGACCATATCCCACAGTTAAAACGAGTTGATGATAGCGATGGTTAGACAACCCTCTTTCATTTACTACTGATTATTCAATTACATCGGCTCAAAGTTTAGCAAATAAAATAATAGTTAAGCCATAACTAATATTTATACCTAAGTATGAGATCATAAATTAAAATGCAGGGAGGCATCTGCAAGTTAAATTAATTAAAGTATGAATAATGAATATATATTTTATAAATTTGTAGAATTGATGATGGTAAGAACTACTCTCATATGATTTCAAAGAGATATAACCGTTAAAATAAAATACTGCTGCCGTCAAAGTTTAGGATTTATGAGCGGGGTCGTGTATGCATTAAAGAAATTCTTTGCTTTGTCACCTTCGAAATTGAAAACAATATTCTTTTTCGACTCGAGCCTCTGTTATCATCAAGAGAGTATAAGTTATGGATAAAATACGGGTTCGTGAATTTTTTTAGGATATTAATATTATTCAAGTGGGCAAAGGTATATTTTTACTCATTTATACCCCTAGATGCATGGTAGAGTCAGGAGGCATAATACCTTTGCTGTCAGAGCAGTCGCATTCTTCGAGTGGTTGTGGCAGCACTGGGCGTCAATGGCTCCTCAACTCTCCCTTCATGGATGGATCCAAGTGCCAAACCAGGTATACCATTTCGACTGATGCTCTACACTGAGCGAAGGGGTTCATTCGCGGGCTAGCGGCCCTATGTATAGGCTATGAGGTAGTTTCAGTGAAGTTGAAATTATTTTCGTGAGATTAAACAAGATTTCTTTCGATATCTTTAGGCAATTTGATGGTTTGAGGTTGACTGATGGATGAAAAGTACTTAAGAAGTTAGTTTGCCCAGTCTGACCATTTTAATTATGTTGTTTGGTTCTAATGTCTAACTAGGCCTTCGATTGTCTGACCGATGAAAAACCACAAACACAATTTCAATAAAATCATATAAATACAGGCGATTTCTTTAGGGAATTAATTTCAAATTAGCAGGTAACTTAAAGTGGAATTATTACAAAAACTTAATTAACTTTAAAGTTTTGCAACTATGTGGGAACATGGGACAAAAAGTCATGGTAAGAAAGCATTAAAATATAGTTGCAGGTGAATGATCACTTACTTTTTCCATAGAAAGGCTTTTTCGCTCCGTGTAAGAAACTTTTATGAAATATTTAGGTTATTTTAATTTGTCTTCAATGCGCTCTATGAATTCAAACTCACCATCGATATTTTCAGGATCAAAAGATGGAAGAGAGGCCAAATATAGATCAGTATAAATCGATTTTTTCATCCATAGAAATCAATATAAAAGGGAGCATGGGTAGGCTTCCTCCGCTCCCTGATGATAGAAACACGAAAGCGCTTGAGTTTATTCTGTATAATATTTTCATTTAGGATACTTCAAGCATACGCACACACACACACACACACACACACACACACATATATATATATATATATATATATATATATATATATATATATATATATATATATATATATATATATATATATATTATGCGATTAAAACGCCAATGTTACAGCTAACTAGGCTCTTCATCGTGGGCGACTCAATATCTCACAATTTCGGTCGGTCCCCATTTTGCTGGGGTGGGGTGGGGGATAATCACTTTGTAATTATTAGGCCGATACTAACTAAATTTGAAAACTTTCTGTTGTTTTACATTCTCTTTGGACTAATATAATTGCCAAGGTCCTCCCAAAGTCATTCCGGGAATTATTGAAAAATATGAAGGTCGTAAGCTCATCAATAAGGAATAATTGAGAGCACACGACTTTGGATCAGCAGACCTTGTTTTACTCACGATAGAATATCTCATAAGCCACGTTTTCCAACGCAAATTAAACTCTATATATCAATTAGCATTTAAATTATTATCCCTGCTTTTGAAGAGAAGAGAAAAATCATATAATCCATTTTAGCTCGACTGGATAAATCTAGAATTAAATGCAATTGGTTAATCATAATTATGCTGTTAAAATGGCATAAGGGATTGACGAAGAGTGTAATTATTTGCAACATTATAGTAAGACCAAGCTTACTATATCCGAAAATCTTTTAAATATCACTAGCAAAATACTATAATGAAATTACAAGAAAAGCATGTAATATTAATATCTAAGACCAGACAACTGGAAGAAAGAAAACGTGGATAAGTTAAGCTAAAAGCCATAACCTAGTTGTTGCTCGAACGGGCAAATATAATATAGCAAAATCTGCAAATGTTCATTTTGCAAGAAGAAAGAAAAAATTAGAGTTATCTCTCCGTGCTGAAGGTAATATTAGGGAAGCATCCTTAGAGGAAAACCAACGACGGAAGAAGAATCCCCCCCCCCCCATTTTTCACGTAACAACCAAGATGCAGACCGAATCCGCATCAACACTTAGAACTGGATAACTACATATCTCTCAATAGATTAAGTAGATTAGATTTAAATATATATATATATATATATATATATATATATATATATATATATATATATATATATATATATATATATATATATATATATACAGTGTGTGTGTGTGTGTGTTTGTTTGGTGAAAAAAATTTGGACGGTAATAAATATCTATTGAAATTATTGCTAATTATCATATTTGTATATCATACATATATTTACTTACGAGTTTTCATTATATTTAAGATACCGTATAGAAATTCTTGAAATGTACGAGTATATACATAAAAACAAATATATGAGTTGCTATTAAATATTTGGACACTAGATAGAGAGACAATTCGTTTCATCCCCCATTGTTTGCTTTAACTTTTGTTAGGTATTTCTTATTAGGCTTGACCAAATCCCGGCAACTTTGTTTAAGAATATCTGCCTACTCCACCTTACATAAAACTTTGATGGGGTGAGCTTACAAATTTCTTTTTTAGAATTGTTCCTTCAATATTCCCCACAAACTTTTGATAAGCGTAATTAAACGATTGACTAGGTCACCGTAGCACATTTATCTTGTTTTGCAGGAACAACTCAAGTATTGCTTTCGGCAAGAAGCCGTATCCTTGTCTTGTTGAAAAATCCAATCATAATCATCCTTCATCACTAATATTGCAACAAATTACGTTTAATCCTACTATCCAACAAATTTTAACTTTGTCTCTGCTACTAACTGATTTTCGTGCGCTGATTCCAAATCTATGCTCAGAATTGTCCGAAGCGCGTAATGTTCCTGAGCTATGCAACTAGGCTATATGGCTCCCTTTGTCACCTTGGATCAATTAATGATATGATTATTACGAGTTTGAGAAGAATGAGACATTTCTGGGCAATGTTTTGGAAAAGGGGCACCCTATTTCGCATTATATACCTCCTTGGCAGATCAGGACAAGATATTTATTACATATAAAAGAGGTAGTACTCATCTAACTATAAATTTCTTAAAAAATGTTTGAGACTCTTGCTCTTGCGCTTCTTCGTGGATATAGGATCCTACCATTGTAGAAACCAGCAGTAGTCAACCATCATGGTTTCGTTGAAACGGCCTTGATTGTTGCTTTCTATCATTGCAATATCTCGGTGAAACCTTTCCCCATGTTCGTCACTAATATCACTCATATTAGATGGATAGAAATCTAGATGTGAATGCAAGAAATGCATCTTAAGAGACAACCTATATCCCATTCGTTGATAGGCTTTCAGCCCTATGATTACTAAGGAAGTTTTGTACTACATGGACAAATAAATCCCATGCTGCCAACTCAAGAGGAGTTAGTTTATTTCTGAACTCCCTATCACGTATCAATTCTCTGATCTTCGGCCCTACAAAAATGCCCACTTTAACTTTAGCATCGGTTTACTTTTTACCAAATTTCTCTTTGAGATACTGTGATCCATTAAAATCATGAGCCATTTCTTTAACAAAATTCGTGATAAGGCCAAGTTTGATTTGAAGTGGTGGAAGGTAGATCTTCTGTGGATGTACCAAAGGCATGTGCTTCAGATTGTATCGGCCAACTATGTTTTCTTCTCTTTTGGGCCACTTTTTGACAATATAATGATTCCTGTCATCACGGCTGTTCCAAAGGCATAAGAAGCAGATATTCTTTGTATATCCTAGCCGCAGTCCAAGAAGTAAAGAAATTACATTTAGATCACCATAGATATTCACCTTTCAAGATAAATTTCATTGAGTCATGTGTCTCTATCATTCCGACAATAAGTGCGAAAGGAATTGAAGGTTTTTATTACCATTGTGTAGCAACACAGCTTTGAGGCTAGCAGTGCTTGCATCGATGAATGGTTTCCATTCATCTGGTAAATGCTCGTTCCCTAGCTGATTCATGAGGCTATTAACATTAGTACAGAAACAAGCACCATCTTCTTCTTTATAGAAGGCAGCTAAGGCCTCATGACGTACTCTAGAAGATTCTTTTGCTGTAGTCTGGGGCCCAGCAGTTCTGCTTTCTCTTTTTTCAATGACAAATCCATCACCAAATCATTCAATCTTTCTTGATTTATTAACTAGATCTTCTCTTCCTTAGAATCATCCTCCATACATTTTATCGTCATTGTTATCCTCCTCTTCAGGCCATGAATCATCTTCTTTAACTGCACTAGCTGATCGAAGAACTGAGATTGACATCTCCATATTATGATGAACAGGTTTTATAGCTGACTTACAATCTGGATATAAAATTTTTTACTTGTTTTTATTTGAGAATCTCGTAATATTTGTCATACAAAAGTAGCAATCAAAAACATGATTTATTGACTCTCACCACACCATTAGTACAGTAAAAGGCATAGCCTTTCGTTTGCCATTTAACCACTGTGTGAGCCTCGTATAACACAATGTACAAAATTTGCGAGGTGACTAGGGCTTGTCTTGGTCAACAACTTTACAACCAAAATAAAATAATTGTAGGCAGTTTTCACTCTTTTAACTAAATTTTTCCGCTGGTTGCTTGGATAATATCTTACACAGGTATAACAAAGGTTGTCTGGTCTATTTATACATCCTCGCTGATTCATGTTTTTAACTTAGATTGTATATATCCTGTTATATACTTCAGATAAATCTGAAAGGAAAATGCAATTAATCATTGTATGTAAATACCGTTTCAACACCACTACTATAATGGCTACATTTGACAACATGATAAAGCAGAAGTGAAAAGCAGGAACCAAACACACACAACACATCCTCTCACTACGGTAGCCGAAGCAACACTGCCAAAATGTGTAACTAAAGAGAATGTGTGTAACTCAGGAACCTTGCGTGCTAGACTAATTCTGATTAGAGATTCGAAATTAACATACTCGATTTAGTATGAATCACAAGCTAATACCCAAGTAGCAAAATCATAGTGGACTAGAGTTATTGGCCAATGCAGGGTGCTCGGGCTAAATTTGATGGTTTGCATAAAAAAACGCAATATTTTAGCCCATATTTAATGTATTTTAAAAATTCAAAAGATATCAACTAGATTATGGCGAAAATATAATATTTCCTCAAAGAGGCTGCCCCTAGCTTTCACCACAGCCTCAAGACAGCAAAGAAAAATTGGCTTATATTTCTTACTGTAGCCATGGTAAGTTCCTCGAACAACTTCTTGATTTCGGCCAGCAGTTTTGCCTTGGTGTTGCAGATTGATTTGTATTTTTATCAACCGTGCCTCTCACATAGTAATCCATGGGATTACAATCGTGGAAGGTAAAAGGCTAGAAAGGGGTGGTAGTGAAGCCGTAGAAATTATCCGACAACCAGTTCTGACTCTCTCCAGAATTATATCCTTCCGGCAGCAACCCTCTTCAGCCAGGGTTTAATCACAGTCTCCAAAAGCTCCACATACCCATCTGAAACGAGCCTTTTCAAAGTGTTGGGTAGCATGGAGTCAACTACACTGGAAAGACACCAAAAGAGAAGCACAGTTTTCAGGGACTTGGTCTTACCGGCAGGTAGAATGTCGCATGGATTATAGGTGATGCAAAATATTTGGGGGATGTTATGCAAATAAGGTTTTAGTGGTTTTGGAAGTCATGCATTCTTTACCACTTCAACCTAGAGTTCCAAGAGAAACAAGTAATGCTGCCAAAATAATTTTATAACATATGTATACTATCTCTGTAGTGCTCAATTATTTTACTTTTCAAATGGGTGTAAAGCTCTTTATTTTAACTACCATGGCATACCGTATGAAGAATAAATCCAAAACGAGGTTAGAAAAAACACTATACCTAATTAAACTATTCATAGAACCTCTCAAATACTTATAGATTTTTCTAGAACTTCCGAAAACAAAATATTAATTTAAAAAGAATGATTTAAAAAATATTTTCCAGAAATGTCTAAATAATGCCTCCTGTTAATGTTTAAGAATGCTACAATGAGAAATTTATTCCTTTTCGGTTTTCACCCCTATCTCGTCCCAGCTAAAGATCACTTTAGACATGTTTTACTCTATGAGTTTCATAAAGGGGTCAATGCAAGTACAGCGACAAAATTCATTTTGAATACGTCTGTCCTACGCCAACTGAAAAGGAATGGAAAGGTTCCAGTGACTGGAAAATAGGTTCTGCACTAACAGTCCACGGCATATCTGAAACAAAGTCTTACTTGCTGTGAGTCCTTGCTACTTCAATACTTTCTGACACCATTTTTGGGCAGGTTTGTTACTAGAGATCAGAAATAGTCCCTTTATGATAATCTTAAACGACGCCGTTCCTGGATCAGTAAAGGAAGCAGAATTTCTCAACAACCGAGAGTAGGACTTGATCCAAAAAAATCATGTTGAGTGTCTGGTGATATATTGAAGGAATTGGTCATTACTAACTGTTAAAAAAAAAAAAAACAATCACCATCGTAGTTTGAAAGCCGCTTATTCGACAGAAGGTGCATCATCCTTTATCATGATAATGCTCGTTCTCATAAGATTGAATGATTACAGATCTCTTGGATAACCTTGGATAAGAAAGAATGCTTCCTCTTGCCTATTTTCCTTACCTTGGTCCTTCTGATTATCACTTATTTGAGCGGTTACAAAGCTATTTGGATGTTCTTAGGTTGAAATCAAGAGATGAAGTAGAAGGTTAGTTGGATTTATATTTTACATCAAATCCTAAAGAATTTTAAAGGCCAAGCATTACTAAGCTTGGAGGAAGATGGAATGAGGTTCGAGAAAGAAATGGAGATTATGTTTAAGATTAAGTATTTCTATAGTAATAGTTATTCGAATTTAATATATATCCTAGAATCGGAGATTACTTTCATTCGAGCCTGAAACTTATTTGCGCTTTTATTTTGGCGTTTAGCCAATAAAATATAATATACTCGTTAGTATCACGATAATCTTTTTTCTTTCGTTAACTCTCAGTGTACGTTAGTATTAGGATTGCGATTAATTTTTAAAGGCTGAAATATTTATTAATAAATTATTAAACTGTTTCGGAATATTGGTTAATATATAAATACGAGGGATCTTCAAAACCTTTGGTGCCAGCCTTTGATTTAAGAGATTATCGGCAATTTACGAGATTATTGACTGGGTTTGTGCTGATACCTGCAAAAGCATATTTTATATCTCTGACGCATTTCACGTAGCAACTGACTGCTTACACGAAATTAGCCTTTTTGATCCATTTCAACGCAAATTTTTGACATTCGAACTGTTAGCAAATTTTTAACAAAACCTGATTGCAAATCCCCTGCTATATCGAAAATTGGTAGAATGCTTATGATGAGTCTACGCCACATAGTAACACTGTTTTGAGGTGGATGAAAGGTTTCAAAGAAGTAAGAAAAGAATCTAATGACAAGAAAAGAGAAGGAAGAACATCAACATCAATTAATGCAGAAAAGGAGGCCGCCGTTCAAAAACTTCTGAATGAAGATTGCCGGATTACCGTTTAATTTATTGCGAAAGGAGTCAATATTTTCAAAGGATCAGCATATAAAATTTAACAGAGCATTTCTGCTCGTTGGGTGCCGAAAGCGTTGCGGGATGATCAGCTTGCAGGAAGGAGTCATGTTCCTCCATGTCAATGCTCCAGCACATTATTCATGGCACCTTTCATGGCAACTACCCTTGGATTCGGGTTGAAATTCTCCATTCTTTCTACGAAGATACCATCTGCTCTGTCAATTGCTCAAAGCTTTGCTCACTTGGAAAAATATTGTAATGTCCCTAGTTATTTAATTTCGACCGTCAAGGGTTGTGTTTATCAGTGCTTATCTAGGCCTACCCACTTAAATTATCCTCAGCGTTTTGTTCGAAAAAATCCCTCTATGCATATTATGAAAGCAGACAAATCTGGTCACGTTGTTATTATGGACAAAGTGAACTATATTGAAAAAATGAACTAATTATTAAAAGATGAATCGACTTATGATGTCCTACAAAAAGACCCTACATTAACTACTAACAGTGAATTTCATAAAAACATTCGATCCCTTTTAAAAAATGTTCCCGATTTAATTACTAAAGTTAAATCTAGCAACACTTCTTTTCCATATATGTACGGTTTGGTAAAAACTCATTAACCCAATAATCCTATGCGCCCCATTATAAGTTCGTTAGACTCTGCCTCATATTCCTTATCAAAATGGCTTTTGAATCACTTATCCCCGCTTGTGGGGTCCATCTCACGATTTAATATTAAAAATAGTTGTGAACTTATAGAGAAGCTTAACACAATACCTTACTCCAACAATTTCATTCTTGTCAGCTTCGATGTTTGTTCTTTGTTTATTAGAGTTCCTTTAGACGATCTTTTTCCTTTCCTTTGTGATAAATTATATAATTTAGATCTTCCTGTACCGGTCAATACTTTCCTAGGGCGTTTTTTTCTTTGTGCCAAAAATTGTAAATTTTCATTCAATGATAAATTTTACATTCAAAACAAAAAATTTCGTCTTCCGAAGTGGGGTTGTTTATTTCTCACCCTTTCAAATTTATATATGGAATTCTTTGAGACTTATTCTTGCCCCAAATCCTTGATTTTCTTATTATATAATACCGTTACATTGATATTATATGCCTTTGGCCTTCCTCAAAAGATATTCAAAATTTTCTATGTAATCTTAATTCTCTAGTCCCTTCTATTAAATTTACCCTTGAAATTGAGGAAAATGGGACTCTTCCTTTTCTTGACCTCTTAATACATACGAGGGGCGGTCAATAAGTTTTGCAATTTGGATATAAGGAAACGATATATGAGGCAAAGTTGTTTTATTATTTTTCAATATAACTATCATGGACTTCAATGCACTTGCGCCACTTGTCCCTGAGGCTCCGAATTTACAACAACCAGAAATATCCCGACTGCTGTTCAATCCACTCCTGGACGGCGAGCTGGACATCTTCATCGTCCCCAAACCAGCGTCCACGCAGTGCAGCCTTGAGCTGGTTGAATAAAGAGTAGTCACTAGGGGCCAGATCTGGACTGTAGGGAGGATGTTTGAGCTCCATGAATCCGCACTCGTGCAGGGCAACTTGTGCAACTCTGGCATTTTGGACAGGGACATTGTCGTGGAGGAGCAGGACCCTGCGTGTCGACTTGCTGCGCCGCTTCTGACGGATGCACTTCCTAAACCCAACCATTTCCTTAGCGTAATATTGGCCTGTGATGGTCCTTCCACGAGGCGCATAGACCATCATCAACAATCCCTCAGAATCCCAGAAGATGGTGGCCATGATCTTCCCAGCTGAGGGTTGGAAAGGAATTTGATGGGGGTCGGCGAGCACCTCTGCCTTCAGGCCATGCTTTCGAGCTTGGCCTCGGGATCCTAGTGATGGACTCACGTTTCATTACCTGTCACTATGCGGGCCACGAATCCCGCCGGGTCTTGGTTGTACAGGAGCAGCAGCTCCTCCGAACTTTGATGACGTTGAAGTCGATCATGGGGCGTAAGGTTTCGTGAGGTTTCTAGGGACCCAACGGGCAGAGAATTTGGTCATAGCCAAATTGTCGTGGATGATGTTCAAAACACTTCCTGTGATATTATAAGTTCTCGCCCGATTTCTTTGACCTTCACCAGTCGATTTTTGAGGATCATCTTCTCCACACGGGCCACATTGACCTCGTTGGTGACGTCTGACGGTCGTCCTGGACAGAAAGAAGTCATCTTCAAGGGACTCACGACCATGGCGGAACTCCCTATTCCAGCGAGCAATGGTTGCATAGAAAGAGGCGGTGTCGGTGTACACTGCAACCATGCGTTCATGGATCTCTTTTGCATTCTTGCCTTCTTTGGTAAAAATTTTTATCACTGCGCGGTGCTCAACCTTCTCCATTGTTGAAAAATTTATGACTGACGATCTGCGATCAGCTACTGCTTTTTAAATAGACGAGGCAGGAGCGTGCGGCTGCAGGAACTAACTTGTCATAACTTATCCTAGCACCCCCACAAACAGCCATCCCTCTTCCTTTGTTTTGCCCTACCGATTCGCAAAACTTATTGACTGCCCCTCGTAGGACGCTGTCAGGTTTTTAATTCTCTTTTTATCGCAAACCGTCCAACTCCAGTTCAAATATTCACTTTTATTCTTATCACAGTGTTAAAATTAAACGGTCTGTATTTACTTCTATGTTTCTGCGTACATTACGCCTTGTTAGTCCAGAATTTTTGGATAAGGAATTGTCCAATATCTTTGAAATAGGTAAAATACTTCTTGTTACCCTCGTCAATTTCTGCATGCCTCATTAAACTTTGCTAAGAGAACTTTGTATAGAACTCATAACCCACCGGTTTATAATTACAAAAATTGTCTTATCTTTCCATATTTTGAACCATTTTTTTGTCTCACCCGTATTTTTAAGCAACTTAGTATTTCTATGAATTTTAGATATGAATCCACTTTATATAAAATGTTAGTCCACAATAATACTAGGAAAAAGGTGGAGTATATTCTATAGAATGTTCTATTTGCAATTTACCTTACTTCGGGCAAACTGGTAAATCTTTATCTACTAGAATTTATCAACATAAGTATAATATTAAAATAAGTGAAATAAACAGCACTTTATTTTCACATTTATCCGAAAATAACCACCCCATCTGGAACTCTGCAAAATTCCTTTATCATTCCGCTGATTTCACAAAAAGAAATATTGTCGAGTGTTCATTAATTGGCATCTTGCCTAATATAAATATTTCCCCTGGCTTATTTAAACTCGAACCTGTTTTAAACAACTTTTACTAAATGAAATAGCTTCATAATGCAGCCTGTTGTCACTCTTTATTAGTGAAATATCATTCGCATTGCCTCCCCCACCACTTGTCTCTGCTATGATCGTGGATTAACTCTTAGCCCTAAATGTTTTCGTTCTAATGATAATCCTTTAATTTTTTTTGTTTTTTCACCCATCATTTCTATTCATATACACGGCTGGGTTGTGTGTATATCGTTTTAGGGATGCATATGTCTGTTATTAGTAGCCTATTGTTCTTTTTATTGATATTTTTCTGTCTTGTTTTTGTGTTTTTCCATTGGCTTGTAAAATGTGATGGGCGTTCCCTTCGTATATTTGTACCCTATATAAGGTTGTCTTCTCCATTTTCATGCTATTCCTTACAAATGAACTTGCAAATATAGTTCGAAAGTGCTTGGATTCATCTTTTCATTTTCCTGTGGGTTCATTTTCATATATATATATATTATATATTATTATATATATATATATATATATATATATATATATATATATATATATATATATATATATATATATATATATATATATATATATATTCAATTATTTTTCTAAATCCATTTATTCAAATTAACAAAGTTTCGACTGACCTTGTGCGCTCATCTTCTAGTTCCTAGGAATATATGACAATTAATTAGCAATTTAACAATAATGAGAAATATAGTTTTAGGTTACTTTCATGAATTGATTGTAATAACTGTGGAAATCAGAGCGAATCCTTAATTAACTCTATGTAATTTAAATAAATAATACTGCAAACTTATGATATACAAAAGTTTTTTGGTAACTATAGTCAAGAACACACCTTAACAATAAGCGGTGAAATATTTCAGACCGGCGAACATTTGAACAATATTATTGAGTGTGGTTTGGTAGGTTGTGGTTTTTACAGAACATGAAGAGGAACTGACGAATTATCTGAATTAAGATTAGGTATTAAAGATTTAATATATATTGATTCAGTGATCCTGAGTGTGGTCTGACATTTATTGCTGGCTATGATTTTGAAGTTATTCATTGTTATTGACTTTTACAATTTATTATGTGGTCTCTTATAGGCGAATGTTCTTTTTTTATAAAGAACAGACCCTGTTCAATGGCTAATTCCCATATGTGAAGAATAATGAGCTCCCAATGATCGCACAATACTGCCGATATATGAAGCCGAGGAACAACCTGAAAAAATAAATTTGTAGACAATACCACTGCGCAAACAATCAGGTGTTCAATCCTTGACAGGGAAAAAGTTTTGTATTGATTTATCATTTACAAATACGAATCTATGTTCAATTTTGGAGAAATATTGTTTAAAAAGTAATGAGGATTTTCTTCTGCACAATTTATTTGTAGTTCCTATTTCTGGAAACTTAAAATAATGGATCTGCTTAGGGACTGTAGGTATATTTATTTGGGGTGAATAAATATTGTTTAGAAATATTAGAATCATTTTATCAATGTATAATGACGGATAGCTATTATTAGTAAAGTACGTTTTTAATTTATGAATTCATGATGCATAGAGTCGTAAGTGGAGGAGAGATGGTAACCACGGTATAACAAAATTTTTATTGCTAAAATTTTGTATTTAAAATCACATGAACTGAAAAAGTTTATTCCTAACCCACTGAACGTAGGCTTTCGGAAAACTGCTGTGACAATAAAATCTCGCATCTTACAAATAGTAAGGTCTAAGAAGGGTAAGGTTAAGTTTGTTTTCGTTTCCATTGTATAAGTGATATTTGGATGAATTGTATTTAGGTATTGGAAGAATGCTTCAGCTTGAGTATGATTTTGAAATACTGCAAACGAGTCATGAACAAACCGTTCATAAAACAGAGGAGGACAGTCAGATGGAGAATCTGTAAACATTTTATATTCCAGTTTGGCCATGAAAATATCTGCCAATAAAAAAATTATCGGTGATTCCATAGCGACACTATCAGTTTGTTTGTACATTTTATTGTTGAATGTAAAATATGTGCCTTTGTATATTAGGTTTAGTAAAGATTTAAACCTATTACTGGTAAATCCTGCAAAGTTGTTTCTGTCAGTAAAGATTCTATCTAAAATTACATTTTTCGTTTCTTCTATAGGAATGTTTTTGAAGAGAGATTTAGTTAGCATCAAAGCTGAAAAAAAACTTTTCTGAAGTGAAATGATGATTTAAAAGTTCTTTTTGGAATTCATACGAATTTGAAATAGAAACTTGATTGGTGGAAAAGGGAGAAAGCAATGAGACAATATATGTTGCTAATTTGTATGAAGGTAAGTTATAGGAGGCGAAAATTTGTTTTAACGGAATTTCAGATTTGTGGATTTTAGGTAAACAATAAAGCTGTGTAAGAAATGAGCCATTAGCAAATATTTTTGAATATTGAGTTTCGGTTAATACTTTATCTTTCTTTAGACTTAATAAAAAGCGATTAATCTGATCTTTAAGTTTCAAGACTACTTTATTTATAGGTTCAAAATCTCAGTAAATTTAGAAGTAAGTATCTGTCAAGAATGGATTGAACTTTTTGTAAATAATGATTACGATTCATAATAACGACACCATTTCCTTTGTCTGGTCTAGTTATAATAATATGACTTATGCGCGATAACTTGGCTATTATCGTAAGATCTTCCATACGGAAAATTATAGATTTAAACTTCATATTGTCAACTTTGATCAATTGAAATTTAAATTGATCAAAACTACCAAAACATGGAAGAAAGTGTAAATCGTCGCATATCTTTGCCCGAAGACAATAAAAAGAAGAGTTTATTAAGGTTAAATAAGGGTAGTTTAAATTTTTGGCCGAGTGCAGGTAGGAACTTTTCTCGCGGTGATAGATTATAATCGGAAAAATTCCAAATGACGTTTCCCGGTTTAAAGAAATTAGGTGAAGATAAACCTAAAGAATGCAGTTTCTTATCATGAATATATTTTGTTTTAGCACAATATTCTTAGAGATCACGTTCTACAAAGTTAGTAAATAGTATAAAATCAATAAAGGTTAATTTACCTTCTAGGGCAGAGTGTAATTCCAATACATGAGAAGACAATTGTTCTTTCAGTTAGATTTACAGTTAATTTCATAATTTAATAGAAAATCCAAGGAGTTGGTGTAAAATTCTAACAGATAGAGTGACTTACTGTACAATTTAAAGTAAATAAACTTAGGGTATACTTGGCAGGAACAACAAGTTTCTATAAATATTCCATCAATGTTATCCTTTTTGGAGTCTCTTTGATTTGCGATGGAACAAGCGAAAAATTCAGAGTGCGTCATTTCCATAGCGATTGTATATTAAGCGATGGAGCGATTTGCCGGCGAGGCGCAACTAAATATTCAAGATGAAGCCAATGACGAAAAATAATCCAATCATTTTTCTAAATCCATTTATTCAAATTAACAACGTTTCGACCTTGTGCGCTCATCTTCTGGTTCCTAGGAATATATGACAATTCATTAGCAATTTAACAATAGTGAGAAATATAGCTTTAGATTAGTTACATGAATTGATTGTATACGAGTAACTGAGGAAATTAGGGTGAATACTTAATTTACTCTATGCAAGTTAAATAAATAATACTGTAATACTACAATCAAATTTCAACCCACGTGTGTGGTGGAGCGTTCTTATGCCTAATTGACTCGGCCTAGCTCTAGATATGAAGTCATTCTTGGAGTAAGTATGAACATACATCTGAAGTGAGACTTCCTGATCTTTTCAGCATTTTTTCAGGAGAGGGATTGTGTAGAGGAATCTTGAAAGACTGTATTAATTTTTAATCAGATCAAGCAATCCCTATCAATCACACAAAGGATCCTCGAGAGCATCACGAACTTCCAAGTCTTCTATCCTTCTTCTAAGTTCTCCTGACGTGAGAGATTTGGTGTGCATTCATTCGACTTTCCATCACCGTGTAAAGTTAGGATGGTATTATTTTCTTTCCTCTAGTCACTTTTAATTTCATCTCGCTTTTCTTTATAAACATTGTATTTGCATAAAAAATGTAACAGCACTCTATTGAGGTAAAGTACAAACAACAGAAAATAATATATGAAAATGGTTATGGATAGCTAGGTTGTGCTGTATTTAACCTCGTTAAATGTTAATGCATTCGCAAGAAAATAAGGCTCACCACGAAGCCAAAAGGAGTCTGAAGTAATCTGAAATTTTTTTGGTTTGTTTCAGTAAATCATTTATTCCACATATCAATAAGTACCCACAATCCCCGAAGAGAAGCTTCCGATTCTATAAAGGTCAGGATTTATTTTAAATAAAACTTTAATTCCATTTACTAGAATACTATTACATACCATTCAGTGTAAAATAAAATGAACAATGATAAAGAATTTTGTAAAAATAGGCTTCATTTGTTGGTCTTTTTAGGGAAAGAATTAGAAAGAATGCAAAGACATCATCAGCCGAAATTCTCGCAGCAGCTATAGGTCGTGCCTCGACTTTTAACGATAAAAATTCCCTGTGAAGTCCTCTTGGTGATAGTTTGGCTAGTCTACGCCCGTGATACTCGAGAGATTGGCCTTCAGTTAATAGTTTAGTAATAGCGGGTGGCATACAGGAGATTTTTAGGGGATAAATAGATGGATTTGCAGGAATCATTCCCAATCTTAGGATATGGGAAACCTATTCTGTATATATGAACAACTCCTTACTTTCTATACATATATATTTTTAAATCAAAGGTAAGCTCCTCTGTCAAAGAATGTTTTTGGCCTACAAGTCCATTCAGGAGAGAATGCCCAATCCTTTAATGAATGGGTGAGGCAATAATTGGAGTAACCAAAGAGGCATTTTCACTCAATGAATAATACATAAAGGGAAGAGATTGAGAGGAAGGATAAAGGTAGATAAATAACGAATTAGTCCATACCCACTGCTAAAGTGTAATATAGATCTGATCTCAAGAAAGATGTATACAAATAGATCATCGGCAATCAACTTAGTTTATTCACACATCTACTTTTAAACCTTTTCCTACAAAAAAACTCCCCCCCTCTGTGGTACCAACATTTCATTATACAGCTATGCAGCTGGCATCATAATTATCAATCAACACTCGAAATGAACTCAAGCTGCGTGCTGCAGATCCTAACGACCATTAGACCATCAGACCTTTAGCATCTTACTATCATCCAGTATTCCTCTTACAACCCATAAATAATCGTCTAAATCTAATCAAAAGAGAAGTTTATTAGACCGTCATATTAGCTTAAATAACTAACCAATAGTAATCGATGTTACACTGAATATTAAAAAATATTCATAGGAAACAGGAACAAATGCATCCAACATAAAGATGAAAATACTTTGAGTACTCACAAACAGTTCACTTAGTAAACTAAGATGTTCATCATCTACATAGAGAACACTAAATCCTTCTCACAATTACCTAAACCATATAGATTGGGCACCCTATCTCCCATCCTCTCATTGCAGCACGCTAGAAAGGACATCAAACAATGATACGCCTCGCAATGAGATGTGTTCGTAAAAATTCAGTAAACTGCCTACCCTAGAGAACAAGAGTTTTTCCAATAAATACCATTTTGACCACGATAGAGAGCTCAAGTTCATGACCACATTTAACCTTCTTACTCACCATGCATGGTGAATAACATAACTTCAGACTTAGTGGAGGGTATATGCGATTAGGGGGTGGAAGATGAAGAGAAAAAGAAGAGAAGTAGTCAGAAATTGATGTGGATAGGTCTGTTTTGGTGAGCGATAAATTTGGTAGCAGGGGTTGACTAGTTCAAGTGTATTTACATTTAAAAGAGAATTAGTAAGGAAAAGGTAATAAGATTTTTAAAGATGTGGGAGAGTGATCATCTGGTGACTATAACCACAGGCATAGTCGAAGAATTATTACATCCTATTTTTAGACTATAATAAAAACATGAAAAGGGAAAACTACAAAACAAATACCAAAATTAAAAACAACCAGACTCTATGGCGCCTTCATCGACGCCCTCATTTCCAGCAATATTTTAATGTCTATGAAAGCAGCACAATAGAATTTATAAATGCGCTTGGCCCAGGGCAAACTAGGCGTCACATAAAACGCAAACTAGGAGGTGCATAAATTTCAATAACCCGAGAACCCTCAGGGCGTTTTGTGAGTTGTAATAGATCAGGTTCTGATTTCCTAACCTAGCACAACGCTTTATCTCGCCTCTCAAGCAGTATATAGTAACTAGAACAGCGTTGAAGATATATGCAACGCTACTAGAGCTCCACTGACTTCAAACAGAGAGGAAACAACATAGAGACTGACCACTTCTTTGCACTTGGAGCCAACTGTGTACAATGGCTCGATTCCAGCATGACACGAAGTGTGCTTTAATAAGGTCGAACACAATAAACCCGGCCTTATAGAAGCTTTGGGAGTAGAGAATTGGACATAAAATATCAAAGGTGGTACACCCCAGTGTGTCTTCGTGAGAAGAACTATAAGAGTCATCCAGCCGATAGTTACAATAACCGTCAAGGAAAATCTTTAGCGCTAGTTAAAAGGCTAAGGGTATAAGTAGAATTTCTCGGTGGGATAGACACGGTTAAAATTGGGCGCGGACTCAATGGAAACTGTTATTGACTGAGAGAGTCTCTAGCACAGCAATTATAGGTGCATATTGCACTGTGTATAGCGCAGAGAAAGTGGCATCCACCTAGAATCGATAAGCAGGCTTTTAATCGGGAACGTGCGAAAAACACCGTTCGCTAGAGAAAGATAGGTACTCAAGCTTTAAGCTCAAGATAAAAATGTAAACAAACAAGACGGTAGCCACTCACCACTCCAAAAGCATCACGGAACGAAGAATGTAGATGGCGCGAAAATAAGAAACACTAAGTATGCAGAGGTGGGTCTTCCTGCAGAGATGTCTGTCAAAAAAAGACCAGGTAAAGGATGCGAATCGACGACTTCACATAAAACCCCGTTTTAGACCAAGTCCAGGTTGGCGTGTAGCGGTAGATAGCGTAAGAAGTGCAGAATCTTTGACAAATAAAACTGATTTCAGTGGGTTGTGCCATAGCAAAATATGTGGTTCAACATCTGCTTGAGTCGGCGATACAAAGTAGGTATTTGGGCGGTACCAAAATGGATTGATAAGTCGTCTAGGTACAGAATCTAGATGATACCGTTGCTGCTTGCGGACAAAGAAAGAAACTAAAAACACTCTTAAGCAAGAGTTCTTCTTCAGACTCTATTGGGTCGTAGAGTGCTCCTTCTTCCCCCCACATACATGGCACACAAATTTTACATGAATTCCCATATCAAAATTGTTCCAAACGTAGCATAGTATCTGATGTTGAGTGGACCTTAAGGAAGCCACAATGTGCAGAAGATCGGTGGCCTCTACGTTTTAGGAAAAAGGATAATCTAACATTTACCAATTTCTCTATCAACCTGCACAGGTAGGAGGTCATAGAAAGTGAGCTGAACAGCCCGAAGTAGAGTGATTTCTCCCTGGTATTTAAAAAGCAAGCACAGTAACCATTTCACAAATTTCTGGGAGCAAACTCTCAGTCCAGATTCTCTTCCTAAAAACTAACAAGATGCAATGCTTCGCTCACATTAAAGTCGAAGCAAGGCATGCGGAACATCGGTCAGTCCACGGCCGGTGCCCGCGCACGAAATGAGAGCGGAACACAACTCACTCAATGTTTCATATATTTAAAGGGCTTCCCTACCATTCAATTCCTCAGGAAGTAGAAAGGGCCTGGGCCATCTTCCACAACTTGTCTCAATTACGCCTAGTCGAAGTTGCCTGACGTTGAAATGCACACAAAAATGAAACACTGCCTTTGATACAGGAGTAGCTGGACCTCCGCCCGCTGCCTGAGTGGATATATTCAAAGTGATTAGAAAATCTCAGAAATCATGGCGGATGTACATACTCGTGAGTCGAGTATCCTCTTGCCCATCTTCGATTCAGCGGGGATGGGTTTTGTCAAACCATTATATCCGGAAGGTTGAAGAGGGGCCACGCGCTCAGCATAGTGTTTTTGAGATAGCAAACGTATAAAGGGATAGACGATCCTCCGCAACTTGTCTAAGTTGGCGTTTGCCTCTTGTGAATCTAAGACTCTGAAGAATGCGCACGGCCGTTTCCTGCTACAGGCAAAGGTCAATTATGGGGGAGCCTTGGTTTTAGCTGAGGATAAGTGAGAGCCCTATTAGGGTTCCGAATTGAAAATATAAGAGCTACAATGACTCGAATGCAGCTTTCTGCAAGTCACTCATGTGACATTAAATATTACAGATTTATTACGCAATGATTTTGAAAAGTTTGCGTTTATTTTCTGTTTACACGGCTGGGTATGTCTATTGGTTCGAAAAGTATGGTCGAAGGGTGGCAATGGTAATCACGCAGCAGTGGCATGGTTGCCGTGAAAGGTTAACGAAAGCAACCAGCAAGTACCGACTCATGAAACTTGTCACAATCAAAGGTGAGGAAAAGTGAAAGTGTATGAATCTCCACCTTCCCACTCCTCCCTGACTTCTCATTCAACGTTCGAACTTTACCTATCCTCGTCCAGTCAGTACTTCGGTGATGGCTTCGGCATCTCGGTGAGTTCCATCGCATACCCACTTGCATCAAAAAATTCTGCTAGATTGAGGTCTCACCTTCACAACCGAGTCTGTATGTGTCCAAAGAGCAGCAATAATGGCCACTTGAGCAAGGTCAGCCACATTAATCTGAAGATTCACTTCCGAGAAGCGGGCGATCTTTGGCTTTAAACTAATCCGACTAGCTATAGCTACCATTTGATTAAATATGTGACAACATGCTGCAATCAGTAGAGCAGATAACCTTGAAGCGTTTGAAGCGAGCTGACTCGAAAAGCCGGGTAGTCTCTCGTTAAAGGGCCGCAACGTGATCGAGGCTCCCTTCACCCCACCAACCAATTTCATCTTTATCTGTGTCATTTTGTGTTTCCACCCGCCCAAATGCACCTCGGAGCCTAATCCGGTTGGGAACACACCAAAAGCACAGTCAGGTGGCTTATCTTCAGTGCTAGGGTTGAACAAGTGTGGTTCGAAAGGTGGTAGTTAGAAAAGCCCTTTACCTCGAGAGAGTGGAGAGAGTTGAACCCATCTACCAAGAAGGACTTTTGATGAGTTCATCGCATATCTCAACAACAAGGTTTGGCAAGTTTTTTTAAATGTGAAAATAATCACTCATTGCCTGTATTTATTGAAACCCGCTTTCCCTGCCTGTGGCGGTAAAACGTTGATTCAAATGAGGGATTGACCTAGGAGTGATAATCCTGTTGAGGTCGATAGATTCAGGTTACTTTGCTTATCCTCTTGGTAACTGGCTTCTAGTCCCAAAAAATGGCAAGAGCTGAGAAAAAGAGAAATGCAGTTGGAGAAAGGTCCAATAAAAGCTGTAAAAATGGATCAATTTAATAAAACCGGTGCATAAAGGATACGGGGAACGCACAAACTTCTCCTGAACTGGAGCAAGAGTCGAAGTTCCCTCTTTGCTTGAATATCTTCGTGCGTGCACTCCTGCCTGGGGGATGTGCACCTCCTCCAGGTAAAAAATATAGCAGGTACCAGGTTTCAGTTGTAGCATGAGGATTCACTCCAGGCTGGACGATTTAGCCTTTTGTAGGTAAATAATAAAAATAGGGATAATCGTAGAATAAAGTGGGTGCATTAAGGACAAGGAGGAATTCCAAATTTCGGTCGAAGAGTTCAGCTACATAAGTAAAAAGGGACTATCCAGCTTAGCTCAGGCCACGAAGACGTACTGCTCCTTCAGGGAGTAATTCTAAAAGGAATGCGCCTTTCAGGGCGAGTGTATTCAATATTTACAGGGAAGAGAAGGAAATTTTGAAGAGATGAGTCTTCAGGAAACGTTCAAAAGTAGCGAGGGAGGGAGAGGATCGGACTTCGGCAGGAAGGGCATTCCAGAGTTTAGGAATTCAAACTGAGAACGAACGTTCACCCACCAAGCAGAGGACAAAGTGAGGAGTGCTCAGGATTGAAGCGAGGTTAGACCGGAGTGCCCGAGGAGTTTGACGCGACGGGAGAGGACAGACGAGAGATAAAGCGAATCCTTGAGGTTAAGGGCCTTGTAGGTGATGAAGAGTATTTTATAGTGGGTACGGAAGTGAATAGGTAGCCAGTGTAGCTCCTGTAACAGAGGCATCGAAGAAAAGAATCTGGGGCGGCAAAGGAGGATCCGGGAGGCATAGTTATGAACTATTTGTAGGGGAAAAAGTGACGAAGAAGGAAGATTCACTAGAAGAGAATTACAGTAGTCTAAGTGTGAAGGGAGGAAGGCATGAATAGCAGTCTCAAGGCTTCGTCGATAAAAATGGGAAACCGAGGGGAGACATACAGATACGATGGATGTGCGGTTTAAACGAGAGTTGCTCGTCGAAAATAACACCAAGATTACTGACGGTAACAGAGAAGGAGACATTGGTTTTCCCAAGTTTAAGGAAAGGGAAGAGAGTTTTAGATTCCGCCACCAACAAAGTGGTACCAACAAGGAGAACTTCAGTTTTATCGTGGTTAGGTTTGAGAAAAATAGCAGACAGCCATTTATTTATGGAGGTGCAGGCTAAAACGAGCTTAGTAGTTGATTGAGAAAAAGACACAGGGGATGAGGAAAGGTATATCATCAGCATAGAGGTGGAAGGCCAGCCAGGCCTAAATCGCGAAGAAGGAAGCCAAGAGGAACTAAGTAGATGCGAAAGAGGAGGGGACCAATGACTGAGCCCTGAGGAACCCCAAAATGAAGGAGCGTGGGCTAGGAGGAGAGGTTATCGAGCGCTAACGACTGATTGCGGGAGGAGAGGTATGAGCGGAACCAAGCAAGTACAGTGCCCAAGAGACCCAGAAAAGTTTGAAGACGATCAAGAAGAACAATGTGGTTGATGGTGTCGAAAGCAGAGGAGAGGTCTAGGAGGATTAGAATGGCTGTACCACCCCTATCGGCACCTCTACGTAAACTATCTGAAACATTAAGAAGAGCGGTTTCAGCAGAGTGCCTTACTTTGAAACCCGATTGGTACGTTTCATCGATATTGCAGTTAAAAATATGGTCATTAAGGCGAAAGAAAACAACTCTCTCGAGCATCTTAGAGAGAAATAAAAGCTGTGAGATAGGGCGATAGCTAGATGGTTCAGGGGTGTTAAAGTGTGTTTTTTAAGGATAGGGTAAATTGAGGCATGTTTGAAGGAAGAGGGAACCACGCCTGTGGCAAGGGAAGTGTTAAAGAGATGAAGAATCACTGGGAGAAGAGCAGGGAGAATTTGGTGAAGGAGTTTGGGTGGAAGGACGTCCTTAGGTGATCCAGATTTGTTAGAGCGTGATATCACGGTAGTTACTTCCTCAGAGGACGCCTGAGTGAGGACATTAAGCAGCAATGGATTATGGTCAGAGAGAACAGCATGGGCTTGTTTAGACGCCTGGGGTACTTTGGCGCGAAGGTTAATAATTTTATCAGCAAAAAATTTAGAGAGCGCATAGTTGTTAATGGGAGGAGAGGTAGGGAAAATGGGGCTAGGCGAGGAAAGACGAGAGACAAGACGAAAGATAGTCCGAGGGTTATTATTGCTCTCAGGCAAAAGTTCGCGTGAATGAGCCTCACGGGCTGATTTTAATTTGAAAGAATAAGTCGAGGTAGCAAGGCGAGGGGCAAGTGAGAGGGAGGTCGTCACCTGCCCACGGGAGCGTGCTTTATCGAAAGTAGGTTCATGGGCACGTAAGTACATCCTTGAACGAAGGAGTTCCATGGTGACCTAATGGGCACGGTGATGTTAGTTTGAAGAAGGAATGATAAGTGGGGCGTGCACATCAAGGCAGGCAAGTAATGTTTAGTGCAGTGAGTATAAGTTTTGGTTAGGTGAAGCAGTAGTATCAATAGGAGATAGGGCAGAAACAACATCGTTAAAGAGAGAAGTAGTATCAATTGACGATAGCCGCTGGAAAGGAGTAGGATCTTGGAACGAGCGAGTAGGAAGGTGGAAGGGAATATAGAAATTAAAACTGACTAAGAAGAGGTCAGAAATCGTATTAGAAAGGTCAGTTACTGTTCGATTAGATATATGGAGGTTTAAGATGCCTAAGTCATGAAAGGATATTACCATGTATATGTCTAATTAATAAATACAGCCGAAAATGTGGTAGCCAGAAGACCAAGTGGAAGAAGAGAGACATAGGCAGCATTAGTTAAATTAATCCCATCTCAACGATCAGTGCTTATAGCTGCACGCATGTAGATATAACGACCTTTGCGCGGCAGCAGAGATTATTCAATTCCCTTCAAATGGCCACGTTCCTGCTCGTCTTAAAATAGCTCAGATGATAATAGAGATATAAAATTGCTGGAATGTTCTGAGTGAGAAGTAGAAACAGGTGGTTGGGCATGAAGACAGAGGATAAGATTATGAGATGACGCCACTCAGAACACGTTGAATAGTATAAAATCAGCGTGACGGATCACATATGCTTCACGAGATGGGAAAATTAACAGGATATTCCCTATTTCACAAAATTGCACTACTTAAATATTAATGCAAACCCAATTAAACTAATATGCAACGTTAGAAGACAACAAAGAAATGTGAAGAACAGAATTTAAAATCGAGCCGGATTTATTTGCCTTTTTCCATTCTAAGTAAAGTCCGTGCAACAATAACTTGTACCAGTATACCTTTTTTATAAATAATGCAACATAGGCAACTACAGTTCTTGAGTGGTAATATTTATATCTGTTAACTTTTTGTATGCCTGTCTATACAACTTTCGTGCAAATATTTAGCGGAAAATGAGACAAGCAAAATAAAAATAATATAAACTTGTTTCTACATTACTTTCATCTGACTCAAAACAATTTCCAAAACTATGTTTCAAACTTTCTAACTCGATGAATGGAAATCAAAAGTTTAGAATAGAATTTGGTCTTAGTTCTTCATTTGATGAAAATTGAATGTTATATGGCTTTCTTCTAATTTTGAAAAAAAGGAGAAGTGGGAGGCAGCAAATTCATTGTTGTAGGTAAGTTGGATGCGACATCAATTCTGCTCGAAAGTCTCGCAGTATTCACGAATAACATCTAACCTTCCCTTTTTTTCTAATTCCATTTTTTTATACAGCACCTTAAGAATATGTCACTGTCGAAGTATGGCCAAGTGCACGGGAATATGCGCACACAGGCTCTAAGGTAGGCCAAGCAAGGCGACAACTGTTATTGTTCTAAGAGTGCGATTTGAATAGATAGCGGTAGCCGTGTGACTAAGGAATATAACAAACACAACGACAAAACTAGATTTTTAATACACACTAAATAAAAGGCATACGATAAATATGGATATATATATAAGTACACGAATGAGACGGAATTAGGTTCCGACTACTGATTAGATAACCGTGGTTATGGAATGTTTATAATGCGAGATTGAGGGTAATGAGTGATTTAGTTCCTTAGAAACTCCAGAGTAAAGCGGGAAAAACTTGGGGAGGTATTGGTGGCATTGATTTGTCACGAGGGTAGCCACAAACCCGCAGCGGGTATGGCTACTTTCTTAAACATGTGTTTTGCGAGATGCGGGCCTCCTGTCCTCGAGAGATCAACTGATGAACTTCAAAGGGGGAGGCGGGAGATGTCTTCTCCACACTCGGCTTGAGCGAACTAACGGATCTCTTGTCCTCAAGAGGGCACCAGAAGAATTACGCAGGACGGCTTCTCCAATCCTTGATCCGAAGGCAGTTGAGAAAGTCTGACGTTGCCTCACGAGACTATTCTCTCTGACCGGAAGATACGGGTGTGATTTCCAGCTATTCCGTAGCTTGCGACCGTCACTCACACTTCTCGGGAGAGAGCTCGTTGAATTGCACTCCTTTCGGGAAAGTCTCATCTAACCAAATCTATTTGTAATCTTGGAGAGGGTGCATATATACCCGGAGTTCTCCAAAACAGGGAGAGATATTGAGACATTCTCAGACCCTCGTTATCGGGCGTGACAAACCGAGCGTCTACTTATAGGAAAATGTCAACGACAGGGATCAGTGGGCCAGACGGACGACCATCGGCTGGAGCCATAAAAGCTGTTCACGATAAACCTACAAAGTAATCTCCTGACGCGAAGGGGGTGGGGAGGGAAGATTGAGACAGCGGGGAAGTAGCCTCAATTTCAGCGTCATGCCTCGTTGTGAATTTTGCGGAGACCTAGCGTTAAGTCCCAAAAGGGTGAGGTCGGAAGGGGGGAGGGGAGCAACGGCCCGCTTTCTCTCCCGAAGTAATATCTTAGGAGGTGAGCAAATAATATTATTCTAAGGAGATACCTTTACACTCATCTCTATTTAAATACATTTTTAATGCGCAGTGCAATTTGGAGCGACAAAAATGTCTACAATAATTTCATTATGAGGGGAACTTATAACTCTACAAATTTGATGTTTACCAACAGAGAAAAAACACACAACACTACACGAATTTACATATGTGTAACCACAGTTAACTTAATCTATACATACTTTCATACAACATCATCAAGGGCAAAAAAGAAAAACAGTATTTACAAAAAAATGAATCAAACGCGAATTTTACTGTACACTCAGGTTGTTGGAGGGCGTTCTTCTATAAGATTCCTACTCAAGCTATCGGCTAGGCAATTGTCGGTGCCTTTAACATACATCCTAAACTTACTAATATACCACAGTCTGGCTAACGCTTCAACTCTTTGATGGTATACGCCTTTTGGCTATGGGACAGCTTCTTGCTAGCATATCCTACAAGATATCTTACTCTATCGTCATCATATTGGACGAGAGAACAACCTAGGCCATACTGAGAGGCATCAGTACAAACACCAAATGTTTTATTAGGATTCGGTAATCTCAAGATAGGGGCAGAGATTAACTCTTCTTATAACTGGTGGAAGCGATCTTCCGCGGAAAAGGTCCCATTGACTGGGACGTGGGCCGTTCTTCTAAGCATGTCGTTAAGGGGCGTGGCTATGGCAGCGAAATTCGGCCCAAAACGACGATATAATGACACGGGACAGCCTTCCGATAAGGCAAGGAACTGAGCCCTCTCAATAGGGGCGAGATTGGGGTTTACGTTCAAATCAGAGATAGGCTCCGGTTGGAGGCAAGGAAGAGACGGCAGGGCATCCTCATCGTCTGCTTCTACGCACACCGTATGGACCAAATACAAGGGTTTAGCGGGATATATGTGTCCCTCGCTTGACGAGGGACGAATTGGGCCTATTAGGGCGATTAAGACCCAGGCGAAGGGCTCGGGCACTTTCGGGGTCCTTTAATGGGGGGTGGACACTACACGCCCTTTGGGGTTGATCTTAAAGGAGTTGCAGACGCTGATAATTTCTTTGGCCGCTCCTGGCCAAAAGAAATATTAAAAACTCGTTGCGCCGTTTTGTTATGGCCGAAATGTCCGGCCATTAGTCCATCGTGAGCCATCGTTAGAACGGGTTTGATATTCGTTCTCGGCACACACAACGCGTTGGTCGCGAGGCTCTCTGGCTCAGCAGAAGATTGGTATACTAACGCGTCCTTCATGGTGTATTCGATCTTCCGATCGCCTCGCACCGTTTCAGTCTCCTTCTTCCTTCCTTTTTCCGACAGGGGTTGTAATGGGGAGTAATCCGTCTGCACCTCAGCACATTAAACATTAGTGGCTAGGTCGATGTCTAGGGACGATAGGGGTACCGGAAGTGGTATATCCTTCTCGGCTTGGGCCCTGGTAACGCTTGACGGATAAATTTGGTTTGGGGAGAGCAGTGTGCTCTGTCCGATAAGGACGAAGTAGAATTTCATTGGGGCCGCGACTACGTCGGTCCATCCGGTAAAGTACTGGCACTCAATATGGCACCGTACCACGGGGAATCTGGTGGCACGACCGAAAAAGTCATGCACCAACGCAAACCAGTTATGCTGCGGCTTACCAAGAGGTATTAGTTTGTCCGAAACTACTATACAGGTGCAACCTCTATCTCTAACCAAGGTTGGCCCTCGGCAACCATTACTGCGACATTTTCAAACTGGAATCCCCAGGGAGAACTCTTGTTAAACAGGAAATTTACCTGTTGATCCGACGGCAAGGGAGCAGAGACCGCTGGCGATGCGGCTGGTGGATTAGGCGAGAGGGCAGCAGAGATTTGGTGGACCTGGTGACTCGATGAGGTCTTCAGTTGAGAATTTTGGGGGGCAATTGTACCTTAAGTGCCCAGGAGTGCCACACGTAGAGAATACAAGTGGTCTACGGGGGTAGTTGCTAGGCGTGGATGGGATTAACGGGGGCTTAACGTCTTTTTGCTCTTGCGGCGAGTAAGGCCTGTATTTGTCGGCGTTTATACTTTTACAAAGCCGTTGTTGCCCTTGAATAGGCTTCAGCTAAACCCAAACTTATGTTTGGGGGAGAGGGAGTAATTTTTATTGACCTCCTTGGGTTAGAGGTCGTGACTGCAAGCGTGAAGGTCGGCTTCTTCCTCACCTTCCTTAAGAGTGGACGTTCTTCTGTCCGCTATGAAGGCCCTTAGTTCGCTAGGTAGTGTCGACATCAGTTGGTCCCTTAGAATGAAGTCAACTAAATACTCATAATCATTTGATACTTGGGCGGAATCCTGCCAGAATTGGAAATTACGCCGAAGCCTAAATCCAAATTGCCTGTAGGTTTGGCCTGGCTGTACTCGCGCGGAGTGGAACCTAACCCTATAAAATTCTAGAATCATGTTAATGTGTCAAAAATAAGTTCTGCCTTTAGGGTTGAATAATCAAGGGTGGCCTTGGAAGAGAGCGAAATGAATATGTTACGAAGACGAGGATTCAATAATGAAAGTAACAGGGCAACAACATCTGATTCTAAGTCCCAATTGTTGACTTCGAAGATCTTCTCGAAGTGAGTTAAATAAGAGCAAAAATCTTCTCCATCTTTGTATGCGGGGATATTTAATGAGGGCACTTAAGCCTGTTCATTTCGAGATCCTATGGAGTTTATTTAGACTTGGTCATGGCTTATCTCTCCCTCATGCTGCCTAATTCTTTCATTGTCTTCTGCTTCTCTCTGCGCTTTTATTTCGCTCTCTTCTGCTTCTCTTTGTGCTTTTATTTCTTTCTCTTCTGCTTCTCTCTGCGCTTTTCTTTCTTCCTCTTCTCTATATGCTTTTCTTGCTTTGTTTTATGATTATCTCTGTGGTTTTCTTTCTTCGACTTTTTCCACTCTCTTTGCATTTTTTTCCGCACGTTCGTTACGTTCCTCTTCTTGGACGTAAGCGATTAAATCTTTCCCAGAGAAGCCCAGGTTCTGTCCTTGCTTATGAAAGCAATTGAATGAAGACATTCCGGATATGCTATTTCCGGCCTTTGCACATGAAAAATCTACCAGAGCTATTGAAGCTTTAGCCAAAACAAGTATAAATTCTAGTAAAGGAAAAAATTTTTTAAATTCTTAATAAAAATCGGGCAAACTCACAGAAAAAAATAAATAAATAAATAACGGGTGAATCTGACTCACGACACAAAAAAGACGGTTAGTATTACCTTTAAGCTAGTTTACTCTTTTAAGGAACTAGAAAACTGTGGACACACCACACAAAAATGGGTGTAAAAATTGGTTGTTACCCGTTATTCAAAAGAAAATTGTCCTAATATATTGTTGTTCAGATATTCTTGGTAATGCAGCTGCAATCAATTAAACTTAATGCTTCGAATTATGGCCAAGTGTACTGGAATATGCGCACAAAGGCTCTAAGGTAGGCCAAGCAAGGCGACAACTGTTATTGTTCAAGAGTGCGATTAGAATAGATAGCGGTAGCTGCGTGACTAAGGAATATAACAAACACAACAACAAAACTAGATTTTTAATACACACTAAATAAAAGGCATACAATAAATATGTGTATATAAGTACACGAATGAGAAGGAATTAGGTTCCGACTACTAATTAGATAACCGTGGTTATGGAATGTTTATTATGGGAGATTGAGGGTAATGAGTGATTTAGTTTCTTAGAAACTCGAGAGTGAAGCGGGGAAAATTTGGGGAGGTCTTGATGACCTTGATTAATCACGAGGGTAGCCACAAACCCGCAGCGGGTGGGGGTACTTTCTTTAACATGTATTTTGCGAGATGCGGGCCTCCTGTCCTCGAGAGGTCACCTGACGAACTTCGAAGGGGGGGGGAGATGTCTTCTCCACACTCGGCTCTGAGCGAACTAACGGATCTCTTGTCCTCAAGAGGTCACCTAGAAGAACTTCGAAGGAGGGCTTCTCCAATCATAATCTGAAGGTGGTTGAGAAAGGGTGACGTTGCCTCCTGAGACTCTTCTCTCTGCCTCGAAGATACGAGCGTGATGTCCAACTATTCCGTGGCTTGCGACCATCACTCACACTTCTCGGGAGAGAGCTCGTTGAATTGCACTCCTTTCGGGGAAGTTTCGTCTAACCAAATCTATTTGTAATCCTGGAGAGGGTGCATATATACCCGGAGTTCTCCAAAACAGGGAGAGATATTGAGACTTTCTCGAACCCTCGTTATCAGGCGTTACAAACCGAGAGTCTACTTATGGGGAAGTGTCAACGGCAAGAATCAGCGTGCCAGACGGACGACCATCGGCTGGAGCCATAAAAGCTGTTCACGATGAACCTACAAAGTAATCTCCCGACCCCAAGGGGGTGGGGAGGGAAGATTGAGACAGCGGGGAGGTAGCTTTAATTTCAGCGTCATGCCTCGTTGTAAATTTTGCGAAGACCTGGCGGCAAGTCCAAAAAGGTTGAGGTTGAGGTCAGAAGGGGGAGGGGAGTAACGGCTCGCTTTCTCTTCTGAAGTAATATCTTAGGAGGTGGGGAAATAATATTATTCTACGGGGACAGCTCTACAGTCACATTACAGGTGTCATGAATTTAAAAAAATTTAGCAACAGGCAATCTCCTGTCCCTTTCCTCCTCTGTTTTTTGACCGGATAACTTGAACTTCTTTTCACCATTCATTGCTTTGAATTTTGGCCTTCGTTATGCTCTTATTAGTAAAACGATTTGTCATACTACTGACTATTTGTTGCATAAATTCAGCTAGATTGGAGTTCTATTTCACTATAATCTAAATTGAGAAAATGGCCCTGGTTACGAGTTACTTTTCGGGCAGAAAGCGAGCTCAATTTAAAATTGTTGTTTTTTCTAAATCTTAATGACTTAATCACTTTAGACTTTGTTACCCTCTATAATTTCCAGTATCTTCGACAAAGTGCTCCTATGATCGATGTTTCTATTATTAATGAAGGTACAAGTTTACCATGTCGGTTGATATCTTAATGTTCTTCTCTTTTGTATGAATCATTTTTTATACCTACAAAGTGTCGTTTTACTTGGAACAAGTGTCGCCTAAACCTTTGTTAGACGATTAATCATAGGCTATTTTTAACTATGTTAAGAAAATTCGTAAAATCCTGGGGACTTTGTAAGAGCTTTTTAGAAATCACCTAAATCCTACAATTTGGTTTATTACTATTGGTATAATACAGGACACTACGGCATTACTTAAATATTGAATTTAAATCACATTATTTATTATAGTCTTAAGGAGAGCAGGAAATTTGGGGGGAATATTTGGAGGGTTACTCGTAATAATCCAAAGGCATAGGTTTACCTTCAATATATAAGTTTGATTCGAACGTGGAATTCTTCCATGTGGACGATTGCCACATGTACTGGCGAATAAATAAAAATCATCGACAAATTTTAACTAAAACGTGATAAACTGATAGTGATAGTTTTTGGCAAGTCATTGCTATGCAATGGTATGGTTACGTCTACTTCTCGTATTCGATCCGAGAATACGCAAAAAACAAGCGCAAAAAGAAACGTTTTTAACAAAAAATATTTTCTGATGAGCAAAAAGAACTGAAATTTCAGGTTCCATGATTCTTTTATCGAATTATCAGGTGAACTATTCAATTATATAGTAGAGAGAGTCGACTTGTTGTCGACCTCTTCCAATTGGCTCTCTAAAAAGATTTCCTTTATACTCCAGATAGACTTTCCTTAAATTCTATTACAAGGTAGAACGAGAAAGAATCTGACACAAAGCAGAAGACAGGAGATTTATTTGTGTCAGATTCTTTGGGCAATATCGGATATGTGTTAGTTTGTCCGCACTTTCAGCAATATATCTTAATCTATGCTAAATTTGTGAGTTTAAATATCTCTATAATCGGGAGTACATGTAATTCCGATCAAGTAAATATCCTTATGTAATCAACGAGTATATTTTTATCGAGTATTGAATAAAGGGGAGAAGAGTCAAATGAAGAAAAATGGTGGATAAATAACTGGAATAGTTGAAAAATACATTAAATATGACAAAGAGGGGATGCTACACTCGTCATCCTTTAAATAATCAGGAAGAAGTAAAGTGAAAGTAATATTAATAAAAACCTGAACTCTGAGAGAAGTGAGAGAAATTATATTGGTATACACAATGTGAGTCATTGTAAGTAACTCAGTAATAATCTTTATGTCAGTAATTTGGTGTGTAAGTACATTTTTGATTACAATGCCCTTCCATTAAAACGCGTTGTATGGGGTCCAATGATTGATGATCTTCCGGAGGCCATTCGCAGCCGACCTATAGAGATCATTGGCGGAAGATCGATGGATCAGGAATGCAGCTGATACTTTTGTTCAACCAGAATGTCGATAGTCGCCAAACTTGAGAGTTTATATGATTTTAGCGAATAATAAGATCTGATTAAAATTAAAGGACAGGGTATCCATAAGTATGGACACAGGCCAATCATATTTTTAATAAAATTTGAACTATATTTTCTTTAATTTGACTCTATTATAGTTAATTGAAATATTAATAAATAACATTTTCAATATGATTTCCAGCACTTTGTTTTACAAGAAACGGTTAGACAATAAAAGGCATAGAAGTCACTAACAATATTGCTTGACCCCTGTAAAAGTAGGGCCTTCAGATTTATTATTCTTTCCTCTTCCCGTCTACTTTTGAGCTTTCTTTAGCATTAGGTTTCCCAGTGTCTTCATACTTTTCCATACCCATTACTCATATATCGCTATCGATAAGAACCCTTAAACGTGGTTGAGCAGGTGAACAACACCTGACTCAGATTGTAAATATCAACAGACCAGAGTAAAAGTGATTGTTAAAGTAACAATGAAAACAATATTAGACGCCAAATGCAACTAGCTAATTCCCCCTTACGCATAATCTCCCACCCCATCTAAGAAAAATAATCATAGAAAAATATGAATAGATTAACGTGATATGGAAAAATATTATGCGTTATTTTTCGGCAATCTCAAAGAGACCGATGAGAATTTAGTGCACAGAAAAAAATCAAAATACAGAATATTCAAATATAATTCTTTACATTTTTGCAACACTATAAACACAATATTTTGGTGAATAATTGAACTACATGGAGTGAAATTAAATAAAAAGAGAGGTGAAATACAGTAAAATTTTCGCCGATCCTCAATTTCCTCTCCTCTTCCTCGAGCCCTAAAGGAGCTAGGGCAGGAGCAAAAAAGAGGCTGGGACAGAGAAGGAAAGGAAGAGTAAAGACTAGAGATAGCAGAGCTAGAAATATAGGAGTAGGATTGGCAGGTATTCTAGGAGTTGGTGGACTTACAGCTTTACATGGATTCCCAACACGGTGTGTTTTATATGTTTGCCTATTCATTATTTACTATAGAACTCCTATCATACCTATAGAGTGTTCTCCCTGTAAGTCGTGAGGGAGAGAAGAAAAAAGGGAAAGAAATGGTAGGTAGGTTTACAAGGGAATGCTAGGTTACATGTATGTTATGTTATGTAATATATTATCGTTTTAAAATAGATAGTTTAGTCAGTTGTTGCCTTAGTGCCAGACTATCCTTCATTATTTTATGTTTGTATTATATGTGTTGTTTTTAAGCGTCGAACAGTTTTAATGCTCTCTACTGCCGATTTAGATTTCTGGTAACTATTTTTTCTGTTTATTTTCGTAACAATGTTACGAATTATACTTATTTAAATTGATGGTGATATTCTTTGTTTAAACTTACACGTTTTTAGTCAACGCGATTCTAGTCGCAAGCGACTCTACATTTCACTATATCGGTCGGTCGTTCGGTCCCCGCTTTACTTTTCTTTGTGTTTGTAATAACATCATAACTATCCACCCAATTCTAACAAAATCTGATAACCATATGTTGTTTTACATTCTCTTTCGAATGCTATAATGCCAAAGTCATCCCAAGGTTAGCTCTGTAATTATGTTGTTTTGGCAATAACATCATAATTATTCGACCGATTCTAAGAAATAATTAAAACCCTGATGTCGTTTTACATTCTCTTTCGAATGATATAATTGCCAAAGTCTTGCTAAGCTTAGTCCGAGAATTATTTTGTTTTGGCAATAACATCATAAATATTCGGCCATATCTGTATCTTTCTATTCCTGAACATTGGAAAGATCTTAAAATTGTTCCTGTTAGTAATGATTTTCTATTCTCTTACATATTCGTGAATCCTCATCTCTTGTTTGCATATTGCGTTTCCTGTAAGGTCATATGACGATTAGTGAGACGAACTCGGTGAACTGGATGTTGAGGCACCTTTTAGTTTGGGGTATTGGGATGTCTAAGGTATATACTGACGTTGGACTAAAGCACCCTCCCTGCAGAAAGTCAGCATCAAATTTAATTTTTTCTCTTTGATGATATCTCATCTCGTTAAATGCATATCTTTCCATCATATTCTCTCATAAGAGATTTTCTATCTTGTTTTTAGTTCTATTTGTCAGATTTTATATTGCAATCTCCTAGTCTAAAGATTGTCGAATCCCTTCGATACGTTCCTGCAGAAAATATCAACTCTGGCCTTTTACTTCTGTTTTCTTTGGCTATCTTCTCGTTTTTGACTGTGAGGACCATATCTGTGCTTATTCTCTGTCCCAGGGCTCATTCCTTCGTTGGCTGGTTATTTTGTCAAATCACCTTCTGGTGAAGTGAAATAAAGAGATGCGACTATATCACCCAACTTGATTTGGTCGCTTTTCTGGTTTGGATATAAAAATCATTTTCGCAACCTTCAGTTCATCTGAGAAGTAGCCTGGGATAGGATAGGCATTTAGTATCATTGATATTCAATTTTCTATGTTGTTGGGCGCTCGGTCGAAATTCATCTTGGTGAGTCTTGATATGCCTGGTGCTTTTTGCTAAAAGAGGGTCACTTTTTTCGATACCACCGTAGGTGTTTCACCGTGCATCGGCAAAGTGGTCAAGATGTTTTCCATGGATTTCCTCATCAAGCGAGTCTATGTTATTATGTTCGAAATTGATGTCAAGTTCTTCATTTTTTTCTGCGCTTATGTCGAAAATCGTCTTCCAATTGTGTGTAAGGGTGTTTGTGTAGGTGGGTTCGGTGACCTACTATTGTTGCTAATAGTAGTATTAGTATTAATATCGATAATATGAACATTTTACGTCATTGTAGTAGGAATTGATAAGTAGCAAATTATTTTATATATTTTAGCAATTGCCGATCTGGGTACAGACCCCAAAAAGCAGAAAAGGAGTCTTTTGCAGCGGGTGGCAAAGCACACTGTAAGCACTCAGTGTTTGCCTTCCCCAAGTCTGATAGGCAAAAGATTCCTAAGAAGTGAATCTTTGCGCTAAAACGCAGTGATATTGGTTGGAACCCAGACCATACTGGCGTGTGTGAGTTTCACTTTTTACAGGATGACCTTCACCACGAAACATTCCAGAATAAAGAGCGCCAGTGTAAATATCTCAAACTTTCCATGCCGAGCATGACGACCTGGTTGATAGGACGGAACAGGCAATTGTCCACCTGGCTGGTTACTTGGCACTCAAGATCCTACGTACTCACGGATGCTGGTCTTGTTAAGACATCCTCATCGATGATAAGGTCTCAAACAAACTTACCCGGGTCACCGAGCAAGTGGACAAGGACATATAGGTATTCCGACAGGACAAACTCAAATCATCCACAAACTTGCTGTGGTGCGATAGGTTAGTATGCCCAACTCACAAGACTGTCTGTTTCACAAGGAATGTATGTCACATATACAGGTGGCTCACAAAGGAGGAAAGAACACGGTACTCACTGTTTGGGTGTAACAATCTCAAGGAAGCCTTCCAGGAGGTTGCTGTTGCAGTTGGAGAAAAAGATAACCAGCTCGCTACATTGAGCTGTGCTAGTGGTCACAGTCTCATGAAAATATTTTACCCCAAAATGGCGGCCAGTCTGTTCAATGTCTTCACATCTAACTGCAACAAAGAAAGAAATAGTGAAGTGCATTCTAAACGCAAAATTAATTCTGATGTAGCTCACAACAAGAGGACTGATAAAAAACTAAAACTTAATAGCTTCAAGAAATAGATACATTTTGTGGAACGTTAACATTATTTGGGGAAAATTTCAGTATTAATCTTGTGTTCATTTGGGCATGGTAAAATTACAGAAGTGCCGCTAAAATTCAATATGTGGGTCCGTAAAGAGGACAGTGAATTTGTTTCTCGGACCAGAACTTTGATAAAATGAGGCTGGTTAGTGTTAGACGTCAGAATGATTTGTATTGTTTATTGTATTGATATTTAGTGTTCATTCATGATCTGAGAATCTATGGAGACCAATGAGAAATTAAAACCTACTAATATATTGGAGTTTTTTTTTCATTCAACAGCAATGGAGCAGAGATTGATAAATTAGATTCAGTTAACTTTTTTCTTATTTCAACAATTACCACCAATAAATTTCGTCTATACATTGACATGACTAAATATCTATATATGAAAACTGCAAAACCTACAGCAAAAAAGTTATTACCTTTGGTTTTCGACTGACATCAAATAATGTTTAAAAGGCTCTTGGAGCATTTATGCAATATGTCCAATTTTCTTAATCAGTCTAGGTTTTAAGTGGTCTATGCTAGGGCATATAGCACATTAAACAAATTTACTGAGCATTTCCTTGAAATGCAGAATTGATATATACTCTTCTTCTTGGTACAAGTCAAAGTACAAAAACCACAAATTTATATGGGGTTCATATTATTAAATTAGGGTAAGATATTCCAAACGCAGACGCTCGAGAAAAGTACAAACTTCTTCTTAGAACATATTCATGCAAAGAAAAAAAAATCAAAATATATTTCAAAGTTCCAATTTGTAGAGTTTCGCGTGATGGAAACATTAAATTGTATTTAAAACAAATCTGGACATATATTAAAATAATTATATTAAGTGACTGATAGTAAATAGTTTTATAGCACAATTTCAACCAGTAGCCGCTTCTCCCCAGCAGGCTTTCTTTTAATACTGGTTGATTAATAATTCTCTCGCGCTTTCTTTCACAGGCTAAAATATAAGTAGATGATGAGGAATTTTCTACAAAATGCCCAAGTAATTAAATGTATAAACAATTCACTAATTAAACAACAGCAAAAAAAGCGGTCAAATAGTGTGAAGAATTCGCTGTAGAAAATAATAAAATTACAACTCATAAAAGTATTCGCCTTAAAATGTTTGGGACTCATTTATAAAGAAACAAGAGGAGCTTCTTTAGCAGGCCTCTTTAGAGGGATTTAATCACTTGCCTTTCGCAGGCAGAACCTCGGTCTGTGACTTACTGCCTATCCGACTCTGGAAACGGAATTTTGTTATGAAAAATTTAAAAGCTTTCCAGAACATATCATCATCATCACTAACTATAATTTGAATAATAATTTCATCTTAGTTTGGTTATGACTTATGTTTTTTTATCAAAGTTATGTCTAATAATTCTTTTATGATATCAAAAAATAAAATGGTAAGGTTCAGAAATAAATATAAGTATCGAAATTTTGTGAATTTTTTAAAACCTAAAGGATTACAAATGGTGAAGTTCAGAAAATTTCTTTTTATATATCCTTTATAATTATATTTGAGCAACAGGATATTTTGGAAGGAGGGAAATTTAGTTTAGAGTTCCTTTTTAAAATTACCAGGCAATGGCTTCGCCACTCCTACCTACGAAGGAGTTTGCGCTTCACTACTAAGATTAAAATTTAAAATCTAAAAAAAAGCCATGATTAAATGTTTAGAAATTTTCTGAACTTCGCCAATTATAATAATATTAAAAAGGAACTGTAAACTAAATTTTCCCCCTTTCAAAATATCACGTTACTAAAATATAGTTATAGAATAGAAGAAGAAGATACATAAAAATAAATTTTCTGAACTTCACCATTTGTAATTCTTTGGGTTTTAAAAAAAATCACAAAATTTCGATACTTATATTTATTTCTGAACTTCACCATTTTGTTTTTGATATTATAAAATAATTATTAGAAATACCTTTAATAAAAATCATAATTCTTTACCAAACTAAGAGGAAATTATTATTCAAATACTCAAAAAAATTCCCTTCTTAAATTATAGAGTTAGTGATGATTATAATTGGCGAAGTTCAGAAAATTTATAAAAATGTAAACATGGCTGTTTCTTTTTAGATTATAAAATTCAATCTTAGTAGCGAAGCGCAAGCTGTCTCCGTAGCGGGAAGTGGCGAAGTCATTGCCTGGTTTCCTAATAATTTCCCCTTGTCTATCTTTTTTACACCGATGCCTATTTTCAAATCCTACAGAAAATAACATCCTCATAAGTCTGTTTTCCCCATCTAAATTTGCTTTACTAAATATTTACTTTATTGGTTTTTTAGGGCCAGTAGCTATTTCTTTTTAGTAAAAATTAAAAAATTTAAAGTTTTTTAGAAATAACTTCGATAAAACCAACGAATATACGAAAAAAAACCACAGCTATGATTAAACTTTAATACATTTTCTGAACTTCACCATTTATATTTTTTTCCTTTCAAAAATTACAAAACATTCGATAACATTGGGCAACAATAATTCTATAGTCTTAGTTTTTAAGGGTATTTAGAACAACTTTGATGTGCTGATTCTACATGTCACATTGGTTTAGATTAATGACGACAACTTTTTGATTTATCGCCATATTATTTTTAGTTGCGTGAGAGTCTTGTCACAGTTGACTCTACATCTCACTATGTCGGTGAGTGGGTCCCTGTTTTATTTATTTTGTTTTTGCAATGACATTGTAACTTTTCGGCCGATCCAAGTAAATTTGAAACCTTTATGTTGTTGTACATTCTCTTTCGAATCATAACCCAAACAATCTACATCACTACCACCTATACCACTTACAACAGCTACACTACCACCACCACCACCACCTACACCATTACGACCTACACCACCACCACCTACAACACGCACGCCTATACCAACTACGCCACCTACACCATCTACGACACCTACACCACCAACACCACATACACCAACAACAACACATACATTGCCACCAACAACACCACCTACACTACGTACACCTACACCGCCTACACCTACACCACCTACATCGACACCAAATACCACCACCACCTACAACACCATGACCTACACCCCCAACACATACACAGCCTACAACACTACCAGTTACACCAACCCCACCACCTAAGCACAACCTACACCACTGCCACCTACACCACCACCACCTACACCACCACCACCTACACCCCTACCACCAACACCGCTACCTACCACAGCACCGCCTAGACCACCTACGCCATCATCACCTACACCACCACCACCTACGCCATCATCACCTACACCATCACCACCTACACCACCACCACCTACAACACCTCCGCCTTCAACAACACTTACACCACCACCTACAAAAAACAACTTGCAACACCTACACCACCATTACATACACAACTGCCACCTATACGACCAACACCTACAAGACCTACACTAACACCACTACCATTTACACCAGCTACGACTACACCACCACCAGCTACACCACCTTCACCTTCATCGCCTACACCACGGACACTACCTACAGTACCACCACCAACCCATACATCACTTACACAACCACAAGCTACACAAGCTACGCCCAAACCCACTGCATCAAATACACCACCAACACCACGAACACACCACTACGACCTACCACCACCACCAACAACATCACCTATGCCTGCACCATCACCAACTATACCACCAACACCAACTCCACCTATACCATGACCACCTACAACGCGACCATCTATATCACGCCCCCATACACCATGACCACCTACAACACATCCGCCTTCAACAACACCCACATCACATAAACCACCACCTAGAAAACTACCAACTACACCATGCCAGCCTGCACCACCTACACCATGATCACATACACAACCACAACTTATACCACCACCACCTAGACTACAAACTACACCAGCTACGCCTACAACACCAACAGCTACGCTTACACCACCAGCAGCTACACCACCTACACCTCCACCGTCCACCTATACCCCATCACCTACACCACCACTACTACCTACACTCCCATCACTTAAGCCCCCACCACTTACACCACTCCCACCTGCACCGCCTACATCACCACCACTTTTACCACCGGCATCTACACCACCTGCTCCTACATCACCACCACATACACTACTTATACAACCACCACTCAAAGTTATCCCGGGAGTATTTTGTTTTGGCAATAATATTATAACTATTAGGCCGATACTAAGAAAATATGAGACCCTTGGGTTGTTTTACATTCTCTTTCAAATGATACGATATATTTGCAAAAGTCCTCCTTAGGTTAGCCGTGGAAATATGTGGCAATAACATCAGAATTATTTGGCCGATTCTAACGAAATTTGAAACTCCTATGTTGTTTTATATTCTCTTTCAAATGATATATTTAATTACCAAAGTCCTCCCAAGACTATCCTGCGAATTATTTGGCAATTACTTTATAACTATTCAGCCGATACTAACGAAATTTGAAATCTCTATATTGTCTTACATTCTCTTTCGAATGATATAATCGCCAAGGTCCTCCCAAGGGTAGCCGTGAAATATTAAAAGTTTGAAGGTCGTAAGGTCATAAATCAGTATAAGTGAGAGCACGCGACTTTTCTTTAGCAGACCTTTTTTACGGTTTCTTTACATGTACGGATATTTTCTATTTATATGATACAGATATCTTTCTTATTTCTTTAAATAAATTATTCTTATAAGTTTACATGCAGCAATATTTGACTAAATGGTAATTTTATTTGGGCGGTGAAGGAAATATATTCGGCCAGAGGATCTTACAAAAATACGTTACATCTGCGAAGAAAAGTAAAGTTGTTCCTAAGAGGAATCTAGATACAAGTTTCATAAACTGTACTTAACATGCTTATTTGGGTATAAAACTAGGTGTCCATGATAAAGCGTTGGCGCCACACATGGTATGCAAGACATGCATCCAGTATCTGCGACATTGGACAAAGGACAAAAAAGTTGTCTGAAGTTTGGAATTCCCATGTTTTGGAGCGAAAGCGATAAACTATGGCACTGAGTGATTTTCCTAAGCTATTGATTTGACTGCGATCAACAGAAAGATCGGGAGCAGGGGCCAGTATCCCGACCTTTAATCATCATGTCATTCTGTTCCTCATTTTGTTGAGATTCCAGTAACTGTAATTGGAAAAGTTCCTGACATTAATTACGAAGATTTCACCAGTGTTGAAATAATGAAGTAGTAGTTATTGACGATGATGCTCCATATACATTTTCCCTTAGGAGCTAACTGATCTAGTTGGCAATCTCAGCTTATCAAATTCATCTGACGAACTGGTAGAGTCCTGATTAAAGGAAAAATTCTTCTCTCACAGTAATCTCATCATCTTTTACCTCAAAAGACATCAATAATACGTCTGCTGTTTTAAGAAGAGGAGTCGGTGTACTCTATAGATATTTTCCAGATTCTACACAAGGTTGGAATGCAACAGAAGCAAATGGAAAATTGGAGACTGTTCAATGTCTGCAGCTAGCGATCGCTGAAATGTATTCGGCTGCAAAACTGCAACCAGTTTGCCACTGTACCCCTCGTTCACTCGACTACACTGAGGGAGAAGTATGAAGCAGTGAAGTACTTGCTGGAGAAAATTTGTTATGATTAGACTGATATTGATTTGTGGTGACCTGATGATATTGAACTTTTTTGTTGACACAACAGTCCTAGTTCACTAAACACCCATGTTTTCTGTAACTATAGGATAATAGGGAAAGAACTCAACAAAGGACATAACTGTACGGGAGGAATTGATACCTTACTGAGCAAGGAAGCTCATAAACAACCCACTGTTAGGCAGAAACAGGATATTCTCCCCACTGCTGCACATCAAGCTTGGCTTGATAAAACAGATCACCAAACCTCTGGACAAGGATCGTGGCTGCTTCACTTACATTTACCACGCTAATTCAGAAATGACTATAGAGAAGTTGAAAGCGGACATCTTTGACGCTCGTCAACTCTGTCAGCTCTCAGGGAATCATAGTTAAAAATTTCAATGAACGAAATACAAACAGAAAGCTTGAAAGACATTTTTTTCTAGCATGAAGAACTTTTTGGCAAAGGAAAGACCAGAAACTACACAGGGCCTGCAACCAATATGCTGACTGACTTCATAAATCTTGGATGCAACATGAGCATCGAAAGGCATTACTTATTTTCACATATGGATCGGCTTCATGAGAACCTATGATCAATAAGTGACGAAAAAGGGGAGAGATTCCATAAGGACCTGAAAGAGATGGAGACCTAGCATCAGGGACGCTGAGATGCAGTCATGATGGCTGATTACTCTTGGACACTAAAGACAGATATCCCTACCGCTGAGCATGCTTGGTGTTTGAAGAAACAGAATTTCATGCCATTAATTCTAAACATTGATGACCTAATATCTAATTTACATATACTTTCGTTTATCACTGTCTACTATTCAATGTAGAGTAATAAACTTTTGTTAAATTTTATCAATTAATCGTGTTAGACAACGCTTTTTCCACAGCAAAAACCTATTTCGGATGAGAAATATTAACAAAATCAACCGAAAATGTTACAAAAATTACCATCAATTTAGTTATGACCAGATTAGTTTAACAAGCGACTTAGCTCAAAAGACTGACCTGGTCAGAGAAAACATATATCATTTATGGATTCAGCGATGCAAAATTGTAGGAAATGAGTCGAAAAAGTTTTGTTTTCTACCCGATTGTAATCATATTTATTTCTGAACTTGACAATTCTAATTCATTTCTTTTTAAAAATATTCAAAATATTCGATAATCATATTTATTTTTTTTATGAAATTTCCCTTTTTGTTTGAAAAGATGGCAAAATTAAAATATACTCTGAAGCTAAAACAATATCCACACTTTTGGCTATCACTATATCCATATCCCGAATAATGCATTTGGTCAATTTATACATACAAACTATTTTTAAATAAAATAAATCCAGAAAAATTCTCGAGTTGAGATATAGAGTGTAATGGAGTATTCATTAAATTATAAAGACGGCACAATTTTTCAAAGACGCTATACACGAATTCCTAAGGAAAATATTTACATAATCACAAAGGCAGTATTAACAAATTTATAGTTACCACGAATATATAATGTCACTATTCAATAAATTATAAGAAAATTATTGACAAATTTATGAGATTACTATTCAAAAATGAATAAAAACACTATTTACACATTTATAAAGACAATATTCACAATTTTTTCCCGGCGATGAGATCAGTTAGAAGCTTTCCGTTAGACATGTTACCATTACTGCTGCTGTGCTGGTGTGATTCTGTTAAGAAATTTGTTTTTACTTTTTCCAATTCCCCATGAAGTTGGAAAAACTTGAATCCATTTTGGTTTTCAATCAATGCAAATTCAGTTTCTTAAGTCCCTTCCAAAGGCTCAGTATCGATAGCTAAGTATCATTACTATCAAATTGTAGCCTACATAATCTTCCTCACAATCTTTTAAAATTGAGAGTTCAGAGCAGATAAAAAAAGAAAAATAGACATGGAAAATTCAAGTAAAGACAAGACACAGATAGAAAAGAAGAATAAAACGCGCTATTAAAATATTAGGTTCAAGAGTGTACACCTTTCTTAGTTAACTTCTTTTTTATTTAGTCTTAATATTAAATCTCCATATCTCCCATTAGAGGTTTACATTCTCTTTTAGATATTTTGTCCGATAAATTCTTTGGCACGGTAAAAAAATATGGATAACTCCACCCATGGCAACCCATCTTCACCCTAAAGCTTGTGACCATCTATAAACTGCAAATCTATAGGCTAACCTGTTGTTAAACTTCGATTTATGTCAAGAGCAAGGTCTTCCTGCTACACCAGGATGTATATTTCTTAATCCTGTATTTTTTTCTTCTCTCTATCATGAATATCAATTCTTCTTATTTGCCTCTTCACCTAAATCTTACTTTTTATTTTCAAGAATAGAGATAATTATAATAATGATGAAGAAGATTTCTAGGAGTTAGTAAAGGAAGAAAGAATTTCTCTCATTAAGTTATAAAAAAAATCTTATATTCATTAGCACACACCTGGTTAATATGAGGTTTGGGAAGTTAATTGTTGTCAATTCGTTTGAAGAGAAGTTTCCAATTTCAATTAAAGCGTGAGAATACCTCCTTCAGCTTTACTATGTCATAAATCCCCACATATTCCGTTCCTATGGGGGGCAAAAGGGGTGCTTTAGATTCATTTACTATTGCCGGTGACGAATTTTCGCTTAAAGGCTTGTCGAGAGAATCGAATCTAATTAAAAGGGAATTAAGAAGAGCCTTGTTAATGGGAACGGAGGAGGGCCAATTATATCTTAGATTCAGTCCACTGATTTGTGCAGAACCATTTAATTCGGGGGGTAATACGGATGCAATTTGACCACATTACGGGAGTAGTCATTATCAGTGACATTATCAACAGTAATATTATTATCATTATTACTATTATACTAGTATAATATTATTATACTATTATTTCAAGAAATAGATAATAGTAACTGATGATTTGTTTTCTTTAGGGCTGACGATTTTTCAGAACACCACCCTAAACGAAAGGATGGCTCGACCCAAGAGGGGGATTTTCAAGGCACTATGAAATGCAAAAAGAATGAGAGAGGGGTGTATTTGGTTACTCGTGTGAGAAAGTGTATTCCCTCCCTCTTGAGAGGAAAAATCTAAAATGGGAGGAATAATTCTGTGTAAAAGCTTTAATATAAAATTTTTTGAATGAGTAAAGAGCCTAGGTTATAGATAAGATAATTTAATGGTAATGAGAGAATAAGGCCTGGTTCGTAAATCTGGCGCAACAAGAGTGAACCAAAATGGTAAATAAGTTGTGTTTTTTTGTAGTGACAATCTTATGTTTATCGAAGTTACTTACTTCAAACACAGGAAATATACATACGGGTCACCCCCAAGAAAGTTTCTTCATACACTTTTTGAGATATATCCTTCATTTATTCACTAATCACCCTTACTTTGCAGGACATGACAGAAGCAACACCTATGAACACAACTAGATCTCAATGGGAGCTCCAGCAAAGAATAAACTGTGTCAAGCACTACTAAAGATAGGCTCGTTCAAAAAGTGCAGGACACTTCCATGCATTTGTTCGAATGTAAAAAAGCACCCGCCAAGAGTAGAATTGTTCAGAACTGGGTGGACCACTTCATGAGCTATAAGACAGTGAAGAACCTCAATGCATCTAGTGACAACCATCTAAGCTATTTAGGACGCCACAGGAAGCGTACAACTGAGCTGGTCTAGAGCCTGAAAGAGTCAGTTCAGTAGAGTCCAAAACGCTCTTTGCGCAAGCGAAGTCATTCCTTCGATATATCCCGTGAGTATTGCAGGAGAGTATAACAATGAATGTAAAGGCCTACCCATACAGAAGAAAGACGAAGCAAACCCTTACAGCCTGAGACAAGGAACAGAGAAAGGATATGGCATTCAATATAATGGAGAAGTTTCAGGAGATCCCCAACTTTCCTTAACATTCATTGGACCTCAGATATAGCTTACTACCATCTTGAAAGAAAAGTAAACAAGAAGAGATATGTCTTCTGAGGAAGCTCCAGACCAAATGAGGTAGCTACAAAGCCCCTAGACTCTCCTAACTGCACGGTATGGACTGTAATCTCAACCAGAGGCATCATCGGACCATTCTTCTTCAAGGAATCTGATTCGACAGGGACAGTCACCAAGGAGCGGTATGTAGAGGTCCTCAAAACCTTCAAGAGGGAGCTGTAGACCATGTACCCATCGTTTATGGGCAAGTTCTGGTTGCAGCAAGATGAAACAGCAAGCTCTCATACCTTAAACTTGTCCCGTGATTGGCTGAAAGAGAACTTTGGTGGCCGTGTGATCAGTCTCAAGACTAATTTTGATTGGGCACCTCACAGCCCAGAACTTATCCCCACCAGATTTATTTCTCTGCAGCTATCTTAAAGACAGAGTGTACTCATGGAGATCCAGAACCATCACGGAACTCAAAGAGGCCATCAGGGAGGAAATCAAAGCTATTAATCGGTCAGTTTGTAAAGATCTTATGGACAAGTTTGTGCTGCGCCTAAAGAAATGCACAGAGCTAAATGTAGGTCATCTCGAACCCGTGCTCTAGAGTAAGTTTCAAATTCCAAAGACTTTTATAATTTGATATTGTTTTAAACACAATAAACTAGTTATCACCACGGTTTCATTCAATCTTTGCAGAAAATTGAGAAATGAGGCGTATCGAAAATTGGTCCCGGCTTTTTGGGGTCATCCTGTATGAATATATTTAGGGTAAGCAAGTGAGCAGAAAAGTAGAAGTAAGATTAATTGGTCTTTGTGCCAAGAATAATCCAAAAGCAGAGTGTGATGTGAAAGTTGTAACAATAGTTAAGAAGGGCATGGCATACAACATAATTATCTGGTATAAATTTTGACGTGCGGATTGTGTGGCAACCGTGCGATAGAAAGAAAATTATGATTTAATTAAATGAAAACTAGTTACTTTTATCTTATAATTCGCTATCTTATTAATCGTTGGATAATTTCCTCATCTTTTCTTAAGGTTTTCTGAAACATTCTTTCGGAGGAATTTGGATGGAAGAATATTAGTTTATATTTTTGGCTCGAATCACGAGGAGTTGCCGTAGCCAGCGCCTGCTTGCAAGTCTATGATGGCGAGACCTGTCAACCTAACGACATTCCTGGTCTATTTATTTTGTCAGTCCAGAGAGGCAGATTGTTGTTATTCTCAAAACGCTCTGTTGCCACTATCCTTCACGCTAAGTGCCAACCTTAAAATTAACCTCTAAGAAAGAGCTTAATCCACGCAAACTGCAAGCACCTTGATTTGAGCCAACCAAGAACAATTCTCTCTGTAGACCTTCGCAATAAATATAAATTTTGATCGTGTTTACTTAAACAACCGCTCCATCATTGGTGACCCCGTGAACCGCTCCAGAATGTTTAAATAGGCCGGGTTGAATCCTCTATATTTTCAACAGTTATTTTTTGTTTAATAACAAAAGGATGTTGACGTGTAAATAATATGCTCGTGATAAATCGAGAAGAAAAGTAAAAACGGAGGAAATTAAGTAAGAAAAAATATTGACATGTTTACAGGAATATTAAGTTCATGGTGTGCATTTAGTTTTGTTATTACTTATTTTACATAAGTGGAAGAAATGCAGTTATAGAAGCATTTGTCGAATGGAAGATCAAAGTTGTGGCGAATGTAAAAAGAAAATGCAAAGGAGAATTTGGAAAGTAATATTATATGGATGTCGATAATCGTTTTGGGGCGAAATATCTGAAATTTGATAATTCTTTATAATATATATATATAAAATATATATATGCTTATTTTAATTTAGATATCCCTCTCCATAGTATGAGAGGTGCTAGAGTAAGGTTAATAAAATTTTAATTAACTTTACAGCATTTGAAAATTTACCATTTTGGAAAACATTATCAAATAACAGCCAATAAAAATATGAAAATTGGAATTAAAGTTCAAAGAAATTCTAGCTAAAAATCTACAGCATGGTTCTTTATAGAGATCAAGAAGATAAAGTGAATAAATAGGATAATATTACAAGCTATTGTAATAAAGTCGTTTTTAACTATAATTATTTGCAGGATGGCACATTAGCGTAAAAATGTCTTAAAACATAACAAAAATTACAAATGGAATTGTTGAGATATTTGACTTGAGAAAAGTTAAGAAATGGTATCATTAAATAGAGAATTAGCTCTCAGAAGAAATAAGGTAATACGTCGGATAAAAAGGAATGTATTTAAATGTTAGGGGTGATGAAAGTCTAATTGTAAGCAATTACAGCCGTCAAAAGTAAAGACTTACATTAATTATCTAAGTAGTCTCCTCTAGTGGCTATTCGGGAGATGAAACTTATATACACTTTAATTATCTTTAATTTTAATACACCTCTGGGGTTTCCAAAGGTTGTGGCTGATCTACTTTAGTTGCTTTCTGTTATGAAAAAATAATGAAATTACATCTGTCAGTCTTTCCCACAAATATTTATGTATAAATAATATTTTCATCCAATATAATAATTTACTTTGCTGTTTCAACTCTTTTCTTTCCATTTTTAATCTCTTCAATGAATGCTTTTACATTTCTTGATGATCTCTACCTCTTTGTGTTATGCGGAATCAATGTCTTTGACCATAAAGGGAATTAAAATTGCCTTGAAGGAATGAGTGGGGGTCTATCTCTTGGTCCGAAGAAGAGAATAACCTCATTTGGACAGAATGGTTGGCCGCTGAACCTTGAAGGATTTATATTTGTTTGACGATAGAGTGGATTATTTTTCTTGCCGGAATCAAAACCAAATCGTCGTAAATTGGATTTTAAATTTTCCCCTCGTATGCAATTCGTATTCTTTGCTCTTTTATCCATATTTACGGAATAAAGAAATGAGGTAGGTAAAAAGCATTGATTCGATTCACTTTCGGAAATAACCCAATATATTTGGAATAAATGATGACAAGAAATGAGCTCTATGAATAAATAAAATCATCCCTTGAAAGAAGGGAAAGAGACAACTGGAAAACATATGTCGGTTGAAGAGGACAAGAATGACAACAAATACGCTATGATAAGGTATAGCACTAGTGGTAAAAAGACGATCAATGTTGATGTCTGGGAAAGAAGGTTTGGAAAGGATAAGATTTAAAATTGTGAAGTATGTATTAGTACGTGAAAGTAAGATGCGAAAAACAACAAAGGCATTTCCGCCTGAAATATTGTTAGGAATTTTTTTTTTAATGTGATCAAGAGGAAATGGAAATATATGGATTGTATATAGGCCCATATGTCAAAAGAGGAGAATACTTAGGGTTGACTAGAAAAGATAGGTGTTCAAGTGTTCAGAGCCTAGCTATGCTGCAGAACTTTGCCAGAACTCTCTGTCTCAGTTAGAGGAGGATGGGAATGTATTCCGAGAGATCTGATTGAAATAACTAGCAGATAACAGAGCTAACATCTCGAGAAAAACAAGAAATATGGAAAGACATATAATAAATGATAAAGGGGAAATATAAAGAGTTGGATGAAAAATTCGAGGTATGAGGTCATCCCATATCTAATTTCGGAAATTTGATGTCAATAAAGTGGCCGGAATCGATCTAAATTGTAATCCTACGGTTGATAAACAAGTAATCAAACTAAAAGCCAACATTTTAACCATTTACCGCCATATGCAATACCTTGACAAGGTGCCAAACCTAGGAAATGCGTTCACTATTATTTTCATGAACAACATCGGCAAAGCAACACTAAACATCAACAGTCCTTTCCATTTTCGTTAACGCATTGCGTCATTCCTCGGCACATTAGTGAATGGAGATAAATAATGGATATTCTACAGGAGTGGAAAGCGAAATTTAATGGAAGCAGCAAGGCCAAAGAACAACTCAGAAGGGACTTCTACCCAAGGAATGTTGGATGTTCAGTGGAATTGACATGGTATGGTCCGCTTTGAGTTATAAGAGATAGACAAATTATTACAACAAACATCTTTATAAAGTAGTTTAAACAAGAATAAATACATTTGTGATCATTTGCAAAGGCCAGAGCTTAAATCATTATAATGCACGGCATGGTCGAACAAAACAGACAACAGTAAAGATTAAAGACCTCTGGCGGGAAAAGGTCATACACCCTTCCAATTCAACAGGCCCTGGTTAATCTGATTCTAACTCTTTCACAGTTTGCAGTTTCCTATTTATTGAATGATCCTTTCTACACTCGAAGAGATGCAAATTACGCTATCTACATACTTTTCTGCCAAACTTAATGGTTGTATATAATAGATACTTGTAAGTTTTAGAACCGATGGAAAAATATCATTGATAGTGGTAGGGATTAAGTTAATCAATAAATCCTATCAAGACATGAAATATAGGTATCAAATTACTTACCCAAAATTCCAACATCACTTAAAAGATGATCTCTTAGGGATGATTTCGTTGTTTTGGTACAGTTATATTTACGATATTTCACATCTCCTGATAACCCTCTCTAGGAATAGACAGTCAATTTAATCTGGTATCCAAAACTAGAGTCCTTGCCACATATGGGGCGCATATAACTTGAGCTCAAAGTCCATAAAAAAACAGCGTCCCCAAAAATGTTTGAGAAGGACTGAAGTCAAACTTAAGGGAAAGGTAAAATGCGAGAATCAGAGATACAAAATAAGACATGAAAACAAACAAAAATACGAGAACTCATTGACTCTGATATTATAGTCTTTCAAGTAACTTCATTATAATGTTATAAACAGAAAGTTGTTTCTTAGCGGTAAAACATCATTCGTTTGATATTTAACTCAGTAAATAAGAAATGAAAATATGGACTCAGCCTGCGCAAGGCAATTTTTGTACTCGATCAAATTTCCGCTCTTTTCAAATAGGTTATTTGGCCAAAAGAGGAAATAAGATGGAAGCGGTGGTTACTAAATTTTACTGTCAAGATCCGTGTGGAATGGGCCGTGACATTTGAAATGCGTTTTTTTTTAATAGGAAATCGATGGATCCGGTATAAGATGTTTCTATTTCAAAGGAATTATTAAGAAGGCTATTCAGACACTCCGGGTTTTTATATCCCTTTGCACTTATTTTTTATATGCCTATGATATAGCAAATTTATTTTCCTTGTGGGAGTGTTCGTGTTTATGACAGACGGCAAAATTTTATGCAGGGACTTTAAAAAAATGGCTGGTAAAAAATTATTACTCCTCTCTGCATTTTGGCGTCAGTTGTAGCTTATAAGTACCTTCTGCAATGTGTATAATTTACATATATGGTTTAACACTGAATATGTACCATTTGCGGAAGTGTTAAAAGTGAAACTCTCTTCCTAAATTAGAGAGATTACAGGATTAAAACAAAAATTGTCTTTCTGCATTGTTTTCCATGATTTTGAACTCCTCATTTCTCCTCGGTAGATCCTCAACTTCGCTTTTAGGTCTTTGTTTTCTAGTTACTTATAATACGCTATATCCACCTTAGTATTTAGCATTCTTGAGCTTTAGTCTTGTAGTTCTAGTCATTATTAAGTCACTCATACCTATTTGTAGGTATATCTGGCACTTAGGTGACATATGTCTAGACACGGTAGCTCATACTCTGGCAGGATCCTTTTGTTCTTTACCGTAACAAATATGGATGTATTCATGAGCTTGTGACAGTTGAATTTTAAACACAGGTCTAGGAATGTTTCCTCCAACATGCCTCGACCACATCGGAAAGAAACACGTTTCGTAAGGCTTTTGAGGAATCGCAGTCTCAACTGACTTAAGGCCTGTTATGCTTCAAATGAGAAAATTTCGAGCCGCTTTTGATCAAATGGACAAAAGTAGACCTTTTATTTTCAATAAGATCAATGAAAAGCACGAATTTTTAAAATCTTCATGATATGCCTAACACTGGTCTGCGTTAAAAATGTATCTCAGGTTTTCTGTAGTGTTTCTTAATAAAATTGAACTCCTAAATCCGAATCTGTCATCCGTTTTTCTCTATCACCTCCAGTTTTTGCGATACAGGGGGTGATAATAATTTTATAGTTTATATATCTCCTATATTACCTCAAATTTCAATAGTTTTTGCACTGCTCTATTCGCAGTTAATTTTGTGTACATTTTAAGTAATTATGCAAATAGGTTTATATTTTGAAGGTTAAAAATTGCTTAGCATTATAATAATAAGAATAATAATAATAGTGGTTAAGTTAAAAATGAACAGAAAATGTAAGAATAGCTCCAACAGATTTTGCTATGTTTGCGGCAAAGTACAATGTCTCCTGTAATTAAATCTTTGTATCATGCCTATTTTGGAGTAAGGCTAAGAGATCAAGATAAAAGTTTTGCACCACATATCTGCTGCAAGAGATGCTACATAAGTTTAAGACGCTGGAGTCAGGGCGAACAGAAGTCCCTCTCTTTTGGTGTTCCCATGGTGTGGAGAGATGGCAAGGACCACACTACAGACTGCTATTTTTGTATGACAAATCTTAAAGGTGAGCATTGTATCAAGTATTTAAGCTTTCTGTATTATACTGGCTTCTGAAAATGTCATTATTATGCAAAGACTTAGCATAAAATTAAAAACTAACATTGTTCACTTCAGCATGAACATATCCTTTACTAAACATTTATGTACTATCTGCAACTCCAAATCAATTCCTTTATGTAATATGCAATTATATTTTCCACAGGTATAAATAAGAAGAATAAACATAGTGAGGCATATCCGGATGTTCCTTCTGCCATCAAACCCCTGCCCCATGGCCCAGGAATTCCTATACCTTCTCCCCCTGAACATATAGAGGTACATGAAGAGATTAATATGGAAGTTGACCAAGATTATGACACATATGAGTCTTCTTAGGTTTCCACACATGATATGGTCGCAAGACCATTCACTCAAGTTCAGTTAAATGACCTAACCAGGGTCTGGGGGTTTCAAAGGCGAATACACAACTTCTTGGCTCTCGACTTCATGAAAGTAATCTTCTGGCTTAAGAAACAACATTTAGGGGGGTACAGAAATAGAGAACAAGAGTTTCGAAGCTATTTTTTACAGCATTCTTCCAACTCTTTAGTATACTGCGCCAATATTAAAGGACTTGTTGAGGCCCTTTGAATTTCCTACAACCCATTAGAATGGAGACTGTTCATAGATTCCTCCAGTAGAAGTTTAAAAGCTGTGTTACTGAATATTAGTAACAAGATAGCCTCCGTTCTTATAGGCCATTCAATCCAACTTACTGAAAGTTATGAAAATATGAAAAAAATGCTGGATGCAATAAATTACTCTAGCTATAAGTGGAGGATATGTGGTGACTTAAAGGTAAGATCATTTTACACTTGGCATTTCTAAGCTTTTTGATATTGACATTTTCATTTTTAATTGTTAATACTTGTATACACCTTTTGGTCAACTTACATTTTACAAGAATGCAAATCTGGAAATCATGAGTCATTTTTTAGTTATATTTTTTTGTTGAAGTGTGTCCCTATAGGTTAATGCATCCTATTGGGTTAATGGGGAACTTATCCTAATTGAGAAGGTATACAACACAACTCAATAAACTCAAAATAAGATGTAAATATATCCAATTAGTTCCAATACGATGATTTAATGCGTCGGCATACAGGATTTTTCAGTACATATTCATATTCTTATTGTTTTAAGAAATATTACTTTGAATTTGTTTTTAGAAATATTACACTGAATTTACATACCGTGCTAAATTTTTTTCAGGTAGTCTCTTACGCTTGGGACGCAAACAGGCTACACGAAGCATCCCTGTTTCCTATGTTTATGGGACAGTCGTGCAGATAGTATGCACTATGAGAAGAAGTTTTGGCCTCCACGAGAAGTATTTAGAATTAGATCAAACAATGTGATAGCTGAACCTTTAGTGCCTCTACAAAAATACTCCTTCCTCCACTGCATATAAAGCTTGGCATAATAAAAAATTATGTCTAAACCCTTAATAAAGTAGGCCAAGCTTTTAAATTTCTTCTTCAAAAATTTCCACAAATCAGTGACGCTAAGCTCCATGGGGGAATTTTTGATGGACTTCAAATCAGGAACTTGATCAGCAATTTGATGCATAAATGAAGGACATAGAAAAAGATGCCTGGAAAGTTTTCAAAGCTCTAGTTAACAATTTTCTAGGCAATAAAAGAAGCCTAGAAGAATATGTTGCCCTGGTCAATCAGCTCTTAACAAGTTTAAAACATTTGAGAGCTCGAATGTCTATAAAGATACACTTTTTACAGTCCCATCTGGATTATTTTCCCGACAACTGCAGGGATTACAGTAAAGAACAGGGGCAAAGATTCTACCAGGACATAAAAACAATGGAATCCAGGTACCAGTGTAAATGGAACGAAAACATGCTTGCTGACTACTGTTGGTGTTTGAAGCGTGATGCACCAGATGACAGGCACAAACGAAAATCGTCAAGAGCGTCTGTTCTTCGAAATTATAATTATTTTCTTTATTATGTTGCATTCTTTTATTTTTTGTTTATTAAAAGAATTATAGTTTACATACGTGTATTCCTGTTTATATGATATAACAGTAATAATGCATTATTATATAAAGAAAGTTTTGTAAAAAAAAAATTCAGAAAAAATGAGGTAATCTCAATGAAAATGGTGTATGCTGTACTGAGAAAATCTGACCTGATTGAACAAATATACATTCATTTTTGAGCTCAGTAGGTTGGATTCATTAAGAAACCACAAAGAAATCCTGGGGAACATAAAAAATTTTTTCAAACGCAGGCCTGTGTAATAATTGTATATCTAAGAACATAGGAAAACAAGTAATTTGGCAAAGGCTAATTAATATCCTATACCAGGAAGCTCCTTTTCCTATCACCAAGTTCAGCCCCACCTACCATTTTCATCAATAAACCCCCAGGGAATGTTTCTATCACATGACTACTGAACCTATTTCATTCATCAACCATTCTGAACTAACAAAGATACCAGGTCATTTTTGCATTATGACCTTGTAATTAAACAGCGGACTGTACCTACTTACACTAAGTACATTAAACTTAATATATTAAATTGTATTTTTCACTTCCACGAATATTGGAATAGTTTGGTTAATTCGTCTTACAATATCTCGATATGAGAGTCAGTCATTTTAATCTTGTCATCACCAATATTGGATAGGTCGGTACATATGTATAGCAATGTCGATCTCATTAATATAAATCATGAACAGCAACAACCCCCACTGGTAACATTTCCCAACTGACGTATAATCCAATCTATGTTAACTCTTTGTTGTCTGTCTCTCATCTAATGGAGAGCTGCTTATAGCTCTATCTTTATATGACAGAATTCATGTTTGAATTTAGTTTGTAGTGTTTAAAATGACAGAACAATTTTTGTTCACTTAAATGTTAAATGGTTATAGAGCGTGCCTTAAAATATTTTTAATTATAAAACTTTTATATATCATTTGCTCATAACTAGAAAGAACAATTATTTAGGACTTCATGCCCTTTCTATAGCCACTGTCAATCAAACATAGTTCTTCTTATTTATACATAGTGCTTTGTAGCTTATATCGAAGTAAGGTAACCTATAAAATGTAACTTATAATCCTAGTTGAGATATTTTGGCCTCTTTAATAATAGTGGTTCCTAGATGCATTCAAAACAAACAATTTAACAAATTGCTTTCTCTCTGAAATCGGGCGTGCACACACTTTTTGTGATATATTCTTCATTGATTCACTAATCATCCGTACTTTGCAGGAAATGACAGAAGCAACGCCTGTGAACACAACTAGATTTCAATGGGAGCTCCAGCAAAGAATATACTTCGACAAACAAAACTAAAGACGGGCTCGTTCATGAAAGTGCAGGACACTTTCGTGCATCAGTTCGAATGTTAAACAGCTCACTCCAAGAGCAGAATTGAGGACTGGGTGCACCACTTAGAGAACTATGAGACAGTGAAGAACCTCATTGCAGTCAGTGAGAACCGTCCAAGCCATTCAGGATGCCCCACGAAACCTACAGCTGAGCTGTACGAGGGAGTAAGAGAGTCAAAAACGCTCTATGCGCAAGCGAAGTCATTCCCTCGGTATATCTTGTGAGACTTAAAGGAGAGTGCTAGTAATGGATGCAAAGGCCTACACATACAGGATACAGAGGAAGCAGACCCTTCCAGCCTCACAAAAAAAGCAGAGAAAGGCTATGGCAGTCAAGATACTGGAGAAGATTCAGGCGACCCCAAGTTTCCTTAACCTTCTTTGGACCTCATGTGAAGCTCACTTCCATCTTGAAAGAAAGGTAAACTCGGAAATAAATGTCTTCTGGGGGATCTCAAGACCAAATGAGGTAGCCATAAAGCTCCAACACTCCCCTAAGTGCCTGGTATGGACTGCAATCTAAGCCAGAGGCATCATTGGACCATTCTTCTTCGAGGAATCTGGCGCGACAGTGACAGTCACCGATGAGCGGAATGTTGAGGTCCTCAAAACCTTCAAGATGGAGCTGCAGACGAGTTCCCGTCGCTTATGGGAAAGTTCTGGTTCTAGAAACAAGGAACAAGATCACACCTCAAACCTGTCCCGAAGTTGGCTACAAGAGAACTTTAGTGGCTGTGTGATCAGTCTCAAGACTGATTTTGTAGTGGGCACCATACAACCCAGACCTTAGCCCCCCACTCCCCTACAAGATTTCCTTCTCTGGAGCAACTTTAAAGACAGAGTCTACGCATAGAGACCCAGGACCATCACGGAACTCATCAGCGAGGAGATCAGAGCCATTAGTCAGTCGGTTTGTAAGGATGTCATGGACAACTTTGTGCTGTGCTTCAAGAAATGCACATAGCTAAATGCAGGTCATCTCGAACACGCGCTCTAGAATAAAAAAAAGTCTAAAGATTCTCATGTTTTGATTTATGTTTTAAACACAATAAACTAGTTATCACCAAAGTTTCATTCAATCCTTGCAGAAAATTGAGAAATGAGGCCAATCGAAATTTGGGGCCCGTTTTTTGGTAGTCACCCTGTATTGCCTTGAACAGTTTGAGGAAACAATAAATAAAATTAATCCTCATTTTTATTCATTTATTTTTTTCAGAGCTACCCTGTAGTTGCAGAAAATTATGAAGGCCGAGCCTTGTTAGTTCCAGTTATTTGTGGAACGGTAATAAATTAAATTTACGCAAACTCGTGCAGTTGGCATATGTAGTAGCGTATCGCGATTTGAATCCTATGGCAAAGCATGGTGCCTTCCTTCTAAGATCAACAAACAACACTCAACTCTTTTCTATTTTTGTCTGCTACGCCCCTCTCCTGAGGCAAATTATCTCTTTAGTTAAGTGCTGTTAGTGTAAAGCAATAAATGTTATTTTAGATCCGCTAGAAACGGGTGACTAAAAACTGATCTTCCTTTCTGGTGACGAGGGCATCCTCTAGGGTGCTATATAAGCGTGTGGTGTCATTTATTGCTTTTCACTAACCGCACTCCTTACCATATTTTATCATCTCTTAAATACAATTGAATGTATGATTTCCTAAGCAAATTCGATGGTTGTATGTTAGCAAATAGCTCTCAGGAATGGAATAATGGTAGATTCTTATGTCGTGCATGTAGAGAAATATTAATGTTTTCTAAAGAGAGGCAAAGGAATTAGATACGTAATCCTTGAACACTGAAACAGTGATATTTATGATGTTGTTTACCACCACGAAAATCTTAATATATTATTTAATGTTACCGACAATTTTAGTGGCCTAAAGTGTTCCCACCTGTAGTAATGGGCTTTAAACCGAGTGAATTAAATGAATAATTATGTTAGTTAGAATGCCATAATGACTATGAAAATGGCAGTTGGAATATGCTCATCTAGACTTTACGATTGCGTTGGAATTACAAGCATACATTACGAAACGCCATTAAATTCACAACTCACAGTTGGAATATATGAATATTTATTTGGAATTATTCTATTTTTATTAACCAAAGACCGTGAAAGATTTGTTTTTCTGCCTCGTCACCTCATTCATTTAAGTTATTTATTATATCGAAAATAATTTCATTTAGGAATTTGGCTACGCCTAAAATGAGTTATGCTTTCATATGAATATTTACGCGGCTCGGCGCTTTTCAAACCCTCTCAGAATTCAGTTTCAATTTAAGAGGTGGAATATTTTATTGATGGTTATAGGAGATTGTGTTCAAATCTAATGCTCATCGTTCGCATGGAATGTAAATAAATAAGTAGCAAATTTGTGAAACCAACATTTTTACTATAAATAAGTTGAAGTTATGAAAGTTTATATGTATGTGATATAAAAGCATAGCAAGAATAGTCCACTGAGAAAATAAGAGATATCCCTACTAATTATTTTTTCCGAAAATTTTCCACAGAAAATCTTAAATTATTTTCTTGAAGAAATACTCTTATATAATTATATATAATCAAATGGAAAGGATAAGATATAATACAAAGCCAAAAAATATTAAACCTTCACACAACGTTATCACATGCATAAAGCTTTAAGAGAATTCTCTCTTTAATACTAGGCAAGTTGCATCAAACTAACAGTCTCTCATCTTAACCTTTCCATTGACTCTGAATCAGCCCAGGATCAGATGAAGTTATTGGGTTATCATCCTTTTAATATTCATGCATATTTTAGCTTTAGAAGAAAGAAGAAAGCAAAATGATTTATAATTTATTATTTCACACTTGTTTCATCATGACTTCAAGATTTCTTTAAATTTTGCATAGTGTACTAACATACAACTCGTACCCTAATAGATCAGGGTGCCCATGACCCAAACAGGATTGCAAACAGCTTAAAAATAATTAAATATATCTACTTAGGAAAGCCAACTAACTATATTGACCTGCATTACTTTTCCGGATTTAGGGAAATGTTAGGGAATTCAGAGATCGGCAAGTACCATTGTTTATGTATAGCGTTGACAGTTTATGCTGGATACAATAGTATGAGTTGTTTTTTTGTTTGTTTTTTCTGAGGGTTTTTAGAGGGAGAAAAGGTATGGCTAGCGGTTACTCCTCCCCTCTGTACCCCTCCCAGAAGAGGAGGAGGCTAGCGGCCGAATTGCTTAACGTTAAATTTAATCAAAAGTGAACTTTCCCTTAAGCGCGCTCACAGCTCTCCGTTGTAAAAAAAAATCCAAATTCAGTCCGTTTATGAGTTCTGTTATTGCGTTTATATGGGTGGTCTGCCAGCGGAGTTACAATTGCATACTATATTAAGAAGTTAAATATTTTAACTTGAAAGATTCTATTTCCAGAATACAACACATTGTAGAAAAAAAGTTTATTTAGTTTACGTTAGAAAAAATAGAGGTAGCTTTATCTTTTTAGCCGTAACTTATCTACCCCAAAGAATTGAGATCGATCGTATGATTTCTTAATCAAAATTAAATGCATAGTCAGAAACAGAAATGCGACTTATATGCCCCAAACTAAATGCCTCAGCAATACATCCTGTGTTGCTATCCAACCTTCCCTACTAATTTTTAATTGACCCTTTGGAATCTCGGGTTGGTTTTCTATTATTCACATACGGATAAAACTATTTTGAATTTATTTTTTATGTTTCGTAAATAGAAGTTTCATTTTGTCCTTTTGCTTTATTTTCTTCGCTTTTTAGTCGATGGTGATACTATCTTTGTTAGTCGAGTATAGATGCTTCCCTTTGGGGGGGGGGCGCATAAGGTATCATACCCATTTACTAGCTAATTCCCCCCTAACTTTTATTATAATAACCGAAACAATAGTCAATAGCAATAAGGCTTGTAAGATCATTGAACTTTATGCTACCTCTAATCGGGGCTGGATCTGTGTGAGAAAAAGCCTCATTACTATGGGGTGGGCACTCTCCTAGGAGAAAATGTGTAACATATCATAACGTAGGTATAAATGGACTCAAAATTGAATGAAATTTAATACTTCTGCCATGACAGAGAATTCTTAGTTGTTAATTCATGCAGCTCTCCGAAGGAAGCTTTTGTAATAGCATAGTTGTGTCAGCGCACTTGAAAGAATAATTTAGCAATTTCCGCCCTTAGGTTTTCTTAAATGCGATCTATAACGTGTAAAAAGCTCCTACGACCTAATAGAAAAATATTATTAATGCTTCCATTGCCTATAAGCCTGTTACTTGTAGTAGCTTCGTCTGCAAAGTGAGAAATGAAGTAAACTGAAGCTTCGAATTTAGCAACTGGGTAGCAGTATCTTCTTCTTATATTCTGACACCTGCCTCAAAACTCATTGAGTTGTTTGCGTACAGTCAAATAACCAAAGAGACGAACTTCATCTTTGTACTTATCTAGAAGATGAGCTATAACTGATTAAATTTTTGTTAGAACTAAGGATTGTCTCCCCCTTTGGTGGTATGGAGTGGGGGTGGGGTATATAGAAACTCTAAATCAAAAGTAACATCACATGCAGTATGTGTTTTTGCGGCCACCTCTTGAATAACCTGCCAAGTAGCTCTTAATTTTTTGGCCGCATGTTACTCCATCAAGCTTAACAGAAAAGAACGCCAACTCTAGCTTCAGGGCAAAAAGGTTCGACTTGAAGCTGTCGTCCTGTTGGTACAGCAGAAAGACTGTTTCGAACGGCCATGAAACTGAGAAAGAAGTAATTTCCCCTTGCATAGATCACAAACTCGCTTCTATGCGGCATCTTAGTTGTTGCTTCTAAGAGGATTGAGTCTGGTTGGGAGAGACCAGCAAAGAACGAGAGCCCCCCTCCCCCCTACTTGCAAAATATAAAAGTTGCCTGTAACAGGCAACTGACATTAATCTCGAGGCGTTAGCTTTAGATGATTTACAATATCGTTTAAAATGAGGTTTGAGACATAAAACTGCATTTATGCTGCCCTTCTAACAAATTGAAATTTGGAATTTCTATGACTAATGAGGATTCGATAATTAATATAATCCTTACAATGGTAAATAATTTGGGCACTAGAGAAGTGTATTATATGATTGGAGTTTTTTTACATGGTTAAAATATTAGAACCATTGCTTGCTCTACGAATATCTCCAACATGTTCGTACATGCGTTTGTCTAATGACCTCCAGGAGTTTCCCAAATCTTTTACAGACTGCCTGAAGACATCTAAAATGATATTTATTTGCAAATATGGAAGCCTAAAGATCAAGTGATGAACTACAAGCCGATCTCACTTTGCTAGATAAGTGGTAAAATATTCGAAAAGATGCTAAACAACAGGCTGGTGTCCAATCCGTTGTCACAATGACTGAAAAAACTAGCTTTGACGAAAACAAAAGAGCACGTAGACTGCAATCGCCTTAACATACGAGTATGGTGCTAAGGGCTAGTCTTTAGCTGCATGGTGGATGTGGTCTGCCGGGTTTTGAAAAGGCTTTGGACAAGATATGGCTTGATAGACTTACGTACAAGATCTTGAGGCTCGGTTATGCCCCTCATTTCGGAAAAATCCTCCACCGTTTCATTACCAGCATAATTGTACTTATAGCATTCGGGTACCAAATCGCATCATCAATTGACTTGCTATCTGAAGTCTTCCAAGGAAGTGTGTCTGATGTCTGAGTCCCATCCTCTTTACGGTTTATACTAGGGACATTCCAAACCTTCTGCTTCCAGGAATCCTCAAAGTACAGTAGGTGGACGACATCACACAGATAGTGACTCGCCAAACCAAATCTGGAAAATTGTTGTCGAGATCGCATGCAGCTGAGGCCAGAACACCTATATCTAGGCAGAGAAATTAAAGGTCAAGGTGAACTAGACCAAATTGAATGCAGTCGTTTTGGCAGACTGAAGACAGAGTCCACCCACCTGGAGAACTCAAGAGTAAACTATTCCCGAAGCGCGAGTATCCTAGAATTCAGGATCTCCAATCAGGCCATGGAAAGTCACATCGACTCGAAAGTTCAAGTTGCGAGACATAACTCAGTAAACTTTACCTATATCGCAATCTTTGGCTAAAAACAAACAGAAAATATGCACATTACTAGTCAGAAGGAAACTGCTGTACCGAGCGGTTCCGCTCACACAGGTTCAAGGACCAGGATGGTTCAAATGCAGACGGTACAATATTTGGACCTACGCTTCATAATTAAATCGAAAGGGGAGAATTTCCTCACGTTGAGGGGGCTACATCGTAGAACCGAGTTTGAGACGATGAATGTCTTCCTGTATTTATGCAGCACCGCCATCTAGGAGAGTAAGCAGACTACTCGCCCACCAGGTACTTAGATGACTTGTTCAGGCTACAGGACCAGGCGTGATAGAAGTTATACATGCATCTTGCAAAGGCGGCAACTACACAGATAATCTACAGGTGACCCTGCGTCCAACTTGTACCAGGAATAGAAAGGAATTTGTTTAATTTCCTTTACAAACGCGAAGTGTAACTTCAAAATAGTATTGCTGAAAGTATTGAATTTACTGTATTTACAAATTTTCTGACTGTAAACAATATAATTTTACTTTTTTTAAATATTAACAACACTGAATTTGCAACGTTATATTATTTTTATGATTATGTAATCTAAATGTAATTTTTGTGGATTTAATTATAATTAATACTTTACCTTTGAGTTCCAAAATCTGTTTTTATTTTTGTATGGAAATATCATTTTTATTTTTCCATTTTAATTCCAAACATCTTCATCTTTACATCTAGGCAAACTGTTAATGTAAAAACTGAGATGTCCGATCCCCAGGCTAACTTTCTACCTTCCACTAAATTTAAATTTCACATTTTTTCCGCTCTTTCCTTGTCCCCGATCCACAGAAAAGTGGATCGGGGACAACTTTCTACATGAATAAAGAAATTTTCAGTGTCTTCCCATAAGATGACCAATGCTAGGGTTAAAAGACGTCCTGGCTAATAAAGAAATACCACTTGCCATCATAATTTTTCTTCACCTTCGCTTTCTGAAAAGATAATCTTTGAAAAAGATTAATAAGCTGCAGCGCAAACTCAACCAAGCAGCCGTCGCTATTGAATTTAACAAAACAGTTATATATATATATATATATATATGATGAGATGAAGAGGAATTGACAGAGCCTCAAAGTCAGGAGATTAGGGGAATTCTATGTTTGGGCGAGAAAGAGATGAGGAGGAAAGTAGAGAGTAAGTGAGGGCTGAAAGGCAGATGAAGAGAAGGGAGAAGATAGGGAGGGTAGAGGGGGAGAGAGAGCTTAGGAGGGAGGGAGGGTAGAGGGGGAGAGAGAGCGTAGGAGGGAGGGATGTTGTGATAAAAAGAGATGGAGACAGATGAAAGTGATTGAGAATGTAGGAGTTTATTGTGGGAGAGAGAGAAAGAGATAGAAAGTGCGTAAGAGGTAAGTTAGAGTGATGGGACAATGAGAGAGAATGAGAAAAATCAAGAGATACTGAGACAGAGCGAGAATGAGAGATAAAGAAAATTAGAGAGCGAGTGTAAGAGATTGAGAGGGAGTGAGTAATTGATTGAAATTCAGACTAAGATAGAGATCGGATTGAGACTGAGAAAGAGATTGACAGAAGGTAAGAGTGCGAAATATTAGTTCTAGAGGAGTGAGACTAATTCTAAGATTGAGAGTGATTGCGCTGAAACCTCGCGCATAGGCTCCTCGCTGTTTCCCTAAAATGATCTTCCAACACCTCCTTGATATTGACTACCAGCATGGCCTTGTAGTTTCAGGCAGAAAGATTTGTGTCTCTTCCACTCACACCTCACACATAGTAATCAATGAGATTAAAATCGGGGCGCATTGGAGGCTCAATAGTGCCGCAATGAAGTCCTAGAAATTATCTGAAAACCAATTTTGACTCTCTCGGCAGGTAAGGCCTTCCAGCAGCTATCATCTTAATCCACGATTTGAGGATAATCTCAACCAGTGTCACATCAACTTCAGAATTGAGCATAAGATCCTGCTCATAGATGTATAGCGGCATCGTACTACACTCATTGGAAACACTCACACAGACAATCACGTTTTCTGGGAGCTTGTTCGTTATGATAAGTGCAACTTTGCATGGATTATAGGGTTGCCACCTGTCGTTCTGCCTTAGGAGACTGGCCTTTAAAAATTATGAAACTAGATAGTGCCAATATTGGTCTCTTTTTGTGTGACTCATAGCTAATTACATTTATTTTAATTCGGTCCTGTAATTCAAAAAGATAAGTTGCGTAACTCAAACCGGTTTTTCGGTGAATGACGAAGTGACTGGTAAAAGAAATTCTTGGATCATATCTATAATGTAAATATTCCATTGCTCTTTTTTGTGTCGTATTTTTGGCGCATTGGCCTATGTTCACATATATAGGCCATATATATTTTACTCTCGCATTTTCTGATCAGTATTAAGCTATTTTGGCTGAACACATGTTCATGTACACACCTACACATAGATGCACACACAAACACATCAAATGCGGTAGAAAAGGCACTTCAGGAATTCACTGATGAAGCTGAAATGATAGATATTGATGTTGCTGTGATTTCCCCACCAATTTAGTAAATTGTAGATGAATAAAATGTAAATGGTGAAGCTTGTCTAGAAGAAGAGATGTTGTATTTAGTCTAAAACTTATTCATAAGACCAAGGGAAATATACTGATCTTAACAGAAAGATTAACGAACTCTTAATAAACAAACACATCCTAAATGAATAAAATGAATATCAAATAATAAAGAATAAATGAATGCGCTATCTAAAAACAGGTATGATAAATTAGACTATAAAAGAGAAAAACATTTCCAATATTTTTGAGTTTTTTTTACATGATTTGATAAGTTTGATTGTCAACCAAAACAGATTTAATGGTAGGCAGAAAAATAAACCTAATTTAATCCTTAAAACAAATGAACTAAACATAATTTTGAGATTCTCCTCCTTAGTCAGGTTCTTAAAGTCTCATAACTAAATATATATTGGGAGCAGTTTCCAGATGCAGTATGCATTTTGTTTATGATGCTATATTAAGGAAAAGATATAAAGAGATCAAGACAAATCTTCATCTTAAATATAATTAATTATATAAAAGATAAGAGTTATAAATTCAAATGACTAGTACCCATCCCTAGAGTTAGGAACATTTATGTCCGACAAGTACCATTCGGTTCGTGGTGTCTAAGCATTTTTTCTTTTTCAGGTCAAGTTATGGCGCTGTGGACAATAGAGCGTCGCGTGTTTGCCTGCGACAGTTTCGTGAAGAATATCAAGTCTGTCACAGCAGTTCAGCGTGAGTTTCGTCGCCGATTCAACATTCACAGAAATTGGGCTGTTCCTCCTCGTAACCCGATCTTACGTTAGGTTCATTGTTGTACTTCGTACATAGGTTCATTGATGTACTTCGTACATAGGATTGTTGATATACTTCGTACACGAGGTACAGTAATGAATAACAGACCGGCGTGGGACCAACGAACAGTACGTACCCCAGAAAATTTGGAACGAGTAAGACAAGCTTTGCTGTTCAGTCCAAATTGCTCTGCTCGGAGGAAATCTTTCGGTAAGGCATATTCTGCATGGAGACCTGCATTCCTACCCCTGCATATTAGCAATTAGGAAACAGTTTAAACCAATGAACTATGCACTGCGGCTTAACTTAACACGTCAGATAGAAGAAATTTTTAAGGCAACTGACGACCGCAAATTGTTAATGAGTGATATAGCTCATTTTCATTTAAATTTCCTGGTGAATCAACATAATTATCGTTATTGGACTCTTAAAAATCAGAGAAAACTGCACAAAAGACTACTGCACAAACCGAAGGTAACGGCTTGGTCTGCTTATAGAAAAACTGGCGTCATTGGGCCTTACCTTTTCAGAAAGGTTGTTACTATGTGTGATAGAACGGGTTAAGGCCGCGTTAATTTCAACCCCTATCACATGTTATTTAAAACCACGAGGCTCCCTACGTGCATCTTCGCTTTGAAGCTGGGCGCCTTATCGCAGCCACCTGAGTCAATGTTTAAACATGGAGGTTTATCTTTTCCCGTTCGCCCCCATACGACGACCTCGCCAGATTGAGTTAGGCTTATGGGCAGATAAGGCATTGTTCCCAGGCTCAGCTGTGCATTCCCTCGAAGCTCCCACTCCATTGTCCCCCACGCCAAGGGAGTGTCTTGACTATTTAGATGGAAACTTTACCACTAAGATCAGATTGAAGATCCAGATTTTCGTCGCGAAACATCCCTACAACCCTCTCTCAGCTTGTGCGCCAAGGGACCTCGACCACGAGATTCATCATCACTTGTCCGGAAGAAGGACAATATCCGTTGAGTGCCAAGGTTTGAGCCTTCATGACGACGGGTCCACAAGGTTTCCCCATTGTTGTTCATAAGAAAACAACATTAGAACAGCCATTGTTCTTAAGCCCGTTGACAAGAAACGGTTCTCACCCCCCCCCTTGTTGTTCAGAAGAGAACAACGTAGAACAGCCATTGTTCGTTTGAGCCCGTTCGCCAAGAAACGGTTCTACCCCCCCCTGTTGTTCAGAAGAGAACAACGTAGAACAGCCATTGTTCGTTTGAGCCCGTTTGCCAAGAAACGGTTCTCAAACCCCTCCCTGTTGTTGAGAAGAGAACAACATAGAACAGCCATTGTTCGTTTGAGTCCGTTCGCCAAGAAACGGTTCTCACCCTTCTCCTGTTGTTCAGAAAGAGAACAACGTTAGAACAGCCATTGTTCGTTCGAGCCCGTTGACAAGAAACGGTTCTCCCCCGCCCCCCCTGTTGTTCTGAAGAGAACAACGTAGAACAGCCATTGTTCGTTTGAGCCCGTTCGCTAAAAAAACGGTTCTCATCCTTCCCCTGTTGTTCAGAAAGAGAACAACGTTTGAACAGCCATTGTTCGTTCAAGCCCGTTGACAAGAAACGGTTCTCTCCCCTCCTGTTGTTCAAAAAAGAACAACGTAGAACAGCTATTGTTGGTTTGAGCCCACTCCCCACCCTTCGGCTGGAACTCGCCAGCGGACCGAAAATTCCTTCACGCCACCTTCCTCTGCACAACAAGTATAAATTACGTAAGCCGAATGATACCTTTGAGTATTTAACCCTTTTGTCAATTCTATCCTGTGCTTTAAATGGTTTAGCGAACCATCACCTCCCTTTAACTTTATATTTGTTTTACCTTTTTAAATATTTTAATCCTCGGATTATCTCGAGTCCCCACGACCCTTTCCATTCTCTGTTTATGTCAATATTTTCCGTTTTGTGTGTTGTTGATAGTTATTATTAATAAAACTCTATCTTCTTAATGATAGCAATATTATTATCCTTGAGCTCAGTTCCACTTCTTAAGCATATCGAAGATACATAATATCGGCCAGCCAGACATCCATGCACTCTAAAGATAATTAATAAGTTTCCTCAACGAATAGTTATATATGGTATATCGTCGAGAGTCCATTCTACGACATATATATATATATATATATATATATATATATATATATATATACTATTTAAATTTGGTATCAAGTGTGTAAGGTTTAACGCTATATCTTTGCAAACACTGGTCTCAGTCATGTAAAGCATAGTGTTATTCGTTATAATAATAGAGTATAGTAGTTCCCTTTTGTTTTAACGATTGCTATCCCCTTTTTTGAAACTTAAGAAGCTGGAGTAGCTCAAGGAACTGTTATAATAATTTGTTTGTGTTTTTTTTGTTGTGTGATTTTAGTCAGTGGTTATTTAGATCGAAAAACCAGGTACGAATAGGTCTGTGCCCATATTTAGGTAGGCTAATTCGCTAGAAGGCATAATTCTTATTGCAAGGAATTTTAGATTGGTTGACTATTGTGCCCCGAAGTGCAAAGATGACTCAGTTCGAAATCTTTAAAGCGCAAGGAGAGTCCTTGGGACTTTCCGGAAAAGAACTAATTGAGTACGTTCAAGAGGAGCAAAGAAAAGAACGAGAAGAGAAAGAAAAAGAAAGAAAAAGAGAAATTCAACGAGAAGAAAGAGAAAGAGAAATCAAACCAGAAGAAAGAGAAATCCAACGAGAAGAAAAAGAAAGAGAAAGAGAGGAACGGAAAAGACAAACTGAGCTTCACCATTAGATTGAATTAGCTCGTATTGAATCAGAAATACAGTCATCTAGTTCACGTTCAGAACCCCCCCTTCCCCAATCTCTCACTAAAGCTCCCCAATTTATAGGATGGAGAGGATTTCGGAGCATTTTTAGCCCACTTCAGAAAGATCCTCGAAATCAATAACATGGATCTGGAGGCTGAAGGTGTAGTCACATTACTTCCCTTGTTAAATTGTAAATTGCGCGAAATTTTTATATCTTTACCATCTGAGTGTACAATTAACTACAGCACCTTGAAAACTGAGTTATTGTCTGCTCATAATATGACTCCCGATTTCTACCGCCAAGAATTTCGAGGAGGTCGAATTAAACCCAGGCAGACGTTCCGTCAATTCGGATCCATTCTTCAGAGGAATTTTAAATTTTGGTTAGAATCCTGAAAGGTTTATCCGAACTACGAGTCCTTAACAGACTTCGTGTTGTGAGATCAATTTTCGGCGTCTCTCCCGACGGAGATCCGTGCGTTCGTCAAGGATTGTCGGTGCCAGACCTTTGAAGAATGTACCAAAGAAGTGGATGTCTATGCCGCAAGCCATAATTTATACCCAAAGGAGAATCGAACTTCTCACCAATCCCTCTATAGGAAAGAAGGAAGGATTCGCGCACCTTCACCGGAAAGCCGACGAAGTTTCTGAGCCCCGTAAAACCCCAAAACTTCTTTTCCCAAAACCAACAACGCGACTCCGAACCTCCCGTTAAGATTTCTCCTCCATCTCTCTTCCCGAAGTGACCAATCACATGCTTCACCTGTGGTGTAGAAAACCACATGAGCTGGAATTGCTCCCAAAATTCTATGCTTAAGAGCGGACCAGCCCACCAAGTTCACCAAATTAATGCCATCCTGGCTCCCCCGGTGGTGCAGACCCAAGCAACAACTTCTCCTCCTCCGTCAGGCCACCAGGTAAATTTTATTTTTGATAAAAGTTCATCAGGAACTTTGAAATTTGAGGAGGGCAGTGTGAACGGCTGCCGAGTATCGACTCTTGTCAGGGACACAGGATGTATGTGTTTCATCGTGTCCGACGAACTCCTACCCCCAGTGGATCCTAACCACGAAAAAATTGCGTTGGTACATGACTACCTTGGGCGGGCGAACCAATTCCCCGTCGTTAGATGTTACCTGCAGTGTCAATATTATGATAGCTGGGCTGAAGTCATTTCAGCACCCATACAATTCTGTTCCGTACTTATAGGACAGAGCCCCCAAGTAAGTTTCGACCCTGTGTCTCAGGCCGCCCTTCCTCGAGGCTGAGCTAAGAAAGAAGCACAGGAGCCCGTCCCCATCAGAACCCCGATACTGTCCGATTTCTCGGAGACCCCTAACCAGGACTTTAGGACGGCACAAAAGGAGTGTGAATTACTAACACCCTTAGGCGATAAGGCCCAAGACAACGACACTGAGACTGTCCGTGGACCCAAAGAAAAAAAGTACCCCCAACGCGCCCATGGAGATACCTTCGTAGCACTGGACGAAACATCGGCGCTTGAAGAAGATTACCCCGCGGAGTCCCTTAATGAAATACAGACATTGTGCATCACCTGATGCCGATTACCCTCCTCTTTCCCTACCAGGCGAGTCATTTGAACCCTCTGACCTGGATATTGACGCGCAGCTGACACCACATCAGAAGAGTAATCTACAAGAACTATTTGAATGAAGTCACCATTTAACCACCCTATTAGCTCTTTTCGAGCGACTGCGCGGAAATGGCCTCACCATTGGCCCCAGCAAATGCCATTTTGCCCACGAAACCATAAAATACTTGGGTTTTCAAAATAGGACCAAGCAAGTTAGGTTCCCAAGAGAACAAGATTAAGGCAATCGCCGACATGCCCCTACAGATTATAAAGAAGCAATTAAGATCGTTCCTAGGATCAGCTTCTCACTATCAGCGATTCGTTCCAAATTTCGATGCAATTTCGGCGCCCCTCAGCTCCCTTTTAAAAAAGAATTCACCCGATCGTCTACGTTGGAATGATGTCGCTATTTCACATTTTAATCAGCTCAAGAGTAAGCTCATTTCTGCCCCCATTTTAAAGTTGCCCAACCCGGAAAAATCCTTTCGAATTAAGACCGACGCGTCCAACGAGGGCATTAGAGGTGTACTCCTTCAATACGAGGATGACGGAACGAGTCATCCAGTTGCATATGCTAGTCGTCAATTATTTACACGTGAAAAGAGATATGCCACTATAGAGAAGGAAGCTCTATCAATTATCTGGGTTATAGACAAATTCAAAAGGTACTTGATAGGAAAAGAATTTCAGATAGGAACCGACCACCGTCCGTTAGCCTATTTTAGGAATGTGCGAGACTCTAACGGGCGAATCATGCGCTGAAGTTTACTCTTGCAAGAGTATCAATTTAAAATAAATTATATAAAAGGTTCCGATAACCAGATCGCTGACGCACTCAGTAGGAACGCGTTACCGAATAGCGTAGAATAATTGTATTCATAGGATTAGTATCTCCATGTAGGTATATACCGACTTGTACGACTTAAATTAGATTCTTTTGTAATATAATTAGTTAATGTATATGTCTGAATTCTGTAACGCTCAATGTCTATTTTTTTTGTATGTATATATATTTGTTCATTAATTTACGTATAAATTATTTTGTCCCGTATGTACTAATTTTATATCATTTCATTGTTCCATGCCCCTTTTTTTATTAAGTTGTATTAAAGGTTATTTTCTCCTGTAATCAAAAGATCAAAATAATCATATGTATTGAGGTAATTCTAGTTAGGTGCATGAAGGTACGGTTGGTACAAGAAAACGAGTTGCCCACAACGGAGCTCTATCGTTGTCCCTTCTCTCTTTTTTTCGAAGTGACAACTTCCCCCGGAATGAAGGGTTGTGATAGAACAGGTTGAGGCCGCGTTAATTTCAACCACTATCACATGTTATTTAAAACCATGATGCTCCCCACGTGCATCTTCGCTTTGAAGCTGGGCGCCTTATCGCAGCCACCTGAGTCAATGTTTAAACATGGAGGTTTATCTTTCCCCGTTCGCCCCCATACGACGACCTCGCCAGATTGAGTTAGGCTTATGGGCAGATAAGGCATTGTTCCCAGGCTCAGCTGTGCATTCCCTCGAAGCTCCCACTCCATTGTCCCCCACGCCAAGGAAGTGTCTCGACTATTTAGATGGAAACTTTACCACTAAGATCAGATTGGAGATCCAGATTTTCGTCACGAAACATCCTTACGACCCTCTCTCACCTTGTGCGCCAAGGGACCTCGACCTCGAGATTCACCATCACTTGTCCAGAAAAAGGACAATATCTCTTGAGTGCCAAGGTTCGAGCCTTTGTGACGCCGGGTCCACAAGGTTTCCCTCTTGTTGTTCAGAAGAGAACAACATTAGAACAGCCATTGTTCTTTAGCCCGTTGACAAGAAACGGTTCTCAGCCCCCCCCCCTGTTGTTCAGAAGAAAACAACGTAGAACAGCTATTGTTGGTTTGAGCCCGTTCGCCAAGAAACGGTTCTCACCCTTCTTCTGTTGTTTAGAAAGAGAACAATCGTTTGAACAGCCATTGTTCGTTCGAGCCCGTTGACAAGAAACGGTTCTCACCCCCATCCCTGTTGTTCAGAAGAGAACAACGTAGAACAGCCATTGTTCTTTTGAGCCCGTTCGTCAAGAAACGGTTCTCATTCCCACAACGCCACGTCAGGATCATTTAATTCTCCACCCTTCGGCTGGAACTCGCCAGCGGACCGAAAATTCCTTCACTCCGCCTTCCTCTGCAAAACAAGTATAAATTACGTAAGCCGAACGTTACATTTGAGTATTTAACCCTTTTGTCAATTCTATCCTGTGCTTTAAATGGTTTGGCGAACCATCACCTCCCTTTAACTTTATATTTGTTTTACCTTTTTAAATCTTTTAATCCTCGGATTAGCTCGAGTCCCCTTGACCCTTTCCATTCTTTGTTTATGTCAATATTTTTCGTTTTGTGTGTTGTTGATAGTTATTATTAATAAAACTCTATTTTATTAATGATAGCAATATTATTATCCTTGAACTCAGTTCCACTTCTTAAGCATATCGAAGATACATAATATCGGCCAGCCAGCCATCCACGCACTCTAAAGATAATTAATAAGTTCCCTCAACGAATAGTCATATATGGTATATCGTCGAGAGTCCATTCTACGACACTATGAACTCTGAGTGTTACATCGAGATGATAAACAACATATTTTTGCCTGAATTATGACAAAAACGTATTCCTATCCGACGTGTGTGGTTTCAGAAGGATGAGGCTATATTCCCTCTCTCTCTTTGGTGACTGCCTGATTTTAAGATTTGATGACACTCCTTGGCCTTTCTGTCTCCCGATTTGTGCATGTATGATTATTTATTGTGGATAAACTTCAAGGAACGTATCTATGAGCATATGCCCCATACATTGCACGATTTGAAGGAAGGCATTCACTTTGAAGTTGACAAAATCGATAGAGGAATTAAGGCGTTCCAAGAACGCCTTCAGAAATGCCTTAATTAAAACAGAGACCACATGAGAGACGTTTTTCCACACTTGGCCATGTCAAATGCTAATTCATTACACAGACATTCATGTCAATAATAATTTTTGGAAGCTAAAATAAAGAGTTTTGTGATTTTTTTAAAAACGTCCGTCCTCTCTGCCTCACCCTGTATCATTACCTAAATGATAATTAATTCTATAATCAATAAAAGTGATAGAGTGTTCAAGCTTAGTTTATCTCTTGATGTTTACAATGCAAATATTCATAAATTTGAGATTTTGGTGCCTCTCTGGTGTTAATGGCAACTAATAAATTCACCTGTTTATCTTGCGAAATATCAGAATAATGATGATCGAATTAACCCTTTAGGATTTAGAAATATAAATTTCCTAATATGTCATTTCTCGTAAGGAGACTGTAAGCCATGAAATGTTCTCTGATAACATTTTTACAAGCAGTGACACATTGAAAGCACTTAGAAAACAAATCTTAAACCAATTGTTGCAATTTGGGAAACTGCAAAACATACCTCGTTATGTCACAAAAAATATGGAAACAAATACCGTAAAAGCTTTGTAGAATATAGCATTGATAATACAAATAAAGTTCTAATCATAAATTGTAACGATAATACTCTAATCTATTACAACAAATTACAGCACAGTATATCAACTAGGTATGTCACACGTTATTTTCAGAAACTATAAAAAACTATATTTAAAATTCCCAAAGTTTCCTCAGAATATAACAAATCGATCGAAAGAGCTGATATTCTAGACAAGCAAGTTTCACAGTACAAAATTAGAGTTCATGGTAGGAAATGGTAATCTCATAGACGATATGGTAGAGATAAAAGCAAACTTTAGCAAGGAAGAGTCAGTAAAGATATGTTGGAATGACAAAAAGAATTTGCGTTCGTTTTGATGTTACGCTTCATGATGCATGGTTTGAAAGATTTCGCATCAAATAATTAAAATATAATGAATTAAGAAACATTATAAATATAAATCAAATTTTTTCAAGTTTAAATAATCCTAATAATTGTCGCTAAATGTAAAAAATGTCACACAGTATTTTCTCCCGAGTATAAGGCCAGTGTCCCAAAATGGGACGGTATTTTGGGGGGCACAAGAAAAAAAAAAGGCAATATAAGAGAACAAGTAATTCTTTTAAAATCATTAAGTAGTTTAATTATAGACTTTAATGGGTTAAATAAACCCCACAAATAAAAAAAACTTATCATTTAGCATAATTTTTAAAGCTAGACTGTTAAGGTTTAACGAAAACAAATTACGTAAGTAAAAAATCCCATGAGCTTATAGAAGACCAGAAGGTACAAAAATAATCTGGGTAGTAAAAATTCCATAAGGAAATGTAGGCCGAAGGTGATTTAACAGTTGTTATTCGATGTCTCACCTGCTGGCTGGAAATCGAATTATCCACTCCTCTTTCGTTCGATAATTCTTTGCGGGTAACCTCCTGGAAATGCGCGACGTCTGACGTTTCATTCCAATTAGATTATAGGCGTGCAATCGACCCTGGTAACTTGATAAGAGGGAAAATATTGTGCTCTCAAGAGACACTTAGGGAAATTTAGTAAACATTACACATTAGATGTAGACGTAATAGATGAGTAAATGCTGATTTGGGGTATTTTCTCAGGTTTATTCAATCGCAATTATGTTTAGCGGAAAAACTGTAAGCTTTTCATGGTTATCTAGCGAAAAGTTGCGCATTCCCAAGAAAAGGATGTTGTGCCATAGTAACATTCTACGAAATGTTTACTACCACTCTTAAATATGGTCATTACTAAATAACACTAGTTACACGACCTTAGTGGATAGGGAGTTGGATTTATGACCTCAAGGCTGGGTTCAAGACCAGTGGGCGTGGTCACAAAACTTTGGGACTCTTCATGAGATGGCCGCCCATTGGGCTGATACACTGATACACAGTCCTGCTGGTGTAAGTAACTCATCACGCACATAGCTAAACACATCAATGCTATCATTTCAATTCCTGCCTTCACATCTCAACATACACACTCTCCCTTGTGTCCTGCAATCCTTACCTAGAAAAAATGCACCCCCATCCCACTGGAATCATGAAGGGTTTCACCATATCAAGTTGGTGTCAAAGCACAGAATCCGAGCCGGATAACTTCCTCCAAGCGAGAACTCTCCCACGGTGTCTCTGAGCGATTGTCATTCTGAACTTTTATGTACATTTCTATATCTGGGCCCTAATGGGCCCCTTTAAAAATATCAATATCCGGGTGTGTTATCTCCCTATAACTTTTACTGTTTGCTCTATTCAGAAATTCAGCCATAAATTCTCACTAAAACGACTCAATTATAGCACATCAACCAATGACAACCAAGACACGAATTGACATTCATTTAAAGAAAGAAAAATACATTTATTTGGTGAGAAAAAAATTGTCGCTTTGCACCGAATCCCTCCCCATTCCCCCTCTCGTTCCCCTTTGTCTTTCTCAGTGGGGCTTTACAATATAATTTTTTGTTCACACAATAGGTGGTTACATCATATGAGTTTGACTTTCCTTGAAATGGTAGCAAAACGGAAGGTCGGACCTTGGGTCGAATCGAACCACTGACTCCCTGTAGGTGGAACTAATGGGCAGAGGCTTAGTCCAATTGGATAAACGTAAAATAGTTTTCACATATACTCGAATAGCACACCGATTTGGCTGCGAATAGGGGGGGACTCGGTACTCGTAGTAATACATGAACGATGGGTGAATACTCGCAACACTCATGATCGGAGGAAGTGGGGCGTAGGGACGCGTGGAAGCCCCTAGATATTGTTGAGCACTAAATATTTGGTCGTGCAACGGTCGCAATGCGGCACATGCGTAGCGAATCGTAACATCGTAATACCAACTAGTTAGTCCCTACTCGTCCCAATTCGTATCGACTCGAAGCCATTTTTGGTGGATCAAACAACCTTTGAGTTGCTATGCATTTTCTGGAGTTGCTATGAGTCGGGACGAGTTTGTATAATTTTTCAGTAATATGTTTCAGCAGGCTATGAAAAGGCACTGCATTATACAAGTCGAGAGGAGTCGTGAAGATTCGGTACTAGATTAAAGGACTCGGTAAGATTTCTCAGCATATATCATGTGGGAGGAGGCTGCGATTCGTCATGAGTTGACAGGTATTTTGTACGCAAACATTCACGAGTTGCTATGTATGTAAAAAGCGCATGATGTACCATTATTGAGCACTAGATCAGACCACTCAGGGATTAATAAGGGCACTAGGATGGCAGGTCAATGACACTTCGCATCTCGCAACCTTCTTGTGATCTCCACATAAGGTAGTCACCGCTACGAACCACCACCAACTCTCCAACAAACACATTGGCATCCGAAATGCCTGTATACTCCTCAGAAAAACTCTTTCTATCCTTCGAAGACTAAACACAAGAAGGGCACACCATCAAGCCCTCGAGTCTGAACAGCAGCCACAGATGCCCATCCAGCGTCGTGGTATAGTTTTGGCACAGCAAATTTAGACTCGTCAGGCAGAGGAGACAGACATGGGAAGCCAACAGATTGGGTTGAATAAGAATAAGTGCTGACTATGGTGACTTTTGACCATGCAACTAAGATAGAACTCTACGAGCGGTATGCATGCAATCCCATTTATTACGACAAAAACCTAAAGATATATAAAAAAGGGGAGAATAGTGGTCGTTTGTTGGAAGATAAGTTCCGTTCCTTCCTCACTCCTATTACAGGCGTTATTTTGGCGGCTACATTTTTGGGGGGGAAATTCTGTTTCAGTTTTTCAAGTGGTTTTCAGGATACACAACTTATGATTGTTATCGCTTATTTCATTTTTCATTGTGCCGTGTGAAACTCGCAGTTAACTGTGTGGTTCACAGTAATGTGGGCAAGATAGGGACGACTGTCTAAATAATTCAGGAAGATTAGCCGAAGGGATGCAATGCATTTATCTCCCTGAGGCCAGTGGATGGTGGTGGTGGTGGCGACCCCGTCCCCGGCCTGACAGTGGGTCAGGCACCATTACACGTATTTCAGGCCCCACCTCAGCTCCCAAGACCATCGCAGGAGCAGACCCACTGCCTCTCGGGCTATCTCCCAGAGATCAACTGGGCCTAGGTTTGTGTGTATCTGTGGGCAGTTGAAGAGATATGTGGTGTCGTGTATCTGTGTTAGGGATTTGGGGCAGTTTGGTGTTATATGTGTGGTGGGAGATATTTTGTGCATGTATGATGTCAGTAGTGGCGATTTATTTGTTCATATCTGTGCTACTGTTCTTCTGATCTGCTTTATGAGTGTTTGTTCTAAGTTGTGTATGGTTGGAGGTGGCACAGTTAATATTTTGTTGTTGGTTCTGTGTGTCAAGTATTGTTGTGTGATCTGGGAGTGGATTGTTTTCATTTTTTGCTTGACTGTGTTTTCTGTTGTTACGTTAGGGTCTATGTCTAAGGGGGGGTCTAGTTGTTGTTGTTATCGAAAATGGTCTGTTTTATGTGTCGGTGATTGAGAGATAGGCTTGTGATGTGGTGGAAGAGATGATTTGGATGTTGCGTTTTCTGCCTGAGTTGTGATGCGTGTAGTTCTATGTGATTTTTGATTGGTAAGATGTTCGTCTCGTCGTGTAGATGTTGGGTGTTTGTGTCAAGAGTGCATCCTGTAGCAGTGCGGAGGGCTGTGTTTTGTATTGTCTGCAGTTTGTTGGTTACTGAAATTATTGGGGACCAGATTGTGTTGGCGTATTCTGAGACTGGTCTTGTGTAGTGTGTAGATGTGAGTAACTTGATGACTTTGAGTGTTTTCGTGGTCTTGACTATTGTGTCTTGAGAATGTGAATTTGGGGTCGAAAGTGAGGCCAAGGATCATAGGGTTTTTGTGGGGGGAAGTGTTATGTTTTGTATGTTTAGATTTTTGGTTGTGTTATGAGCATCCCCAACATGCAAACTGCTAAGGAACTTATTCTTTAAAATCTTTAAAATATTTTGCCTGTGGGACATATTATCGTTTATATTTTTTCCATATCTGACGTATGAAACAAACAAATTATTCACATCATCACAATTTCATTTTACATATCTTATATACACTAGCGATAGTCAAATTTCAAGCAAAGTAAATTTGACCCATTTCAGTTTTCATAGGAACGGAACCAGTCCCCAGAGGCAGGAGAGGAGGTTGTCGTAGAGATTGATCATGACGGAGAGGTATCACGTCCGTCAGCTTCTCCCTCAGCATATGTGACAAGTGTGGATGTTGTTGGATCGAGGCAACATTCTCCCTTCACATCCGTTTTCAATATACAACGAAGACAAAAATGCGGAGGTTGACGGTACGCTAAATTTGGTGGCAAAGAAAATATATGTTAAAAGTTTAGTTCATTTTAAATTTTGTTCCTACTACTTCCCAGTTTTATAATTCCACTTCAAATAAACATATGTATAACATAAAAAATATCCATAATTTGTTTGGAAGTATTCATAATAGGATTTCTTTCCCTCTAGCTTTTTTATTTCAACATTTTCATTATTTCATTATCTGAAATTTAAAATTTTAAACTCTACATTTTAATAATTTCATTAACTTAGCAGTTCAGCGCACTCCAAAAGAGGCTCAGCTACCTGGCCATGCAAACTGATCTCATAATGAACAGGATGGAACAGGAGGTGAAATATTTCGCCTAGGAGCAGATGAAGTTTTTGCAACCGCAGGCTAACAAATGTGAAATTTCAACAAGTTTTGTGGGGGTTGGTGTTTACTTTAACAGAAAAAGAAAGTTGTCAAAATTCTCGCAGCTCTTCGCCCCGCTAAATTGTAGATTAGTGAAGAGTAACGTCGATTGCAATGCGGTTAGGTAAGGACAATAGTAGGAATTTGTTAATTCATTGGAAACTTCTCTTGAAAATCGTCTTTTTAGAGAAATGGATAGTTGCCCGCTCGTAAGAATGGTTCTTCTGTATAGGGTTAAGGAATTCTAGGAGATATTTCTCGCTGACTTAGGATTTAATATATTTTTATGAAGATTTCTCATGATAAATTCTTATATTCAAGAAATTATACTAAATAAACTCACAAAATAAAATATCGACAGGTATAAAATAAGATAACAGTCAATCATCGAAATGCTTAGCAAGAAAATAGACTAGAAACCAAGTAAGATTTGCCAGAAAGGAAACTTAAAGCACTCAATATGAGGCGTTGCAAAATTCTGGTCTTTGTGCCATTTTAGCTCAATTTTCTTCTATAAATCTATTAGAGTTGAAGGCTGCTGGTCTCGAACTTTTTATCCAATGATCTTCCAGACGTTCTCATTTGGGTTAAGGTCCAGGCTCTAAGCAGATCCTCCATTAGATCGATATCTTCTTATTCAAAAAGGTAATTTAATCGCTTTGCAGTGTGGCCTGGTGCGTTATTTCGCATAAATACTGCTGACTGGTTCATAGATGCTTGGAGTGAAGCTATAACATGTTATTGTATGAGGTTTAGGGACACATTCGCATTTAGTGCTCCAATTGTCGCTCTAGGGGACGAACCTCTTCAGACAAAAACATCCCCCATACCATGATGCAGCCTCCTTCCTGATTGGCATAGTTTTTAACATATTTAGGTTTATATCTGTTACCTTTAGCGCTTCTAACAAAGGGTATGTAATTAGATCCAACTAAATTAAATTTACTTTCATTAATGAAATTGATTCTCTCCCAAAGTTCAACCCTACAAACATCATAAGCTTCAGCATATTCGAGTCTCATCCTTTGGTTCTTCTTACGGAAGATTTGTTTGGTTGCTGGAGAAAGTGCTTTTTAACCAGATGCATTGAGGTGACGGGACACTGTAAAACGACTCACTTCTTTGCGATTATTGATCTTAATTTTTCGAGAAATTCCTACTGCAGTCTTGACAGGATCCTTCCTAGATAAACGCCTAATAGCTATGTCTTCTCGGAAGGCTGTATGTGGGGTCAAGCGATGTTTGCAGAAGAGATTTCTACGTTTTGTTTTAATTGTATTAATTCAAAAACGGACGAAATCTCACTTGTGGACTATCCTACCTCTATTAAGCTCTCAGAAAGTGTCATCTCCTGGCTTCAAGCGAACAATTCTCTGATGGGGCTGAGGAGTCACATTCAAGTATAGAGGCATCACTGCAGAATGAGTATGAAAATAATGGACAATCCATAAATATTGAGCAAGAACATTTCACCTACAACCTTCATCTTTATGCAATCATGTTTTTATTCAATTGTGTCTTAAAGTTAGGTCACTACAAAAATTAAGTAAAAAGAACAAGCGGAACTTTCAATACTGTGGACTCCAAAACTCACTATCAATCATAGTACATACAACAAAGTACATTATAAACAAGGTATGCTGACCAAAAGGTCACGTGGCCTCACTTATTCTGATTTATGACCTTACGACCTTCAAGACATTCTATAATTCCCGGAGTAACCTTAGGAGGACCTTGGCAATTCTATCATTCGAAAGGGAATGTAAACACCTTAATGGTTTCAAATTTTGTTAGAAACGGCTGAATAGTTATGATGTTATTCCCAAAACAAAATAACTCCAGGGCTCACCTGGGGAGGACTTTGGCAATTATATTATCTCAAATTTCGTTAGAATCAGCCAAATAGTTATGATGTTATTGCCCGCATTATCTATTTGTTCTTCATTTTCTTCAGGAGATAAAATTATTTCATATGATGGCATTGAAACATTGGCCTACTTAAAGTAAGCAACTTTCTTCCTTCACCTTTTTTTAGCTTTTATCTATTGACTTGTCTATTTTACTCAAGTTAATCTCGAAAGCAAACCTGATGTGGTCTAAAAAAAGGAATCATTTCTCTCTGACCTTTAATGGAAGCAATTTCTTTCACAGAGATCTTCATCTCCATAAAGGATTTAAAATAATTTGAGTTTCACTTTTGCAACCAGGGCAGCAAAATTCACAGCAAAAAAACAATTTTACACTTGCGCCTGAGGATATCAACAGGTTGTCTAGTTTTGTAATGAAAGTGTCTTAGACATGGAGCTCTCGTCTCCCAAGGGATGTTTTTTGGCCTGTTCCCAATTCTTTTGGATCTGTTTAAGATTGTGACTCTTAAATTTACAACGGAGGCTAGAAAAGAACTGTTTCCTCGTTCTCACTTTTCAAGCACTTTAGGGTAAATATCCTTTGCAAGATTGGCTGCTGGTTAGTTTCTCACATCCACATTTCAGAAAGTCAACCATAGTTTGGAATTGAGATGGCAACAAGTCTGCTATTTTCAATTTAGGTGTTTAAATGTGTGAATGTCGCCAGTCTTGTGCTAATTTTAAAAGCAATTGTAGGTCAAATCCCACCGGTAGGATGGTAATACTGAAGGTTACGTAATATTAAGCACACCGATGAATATGTTTCAAACGGTGACGTAAAAAAAAGTGAAATAGAGATAATTATTAATATAATAATAGTAATTTATTTCCCCAAGATGACAAAAATAAGTCATATCTTTTAAGTAGTTAACCAAGTATAACTAAAATTATATTACAACCAGGAAATGGATTCCCCACTTCCCCCTACGGGGGGGGAGCTTGCGCTTCTCTAATAAGATTAGAATTTAAAATCTAAAAAAAAGTAGCCATTGTTAAATTTTTATAAATTTTTTGAACTTCGCCAATTATAATAATTTTACCATTTGTAATTCTTTGGGTTTTACAAAATTCATAATATTTCGATACTTATAGTTATTTCTGAACTTCACCATTTTGTTTTTTGATATTAGCAAAGAATGATTCGAAATAACTATTATAAAAAAACATAAGTCATAACGAAACTAAGATGAAATTATTATTCATATACTCAAAAAATCCCCTTCTTAAATTATAGTTAGTTATAAAAAATAATTACCTGAGAATTCATAAGTAGGGTTTCAAATTTTTAACATCCCTCATTTATGTAATTAGAAGTTTGAAAAGATTAATACACACTAATAGCACAGTATCCCATAGTATAGAATAATATACCATAGCAGATTAGAGCATAGTATATTATAGAATATTATTGCATATCATAGTATAACATAGCACAACATTGCATAGTATAGCACAGCATAGTATAATATAACAGTATAACACAGCATACTATATTATAGCAGGGTATAGCATAGCATAGCACAGAATAGTATAGTATAGCATAGTCTGGCATAGCTTAAAATAGCATAGTATAGCCACATACTTTAGCATAGTAGAAAATAGCCTAGCATAGCGTAATATTGTCTAGCATATCATAGCATAGCCTGGAATAACCCAGCCTAAACTTGCCTAGTATAGAATAGCATATCATTGTCAAGCATACCCTTATTTAACCTAGTATAGCGAAATCTAGCTAAACATAGGCTAGCCTAGCCTAAAGTAAAATAGCCTAGCTGTGCCGGGCCTAAGCTAGCCTAGCTTAAACTAGATTAGGCTAGCTGTGCCGGGCCTAAGCTAGCTTAAGTAAACAGAATCTAGCTAGCCTAGTATAACCTAGCATAAAATAGCCTACTTCATCGTACCTTAGCTGAGGATAGCCTAGCCTATCGTCACCTAGTATAACCTACCCTAGCTTAGTAGAACCTAGTCTAACGTAGCATATTATAGCATTGCCTAGCGAAGCCTAGCCTAATATAGCCTTGCCTAGTATAGCCTTCTCTACTGTAGCCTAGCCTAACCAGGTATGGCTTAGTATTGCATGTCAGAGCCTAGCTTAGCGTGGCCTAGAGTAGCCTAGTCTAGTATAGCTAAGCTAGAATAGGTTACTATAACCTAGCCAATATTTCCTTGCATACGATAGCCTAGCCTTGCATACTATAGACTAGCTTGGTATAGCCTATCCTAACATAACCACACCTAACATAATATAGCCAAGAGTAGCATATTATAGCTTAGCCTAGTATATCCTTGACTAGTATAGTATACGATAACCTAGACGAGAATAACCTCACATAGTTTAGTTTATTATAGCATTGGTTAGCTAGCCTATCGTAGCCTAACATAGTATTTATTACATAGCATAGCCTAACATATCCTAGCATAGCAGAGTATAGCCCTCCCTAGTCAATTATACTTTTGCCTACCCTAGCATAGCATACTATAGCCCTGTCTAGCCTAGTATATCTTAGCATAGATTAGCCTAGCCTAGCATAGTATAACTGAGCCTAGCATTTTCTATCCTTAACAAGTATAGCCTGTACTATTATACCCTAGTCAAGCATAGCTTAATATTGTCTAGCCTAACATACTATATTCTATCCCAGCATAGCATCTTATAGTCTAAATTAGCATAGTATATCTTACCATTGTGCATTATATGTTAGTATAGTATAGTCTATTCTAGGCTTGCCTAGCAGAGTATAGCATATTATAGCATAGTCTAGTCTAGCAGAGTATCGGCCGAAGATTAGTTATTATGTTATTGCTAAAACAAAATAATTCGCGGGCTAACCTTGGGAGGATTTTTGCAATTATAGCACTCAAAAACGAATTAAAACAACATAAGATTTTCAAATTTCATTAGAATCGCCCAAATACTTATGATGCTATTAGGAAAAGAACAATAAAGCAAAACGGGGACAGACTTACATTGTGAGATGTAGAGTCGCCCTCTACTACACTCCCACCCGACTAAAAAGAAGTAGAATGTATGAATACTACTTAATAGGACGATAATTTTTACGATAAGATTTATTCTATGACTCATTCAGAAGCACAGGTTTCGGTATTCCTTGTACCAATAAAAGCGCTATTCTTAATTTCATTAATGGTTATTTTGCAGTATCCTTTGAAAGCCCAATTCGATTTGAAGACTAAGCTAGAGGGAACATTGATCCTTGAATGTCCGATGTCGGTGCAAATTCTATTCTGTCTGACTTTGAAATAGTGACCCTTTTTGGTACAATCGTAACAAATTGCATCGCAGTTAAGAGGAAGTTTTCATGGGTGACGATTGTATTTCCCTTAGTTAATTGATTACACTGTGTAACAAAGTTTCACTTTTGTCTTGTCGTTGTGTTAAAAGTGTTATTTTTCAATTTTTTTGTGGCTCTATTAAATAAAAATAGTAATTTTAATCCCCCAAATTTGCTTTTGGGGCTACGACATTGAATTTTTACATTATTCAATTTATGGTAAATAACATTAATTTGATTCAAATAGTAAAATAAATCAAAAGTTTCAAGGGCTATGTTTTTGAGGGTTATGGTATAAACATGATATACTGTATTAGAAAAGTTATACAAGCATTAAAACAGTAGTACTAGCTATTATTTCCCTTATATATTTTTTTTTGCGACCACATAGATTCAGCACTAATTTGGTGAAAATAAACTTTAGAAATTTCTAGAACTTTCGAGAATATTTTATATGTTTGAAGAATTTCTAGAACATTCTGGAAACGTAGATGACTGTATAAATACAAAGAATATCTACTCAACAGATCAGTTTGACATCTCTATCTCCTTCGATATACCTCCCCAGCTGTCTCATAATCCTAAGACTTTCCGTCGACTTGCCTCCATTGATATTCCCTCCCTATCTAAGGATGTGGCCTCCAAACTTCCTCCCATTGATGCTTCTGCCTCTCCTGACCAGATTCTCTCTTTTTTGGAGCAACCCCTTCTCACTTGTCTTGATGCCCACTCTTCCCTTGTCACCCCTTCGAACTCCCGTTGTCACCGTGCCACTTGGTACTCTATGGAGCTCCTGCGTGCTAGGCAGTCCATGCGTGCCCATGAAAGAGTCCTTAGAAAGGCTCGCACCCGTGAGCAAGATACAACCCCTCTCTCGCTGGCGATCCGACTTGCGACAACTTCCTACGTGGCGAAATTAAAATCTGCTTGTGAAGCCTACTCACGTAATCTGCTTACTGATAATAGGAATGATCCCCGTACCGTATTCCGTGTGCTCTCCCGTCTTACTTCCCAAGCCCAGGTCTCCTCACCCATTAGCCCTGCTTCTCTCTCGAATTTCTTCGCAGATAAGGTCACTAACCACCGTGCCTCCCTTCCTCAGCCTTCTGTCCCGGCTCCTGCCATTCTCCCTGACTTTCCGCCTCAGCCGCTTATCGTTCTCCCCGCTGTGACCGCGTTGGAGCTTACAGCCCTGCTCTCGCGTTCTAAGAAATCGGTCTCCCCAAAGGACATTTTTCCGCCTAAACTGTTATGTAAAATTCTGCCTGCCATCCCCCCAAAGTTTCTTCACCTGTTCAACACTTCACTTGCAACTGGTCTTGTTCCCTCTTCCTTCAAACGTGCCCACATCCGCCTGATTCTTAAAAAGCCTCATCTGAACCCCGCTGACCCTTCCAATTATCGCCCGATTTCGCAACTTCCTTTCCTCTCTAAGGTTTTAGAGAGAGTGGTTGCTTCACGCATCAACAGTCACATGGTGGCCTGTAATATTGATGAAACCTATCAATCTGGTTTCAAGTCAGGTCACTCCACAGAAACCGCCCTTCTCAAAGTGTCTGATTGCTTACGAAGATCCGCAGACAGGAGTTGTGTCTATATCCTCGTTCTACTCGACCTCTCCTCTGCCTTTGATACTATTGACCATACCGTCCTACTTGCTCGTCTCCACTCTTTTCTGGGCATATCAGGCACCGTGCTTGACTGGTTCCGCTCTCACCTCTCGTCTCGTACCCAATCCGTTGTGATTGACGACGTTTCATCCGACTCTACCCCCATTCGCTTTGGAGTGCCACAAGGCTCTGTCCTCGGTCCTCTACTATTTCGTATCTACCTTCTCCCTCTTAGTTCCCTTCTCCGTAATCTCGGTCTATCCTTCCACCTATATGCTTTTGACACTCAAACTTTCGTATTCTCATCCCCCACGTCTCTTGCCTACTCTATCACTGACTTCCTGGCTGCCTACTCCTTCATTTCTGACTGGCTCTCTACCAACTTCCTCAAGCTTAATCACTCCAAAACTGAGGTCTTCCTCGTCGGCACCCCTGCTCTTGTCAAAAACTCTAAATTTATCTTTCCCTCGCTTACTCTGGGCGGTAATGCTATCATTTTCTTTGACTGCGTTAGGAATCTGGGTGTTGTTTTTGATGAGCATCTCTCCTTTAAGCCTCATATCCACAATGTCAGCAAATCCTCTCTATGTTTCCTTCATAACTTCTCTCGCATTCGCTCTCACTTTGATCGCCAAAGTCTTGAGACTGCTGTTAATGCCTTCATCACCTCACGCCTTGACTATTGTAACTCTCTGCTTGTGAATCTGCCATCCTCCTCTCTCCGCTCCCTTCAACTTGTACAGAACTATGCCACCCGGCTTCTCCTTCGTCACCCTCGCTTCTTTCCCTCAAAACCCTTGTTGCATGAAATACACTGGTTCCCTGTCAGATCTCATACTCAGTTCAAGATACTTCTCTTCACATTTAAGGCGCTAAACAACAAGGCCCTGTCTTACCTCTCTTCTGCCCTCTCGCCACGCCATGTCCCTCGGGCCCTTCGGTCATCACATGCACCTTTTTTGAATATTCATCGTTCATCCCTCTGCTCAATGGGGGACTGCTCCTTCTCAATCTGCGCCCCTAAGTTGTGGAATGCTCTTCCTGCTGAAATCAGGTCTTCTCCCTCTCTTATCACATTTAAGCGTCTCCTGAAAATGCATCTTTTCAGTATTGCCTTCTCCCCCCTCTTGAATGGAGAATCCTGTGAATGAAATTGCTTTCATTAAAGTTCAGAGACAAAAGTTTGTTTCTATTAGACGACATAAGGTTAACTTGGCAGATCAACCTGACCAAAAAAGATAAGTGAAAAAACAGAGAATGAAAGAGTTTGAAAGAAGAATTGTTGCTGAATATAAGCAAATAAGTTACTAGGCCAAAGTTTCAATGTCATCGAGTGAAATAATTTTATTTGCTGATGAAAATGGAAGAAAAATAGCTGATGCTTAAATGGAAAGGATGGAAGTAAAAAATTGACATTAAAAGAACCACCATATCTTTAGCTTTCATTAAAATGCCGCAATAAGATACATTAGAACTACTTAATGTTGTTATCCATAGCACCAGATATGGGGTTGACCTGCGTGACACAGCTGCAATCACCACTGGCAGCTTACTGTATAGATGCTGGCCCAAGAAAAAGTTATGAGTTCCTGGATCTGGATTTTGATGAACTTTGTATTTAAGAAGGGTAAAGTTGACGGCATCACTTATGATGGCCGTCTAGATACAACCTACTCGTAGGTTATGCAGAAAATAAACAACTCAAATCTTCAGTTTCTTAGCTTCATCAAAGAAGAGCATGTTTCTGTGTACAATGAGCAAGATGGAATATATCTGTACCACTTCAACCCTGAGAAAAGCTCAGAGAGTAAAAATCACGCTAAAGTTATTGCTGATAATCTTGTAGATTTTAGGATTGAGAAGGGCATTGATAAAAGCCTGCAAGCTATTGGACGTAATTTTACAAATGTGAATGCTGCCTGGGAGGGTAGTTCCGTTCATTAAATAGAAGTGAAACTTGGCAGTAAAAAGATCTGTTTAGTTTGTCCCCAACCTACCAACGAGTTACCTCTGTGACACTTCATCAGAGCACTGGATTGGAAGACCCTGTCTAACAACAATTGGACAAGAAATATTGGCAAGATTATAGACATTGTAACCTAACTTGAAACTATCCTTGATTCACTAAACTTTGAATTGGAGAGCCTCTTATTTCGCTAAGTGACACTGTCGTAAAAGATCTCTCTACTGATCAAGCGAACGAGTATAGTATCACGGTGGCCATAAGAATAGGAGACATTCCCAAAGATATTAGCCCTTCATAAATTTTCCAGTTAACTATTCTAGGTGGTTGAAGAAGCAAACAGGCTTTGTCGCATATAAGTTTCCAAACATGGCCTTAAAGGCGGAAATCTCAATAACTTAAGACTGTGGAATGTATTTTGACGTTTACTACCCCTGTTGATTTAACATCAAAGTGAAGCATTCTTGGTTATAAGAACAGCAGCACATGTTGTTGCAGCTACAGCTACTTATGCTGCAAAAGAAGGGTGTAGTGGATGAATTTTTGCCAACCATCAAACGCTAAGCAATGTATTCATTAAGAGAAATGATAATCAAGACATTAGTGTGCAGAAATGACAGTGAGTGGTGGAGAGATTCTGTCCAAAAGATTGTTGATATAGGGATGGTGGGGAGGAGATGATAACAAACATGGAAATCTTTTTATACGTCCCAAGAAGACACCTTCCATCAACCCGAGTACTTCTTCTCTGTTGCAGATGACAGTTTATTCTAACAGCGCATTTGAGCCTCTTTTTGACATTTAATCTGATTACACCGGAATTAAAGAATTTCCCTGAAATGCTCATGCAAGTTCAAGTGTCTACGTCATGCTTAATCAATAGAAGTAGTAATAAAAAAGACACATAGGTAGCAGGCAGGTTATATACAAATGAGAAACGTGAGGGCTATATGAGAGGCCACAAAGCATGTTAGCGGTTGATGACCAAGAACGAAACAAAGCAAGTCTTGATAAAACTTGTTTAATTGAGGATATTTTCTGATATCATAACTTTCTAATGTTGGTTGCTTACAAGTATAAGTTTTATTACTACTGGCATATGCTTTATGCAGAGAATCTAAATGTGTAAAGCATTACTCGTCATTTTGAGAAGCTAAAATAAGTAAATGCTGCTTTTTGAGAGCAATTTATGAGTTCTTATTATCAACCGTAGATTTTCAAAGCTAAATGTTCAGAAATTGACAAAAATAATAGCAGATTTGAATTCCTCGCATCAAAACCTACATTTTCAGAACCCCTAAATTAAGAAATTGGCACAAATTAATTTTAACCTCACAAATCGCCCCCCCCTCTCGTATATTAGGTTCAGTAGCTGAAAATGTAACTACAACATTACTAGTGTTTCTTAAATATAGTTTATGAAAACGAAAATAACCATGCTTGGGTATTTGGCTCTAACAGGTAGAAAATATGATATTGTTGTTAAAATTAAAAAAAGGTATAAAATGTGAAATATTTTCCAGAGTATATTAATCAGTAGTGAGGAAATTTAGATTAATGTGGATAAAAAGAAATAACCAGTTAAGAAAATTTCTTGGTGGACTAAAGTTATGAGTAGCAAGACTGGGAAAAAGTTAAAGAAATATTTTTGAGATTTCAATAAAAAAATAATTAAAGTGATCTAGATACTTAGAGGGTTCTATTAAAATAAATATGTAGTTTTTATAAGCTCAATGCAACCCTAGATAATAATTGTTCCCTAGAGTAGTTATTATCAACCTTATGGGTAGCTAAGTCCATTTTGTTCTAATAAACTTCTGGTTTGATAAGGAAAGGAACAGTGGCTTTCTTCTGATGCAAGACAAACGGATTAATCACAAAGTTAGAGTAGCAAATATGATGGTAGTGCTACTCTAGGGACACAGAAATGGAAGCTAAATATTTCACTTCACCTTTGTGTCGTCGGTTGCGCACTATTAATTCTCTCTCTCTATCTCTTTCTGTTTCTTTCTTGCTATGCTTGAAGGGGCAAGGCTGTCTATAACTGTGATCATAATTTCTCTTCCCATTACACTCACTACACGTTTAAAAACATCTCAAGCAACTAATTACTAGAATCTTGAAGATAAAATCTATACAATTTTAGCAGTGGTTTGCCCCCATGGAAAGCCCGTAACACTGACTATATATGAAGTTAATATCTCTGTCCTGCAAAGTTGTGTTAAGTAAATTATGTTTTGAAATCATCAATCTGTAAAGATCTCTCTGCTTTAGCATCAAAAGAGTGTTTTTGAATGATCTTTATCAGATCCGAATTAAATTAAGAATTCTGAGAGTGTAACAAAACGTCGAAGAGAGTTTGCTTTGGGAAAGCGTCTCAACTCGGTCTCATGCAACTCCTCAATAATATTAGGAGACTTGGCTGATAGAATTGTAAAATAGATATCAATGATAGGCGTCGTTAAACTTCCATACCTTTATATAGCAAGGGCAGAAAAGAAGAGTTAAAAGCCTAAAATCACTACAAAGTCGGTTGGTTCAAATGAGCCTAGAATCGGAACTAATTCCTTTGTTCTTTGTTACGGGGTCGTGGACGTATCAAGGACCCACAACCATGCCAAGCATTGTCTTTTTCTTCTTCTTCTTTGTAGGAAGTTCTGAAAAAGAGGGGCTGGGGGAAGGCGTAAAAATGAAAGAAGCATTAGGTTATTAGTGTCGTTGCCTTTGTACGGGCCATCTCCATTGTTCTGATTCTTAAGTGGATTCTTGAACTTTTTTTTTACACATATGTTTAATTTTTTATGTGTATATGCGTATATGTATATATATATATATATATATATATATATATATATATATATATACTTTTTTTTTAGTTCATTCACTTGAATCTTGGTGCTGGTTCTGCTCTTTTGGTGTTTAGGAGATAGTTTTTATATTTTCCCTCCTTAGGATCGAGGGTGTCGAGTGTCTCGTTGAGGAGAATACCTTCTAGTTTCTCCCAGAAGTTTTTTCCTCTTTTGTAGAGGTACAGGTTTATTGGTTCAATTTCTGTTTGTTCATGCAGGCTCCTCGAGATGTGGAAGTCGAACCACTTGGAGCCAGTGATAAATCTAAGTCCTTGGTTCTGCACTCTTTGAAGCATCGACATGTTCCTATTAGATGCAACGTTGAGTGGTATGCTGAGGTACACCAGATTAGACCTAACTAAACTGATGTATAGCTTTTTTTTGTTAGCTATTGTGAGATTTCTAAATCGATGGAGTTTGTCAAGTTCGGTTTTTGCGTGTCCAATTCTAGTGCTCACGTGCTTGCTCATTCCGGAACTAGAGAGTCCGAAAGCGAGGATAGAAGCGCAAGGAGAGTAGTCGATGTCAGTGTTTCCTATATTGAAAGGGAAGGTGCGATGTCTTCCTATTGCAGTTACGGAGAACTTAGCCACATTAGTTTGTATCTTTCAGCGTCTTTTGAAGCTGAAGATTTTCTCGGCTTCTGCTGCCGTGGCTCTAGCCATTAGTTTCGCTGGATTTTGTCCTCCGTACTACAACTTTGGTGACATCATCCGCGTATTGTATATTAAGTGTTTTGCCGTCGACTGGTTTAGGTATGTCTCTTGTGTAGATGGTGAAGAGAGTGGGGCTAAGGCATCCTCCTTGTGGAACACTGGAGTCAAGGTAGAAGGCTTCCCCTTTGTGCTTTTCGAAGGCTATCACTGCTCGCCTATTGGTTAAATAGCTGCAGAGGATTTTTTCGAAGTGGGGAGTGAGTTTCAGCCTGGAGATTTTGCATTTCAGGCCTTCGATCCAGACTTTGTCGAAGGCCTTTTTTACGTCTCAGCAGACAATGTCAATCCAACAACCTCTAGCTCGCCATGCAGCCGCGTGTTGCAGCATATGTGATATTGCTGTCTCGGTGCCTCGGGGCCTCGGTGCTCTTTAAATCCATGCTAGGTGTTTAGTCAGTCTGCTGTTGAGGATTTTTTGAAAAACCTTGCCAACGGTCTCCAGCAGTGAGATGGGTCTATAATTCATGACCTGGTTAGATGGTTTTTCCAGTTTAGGTATGAAGATCATTTTGGAGGTCTTCAGGCCATCCGGGAAGTATCCCATTGCTAGAGACGCATTGAACAGGTTCAGCAGCTTGGTTTTTAGTCTCTCCGGAGCTTTCTTTAAATGCCTGATGGTAATTCGGCTGAGCCCCGGGGCTTTAGACTTAAATGAGGAAATGGGATTCAGTAGTTCCTCCATTGATAATCTCTTTCCATCATGAGAGTTGCCTTGAAACCGATGGTAGCATGTGGGTCTGTAATGGTCAAACCTCCCTTCTCTCTTCGCCATATACTCGAGAAACTGATCCTCGAAGCCTAGGTCAAAGTCTTCTTCTTCTTCCTCTGATATTTTGAAGACATTTTTCCAAACTCCGCGGAACAGCTTCTCTTTTATCCTTGGGAGTGACCGCCTTAGTTCCTTCATGCCTGATTTCTGTTTGAACTGGGGTGCGAACGTCCCCCTTTAATTTGCTGATGGATGTCTAAAAGGCCTTCGGGTTCCTCTCAGTGTCTAACTTTTCTATTAGACTATTACATTTGTTACGGACTTCAGTTCCTAGCGTGGAATTCAGCTGATTTCTGAGATGCTGAGCGAATCAAAAATCCATGGTTCTGGCATCGCCCAAGTTAGGGATGGTCTCGTAGACTCTAGGGAATCGAGGCTGTAGCACCATTCTCTCTTGTGTGGGTTTTGTGGGCATGATTATTTTGTGTGACGTTATTGGGATAGCTATAGCGTCGGCGTTAAAGATGCAGTCGTTAATAGCAGTCAGTTCTTCATCCAGATCTTCTTCGGATGCGTCCTTTAAATCAGGGATAACTTCTGGGAATGCTCTTCTTTAATCTTCCCACTTTGCATTCCAGAAGTCTTTTCTTGCGATAACTGGGACTAGGATAGGAGCAGTTGCAATAGTGATCAGAATGGGCAGATGATCACTCTGTGTTAGAGGCCCTGGAGAGAGATGTTCGTGGAAAGGGAAGTTAGGGTTTGTGAGCACGACGTCAGGTTTGGTGGCTGACCCTGGGTAGAAAAACGTGGGAAAGTCCAGTCCAATGCGCTCTGCAACGCTCCTTCTAGTCAAGAGATCTAGTAGTCTACCTCTTGTGTTTGTAGATGAGTATCCCGCTGCTCTATTCCTGGCGTTGAGGGCCCCAGCGAATAATACTGGGTGCTCTTTTGTGAAAAGGGTGTATGGGTCATGATAAGGAAGATATGACCTGCGAGGGGGCTGATACCCCGCGTTAGTTCTATATCACCCATAGAGCACCTTAAGATGATTGACAGAGTCAATTCATCCGTAGGGTCACCTTTTCTGAACTGTAACTCCTTATTGACTGCTATTAACGCACCATCAAATCTTTCTCCTGTGCAGTTCTTTTGTATAACATTGTATCCAAAGATCTTCTGTTTGTCTTCATCTTGACGCTTGTTTCTGGCAGTAGAAGAACATCTGGGTCTAGTTCTCTGTAGACATTGAATAATTTGTTTTTGTTAGGCTCCCATCCTTGCTCATTGTGTGTTAGGATATTCAGCCTATTTCTATACGCTATCCCGTTAGTCTTTATTATTCTTTGGCCGTTTGATGGCCAGATTTTAACTGCTTGTACAGTTCCGGGTCGTAGAGCCTAAAGTTCTCGCTGTAAAGCTTTGTTTTACAGGCGAGTAAGGAGGCTCTGATTGTCTCCCTGGTAACTGGTGAGTCATAGCACCACTTGATCTGTCCTTTTCTGACTCCAGCTGCCACCTCCTCTGTGGAGATCTCTTTTTTATTGATTGTTTTAAGAGTTTAGAGCCAAGGTGAGTCTGATTTCTCTGCCGTCTAACTCGAGCTCATCCTTTTTTTATTCACAGTCTGATTTCTGAACCTTTGGTTCTACTTTATTTTTCTTGTTTTTTTCTGCTTGGGTGAGCTAGGTGGTCGTGCTGCGGCGTCGGTTTGTTGTTGTTGAGCTATTGTCAGTGTAATTTCTTGGGTTTAACAGTATCCGGACTATTCCTTGTTTTTGCTGGCCTTGTATTAGGGTACGATGCCGAGAGGACTTTTTGGGATTGTGGATTGTCCGGAAATTTAATTGTTTCCCTGTTGTTAGCCGCCAGCATCCTGTTCATTTCTGTGTTAAATGAACAAGGGCAAGCTAAGTTTATTATTCTGCATGCCAGCATTTTGGTAGGGGTAGTATCGCTCAGTTGCCACATGATCTGGAGCTGAGTCGGCGTTACGTTCGGTTGAGTTTGTAGTTTTGCGGTAGCGGCGTAAGATTGTTTCGGTCTGTCCGCAGCCTCTCTTTTCTTTCTGAGTTCTTCATTCCTGACTGGGCACTGCCTGCTCAGGGTGCGGTGATTCCCTGCACAGTTAATGCATATTTTCGTGTTGCTCACGCATTGCATCCAGTCATGCCCGATCTGCAAGCACTGGGAGCAGATCTTTGGCTTCCCAGAGTCGGGCCAGGCGCTGGTTGAGTGATCTTCGACCTTGTAACAGTTGAAACAGGTAAGAAGCTCAAAAAACCTTTTCCGCTCAACTTGATCAGTGGAAATTACCATAGAAAACAGTCTAAGGGCTGTTTCTTTTGCTGCCATTTCCAAGTTCCTAAATATTAATTTGAAAACATGGGAGAGGTCTGTTCGTGTTCACTAACTCCTTTATAATGTTAATCGAGTCGCAAAATGTACATTATCTCGCCTCCATTGACGTTGTGTTGCTGAGTCATGGCGGCGTGTTTAGGTCAGCGTGGTTGGTGTATCTGATGTGGAGTGGCAAAGAAATCGATATTTATGTCGTCTTTATTATTTCCCAAAGATTAGAGAGAAAAATGCTGATATTATTCGACCCTAGAGCCAATGTAGCAGGATTAATATATGGCCGGCCTTCGCCTCCCCTTTTATTGGAGTTATGCACTGCTGTTTGTGAACGGCGTATGTGTGTATTTATCTAAGCAATATTAAAGATATTATCTGGGGCTATTTTTTTAAAAGCGATTTACATATATGATTTTTAACAGGTGGAGCTATGTAAATGAAAGTGGAAATTAGGAGGAAAAGTGTCTGGGTAAATATTGAGATTGATTGGGTGACCTTTTGGAGAAGTTTCTAGTGTTATGGCTGGTATCTGAGTAACAATAAAATCTCTCTCTCATTGTATGTAGTATATGGATACATATACTCTGCGACGCCACGGATTATGCATCTTTCATTCTATTTCCCAAAAGGTTTTTAAAGACAAATCAAATATGGCGAAAACCCTCTGTTTGATGGTTAATACCCACATATACGTAGTTGCTTATTCTTACAATATATATATATATATATATATATATATATATATATATATATATATATATATATATATATATATATATATATATATATATTAATATATTTATATTTATATATATATGTATATATATATATATATATATATATATATATATATATATATATATATATATATATATATATATACCTATATATATAAGAGCTCGTGCTGACAATTTCTGCGTGTATGTAGGCGAGAGGATTGTTTCATTCCCCAATTGTCTCAAAAGATTTCTTCATGCTAAGATGAAAATTATTATCGGCAAAGAGAGGATCTTTTTAATGCTCCATTGCATATTTAAATATTGAAAAGATGAACTCGTACTCCTTTTACGATCGATTTTCATTACTTTCATTCAATAGCTCCAAAGCTTTGGTCGAATAATATATCATAACCATAAGATTTATCTTTGTTCTCGTTAGGTATATTGATCTAAGGTTTGTTTTATAAAGTGTCTCCATTTAACAAGACCATTGCCTCCTTCAGCAAAAGTCACTATCCTAGGATTCCTTTCCTGGTTTCCTCATGTCTTAACATTTTGTTTTTTGTTCAGTTGCTCGGTTTGAAGCGTCTATTTCATACCAAAGTTACTGGAAGGGAAAACAAAACCTCAGTAATTAGAGGAGGTAACTAATAGCTAGTATGACTTCCCTCTGATTGAAGGAAAACTAGCCTTGTTAAGGAAGGAGATGCCTTTAAGCGCAGGGATCAGCTTCGGCGGTACATATACTAAGATTGTAACGCTACACAGATGATTATCATGGCGCTTGCACAAGAATAACATGTAAAATCGCGAAGTATTTGGACTTTTTCCTACTCCATTTCATCTTTTTGGGTGTTGGGCACATACTCCTGCGTCGGAGGAAGGCCATATAGGGGGGAGGTAGAGAAGTAGGAGCACATAAAAAGATTTAAAAACCTATTAACAAATATTTAGGCAGGAAAGAAAGGTCGAAGGAGATTAAAGTCGGGCAATGGATGACTAAATTATCTCAGTAGACCTGGTTGGTGAAGGAGGTGATCTTATTTTTCCCCAAGGTGATTTGTGAATTGGGGACAATTGAATAAACGCCCCGCGTAGGGTGGGTCCGTCCACTACCCAATGCAGAAATCACCTTAAGGAAAAATGAGCTCACCTCCTTCACCAACCATGTCTACCTAGATAACTTCTTCACCCAAAGAGCTCAAAAGAAACCCACAGTGAGCTTAGCCGGAACCTCCTTGATAACCGATGCTTATTGATTCTGTTATTCAAGAGGTAACGAAAATACTCTTGACTCACATTTCAGTTAAACTACCTTCATACATTAATATTACCAAAAGAAAGAATGGTCGAGAGAGTATTAAAATTCAGTAATACGACGATCCTGTACCTATACACAGTAGGGCGTAGTATTGCAACCAATTTTAAGGCAAATTTCAGATTTTGTAGAGCAGACAATCTAAAATCTGGGAATGAAGACAAAAGAATCTGAAAAAATCGTAACACCCCCGTTTGGGGTGTCCAATTTGCTTAAAAATGATTTTTTACGTAGGGTGAGGCTGGTTAGATTTAGTTATTATATTCCTCATCTCTGAAAGTCGAAATAGGTAATTTTCTTACATGAAAGAAATTTTCACTTTAACTCCTTTTGTACCTAACTAAGGTTTAGGCAATATCTCATTCACAGGTTACCAATAGCTACGACCTTATTTCTAAACTCAATGCCATTCAGTATTATAATAATTTGACCCTGGTTAGCTTCGATGTCTGGTGATTATTTACCAAGGTTCCATTCGAAGATATTTCAATTTCCTTAATGATAAATTGCCAAATATTGACCTTCCCGTACCTGCTACTATTTTTAGGAACCTCATTTCACTTTGTACCCCAAATTGTAAGTTTTCGTTCGATGGCAAATATTTTCTTCAAAAGTTCTCTCTAACTTATATATGTAGTTCTTTGAAAAAAAACTCCTCCCTACTATCCTTGACTTCCTTATTGTTGGATACAGGTATATAGAAGATGTCATTTGCCTGTGGCCTAATTCTAAAAATATTAATAGCTTGCTTACAAAATTTAATTCACTCGTCCCCTCCATTATACAATATGTCCCACCAAAAGGATACCAAATTTAGATTTCAATATCTCTTCCAAAAATTGAGATATTTTTAATTTTGTTTGTTTGTTTTAATATAGAAATTAATTGCCGGATAAATTCTGAATTTAATCGTGTTTAAAATATTTAGTTTTAGTGTGTTGTGCATTTGACTGAAGTGGATCAAACATGGATTGCGCAGAATGGGTGAATGAAAAACTGTGACTGTTGTCTCTGTGTAAATGTGCTTCACTTCATTTACATTGGATGCATTAATAAAAAAAATAAATTGAACAACACTATAGTTAAAATATAATGAATAGTAACTAATGTAATGACAGACACGTTTCCAGCATTTTATTACGGCCTTTAAAGTTATACTAAGATTAAAATATTAAATATAAAAAAACGCAGCTATGGTTAATTTTTTATAAATTTTCTTAACTTTCCCCATTATAATAATTTTTGATGTTATAAAAGAATTGTTAGAAATAACTTTGATAAAAAAGCATAAGTCATAAGCAAACTAAGATGAAATTATTATTAAAATACTCAAAAAATCCCCTTCTTAAATTATAGAGTTAGTGATGATGATGATAATTAAAATAGTAGTCTTTAGCTGAATATTAAATATACATAAGTATATATCTATTTATAAACACATGTGTGTCTACTAATATATACTTCACTCTTACTAAATTCTTGCTAACCTAGTGGATAGGGAGTTAGTCCGCTAACGTCCCGGTACCTGGTCGATCCTGGCATGAGCGGACACAAAGAGATCTGGTTACCAATTGGTGGACGCGCTGAGCTCAGCCCAGTCCTAGTGCGGGTCCATCTCACACTTTTCATCACACACAGCTAATTACACACTGCTTCCTTTCATCTCTCATGTTCGTAGCACAACGCACACAAACACACACTGTTCCAAGGAATCCTGCCAATTGGTATCTATATCTACCTACGTCTGACGCAGAACAGGTCCCTGAGTCCCGGGACGACGAAGGTTCCACCTGAACGCTGCTTGGTTTCAAAACATAATACATCCTAGTACTTCTCTCCAAAGACGAAGGGCCCTACCTCAGGCTAGCCAGCGATTGTCATACTGCCCTTTATGTCTATTGAATTATCCAGTCGGGATCTGCCAGAAGAAATCAGTTCCCTAAAGCCATTGTTTAAATTTAAGTTCAGCACTAATTTGGAGCAAGTCGTTCGAGTTGCCCCCTTTTATTTTAATTTCTCGCGAAGTTCTGTTTTGTCACCTCCTCCCCCCCCCCTTCCAGTGAAGGCACGTTGCCTTGTGATAGTGTAACCAACCCCTTCCTTCAATCCCTCCAGCTATTCAAAAGATCCCCTACAACTTATTTTATCTTCAGATCTTAAGAAACCCACATAGGTACCAACTTAGCTTTTCTTAATTGGATTTTCCATTTTAATGCTCTCCTTATCGCATATGCAGTGAAATAAATTTAGGAAAAAAAAGCGTCATTTTGTAATGAAAATAGTAAAACTATTTTACCTCCATATACTTCGAGATTCGTCATATTTATGCATAGTAGAATGTTGTAAACTATGTCTTACCTACAAATTCTTCAAACGCTCACCTTCTTTTAGGTTGAAATCGGACCTTTTCCATGCAGTAAAATTTGTCAAAGAAGTTGAGCTAAAATTATAATAAATAAACACTATAAAATCTCAAAATAAGAAAAGCTTTGTTAATGAAGTTAGCTCAAGTTCAACTTTGTGTTTGACCATTTAAATTATGTAATTCTCATTTTCTGTGATTTACTGAATGTGGTCTCTATAACACCAATGAAGTTTTTCTTTTTCTTGGTTGTAATTTCTATCTCACAAAGTATATTCTGAGTAAGCAATAAATGAAATAAAGCATAAGAGGAAAAGTAAACGAAAATTCCGACTATTTTATGAATCTATTTCAACGTTCTTAATAATGTACTCAAAATCGAGATTGCAATTACTCGAAAATTTCGTTTCCACCTTTTTTTTTTCTTTCTTTTTGTTATAGACATAAACGCCTAATTGAATCTTTCCTTTTCTAGGAAATTTGCGACTTCAATTCATTCGAAGATCATTTCAACACTAATCGCTTGATAAGCTGAGCACTCATTAGAGACCTCTGATCAAAAATCTATTCCAACCCCAGCCCCTGATTAAATTCAATTCCGACTTTTAAATTTGTATGATATTAGATTAAGTATCTTTCTATATCAGTAGTTTGCCAGCAACTCAGATAATAATGGATGTGTGCGCCGAAATCTTGTTTTGCAATAAATTGATCCCATATATATATATATATATATATATATATATATATATATGTGTGTGTGTGTGTGTGTGTGTGTATGAACCAAAATGCCTAAAAGATATGCGGTTATTATAGGGCAAGAAATGACCGCCTGGTTGTTAAGGCCCCCTAGGGGACTCCCTTATCACGACAGGGAAAATTCAAATTTCCCTCCTCAATTCATAGAAGGTGAAAATATTTATCCATGTGTTAATGGTCAGAGTATTCTTCACTAGTGCGACGTAGAGAGGGCCTTCTAAAAACTCAATTTACGCAGCCACTATATCCACTGGATACAGATCGACCCCTCCTTCGACTCCTTGGGATTTCATGTTAGTTACTCTTGCCCTATGAACTCAGGATCAATATCACAACTATCTACAGATCACCTGGCCACCCATTAGCCCTCTTCTTTGAGTAACTGAGTGATCTCTTTATTGTGACCTTCTCAAACTCCTCCGTCGTTATGGTTCTACTCAGTTAATTCAATATCCCCCCCCAAACACCTCCTCACATAAAATACTCTGAAGTTTTCGATCTTTTTTCTCTCTCCCAAACAGCTACTCCTCTCTCTTTCTCATACCCATGCATACGGTAACATTCTTGATTACGTTTTCTCCCAATCCATAGTCCCTTATTCTCTCTCACAGAGCTCTCAAATGCTATATCTGGTAACTTTATTGTTCTATTCTGTCTAACCTTACTTTCTTAAACTAACCTCCCGGTGCTGGTATAGTATGTGATCTACATTTCTATGTGATCTACAGCAAATTAATCTAGAAGTCTTATAAATGTGCACTTCTAATTAGAGGAGTGCGTTAAATAGTAAAAGATAATATTAAAAATTTATAAAATTCCATGGATGAAAGAAAATACAAAGAAACAATAGTAAATTGATTTTTATTGGTTGGTGCCTTCTGTCTCGGAAGACAATGGAGATTGCTCCATGGAAGTCAGTCTCTGGTGGAACTGCAACGCCACCTGTGACTGTATGGCCAGATCCAAGAATGGTAAGTTGTGTTGTAGTTGCTGCATGTGAAGACTGTGTCGTCTTAGGGCGCTGACTCTGCTCTCTGTCGTTTGCGTGCTCTTCTTTGCTCCCACATCTCCTCTTACCTCTGCTCTGTTGTCGTGATGGCTAACTTGATGGCAAGTTGCCAGCTGCTGCGGTCTGCAGCCACCCATTCAAAGCTTGCCCACACAATGCCATTTGCCTTGAGGTCCACCTTGCACACGTCTTTGTAGCGGAGTATGGGCGTTCCTGCGGGTCTGGAGCCAGTGACAAGCTTACCATACAAAATATCTTTGGGTAGTCTGCTGTACTGCATGCGACTAACATGGCTAAGCCACCGCAAGCGTCTCTTGGTGACAAGGACAGAGATAACCAGTGTTCCTGCCTTCAACAAAAGTTTTTGTTAGGGATTTGATCCTTCCATGAAATGCCGAGAATCCTTTGAATCAGCGTAGGTGAAAGGTTTTAAGCCTGCGCTATTGGCGGCGTACAGAGTCCAGCTCTCTCTCTCTCTTCTGTAGAGCAGTGTACTCAGCATACAGTCTCGATAGAATTGTATCTTGTATTTTTCTGTCGCTAGGACAGCAGCACTGGAGTGATCTCTTCAGGGCGCAGGCCTGGGCGAAGTGTATGGAGATCCTGGATTGCCCAGTCGTCAAGATCCTCTTCTCGGCCTCGCTAGTGTTATCCAAAGGAATGCAGATCGGTACGTTTAGCACCAGTTTGGCTACAGGAGCTACCAGAGTCAGTGAGCACAGCGCAATGGTCTGCATTCGGGACTACACTCCTGATATAGAAGGTTTTCTTCCGTAGATTTGGCCGTTGGATCAGTCGAAGATCTCCTACACCCGGCTAGCCGTTGGCTGCTAGAGGCAATTCCTCCGATAAACTTGGTGATGTAGTGTAATTCATACTCAGAACATGAATACTATAACTATGTGTATAGATTATGAATATTATTTAATAATATCATTTAATAATGATAAAAGGGAATTCTTTAGGTAAGGGATAATCTATCATTTGTAGCTCCGTCATTAGGTGCATCTATTCAGGATTGTTTTTTTATTTCGTTCTTATTGGCTCAAGACTAAACGTGTATAAACTATAAAAATTACTTTGTTCTATATACTAAACCAACCGGAGATATGGGTAAATATTATGAATTTTTAATGTAAATCACATGCTATATATATCTTGTAATCTAATGTAGACCACAGGAAATAGCAGAAACATGCATGCAGATCACATAATATACCGCCACCAAACTCCTAATGGTATTGGGGCACGATAACACCACATTAGAATCTCTCTTTGTTGTGATATAGCAAGGACCGAGTGGTGGTGTAGGTACGTATAGGTTTAGTACGTACTTCAAAACTCCGTTAATAAGTTTTCGCTCTAAGAGGCTATATTTTTAAAGTTATTATTATTATTATTACGTTATTTTTAAACTTTGAGGGTTTCTAGTGCTATGGTCAGCGTTTCGAGGATTGAATTAAATGCTTCAAAGAAAAATAGACTTTAATTAAAACATGAGCAAAAAATTGAAATCTAATAAACAAACTAGACAGATTTGAATTAAAAAAGTTTAAGTGAGGCTTACTAAATTACACAAAGGAATATACAGAAATGGTTTACCCACAGTGCACTTTAATATTAAATGCTAATGGACCTTCAAAGAAACAGATAATGGGATTTAACTACCATAAAAGATCCACACGAAAATCGGGTTTGAGACTGACCTTAGCCTCAATTTTTATATAACCTCCAGAATGTTGTTTTTGGGGAGGCGTGTAGACGTTATTATTTGCACCCCAGATGGCCGTCTGGGACGAGGATATCTTTAAAACCACAGATGAATTCGGAGCGCGTGACAGATGGCCTTAAGCACTTTGTTTTGGTAAGACGATTTCACCAACGGGACCGGAAAAGTATGCTTCTTCCACTCTTCGGGTTTATCTGGGAATACTTTGCACTTACGAGCGAGTAGCAAACGAGGATATTCTTTGACGAAGGGAAGTGCTTGAGGGAGTTCACCTTGGGGTATTCCTCAATAGCGAGGCCTTTAGTCTCCTCCTTTAACGATTTTTTTGTAGAGCGTCTTTCCTCTAGCCCTAAAGGGCACCTTTTGGCTTTAGGCCGACGCTCCTCTCATTTCATTTATGAAGTGGAATTAAATATCAAATATTAGGAGAAATATCAAATCTTAGGGGAAATATGGCTGGTTTAACCAATGTTAGGCTCACCGGGATCCAACATGTTGGCGACATTTCTGGTTATCTTCGAGGCGACGGAAGAGAAGAGGGGAAGCTAAGTAATAGGATTACACCGCCAAAATGCCTGGACGTTGTGGTTAAGGAACATGGCCTCAGTTGTGAGGGTGTGATATCTATTGCCCTACACTCCTTATTGACCCTGATCTGATGTATCGGGATTTTGCCTAGTTCTCCCGGTTAGCCCTACTGCCTTCCTCCTGTTCTGACATCAACCTACCTATCTGCTCCTTTTCGCAGCCACTGGCCTCCTGGCAAGTCACTTACGCCCCCCTTCATCGCCTCTTTTCGCAGATACCAGCGCCCGTTGCTTCTCCAATACGCTTTTCGAGGACCCTAAACACAGAATAGCAGGTGAGTAGCACCTTTATTACTCCCAAGCCCAAACATAGGGAGAAAATAAGCTTCTATCACCTATTTTCTTGGGTCTTATGCGTTCATAGCCATTCCTTAATGCTTCTACGAAACTCATACCCGTAAAAAAGTTGAAGAAAACAAATAAAATCATCTTTCACTCTTCAATATTCCTCCGTCGCCTCTCGTCTTCCAGGCCACCCAAAATTATCCCCCTATCTCCAACCCACCTTTTTTACCCTTTTCTATGAAAAGGTAATAAAAAATCTTTCTTGGTTCCCGTCTTGGTACATCCCTCGTAAACTCCAACTCTCCTTACTACACCTCCCACTTTAACTTCCATCAGACCCAGTCTTTAATAAAGACCTTGCCCGACTACTCTGATAATCAAAAAAAAAAAATACTCTCTCCGATTGACATTTTACAAATAAGTTTCTATGGTCCTAACTGTCCTCCTACCATACATAATGAGTATCTTCCAAGCCTCCATGTCAAGAGTTAAGGTGCTTTCTGACTTTAAACATGCTGTTGTCCGTTCAACTATAGAGAAGTAAAATACTAATACTAAATATAATTCAAATGATGCTCCTATATACTTCAAATTACCGTCCTATAGCTGTCTGTATTACTGAACACATGGCTATCTCCAGCTAAGACGAAACCTTCCAGTCCGTCTTCAAAGAGATCATTCAATTCTGATTTATTTCGGTCTCTCTGTAGCATTTTCCAGAGATTAACACTCCGTTGTTCTTCACCAAATTTGTCACTTCTTGGGTGTTTCTGCACCTACTTTAAACTGGTTTCGCTCTTATCTACCATATCTTACTCATTCTAGTCACATCGAGGTTAAGGTCTCTCGACCAGCTACTCTCTCCTATTGTCTTCGTCAGGGCTCTTACATTTACACGCTACTCTTTCGTATCTATTTCCTTGTTCTTGATATTCTTTTGCGTCGCCTATGTCTATTAGTCTATTTCTATGCTAATGCCATGCAAATATATCTCTCCTGCTACCCAAACTCGTTCAGTGTTACTGTCACTAATTATTTATCCACATATAATACGATTTCTAAATGTCGATCGGATAACTTTCTCAAAGTTAACCATGACAAAAGTGACATTTTTTTGATGGGCATATCATTAGATGTCGCTCTTTGAAAAATGTAGCCCCCTCTTCGATTCTAGGTTGCTCTTCAATCGCGTTCACTGACAACGTTAGAATCATGGGTGTTTCATTTGATAGTCAAATCGAATGTTCCTAATACCAGCAAATCGTATTTCGTTTTCTCCTCTATATCCTCAGTCGTATTTATTCCACTTCACCGAAATAGTTGCTATATAGCCATCCGTACCTTTGTTACCAATCGCCTTGATGACTGCAACTCGCTTTTCTTAATGGAGCTCCCAACACTAATATTTATCCTTTTTAACTTGTCAAGAAATATGCGACTCAAATTCTAATCTGTCGAAGACGATTTCCTCGTGGCACACCACTTGCTCCGTGAACTATACTACGTCCCGATTAAATTTCGAATTACTTTTAAAGTCCTCCTTCTCACATTTAAAATAATAAACGCCGCAACTCTCCATGATTTTTACTTCTTAGTGGCTGTGTTCAAACAAAAAATAGCACTACGCTGGTAAAGTGCTGGACTGCTTTCGGTTCCACGCATTCGTCTCTGCTACATGGGCGATCCTGCTTTTTCTGAAGTTGCCCATAAGCTGTGGGATGGTCTGCTTCCTACTATATGCTCTGCTTTCTCGCCTGTCTAACTCTAAGCGCACTTTGATATCTCCTAACAAATATAACGCTTCTATAAACTGAGGGAAAAGCTTTATGTGTGAATTTGGAAGAGGAGAATAAATTACCAGGAAGGTAGGGCGATATAATTGTTCTCGAATTTATACGTAAATCTTTACTCATTCAGTTTCTGGATAATCTTCCTTTACTTAGTAATTTTTGAGATGGATTACCTTTACTATCTTAACCTAATTTACAAAAGTCTAATTAAGTATACACATCGACCCAACTCACTTAAGTCTATGATGAACAGTAGTACGTTATCTGAATAGAAAAGGCATATAAATAAAAAAAAGCATCGTTATTGAAAAGAATATTGAAGCCCGGAAGTGAGCAGTTATATCAACAGTGCTATCATGTGTCTAATGTCTTTGATGAAGTGGCAAACACAATTGTATTATAAGATTTTGAAAATTGGCATAAGCGAAAAATAAAAAAATATCAGGCGATTATTGAATTAAAAGAAATTTAGGTTAATCGGAATGAGAGGGGGATATAGATGGGAAACTTCGATTAAATCATTGCCAAATTGACACCTGTAGCTCTCGGAACATGTATAAATGAGTCAAAAGATGCAACTAAGACATCTGATTATCTAAATGAACAGAGTACAACCATGAATTTATTAGTAAAGCTAAAAACTTTACAATGAATATTTTAAGAGTAATTTGTATTTTGAGCTACCCTCTCGAGCTTATGACTTTGGCATTTGGTAAAGAACATTTACTCGCCTTAAACAAGACTACCAATATTATAGTTAAATTATTCTACGATGGTACTATTGACTACATATGTAGGTAGAGAGCTCGTTTCCTATTTGGTTGATCCTATAAGTGAAGAAGTTGCACACCAGCGTAGTCGTGAACCACGGAAGTTCAAACTTCCAATCTTGGTTCCCGGCCCTACTCTGGTTAAGAGTAAATAAATGATGGTCAATATCCACGAAGCCTAGATGAATGTAGTATATGTTATTAGTTGTCCAAGCATTCTGCCTCTTCTATCAAGAAGAGGTGGATCTCACGCAGGTGCGTTTGATAGTCTCTGTGCCTAATCAATGGGATCAGGATCGTAGTCCTGTACTGCACTATTCCAATATCTTTTCGAAAGAGTAGAGAATAGAACTAAACATTTTACTCTTAGGGAAGTTACACCAACGAGAAATAGAAAGGAAGAACAATTTTCCTCTTCCTAAAACTAAACTGCCTTTTAATGTAACGTAACTGTCTCAGAGCCATTTTCTCTGCTTCCTCACACTGTTTGGAGAGTTTTAAGTCAGAGCAATCAGCACAGCTACGTCCTTCTCTAACTCGATGGCCCTTAGATTCTCCTCTTGTAGGATGTAGTCCGACTTTGGTATGATGTGCCCAATGTGCATTACCTTAAACTTCTTTAAGTTAAAAGTCATCTTTCACGTATCTGACCACTATCATATCTGATGCAGTTTAGCCCTCATTATGTTGAGGCTGCACTCCAACCTAATTTTTTGTTGTCAGCAAACTTGGCTATATTTTAAGTATTTCTTCATCGATTTCATTTATGTAGATTATTAACAACAAAGGAACTAGCACCAATTTTCGATAGCGTACTTTGTTGAAGACCTTTTGTAAGTCCACTATAGCATGTCCACTACTTAGCTTTAATCGTAATCGCTCATCATGTCGTGAAAGAACTCGAACAAGTTCGTTAAGCAAGAGTGATCTATAAAAAATTCGTGTTGCGTGTTTTAGTAGTCCATTGCTTTATATGTGTTCTCTAATAATTTCTGATATAATGGAGAGGTATTGTACTCCTAAGTTTTTTCAATGAGCTTGTGGAGAAAATGTTGGTCGTCAATCGTTGAGAGAACTTTTCTGAAGACAGCATGTTCTTTTGGTTGTTGGTAATCTAGCCTTTTAGCTATTATTTTTGTAATTACTCTTGTGAGGACTTTATAGACGCAAAAGAGTAGACTATTTGTTCTGTAGTTTGTAAGGTTAGTTTGATCTCTTTTTTGCGTAGAAAGATTATTTTGGCATTGAGCCTGTCCTCCGGAATCTTGTCTTGTTTAAGACATTAAGTAAAAATCGAAAAGTCCTTCTTAAGTGTAAACACTTTTACTATTTGATTTCGGTCATATTGAATGAGTTATTAAAATTTGTTGAAAGGGTTTTAGTTAGAACCATAAAGGTGTCAAGCAGTGATGCTTTGATAAAGTAGATTTTGAGGTGGATATGTATTTGCATAAGCACCTTTTAATATAATGAGAGAAGTATCCTTTTATCTTTTATATGATCAATCGTAGTTGTTGAATATTTAAAGAAGTAAAAGAACGTACACGTAAATTTAGAAAAGAAAATAAGTATTTTTTACCATTACTTTGCGAAAACAGCTTACGACGGAGACATCAATCATCTTCAGTCCCTGGCTAATTAATATCTCACTAGTTATCAAACATTTTCTATAATAGTTTTCAGATTTTTTGATTTCCCCAAATTATTTTATCTGCTATTAAGTTTTGATGTAAACAACATTTTCTCTAAATTTCTTGTTGATGAAGCTCTTAATTTACTTGTGCAAATTTCCCTTTGTCTGACAAACCTTTACCGTTACAAAGTAACAAAATTGTAGACTTGTTCGTTTGGGCGTTACATACTATATGTTTAAAGCCGAAGATTTTTTATCTGGAGAAAAATATGGCCTGAATATAAGCAATCTATTTTCCCCTAAACTATTTAATTTTTTCAAGGAAAACTCTCACCCCTATTTTTACCTCATCCCATAAAATGGTTCAGCTATGTTGATGATATATGTGCCACCTGGCCTAGTAATTGAAGCGTATATGCTATTTTTTGAGTAAATAAACAACATCCACCCCAGAATTAATTTTAAAGTTAAATGGTAACTAAATTACTTACTGAAATTTCTTGATGTGAATATATCTAAAGTAAAAAATAAAGCATATTTTTCTTTTGACCGAAACTAGAAAATCTATTGCCTACATTTATTATTTTTCTTACCATCACAAATCTGTGAAAAAATCTGGAGTTCCTTCCTTTTTCCTTACAGCTTATAGCATGTGGTCTTTGTTTCCTTACTGGATGATATTAACATAATCACCCAAACCTTTATTAAAATACGTAAGGCCTTATTATTCTTTAAAAAAATGTTTTTTTAAAACCAAAACCAACATTTATTCACCATCTAATATAAAAAAGAAGTTTAATACTTATATTATCCTTTCCTATGATCCTCAATTAATCAAGTCTAAGAAAGTTAGCTGGGTGAAGAACATTAATGTTTCTTTTCCTTAGGAAATTAGCATATATATATATATATATATATATATATATATATATATATATATATATATATATATATATATATATATATATGGGAAATATCACGAAAGTTAGCGCGTGATAACTATAAATAGGAATATGTACCACGGAAGAAAACTGAATAAAAGGCGGAGTGGAGTTAGTTCCTTCGTCTATTCGACATTTTCAAAGAGAAGTTTGAGTTTGAAAATGTCGAATAGACGAAATTACTAACTCCAATCCGTCATTTATTCAGTTTCCTTCCGTGGTACATATTCTTATATATATATATATATATATATATATATATATATATATATATATATATATATATATATATATATATATATATATATATATATATATTCCAAAATATCTATAGATAAAGAACAGGACCCTTCTTATATGCCTTGTAAAAGGTGAGATAGAATACACATATGTGTATTACCAAATATGGTAGATTGCCTACGAGTGTTAAAGTAAACGAAAACTCTTACAAATTCTTCTTAAAAGTTTTCTTTTTATAGAACTGGATGGTAGCCTATTAGTACTCGTATGTGCGGCGCTCGTGAAGAGGGTTGACGAACTTTAGGAGACATTTCTAGCGAATTGAAATGGACTTCATTGTTAAAACACCACAGAGATTTTTTCAGCTAGTCTGTCCTTATAAGGAAAAATTGATCCTAAGTCAAAATTATTAATGAATACAACTTAAAGGTATAATGTGTCCATAATCTTTTCAGGATGTTATGGGTTTTTTTAGCGTAAGCCAGAGTTAAAGTTCCGATTTCTCGGAGGAAGGATAACAAAAATCTTTGGAAACAGTGACAAAGAAGAGAAGTGGACTTTTTAATTTATATCAACACAGCCCAATAGACTGCTGAACAAGAAGGAGCCATTCAAATACTTTGTATACAACAAAATATTTGGCTGAAATTTTGAAGCTACGATGAAGGATAGTTTGACCATTGCTCTAATTTTTAATATCCTGAACTGTGAATGCGATTTTCAGATTGACGGATGTGCTGAACTTTGCTATATTTTAATGATAGAATGAAATACATTTAGGTAATTTAGAATGAAGAATACGGTGGTTAATGGGTATAAATAACTAAGTCGTAAGATCAACGATTTAACTGTAAAAGTTCGACCTAAATTCGAAGGGTCAATCAAGATTCGAATGAAATACATTTAGGTAATTTAGAATGAAGAATACGGTGGTTAATGGGTATAAATAACTAAGTCGTAAGATCAACGATTTAACTGTAAAAGTTCGACCTAAATTCGAAGGGTCAATCAAGAAGGGCGATATCTTCAAAGTTAGACATTAAAATGAGGATCAAACGGAGATTCGACCTCAAAACCCTGTGTTTAAGCGAAGAGAAAATTATCGAACAAAAATTATTGTCCCTGTGAGAAAGGACAATAATAGATATAGAGGGAAGAAATTTATGGAAGGTAGACTGTGGTCTAGGGAAGAAAGCCGCTGGTTTTATGGGGGTTTGGTTTTGTTGAGAAGGAAATGGGTTTAGAGAGAGGAATCATAAAACACGAAATGAAGTTACGAGTATGAAAATTGAAATTAAAAATCTCATGTCTGACGAGTAAATGTTGAATATTGTTAGACCTTTTTTATTTATGTTGAAGTTTCATGATAAGGAAAAAAGAACTTTGGCTAAATTGTATTTTGTCATCGGATGTCGCAAATTCGACGATGGAAAAATCTCATTATAATTATAACGTCACCTTATATAGTAACTATCTTGATCTCTAAAGACAAAGTATATATTTTTATGCCATATGTGCTCTATTTTTCCACTATATTCTGCTAGATAAATGTATTCTTTATTTTGCCGTCTCATTAAGGCTCCTAACGAGTTAAGACAGAAATCAACTAACTCGTCTTTTCCCTATAAGCGAATTAGTTGATCTCTGCCTTACAGAGAACACTTTTTTGTTATCAGTTAACAACATCTAAGCTTCTTAGAGAAAGGACGCTATTATATCAGCTTAATAAGACTGAAAAATTTTACTTCTCTTTTTTCTGCAACCAATTCATTCATTTTGAGGAGTTAATACTTCTCAAAGACGTTTAAGTTTGCCCGTGTAAATGTGAAGCAATAGGGAATTTGTACCCGAATGACTTAGAGTGTTGTTCAAAATCCGCTATGATTATTTAACAAGATTCATCCTAGAAGAAAAATTAATCAGATTTATTGATTAAACATTAAAACATTGTCTTGTGCATCAGTGATCCTACCTTCATTTGCCTCGTGTGTTGTGAGATAGATTTGTACCTCGGTTTCATTTGTTTTTTAATTTACATTTAATTTGCGTCTTTCATTTTTTATATTATGTGAGCTAAGGTTATGTCAAATAGTCTATTAATTTTTACTATTTGATCTTGTATTTTATGCAATATCAATTATAATTGCTGGCCATACAAACGACAGCTAGGGTGAAGCGCAATTTTGGGGGGGTAATGTAAATATTCTGAGAAATATTTTACTTCCTTATTTCGATATTGCTACTTTAATTTAATTCCATTATTAAGATATTGCATTCCTAAATATGGATAACATTAATTTCTTTCGATTTTGTGCATTATTTAGCATAAGTAACGTTAAATTCATTTACATATTCGGTGTTTCTTTTATTATTGTTAGCTGCAATGTGGAAAAATTCATTGTATTTAATAAGTAACGTCATTTACAAAGAACTAACAATCAGTTGTAGTCCATACAAGGATTAGTCTTATGAAAATCGAGGCAGGTTCTTCGAAGTATTATCCCAGAATATGGTCGTTTAGGACCGTACTATATTCTAATTGTGGTCACCGTTTGTGAGAAATATTCAATATCTGAGGCTGGAAGTCTCTTACGTGCCACAGAGGTACTAGCAAACTTATGCTAATTTGATAGCTTGACTGAAATTGTGGGATATGCTAGTTAATGGAACCTATATATATATATATATATATATATATATATATATATATATATATATATATATATATATATATATATATATAAATATATATAAATATATATATATATATATATATATATATATATATATATATATATATATATATATATATATATGGAGTGATATGTAGTGCACGCTCATGAAATCGTTCTTGCCGCAGTCAGATGTCCCAGCCATCAAACATCTGAGCCCTCTATGTTTAATTCAGCTCCTCTTCAACCAGTATTTATTGGCCCTTGAACTCTAACATCAATAACTTTATTTTTTAATTCGGTATCTCCCCTTCGAGTCTGTGTCGCCCTCGCGCTCTCTCTCTTCTGATTGCGCCCACATTCTGTAAAACAAGAGACATTACACTCATGAACTGAGATCAGCATTAGAAACAATCGAGGACACTTCTTCATCGTTGTGAACCGTTCCACTTCGGTGGCTAGGATTCACCAAGCTTCAGCCCCTCATTATCAAAAACCCCAACTTTCGAAATAAAGTTATTTTCATCAATTCGCTTATAAAAATCAAAGTACAAACCTATTTGGTAGGACATTCCACAAGAATGACTAGACAGGTCTCGCTACATCTATATATATATACAAAGAAAGCAACTACAGGATCTGCGGGTGATAATACAACCCCCACAGGGCTATGCTATTTTTATTTTCTTTCAAATAAAATTTGAAGACATAAAGAAATATGCAGAAACCTGGTGTAGCTGACTATAAATACATACAGTACAAGAGAAAATAAAAATTGAACGCGAATGAGCAAATGAGACAAGAACCCGGAGTTTTGTAAAGGCAAGAGAGAAGGACGTTAGAAGAATCCAGAATCAAAGGGAGCAGAGGGCGGCACAGTGAAGGTGATCCTTTACCGAGAAGAAATAACGCCAGGGCAAAAAAGTTTTGAATTCCTGTCTGGGACTCGAACCCGGGTCTGCTGATTGCCGGTCAGATGCTTTACCGCTAAGCTATCAGGCATAGTAACTATATTTTTCCCGAAGCGTTATCACATCAAAGCCAGTATCTCCCTAAGCTGTCTTCTCGGTAGAGGATCGCATTCACTGTGCCGCCCTCTGCTCCCTTTGATTCTGGATTTTTCTAACGTCCCTCTCTCTTGCCTTTACAAAACTCCGGTTTCTTGTCTCATTTGCTTATTCGCGTCCAATTCTTATTTTCTCTTGTACTCTATATATATATATATATATATATATATATATATATATATATATATATATATATATATATAGTACTAGGAACTTATTGTCAAAACTTTATCATACTAATATTTAAATCGTTTTAGATAGCAGACTAAAAAAATCTCATAGCTGCAACAATGGCCACGAATATTTTTTACAACCTTAGAAAACTGATCGAAATTTAATGTTATTCATATATGATTTAACAGACTAACGTCGAAATAAAACATGACCCTACCTAACTTATTTTGCCATAAAATCGGATAACATGACCATAATTCGTCCCACTTTTCTATTAAGGTAACATCAAAGTTTATTAGTAGTGACTCTATAATAAAAATATATATATATCACATGACATCCTCTTAAAGCTGTAAATATAATTAAATCGCTGAGTTAAACCAGGGAGGCTTCCATTACAGTCCTATCCCTAGTAGTTAAGATCATTCCTTAACCTCACGCTGAACCTGAAGAGCAGTGAGATGAGATTAAAACAGACGCAAAAACCTAACCCTCTATAAACCCCCCAAAGACCTTAAATTATTACACGAAATCAGGTAAGCAACAAAACCGCCAACAAAGTATAGAAAAAATCTTATTAAAATTCTAAGGATTTAAGCTTACAACTTCAAGCTATTTTAAAGTTTAAACTAAGATAGTTTAAGGATTATGAGGAAATTTATTAAAAGCAAAAATATTTAAAAAGTTTTATTGTTGAAAGATGGATTAAAACATTTCTATATTTTTTGTCCATTCCTTTTGAGGAGTTCGTCATAACGGAGTTCTTTTTTCATCTTGAAAATCAATGCTGATATTTTCCAAACGCTATTGTATCTTAGGATTTATAGTTTATTTTTATACTAAGAGGCTCTCCTATGTCTTCCATTTGTAAATGCGTTTCAAGGATTAGTGCATCTTTACACAAAGATTCGATTGACCAAAGTCCTAGCGTGATTATAAACCAACAACCTTTGAAGCCATAATTTTAACTTTTGCATATATAAATTTTACGAGTTTTACCTCTAAATGTTGTTTCGTATACATTCCATTTCTCTGGTTTAAATAAAATGCGATTTGTCATTTAATATTCTCACGTACGTCACGTCGTACTATTAAAGAAGTGGTTCAAGATGGTTTGGGCAATATCTCTTTAGAAATTTCGTGCCATCTAACACTATTTGTAGGAGGATATTCAATTCCGTCAATTATGCAACAAAAATGCTTATAAAATACACCTTCCTTGTATGTATTGATTAATCTTAATCTTTGACCTTCGTGGCATGTATTTTGACCTGGATTTTAAAAGTAGTTCTTTTTATGACCTTGCAATCCTAACGTTGGTGATAGCATTCAAGAGATATTTTTAAGTCTTTCATAGTCATATTTAATCCGATTTCTTCTCCTTTATCCAACACTACCGTTAGAAATTCTTGTTAAATTTCTTGCTATTTACGTAACCGAAAAACATACATACAATAGGTCGTTTAATTTCTAGGCGGGTTACGAAAAAAAATAACTGTTCAAATAATTCAGTCGCTGATAGAACATATCCACCCATACACCAAATATCGAATTTGGCTTAATATCTATCAATACATTGATTTGGAACAGAGTTAATGAAGCTATTCCTAGCTTCCATGCCTCTATCATGAGAAGATAATTCTTGGGTAACATTTTCTCTATCAGCCATAACCCAATCACTTGACACATGTAAATCATTTAAATATACAAGATCCTAAGGTCGTTCTTCCTGGTGCTTTTTCGCAAAATATTTTTTACTGTCCTTAATTTTCCCATAGCGAGAGTTCCTTCTTGAGTTAACTTTTCCAATAAATCATCCATAAACTGATTAGTATGGAATTCCTTTCTTTGATTTGACTTGTTGATATAGAGAGGGATGCATGAAGTTTATCTTCCTCTAATGATCTCTTTTATGGTTATGATTTATACTTGAAAGGATATCGGTTAGTTCCCAAAAATAGATTTTTATCGTTATATCTAAAAGCTGCTCTTCTAGAACACCTCACTGCTTTCTATTTAAACTATAGATTTTAGTATACATATAACCATTAAAATATAGGTTTTTTCCACCTTTATGTACTATCCCTAATCACACCCAAAATGTGTCAGAACTTGGGAAAATATGATATGCAATGAAAGTTATAGCGATCCTGCTGGGGAAAGAAAAGGGTTATTCAGAAACTGAAACGGGTAGTCCTCAAAACCTATATAACCTCTATTCTCTCAACTTGACTTCGAATTTAAATACAGTTCATGATTTCTATTTTGCTCACGAGATTTAAGGATTTATTAAAACACAAACGGTACTTACTTTCTGGACACGGATTTATTTTTGTTAGTTGTTCTTTGTCGGTTGGGTTTTAATCGCGTTTGTTTTTGTTTGGAAGATTTTGTCAGGGAAGGGGAATTTGTCAGGCATTAAATGAAGATGGGATTGAGAAAGTCTGTTTCGACAGGGAGTAGTAATGTGTGAGTATAAGGTGAAAGGCGACAATATGTCAAAGGTTTTTATGAAAAACATATACATACGATATATCTATCCTCCCTAAGTTTGCTGCCTAAATTTTTTATTTGGTGTTGGATGTAGAAAAGTTAAAATCTGTATATTAATTACATTTGATTATAAAATTTAATTGTGATCTTCCCTTAACATTTTATGGTCTTTTTCTAAAATTTCCCCTCATTCTCTTGTTATGCTAAGGAAAGCGTCGCTTCTTTGTATATTTTGGGGTAAATTCATAAGCGTAAATTTCTGAAAGGTCTTTTAAGGTAGTTTCGTAAAATTATCTCGGTTCTAGTTAAGATTTGATTCTGGAAGTTATAGAAAATTATATGTAACAATGGAAATTTATATTGTTAGGCTAAACTAAAACTATTATTGAGTTTTTAAGAATATAATACAATTTTTTATAAAGCAAGTTAAAATCACAAAAAACAAGAAAACACTCTTCAAAGTAGTTTAGATCGATATTTCCGATTATTTGCTATTATTTGAGTAAATAGTGAATACCTTTCTGGAAGATTAATTCAATTTTAATTAAATTTGTGAATTAATATAGTTTTCCCCTGCTCCATATATGTAACCTTTACTATTTTGGTGATATTATTGATAGAGAATTTATTAATAAGTGTAGATGACATGAAACATCCGTTGAAAATGACTCCTAAGTTTTTCTGATCATGTCCAGGAATAAGGAACCCAACATGTGCAGGCTCACTATTTATCACAAGTAAATTTGGGCTTAAGCAATTCTTGTCATGGTAAAATGATATTCCTTAGGGACGTTTTCAAACGTCAGACTCTGAGGAAAATTGTTAGGTTAGATTAACTCATGTTAACCAAACCTATCCAAAACACCTTCTACGTCCGGGGTATCCCCATATCTCTCGATAGAAAGAGTTAAGATACATCTCAATTCTTCATATATAAAAAGAGAGACGCTAATGTAAAGTAAAGCAAAACGCTCGCTATGCACATGGTCACCAAACCCTTGCTTTTCTATGTAGAGATAACTGAACAAGGATCAAAAGATAGGAGATATGAAATCTGAAAATCTGAAAATAAGAATTTTTTTTTTTTTGATCCTTAAATTAACTCTCCTCAGCTCGTTTCGTCAAATATTGCTTTTAAAATATTAGACGACTTTATAAAAAGAGATGGTCAGAAACACTCTCCGATGAGAGGAAAGGGTAGTCATTTTGTATGACTCTACTGTAGTGGATGTTGTAATTTTGTGGAAAGTTTTGTCACCCAACACTTCTTCGCGTGATCGTGTAATTAACCTTTGCTTGTTATCTATTTCCAATCTTGAATTCTCGTGGCCAGTACTGCAAATCATTTTTATGATAAAGGACACACGTTACTCGCATTTTATAGTCATTTGCAAATTCAGCACAATTACTTGAGATTAGAAAAAAGTCGAATAACTGAGGTAAGATCATTCTAAAATTCTACAATCGCGTTTCATTTAACTCTTAACTCGAGTCCTTGTCCACAAAAATTGTAGTTAGCAGGAAACCTTTGTCTTCGTGGTAAAATAGATCATAATCTAATAGTATTTTGTATTTCAAATATATTACCGGCAATTTATCACTGGAATAAGTTTTTTATCTCTAAAACAATAAAACATATTTAGAAAGAATTGCCCGTATATTTCCTCTACAATTTCGGTTCTATTCAAAGTAGTAACAAGTCACCATGACGAAGTGATAGCAGGCCATTAGCAATGGCTGGCATTGTTCAAAATTTACTCGAAACGTCAAAGATTACACTGCGGAACAATGTATTTGGTGAATTGATAAAAGTAAATTTTCCTACCTTATTCGAGCATACTGAATTAAAATCTAAAATCAGATTCTCTCTAAATGCTACAGATTTTTCGTAATATCAATAACTAATATTATACAATAATTTTCATTTTATGACGCCTATCATCATGCCCTGAAGTAATTTGAAATCATCCTTTTGCGTTATTTATAGTAAAGCAAGTTTTTTTGCACAAAAGTTTTATTGAATATGAGAAGAAACTTGAATTACACATTAGGATTACAAATACTGTAATGAAATAGATGCTAATTTATTAATGACCGTACATCAGGCTGGAGGACATCTTCTTGATTTCAATCGGAAAAAAATTTGCGTTTGTAACTCTTTCTCTTGTAAGTTTTCTCTAGCTGATATCTTCTAATCGTCCAGCAGTAGTCCGCCATCATGTGTCTATCCCAGTGACCTTGGTAGCGCATTTCCATTCTCATCAAATCCTGTTGGAAGCGTTCCCCTTGTTCGTCGTTCACGGCTCCCAGATTCTCTGGGAATCGGTCGAGGTGACTATTTAGTAAATGCAGCTTCACACTCATGTTGCATCCCAGATCACGATATGCTAAAAGCATATTAGTAATCAGATCTGCCTTCTCTTTTTCATTCATGTTGTTGACGAATCTAGAATCACTCAGAAGTCTTCGCATTTGGGGACCATCAAATACTCCTGCTTTTATTTTCTCGTACGACAAAGTAGGAAACGCTGATACTATGTACTGAAAACCATCAATGTCAATGCTCAACGCCTTTACATACTGCTTCATCAACTCCAGTTTGAGATGAAGTTGAGGGAAAACGATCTTCTCTCGACTTACGATTGGCTCATTAACAATGTTTGGCATTCTTGCTCCCAAAGTTTCTCGAACTTGCCAATCTTTTTAGGACCAGTGTTTGTCACGGGCTCGACTGTCCCACGTACAGATATAGCATGGAAGCTTTGTATATCACTTCTGTTGGCCAAGAAGGAAGTTGACCATCTTAAGGTCTACACATATGAACCAATTCTGTTCATGTTACTTAGGTAAATCCATGACCATTCTTATGTCATCATGAGTTTCTCGTAGATGGACAGAGTGACCGAGAGGAACTGCACCAATTCATTGCCATTATGCAAAAGGACACACATGACGCTACGCTTGGAGGTATCTAAAAACAATCTCCACTCAGCAGGGCTATAGGTGCCAAGTCACAACTCGGTAAACAGATGAGGAAGTTCGTGGCAGTATACAAATTGTTTGTCCTCAGAGAAATACTTAACAAATGTACTCTCCCTCTTTCGTTAATATGATACCCGTACCGACCTGTCAAGAATATGTCTTTCACTCATCCTGGAAGCTAAAGGTTCAAGAGCTTTCTTGGACAGCGCCAAATCACGTATCAAAACATTAAATCCTCTTATTTGAAACAGTAAGGAGTTAATGACTGTTCAACATCTAATGATGAATCTGCAGACTCTGAATCCATTCCGTGGACGTCCATATCAGGTACATCATTTTCATCCTCGGAGGAACCATATCCACTGAAAATCGGAATTGGTAAAGACTCAGAATGAGGTACTGGCCGGATCGCCGAGGGAATTTTAGGGTAGTCGATCTTGTGCCGATTTTGTCTTGCCAATCCCTTTAGTATTCACCAGACTGAAATAGCAGTCCGATAAATGATCCTTTGGCTCTAGCCAGACCATGGGGATTCCAAAAGGAACACAATTTCTCCTTCCTTTCCTCCACTCACGAAGATGTTCCACACAACTATGGCAAACAACATGCGGGGCCCACATCTTATCTTTAGCTCCAAGAGGAACATCAAAATATGCCTTATAAGTGCGGATCACAAAGTTTGATATATTGCGCCTTTGACGAAATAGCATGTAACAGCCACATATGTAGCAGAAGGTGTCTGGATCATTAACGCAACTTCCTCTTGACGAAGCCATCACTCTAACATGACACCTGAAAAAAGAAACAATAATGTTAATATTTTGCACAATAACACTTATTACTATCTTACTACTATGTACTGTGAAGTATAGGCTTTCTACAAGTAGCCTCTCTGTCCGTCCGGAGGTCAGTTTTCGGGGAAACGAGAAAATAAAAATTGCAGAATAACTATAGCAGGTAGGTAAAAATGGATTATATATTTGAAAACAGCATGAAAAAACGAATTAAAATTGCCCGCTAAATCTGTCACCAGAAAATTTGATCAAAATTGTTTCCCTTTGTTATTAATTAATTCTCAGAGATGTGCCCCCCAAAAATGAGAAAAAACTAAAAACTATTATTTATTCAAAATTTGTCATTTTTCCCATTCCTTAAAAAAGAACACGAATCAGTTTTGTTGAATGGACGAATAGAAGGATCCTCCTCATCTGATTATAATATTAAGCACTTAAATGATCTATAAAAAAGGAGGTAAAGACATCGCAAATCGATGGTCTTTCCTTAACTAAGAGGACAAAGTATAGAATGATCACGCCTAAGTACCTGATCGATTTAGAGAGATATTGGAGCCAAAAAGATAGGTAATTGTAGGAAGCTAATCGCCTATTAATAATGCGCTGCCGAAACACTCATGGGTGTAGCCAATTCCATTCAAGTAGCCCCAAACATACACAGGTTTATTCCAATGCTTCTTTGCCATACACAACACATTACTATTGCGACGACGATCCTGCTGAAAGTGGGTGTCTTTCCCCAAATTGCCCTGACGTGTAAAGGGTATCGTGCCCTTCTTTCACACACGGAAACGTGACATGGTCGCTGGTTGGTAGCAAAACAAGGGCCTACCATTCATCGCTCCACCCTTCCCTTTCACCCACGAGTACCATCCCTGGTGGTCTCAGTCTTGCCTGATAGTCCCTTTCATCATGTGAAGAGACTAGTGATGCACAATTACTCCCTCACGCAAGGGGGAAAGAATCTTACACCTGGTGCCGGAGAAGCAACATGCCCTTCCTGCCCAAAAGATCTCGGCAGTAACAAACTAGATTGAATCTACCTAGGCTAAATTCACCCTTTACTTTAACATTTTACCCTTTTTCCACTTTCTTTACAAGTTTCTTCTTTCCTATTTTCTTGGTTAGTAACGAAATTCGAGTTCGCAGGCTAGCCACTGACCAAATACGCAGGCTAGTCGCGACCAAATACGCAGGCGGGTCGCCGACCAAATAAGTAGGCTAGTCACCGACCAAATACGTACGCTAGTCACCAACCAAATACACAGGCTAGTCACCGAACAAATACGCAGTCTAGTCACCGACCAAATACGCAGGCTAGTCACCGACCAAATAAGCAGGCTAGTCACAGACAAAATACGCAGGTTAGTCACCGACCAAATACACAGGCTAGTCACCGACCAAATACGCAGGCTAGTCGCAGACCAAATACGCAGGCTAGTCACCGACCAAATACGCAGGCTAGTCATCGACCAAATACGCAAGCTAGTCGCTGACCAAATACACAGGCTAGTCGCTGACCAAATACGCAGGCTAGTCGCTGACCTAAACCCCAGGCTAGTCGCCTACTAAGTTCGCAGGCCAGTCGCTGACCAAATTTCGTCATCTAGCGCTTATCATGGCAGGGAAGGTGGTAGGAGTTCGTGCTCAATTTTGGATCATCTTTGGTAGGGTTGTTTTTGACATTCCCCCGCCCCACTCTGTTTGCTCTTCCAGCCTTTATTCACATGAAATTTCCTCCAAAATTATATAACTTTAATTACTGAAATTTCAATTCATTTTTTTATAAAAGGAGAAAAGACATTCAGACCAAACTTCATTTATTTTCAGTGGACGAATTAACAAAGGCACTTATCCTAAGGGCTCTCACTGACCCTTAAGTAGGGACATCACGCCAAGAAGCTGTGACGTCGAATATTTCATGCCATTCCCCTAAATGCGACTGTGTGCACCTTTATCACTACATGGTAACTCACATAAATTCAAACCCAAACTCTTCTGTCTGTACGACCCTGTGCGGACTCATTAAGCGTACCACATCTTCGCTTTGCTCTCATGCTCTTTCAAGCGTACCGTTACCCCCTCTGTTGTACTAAGATTAAAGTGCAATACGGCTTTTAGTGTCCTGTTTGTGGTTGTGCAGACCAGTAAAATCCATTAATGCTTACCCTACTCAACATATTTAAAAGCAAGGATAAGCAGCACGATGTCCTTGCATCCTCAGAATCATCAGTTTACATCACCAACTTGGTAAGTCTATTTGTTTCTGCAGTCATGTTTGCATCGTTCATGGAACAGAGAACGCTCTATCCGTTGAGCTTATGTGAGCTCACGTTCGACGTACACCGAGAGAAGCCCCTCGCCCCAAATAAAGTCCACTTGCCATACACGAAGTTGTTGGCGGAACTAATGTACGTAGTAGATGTCACATGTGAGCGACCAGGGAAGAAAAGTATACGAGGGACCCAAATGGCTCATCTTAAAAGATCCCCCCCCTCCTCTAATTAGCAAGGATGGGGAGTAAAATTTAGGGCGCAGGACGATCTTCCCACTTGAGATGTAGCAGGAGTTCACTTTCCCATGCGGAAATAAATGTAGTTCCGATATTCACTTCTAAAGTAATCAATTACTTTGGCTAATAAGAATAAACAAGACGACGCTATGCTCTTTGAAGCATTAAGTATAAGAGACAAAAGACAGATCATCAACATACAAAAGGAAAGATTCACAAGAGCCTTAAAAATATTTTGAAACTTAAAAAGATTATGAATTCATAAATAATATTAGACCAATGTAACATGAAACATTAATATGAAAAATAGCCATTTGTCACTTGAGAGTGGTGGAAGTAACTGCAGCGAAATATTGTGAAATATAAATCTTTATATATGTAGATTCATGGCTTCATTTCAAAATCCTCAAATATTCTTTATTCTTCATTCATGTAGAAATATGGCGGAAAAGTGAGGTACGCCCCTTTTGTTTTCGTGGATAGTGGGAGAGGGGAAGAGGGGAATAGGGGTGAAACTTAAATAGAGGGAGAGGTAAAATGTGTGCTAGGGGTTCGGGCCATCTCAGTATTGACATAAATTATTATATTTACATTAGAAATAGATTGTTGCTGAAACAGCAAAATAATAATAATATTATTGATAATAAAACTAGTAATAATAATAAAATTTGGCACAAAACAACTAGATTAAATAATAGTTAATCAATAAAATACAGTAATCAAAAATATAGCAAGAATCACTTAATTTTGTGAGAAACAATTTTACTATATTGATCTCTAATGTTACACTTAGAAAATTGGTTCGTTTGCTTCAATTATTAATTAATTCAACTTTTAATCTGCAAGTGGGTTGGCTAATAAGACACCTGCAGATGGCTTCTGTGGCCATCGACCTTGCTGGAGGCATATACGACTTGTATCGCTCATGGCCGTGCTGTCTGAACATACCGAATAAAAGAAACAACAGGACCTATCAAAAATGACAATAACGAATTAGTTTTGGATAGGAAAAAGGCAGCAAATATATGTATTAAATAACCTTTTTAGCATGGGCATTTATAAACGAAGACGAGCATAATAAAGCACGAACGAATGACGTGATAAAATTGAACGAGGTTAACTTTTTAACTGATATCGAAGTGTTCAAATCATAAATAGATTTTTATATCAGTAAGTTAAAATCCAATAACTCTCCAGGTCCTGATTTAATCTATCGAAACTTGTTAGTGGGAGTGCTAACGAATTTTTTTAACAAATGTTTAAAAGAAGGTGTCGTGGCATTAGAAATTAAGCTAGCGAATATAATATATATTTTTATGAAGGGAAAAAGAGAACTTCCGACCAATTATAGACCCATAAACTTAACATCCAACGTAGGTAAATTAATGGAATACGTCATTCGTGATAGGGTGATCGATCATTTGGAAGCGCATAATCTCATAAAATAGTGTAAACACGGTTTTAGACAGAAATGTTGATGTTTAACTAATATTCTAGAATTTTACGACAGAATGATTTAAAGCTATGACTAAAGTAAATCTTTGGACATAGTTTGCATAGACATCGCTAAGGCATTCGAAACCGTTCCTTAGAGGCAATTACTAACTAAACTTTTTACTCATAAAATTAGGGAAAACATCCTACAATGAATAGAGTCGTAGCTAAGTAATCGTAAGCAGAGAGTAATTTTAAAAGGTAAATTAGTGGAGTGGAAAAGTTAACTAGTGGCGTGCCCCAGGGGCCTGCGTTGAGACCATTGTTGTTCTTTATTTATGAAAATGATATGGACACTAGCCTACTTGGTAAATTATCCAAATTTGCGTTCGACACAAAAATTGTGGTAAAATTTTAAAGGAGAACGATAGAAAATTAATTCAGCGAGATCTAGATCAAATCTTCGAATGATTTAATAAATGGAACATGAAATTTAATTTCGGCTAGTGTAGAGTTTTGCACCTAGGTCAAAATAACCCAAGTTTTTACTAGGAAATGTGTGGTAAAAATCTTACCTTCGTGGATGAAGAAAAAGATTTAGAGGTGCAGGTTTCAAAGGATCTTAAGTTTAACATGCAGTGTGACCAAGCAGGTAAGAAGGCGAACCGAATGCTTGGTTTTATTGCGAGTAGTTTTCATTACAAACACCAAGATATAATTATACCTCTATATAAACGTTTAGTAAGACCACACCTGGAATAAGCGATACAATTCTGGTCACCTTATATACATGTTAACATGAATAAAATGGATAGAATTCAACGACGGGAAACTAAACTAATTTCCTCGATTCGATATAAGTCGTTTATCGAAAGATTAATTATATTAAAACTACCAACTCTCGAAACCAGGCGATTGCGAGGTGAGCTCATGGAATTATTCTAAATTGTAAATAAATTTGAAAACGTAAATTATGAAAAAGAAATTAAGTACATACGACCATGGTATAATACGTAACACCGTTTTGTAACTAGAAGGACGGAAATTTCAAACGAACATAGAAAAAAAAATTCCCCTTCAAAATCATCGATAAATGGAATATACTACTCTCGGAGGAAGTAAATGCTAGTAGTGTGAATAGTTTTCAAAACATAATTGACAGTTAATTTACGAATTATGATATTATTTAAATACGGAGCCCTGTTGTGAATTGAATGTCGCGTGAGGTGGCATCGTGGCCACAATTCCAAAGGAAGACCACTAGCATATTAGTGTAGAATGGGACTGGCCTTAGAGTGGCCTAAGTAGTACTTGCTGGCTCCATGTAACTATGAACTATGTATCCATTTAGCTTGTAGATTAACATTCGTTTACGAAACCAGCAATATTTAATATAATCTTTTGTTCTAAATTATTTAAATATATCATTCAAGGAACAGAATATTACAGCTACAATATAAGCACGAAAATAAATTCAAAATTAACGAAAAAACAAATTGCGCCTTCCATTATTCTTCATGTCTGATGGTGCCTATACGTATGCACACATCTGTAAGTAGGTTTCCACTATACATTTTGAAGATTACATAATCAAGCAGTAAAATTTGTCATATTAACTGTAAGAAAGCTGCGGTAAAGACTCATTGATTTCCTTATTCAGCAAATAGGTTAAGGATTCCTTGTAAAAGGGTGATTCAGGGAAAAAGGGAACGAGCAGGGACCTCTGGTTCTCTACCCTCTCTAACGATATAAGATAAATGCTCCAAAAGCAACCACTGAAGCAGGATCTACCACAAGAATAGTATTATAGGGTACAATGGAGATAAATAGATGCCTAAGAAACGGAACGAATAATAGACGAAATCGAAAGCTCCGATTAAAAAACTGAGCACAAAAGTGAGTGACAATATTTTAATTGAGATCAAAGCACTTAGTCGACGCCTCAGTGTCTTTGGTTTGAACTTCACTCTTGCATGGTATATCTTCGCAATTAAGTAGAAACGCTTCTCCGAAGAAAAATTATTTCGTCTAACTTCTCTATCTTTTCGCTATGATTGATTTATTCCATCATTCTCTAGCGTTTTTGAGAGATATACATTGTATATTCGGCGCGCGTTTAACTCAATTTAACGTTTGTCCTATAAATTTTAATTAATTTATTTTTCTTGCAAGCCTTTAAAATTTGTCGATTCTTGGGAATTTTTTCTCACCCGTACCAGAGTGGTTTAAGGGTTTGCTTTAACAGATCAAAGTGGTTGTTTGCTGCCTCAGTGTGCTTGTTTTGATCATCACCCTTACACATATTTACTCCAATAAGGAAATAACAGTTTTAGGAGGAAAAATGATTCCGCTTATCTTCCCTATGGATTGTAGCCAAGTCAGAGGGGAGGCTCGCTCCTGAAGAAGGTTAAGGAACTCAAGGAGAGTGATCTAGCAGTTAAAATATTCTTTCTATAACCCTTAAATTAACGCATTAACAAGAAAGTTATGGTTAATTATAAAAAAAGAAATATATATAATCTCAACCTCAAATGGGATTTGAACACGCGACCTGATGCATGAAAGGCAAGGCCATTGACTACCTGTAGGTCGGGTTTTAGTGGATTTTTCTAGACTTACTAAAACTTAATTTTGCCGAGGATCATCATTAGGTCTCGTTATATGTCAGTCGCTTAATGAACCTCTTAAATTAATACGTGATTACAAATCGGGTTTACCGTTTGATCAGCTTTTTTTCTTTGGAGGGAATTAGGTAATCTATTTCTCTCTATCTATGCGAGGGTTTAAACTATACTTTTTCAAACGCACTCATTACCTGGATAAATCGAAGATTATTCATAAGTGAATTTAAGTGTTTTCTTGACCACTAATAGCCCGTTAAAAAAACAATAAGGAATACGCTTCAAAATTTATATACGCTTCACATTTTTTATTCACAATTTAATATTCAATTCATGAATATAGGAAAGACTACTATTTTCACCTTACTTCGCTAATAATATAAATACTTATGCTATTAAGAAAAATATTTAATTCAAAGAAACACTTTCTAGGTCAGATTATGGAAAAGCAATAGGAAGGAGCAGCATTCTTGATAAATACAGAGGTAGAGGCGCGAAAGAGACTGAAACTGAGAGAGATTTGCCGAAAGAGAGAAATAGACTAAAAGATAAAGACCCCATGCGAGAAAGAAAGATCGAAAGAGAGAGATAGACAGTGTGAGAGCAATATTGTTAAATTAAAATTCTGAGAATAAAATTGCGAGAGGAAAATAAGAGAAAGAGAATGTGTAGGAGAGACTTTGTTATATCGGGAATGTGAAAGAGATTGTCAAAGCCAGTGGGAGACATTGAGAAAGAAAGATGCGAGCAAGACTGTTAGATATAAAGAGAGAGTGCGAGAGAAGTAAGGAGATTGTGAGAGAGTGTGTAAAAGAGAAAGATTATGAGAGAACTTGTGTGTGAGAGTGTGTGAGTAAGATATTTCGAGCGAATTGCTGAGAGAGAGATTGTGTGTGAGAGAAATTTTGAGTGAGGACTGGAGAGTGTGCTAGGAAGAGAACGTATTTTAAAGCAAAATAGTAAGAGAGACAGTATGAGAGAGAAATTGGAAGATGGAGAGTGTGTGGGAGAGAGATTTTTGTGAGAGTGTGGAAAAAAGATAAAAAGTGATAGAGATATTGCGTTAGAGAGAGAGAGAGACAGTATGTTTCTTTATAAGAGACAGTTTGTGAAAGGGAGAGTGCGTGTGAAAGAGTGTGCGTTTGAGATGTTGAGGGCCTGTACGAGAGAGCGTGGGAGAAAGTTTTCGAGAATGTAAGAGTGTGTTAGAGATATAAAGAGAGTGGATGGAATAAGTGTAGAGAGTATGTAAGAGAGATAAAGAGAGATGGATAGGATGAGTGTGAGAATAAAAATAATATTGGTTGTGAGGCTGGGAGAGTTTGAGACAGAGTGGGTGTTTCATAAAGATCAATGTATAAAGGGGTGTTAATGAACCCTCTGCCTTCGCTGAGACAGAATGAGATGGTCCACTTTGGTAAAACATTCATTTCTACACATTTCTTCTCGCTTGTGAATATAATTCACATTGTACATCTCTAAAACATCCATTTCTACCTGTTTCTAATAAGAAGGTTTGTCCTCCGTAGACGCCGCTGAAATTTGTTTGCTTCCTCCCACACCCATTATGATAATGTGTATGTCGATGTGTGTGTAAGTAAAAACTTCTTATAGAGAAGTTTACTTACTTGCCATTACTGGTATCGAGTTTAATCGATATTCTTTCCTATTAACGTACACATACTCATAAGTTCTAACAATAAATAATACAATATCACCTTCATTTCTTTTAAAGTAGGGGAGTTTTAGCAATTAGCTAGACAGCTAGAACCATTGATGTGGCTTCCCTAATTGTACAGATTAACAATTTAACCATTTGGGCAGAAAATTTACTTTAAATCCATTATAAAGGTCTATTTTAATTGTCTGTTGTTATTTATCCCGCGCAGAAAGCACTAATTTCTGAAATATTAGCAGTTAAAAGTAGTATTTTCCGAGCCATCGAGCTATTATTTGGTGTTGTTAGTCGTGTCGGTATGATGTCATAAGGTGCGGGGAAAGAGAGCGATTGGTTGCACAGATTTAATAAATAATCCTTTCCCCATGATGATGATTAACATCCCAGTTAGCTAACATATTAATTAAACTATGATGTAGAAGTTTTCGAGTCGTAGCCTATTTGAACAGGTTTAGTTCTGGTAATTCTACAAAACCACTAAATTTCAGGCGGAAACGCAAAAACCTTTCTATTTCAACCGTCACAACCACCATGGCTAGCTCGCTAGAATTGGTTTCTTGTTTGATTACTTTCCGGCCGGATGAAACAGAGGGCCAAATCTAACAGAACTTATTAAAAATAATAAACGAACCCCAAATAGACTATGACAAACTAAATGAAACTAACCAACGTAACCCCAAACCGAACCCAAGAATTATTTTTTATGTTTCAAAAAAGCTATCGATGACAAGATGGCTGCCAATCTAATTTTCGACTAGCGTAAGTTTGCAAAATAGGAGTATTCATACCAATGAGCTTTCGAGTGCGTTTCTTCATGAATATCAACGCCTAATATTTTGTAATACAAGAACGTGCATAATTCAAACCTCCAATACAAACCACAGTTGAACAGTTTGGCCTTATAGTCACAATACATTGTAAACATTTAGAGGAACCCCAATGCCTTCTTAAGTAATCTCTTTACCAAAAAATAGTTGTTCTGGGATATATGAATATTGCAAGACATACCTTAAGACCAGATTGTCAAATACCAACCAAGAAACTGCTGTTTCTCTCATTGAAACAATCTGAATTTAAAACTCCCCTAAAAGAGAAAATCTAGAACTGTGCCTCCTGAATTTGTTCTGACAGGATAGGTCTATGAAGTTTCTATCATTGGTTTTTATTTTCTGTGTAAATAGAAAAAATTCCTTTGATATTTTTTAAGCAGCCACTTTCCATCTAGGCGCGAGTCTCTGCACACACTTCAAAGACCCTTCGGTTGCTTGACTGATCTTTGGATTAACAAAATGAGTTTTCATAATATATTGCTCATTAAAACTTGAATATTATGGTTGAGGAGAATTTTCGATGTTTTAATTCAAGTTGAGAAACTGTACATCTCCGTTTCACAGACTAGAAGAAAAATAGGCAGAGAAGTATGCCAAGAAAAAAATCAAGAAGTAAATAGACCGATACTAACACAGATGAACATAACGGCTAAAATTCGATGCTTTTCTACCCCAAATGAGATAAAGAATAGTTGCACATTTGAGGCACTCTTCGTTTATTTGTCTGCCATGGTAAGCGTTCATTTTTTCAAGTTCAAAATGTTCAGAACATTTTGCAGATCTTAAGTTGATGGCTAATTAAGAATCTCTGTAGAAGGGTTTCAAAACCTTGCCAAGGTTATGAATAAACCTTATTCCAACATTAGGTAAGCTATTGATGAATGAGAGTGGAAACTTTGAATATAACTTTATTTTTGCTTCCTTCTTTTCTCCCTTGCATCTGATCAATAATTCGGTGCCAATGACATAGGATTAGTAAATGAGGATTGAGATAAAATTAAAAACTGTGAAAATATAGCCTACGGAGTGGAATAAGCAACTTTAAGTCAGAAATCCCCAACACAAATACCATTTAACGCATTTATGTCATTACCAATCCTTGACAATGGAGTTCTCGGCCCTGTTTCTCACCTAAATTAATAGATGAACGTACACCTTACGCAACAGTGGCATCATTCTAACTGCAAGCTAATTCCTAGCATTCATAATAGTAAGGATTTATCTGGTGCATATTTCGTAAAATTACTTTAATAGCTTTTACCATATTCCGGCGAGGTTAAGAGAGGTTAAGCGTCAGCGTCCAAATTCCTATCAACTATTTACGCAGGCCTATCCTACGTCGTCCCTGCCACTCCCTGTTGTTTACGCCATTTTTTCTGTATTTTGGTAATTCTTTTTTCAATCATTTTACTTTGTCAGGCTCTCGTTTATACTTATGTTATAGCTTTTCACGTTTTTAAGTTTCCTAAAAAAAAAAGTCCTTTAAATTTTCGAAGGTGATGCTTACAATCAAAATCGTGTTTCGGGTAGGTTTGCTTCCGAATTTTATCAACGTTGTATACACGATCACATTCTTTGTCGCAATTTATAATTTCGTTTTAAGAAGTTGCATGGTTAGAAGAAATAACCAGAGCTGGTTTGTTGCCATAGAAATTGATTCCTAAAATAAAGTATTGGGATAAATTCAAGTAATGAGGACCAAATTATTTCCGGGTAAGAATAGAAAGCCGCAGATTACTCATGACAAGCGATGCAAACTCACTGTAAATACCATTGAAACAAATGAGAATATTATTCTTAGTTATTTTATTGATGAACAATAGGTTATATTTAATAGAATAGCTTCACATATCCTCCTTAATGTAGACAATATAACATCCGCTGATGAAAACTTAACAAGTGAACATCATTCGGCAAAGCTTTGAGGGAGATTACGTATCCTAACATAGATGAAAGGCCCAATTGCTGACCAGCTGTTCTCATTGCACTTTTCTCAATTCAGCAATGCCTAAAGTGTATCCTTGGCTAAAAAACATCCAGATTCTATAAATGTTGTGTCCTTAAAACGTTTGCACTTCCATATTCACTTCGACATTTCTAAGTAACATTTCCATCTTGTCATTTTCCGCACTTGGCCTGTTTATATTTTTAGCAAACTGTAAATGAGTCCTCAAACAAACAGAGGATAAACGATAAAAATGAAAACTATTCTCAAACAATTTTACCAAAAATGTATTGCAAACCCAAAGCTATTAAATAAAATTATTATGGATCTGAAAAAGTGAAAGGCATTCAAACCAATACTACAGTATCTTAACTCACTCGACCACCAACTGCATTCCTAAAAAAAGGATATTTCAGGTACCATGTACGCAAAGCATCGTGGGTTACCCAAGAGAAAGAAAAGTGGAGTAATTCAACACGATAATAAATGAAAAAGTACAAATAAACTAAACGAGTGGTTGTTAGAGATCAGAGAGTGAGAGAGAGCGAGAGAAAGATAACAGCCACTTGATCGACCCTTTTTGTCTGCGCTAATGAAGGCACGAAATCATGAGAGGCCGTGGTGGCCTGAAAACCAGTCATTGCCGGAAGCTGCGGGAAGCTTGAAGTTCCCATTGGAAGTCGGACAAAGTTTCCCCTCGCCGGCTTAGGAACATTCTCGCAATAGTGAAAATAGGGCGAGGCTACCTTCATCTGGCGATGCATCGGACCCTGGAACCCTTTCCTTTGGGCGGAAGGGGGAAACTCCCTATTCGACCCCAATATAAATCCTCTGGTACCTGAGTTGGATAGGAGTATCCGCCACCTGCCTTCACCGTAATTATCCGCCTCCTGCTCGCCCCACCAGTATCCACCGCCTGCCCACCCACGTCAGTACCTGCCATCTGGACTTCCCTGTTCGTACCCGCTATTCGAGTCCCGTTAGATTCTGCACAATTCTCGCAGAACCCCTCAAGCTCCGTGTATTCTCGTTTAATTCGCGTGAGTCTACCCCGTACTCGTTGTTACCCGCTTCTCAAAAGCAACGCGCCCAGTCTCGATTCGGTGTTTTAAACTTGAAGGCAAGATCTAAGTTCATCGCGTTAGTATTCATTATCAAGAGACTATTATTCGAAGTTTGCGTCAAGGCAAGGATTACTCTCTCGGACCAAATCTTCGAGGTAACAGCAACGCGCAACTCTCCTGTGCAAGTGCTTGGCTATTACATGCTATGCTATACTAGGGAAGTTTAAGGCTAGGCTTTTTTTAGGCTATACTGGGCTATGCTATGCTAGAAAATACTACGCAATGCTAGGCTGGGCTGTTCTCTACTATGCTAAGGTAAGTGGATATACCAAAGTCCTCCCATGGTTACTCCGGGAATTATTTTAAAGCTTTACAGGTCGTAAGGTCATAAATCAGAATAAGTAAGGGCACACGACCCTTTGGACAGCAGACATTGCTTAATCAACTTTTTCTGTCTTTACTATTCGTTCAAACATGCAAAAGAAGAGACATTTTACGAAAACTTTGTTCTTTTTCTGTTGATTTTTTTCTTCGGTTGCCAACCCTCCTTTTTTGAAATTATATATTACGGTCTAACTTCAATCACGAAATTAATTTTTAACCAGTCTACTTTATCAATTCTGCACTCATTAACGAAAGAAGAAATATTCCATTTTATTCTAGGAATTTTTTTTGCTTTGCAACCATTTAGTGATATTTCATATATTTTAATTAACCTAGTTTCTCTACATATCTTTTTTACAAATATGGCACCATACTGTATAACCAAAAGTAGTTGTTTTTTTTATTTCTATCAATATAACTCATTTCACTGCATGTTATAAGTAGACCAATGCCTGGTATCCACCTTTATCTACCTGAGGACGAATGGATTTTGTTACCAGATTAGGTTATGGAAAGGGATTTTAACTAATTTCTAGAGAAAGATAATTTTTTCTTTTAAAGAAACATTATGAAATTTTAGGCTCTTTATCAATATGTGAATATTTTGCCTCGATTGAGTTTAAGGCATTTGAATGGACTCGTTCTAAAAATAATTTTAAATGGAAATCTCGGATTGATAAATACATACATATGTTAGAACTTTTGCAGTATTTTCATTTTGGGGACTTTTGAAATTCAGAGAAGCATTACTTTAAAAGTACTAGACAAAATATGACATAGCAAATATAAAAAAGCTTAAAGTGACTGAATTTTTTTAGTTATCTATCATTAACTATAGCCCAAGTGAATTTATGCCTAGTGAAATATGCTTCAGTTTAAGGCGAGAAATACCTTTCCTAGTCTCGGCCAACCTTATTTGATCGAGGCAAGTTTCTTTCAAACGAATTCGCAAGGCAAAATAATCAATAATTATACTTTACCAAGGCACCACTTATTTTGCCAGGATAATATTTTCCTCTTTCAAGATTTAAAAGATAAAACCAACGAGGACTTCTACTGCTGAAAGCCATCAGAGAAGAAATCTGTGTAGAAAGTAGCTAAGGCAAGAAAAAGTGAAAATGAATGGGAAATGTGTGGGATAAAAATATTAACTAACACGAGTCATTAAAGGGTCACAATTTTAGTTGCGCCGTGGCAATTACTTTTGTCTAACTGCAAATATTTAATTGCTAACCTACATTTTATCTTTATTGGTTTTTAAATTCGGTGAAGTAAGCAGGTCTATGGGTGATGCAAATCTCGTGTTGCGATCATCTCCTGTGGCCTCTAGGTACTTATGACATTTCGTGTCCCGCGAGAGAATAAACTTTCTTTTGATGGTATAATCTGATAATTGAGATACCTATTCTCGTATCTTTCACATATTTTCTCTTCCTCTCACTTCGTACTTTCTGCACAAATCAGTTCAAAAATCTATGTTCCAGATGCCTTACTTATGTTCACTTTTAAAGATAATAAATAAAATTATGTTGATACACATGAGTTTCATTACAGGACTACACACAGATAAGAGAGAAAAGATTTAAAAATTTTGTGAGGATTTTCAATGGGCCGCGCACATAGAAAGATATTGTTAAAGATTCGACGGTTTTTACCACGCAAGACTGAATCTGTGATTTAAGGGCCGAGTTTTAGCATATAGCTGAAGCGAGAAAAGATGATTTGCTTGAACAAGATTGTCCATGACAATCTATATCTCACTTTAATGAAACTCGTATACATACATTTTTTTTTACTTTCCCTTTTCCATGAAATAGAGGCTGTTAAGGATGTAGTCCTTTAAAGTCCAAGCGCAAGCCCTCTCCTTTGTTTGCCGTACACAACCCCGCATCCAAACGAGCTTGCAATACCGTTTGAATGAGTGGCTCTTTGAAATTGAAAGTAATGAACCCTCGACTCTTTTAACTTTAAGAACGATTTAGTGGGGGAGTTCCATAAAAGCCTGATTTTTCCGCTTTCTTCTTCTCTCATTTGCTGTGACTATACTGTAAATGTTTTGACTTTTACACCCTCTTAATGAGGTAAGTCGTGAGGTAGATATGAGGTTGGAGAAAGGGGTTAGAAGTGTTCTAAGGGGTAATTTAAGGGGAAAATTGAACCTCCTGACAGAGATTTTTTGAGCAAATAGGTTGCGTTGTAACACGCACATAAACAAATCTGCGGACTATCGTAAATTTCTTTAAGTTTGTAATATGCCCATGTGTGGATTCATATATATGTATCGAAATAAGCTTTAGCTATGGTTAATTTGAAATTGTGGATTTATTTTATATTGAAAAAAAAAATCTAAGTTTCAGGCGTCTCAAACTCTTAGATTTTGAGATTTTCTTCCAAGTGGGAAGTTTTACATAATGTTCAATTAATTAAAACCAATTCTAAATTTACTAGAGTATGCTAATCTAAATACTGGATATTAGGTTGAATTTAAAGTTCTCTAAATCTCGCTTAATAATGATTATAGCAAAGTCAGAAGATCCAGTTTAAGTGTGAAGCGTGACATCAAAATAATCAATTTCTTGCGAGCGTTGCAACGTCGAAAAAAAAATACTATTTTTAGTCTCAAAACAGTGATTCTTTGCCATTATTACCAATGGCTTATTATTCCTCCCTCTCCAGTATCTTCTGACCTATCTTTAAACGGGACATTAAAGTGACTCATTCTGCTGGAAACCTATATTTTTGAGCCCCAACCACATTAAGCAGAAAAATTAAATAAATTAATTTGATAACTCTCAATGATGCTTCGTTCTTGAAAAATTTCGGTGATCATTTATTCACTTTTCTCTGACTCTTGCAAATTCTTTTGGTTAAAATTCTAGCAAAATATTTCAATGTGTTAGTAAATATATTTTACATTTTAATAACGTTTAGAAAATTCTACTCTCAAGAGAATTTCATTCGATAATTTGACCCTTTCGTGAGCATCTTAAAATTCGACCTTAAGTTATCTTTCCCGCCCTTTAAAATAATCACTACTTCTACACAATACATGTTTAATAAGCTGGTGATGGAATTACCGTTGTGTTTTGTTCCTTAAATTGATAGATATAAGGATTCAACTTTTCATCATTATTTTTCTCTTCTCAAAATTTTTTCTTGCAAGAGGCCAAAATCCCATATATTTAATTTTTCCCTTTATATATCAGTACCATTGGGAAAGAAATAAGAATATTCAAAGGGAATGATTACCCTGATTAGTTTATTTAGGCCGTGCCCCAAACCAAATTCCGAGTATTTCCATTTTGTTTATCTCATCTTCATAGTAGCAGTATAGAGATAGTTGAAGGTACTAGTTTATGTTCTTAAGATTCTTTAGGTGTAATAAGAAAGAAATTAGTAGTAGGTGATTTAGGATGGTGTTAAAAATTGGATAGTGAGAGTAAGAGTGATAGATCTGTATTGTTTCATTTTTTCGTGTGTTTTATATTCAGATGACGTAACGTAAATGATATTCTCATTCGCGGCATCACAAAGAATGAAACTATCATAGAGTGAGTGAAATTAATCTTCTTTATTTTCAGATCACTTATTTTCGAGGTGGTTGCGACAGCAATTATTACTTATAATTCTACTCGTGAAGATCAGTATATTGTTGAAGGTTAATAGTAACATACCAACTCAAACTACGATTACTGAGGCCTGGTTACCAAATAAATGAGGTATGGATAATTTCGCGAACACAGGAAGATAAGCCATTCCATAGCCTACAACCGTAGATGATCCATTCCAAATTTGAATAGAAACCTGAGCAAATTAATTATTAAAACATTCAACAAAGTTCTTTGGAGATTCTTTCACATTTAAATGTGATGAAGAAAGATCAGATAACTACTATCGAGGAAATTGCCTATTTATTTGGAATCTCGCAAGGCTCAGCATTTTTAATCCTGTATAAAAATCAGACTGTGTAAGGTTTGTTATTTGCGTCTCAGGGGCCTTGTCGAACGACTGAATGACTAATTGCTGCAAAGAGCAGAAGCGAATATGGTCGATTAATTCTACTTGAACATAATTGATGATGACACCTAGCTTCACCAAGCTGACTTAGTTAGCAAAACTTAATCCATTTTATTCGTAACGAGAGGATCAGCGGCATAAGTTTGGTTCAAAGAGAAGAGCTCTCCTCAGAAGGGAATGGAGACAGTGTGTTGGACAGAAATTTCACACCAATACTTTTTTTCAGGGAGCTGCGTGAAAGGTGAAGTATGCACTAAGCAGAAAAAGACGGAAAGATTTTCAGCGTGACATCTTGCTCTATTGCAATAAATCCAGGCTCAGAATTCAAGGGTTGTGGGAGCTGTTGAATATGTATTTCGTTCGAGAACTCGCCCACCCTCTCTATACATCCTGATCTTGTCTATTCGGAGTTTCTTCTGTTACAGTAATAAATTAAGACTTAAAGGAATCCGATTTGTGTCCTTACATGATGTTAAAAAGTTACATACTCGTATGATCTAGGGAAATGAAAAGACACCAGAATTCTATATACAAGGGAAATTAAAGTAGAAACACAGCCTTTATAAGGATTAAGGGTTAAATGAACAATGTGTTGCTAAATATTACTTGCATTTTCATATATAAAGATTTTATTGAATTTTGGGGAATCTTATGACTTACGTAAATATTGGGCTTTGTGAGTCTGGTTGTGCTCTTGGGTTATTGCATTTATTTTCTTTCTGAATGCTTTGAGGTTGTAAAATAATTATAAACTTTTATTTATCATTCAGTGTCCAAAACTTGCACACCTTTCAAATGGACTCTAAGATTCAGTCCACTCTCTTTTCATAAAATGGCTAACACAATTTTTGAAATCTTGACGACGCATTATGATTTCTTTACTGATTTATTTTTAAAACTATACAAAGTTTGCTTTAAAATTTTTGACCTTAAAGACCTTGCATAGTTTAGGGCTACTGAAGTTTCGTACAAAGTCAAAACCTGATTTGCTTGGTTTTATAGAACTTTCCTTATATATCTAATATAAAGAACAAATAAAAATTTAATTTTGGCTTGAATTCAATTTTATAGTTTTCTCTTGGTATTAAAGCTGTGCCAAAAACAAAGTTGATATCTTGCTAAATTAATGAAGTTAAAATCAAGATAAGCCACCACGTAAAGTACACCTGAAGCTAAGCGGCAGCGGGAATTTCTTCTTCTTTTTTTTTAAAGAGCTCATCTGGCGACTGCCTACTTAGGCATAGGTCGCCGAACACCAATGTACCTAAAGCTAGGCTATAGTAGAAAACAAATAACAGAAGAAATAATATGGAACTAAAAAATAGAAAGAAAAAGCAAGAGGACAAGAAGGAAGCATGCTCCGGCGTCGGGGGTAGGCTCGCCTCCCCTCGGCGTAGGAACATGCGACCTACAAATAGAAGCACGAAAAAAGGTCAAATAAATTGGAGAAGCCGACCTCCTCCAAAAAGTCATAGAGTGCATAAGTAAGTTTGCACGAACTCGTCTCGAGTACAAAGGATAAGTGTTAGTGACCTCGCTCGGCAGGGTACCGGGAAAGGTAACGTGCGCGAAGATCACCCAGACTGGGACATTCACAAAAATGTGACGAACAGTCTCGGAGACAACGCACTCTGCACAGTAGGGCGCCGTCAAGCGCTCGATCAAATGGAGGAGCGTCCCGTGAGTGTGTCCAATTCGGACACGACAGAAAGCAACGTGAAACCTACGTGCCATTGGGGGGTAGGTCCATGGGATCAGTCGCGGCGCAATGGCACGCAACTTTAAATTCCCTTCGACCGTCTCTCATCTTATTTGCCAAGCAGCCCAGGGAGCTGCCCGTATTCCTGCCATGTAGTCAGTGTGAGTAGAAGATAATCTCGACAAGATTCCAATGCCCCGAGAGCACTCAGGGAACTTTGTGAGTCGCTATAAATCACAATCTGGTTTCAGAACACGGCTGTGGCCTAATCATTCGTACCGAGTGCTGTATTGCTACCAGCTCAGTCGTAAAGATAGACGCAGCGCCTGGCAAAGCCCCACTAACTTTAAACAGAAGAGATACGACGTGGAACCGACCCCTTCTTGGGTCTTGGAGCCATCCTATAACAATGTCACGGTCCCAGCGTGACACGAGGTGTGCTCCAAAAAGGTCGAACGCAATACTGCGCCGCTGTAGAAACTTTGGGAACAGAGGCATAGTGACAAATAACCAAAGGTGGAACCTTACAGGGTGGCGTCCAGGGGCGCAACTGGCTCGAGAGCTATTCCTAGCTCTTAAAGGAGTTTCCTAGCCCTAAACGCAAAGGGCTTAGGGTATTACTGGCGTTTTTTGGGAGCATAGGCACCATAGAAATCAGCTGCGGATGCAGTGAGTGCTGTTGGCGACTGAGGGATGCGCCGGGCTCGCGCGTACAGACGAATAATGCATTGTGCACGGTGTAGAGTGAGTGGCATCTCGCCAGCATCAACAAGTAGGCTCTCAATGGGGGAAATGCGGAAGGCACTGGTCGCCAGATAAAGGCCAGTGTGGTGGATCGAGTACATATTCCTCAATATATACTTAGCTGCGGAAGCATAAAACCCGCATGCGTAGTCGAGCTACGAATAAACAAAGGATCGAAAAAAAGGTAAGGCAGTAGCCCTATCAGCGCTCCAAGCTTTGAACGTTAGGCAATGAATAATATCCCTGGCATGGCTAAAAGAGACCCTAAGGCTGCGAATATGAGCCTTCCAGGTGAGGCGTCGGTTAAATACAAGACCAAGGAAACGGTGCGATTCCACCCCTTTTGGGCGTACCTCATTGAAAAACAAGTTTGGTACAGGGTGGAGCCATGGATGGCAGCAGAAGTGCACCACCTTAGTCTTGGCTAAAGAAAACCTAAACCTGTGCGATTCGGCATAACGAGAGACGCGGTTCAATGCCTGTTAGAGTCAACGCTCCAAAGGTGGAATCTGGGCCACACCAAAAGAGATCGAAAGGTCATTCCGGAAGAGCGTAGCGAGAACATCTACCGGCAGCACCGAGGTGATGCTGTTGAAGCTCAAGGCAAAAGTGTGACACTGAGGACAGTTTCCTGTGTGAAAGCCTCTTCCTCTTTTTGGGCCGAAGAGGGCTCCCCCCCTCCCTCGTACGCAGAATCGACCATCTCGTAAAATTCAGATATAAAGACTATGAGGAGTCCCCTCGCCCCCATCGTATAGAGAATCACCATGATACAGTATCGCCATGCGGTATCATAGGTCTTCTCCAGATCGAAAAACACAGTGGCGTAGTGCTGTCTACGAAGGAGGGCCTCGCAGACAGCATTTTCCAGTCGGAGCAGAGCATCTGACGTGGAACGAAACTTGCGGAAGCCGCACTGTGCAGAATACAGATTGCCTCCGCTGTCCAGGAAAAAGGCTAATCTAACATTTACCAACTTCTCCATCAACTTGAACACGCAAGAGGATAGAGAGATTGGGCGGAAACCGGCCGAGATAGAGTTATATCTCCCCGGTTTAGGAAAGGCGAGAACAGTAGCGATTCGCCAGGAATCTGAGAGACCCTATAACCAGATCAAGTTGAACAAATCTAAAAGAAAGGCCATGCCTCGCTCACTCAGGTGTCGAAGCATGACATACGGGACATCGTCCGGACCATGGATGGTGTCCGCGCACGAAGCAATAGCGGAATGCAACTCACTCAGAATAAACTTGTCATTGAAGGGTTCTCCGCCTCCGGAGGTAATGTCCATCCGGCGTCCTTGCGCGACATCAGGACGTGCATTAAATGCTGGCGGAGAAGCATCTTTCCTAGAAAATGCAGAGAAAGCGGTCGTGAATAATTCGGCCATGGACGCGGGATCCGAGATTGCGGTTCCATTCTCCTGGAGAACGAGAGGTGGGGTCCTGCGAGAACTTGCCCCGAATCTTTTTGTCTCGATTCCACACTTCTGGAAGAGTGGTCCTTCCGTTAAGTGAAGACACGTATACCCCCCAAAAAGGGCGGCGAACGCGATCAGAAATATACCGGAACCTAGCTTAACAAAATTCACTGACAGTAAAATCTTTGGGGTTGCGCTTATTTCGCATGTAGGCATAAAGTTTCTGATTGAGGGTCGTCTCACACTCGGCGGACCACCAAGGGAGTGGTCAGCGTGCAAAACGGCGATATATTCTAGGAATAGTAGTTAGGCCTGCGGCAATGAGATTGCCGGCGAAGAACTCAACGGCCACATCTACCGACCTAAACTCCTCGACTGAGCTAGAGAATTCAGTCATTTTCGGAAATGCGGACCACAGCGCCCGCGCCAAGCACCAGCGGGGCGGGCTCTCGGGCAACAGCGCCCTAGAAACTGATATTTGAATGGGAAGGGGACCTCTTCCATGGAGGTCATCGACCACCCCCCTAATCCAAATCAGTCTGTGCATCTGGAGAACACAAATATAAATCGAGGCAGGAAAATGAAGCGTTTCTCGGGCAGTGATGAGTCAACTCATTTACATTTAGGACACCTATCTCAAGTTCTTTGATCAGATCGGTAAGTAATTGACTCAGGGGATTAATATAGCAGCCTCCAAAGGGGAGATGTCTACTGTTTAGATCTTCGAGCAAGAGAAAGGGACTCGGCAACCGTGCCAAGACGCGCCAGAAGTCTCCCGCGTCAAAGTTAGCTGAAGGTGGAATGTACGCGAAAATAACAGTATACCTCCTATCAAGGTGCAGCTTAACAGGTACTGCATGAAAGGAGGTATCTAAAGCGATGATAAAAACGAAGATTTCATGCCGGGTGTATATTGCACATCCTCCCGCCCGGCCCTAATCTAGTAGTGGTGGGGTCGCAAAGCCCTTATACCCCGGGAGGGTGGGCAGGGCGCATGCACCCAGCATGGTCTCTTGCAAAAAGATAGTTAACGTAGAACGGAACGAGACGAGCCTCGGCAACTCCTCCCAGTTTGCCCGGAGTCTGCAGCAGCTCAATTTAAGGAATATGCCCACAAGGCCTAGATCAAAGGAGATGTGGGGGCCCGCTTCGAAGAGAAGACCCTCACGGGAATAGCTGTACGCTTTCCGTAGGCAGAAATCCGGGCGTTGTTGGCTGGACAATGCTCTGAAGGCGCTGTTACATTCGAAAGCATATTTGGGGAGGTTGGGTTCGCCATGCAAGTCTTTTCCACCCTAGGCCTCGAAACTTTAGGCGGGCTTGGCAACTTCGGAGGCTGGAAGGCCCTCTCTTTGATGATCAATCGTCTCCAAGCAACCTAGCCCACCAATGGGCGTGGGCAAAGGAGCCGAAGCTCGTTTAGTGCTGTCCTCCTTTCGGGCGGCAGTTTTAGGAACTTCGGAAGATGGCCCGGCGAACAACTTCATGGGTGTAGCCTCCTGTGAGTCTAAAGACTCGGTGGAGGAGCGTGGCCGTTTATACTTACGGGAAACGGTCACGCTTGGAGAAGGGGTGGCTGGTTTTAGCCGGGGCTGGGTGTGAAGCCTTTGTGCAGTCAGTTTTCTTAGGGGAGCGCCCGGGGTAGGTAGATCACGCAGAAGGGTTCAGAATGGGCGCGAAAACAACCATACTCGTAGGCCTGGAGGGGCCAGGAGTCTTTTTCAACATTGAGGCGATGGACCTCCCGGGCAGTGCCTGGCGCAGCAGGGGCGAGGGGGGAGTCCCCTACATCCGTAGGCAAAGGAGAGGAGTAAGCCTCCTCTCCGGTTGAAGAATTTTGAAGGTTTTCCTGTGAAAGCACAGGGTGGGGTGAGGCCTCCATTTTTTCAGTGGACCTGCCCGAAGGCGGCTCCGTTGATGGTGAGGGGGAAAGGGGGAGACTTTTGTTTTGGGGTTTTACATCATCGAGCATGTGAACCCTATTCTTTTTGCGGGATGCAGACGCTAATTACCCCTCGCAGTAGCCCGCCCTGCAATGGGTGCGCATGGGGCTGACAGAGCCAGGTGCCGCCATTTTAGGCTATCCCTCCCGCCTAGTGACCTGGCAACCCTTCGGTATGGCGGCTCTACTTTGGGCACCGCGTAAAAAGGAAAGAGTGTGAAGTGAGAAGGAAAGGAGATGTGAGGAAGGTATGGGTGGAGATGAAGTAGGTTGTTAAAACCCACCATCTCAAACCGGAGCTCAGGGGTTACAGAACATTGTCTCATACCACCTCAGCCCCGATCCGGGATAGTTGGCTGAGAAGAAGGTCAGCATCTACCCTGTGTAAATAGACGCTGACCAGAGAAAGTTGTGTGAAAGATTCCCGGGGAAGTAAAGAAGTAGGGGAGAAATACAGGCTGTCTTAAAGAAGGAGAAGAGGCTAAAAAGGGGCCGAACGGGGCGCTGAATCCCATCAGCACTGCGGCCAGGAAGGCAAATCGCCGCGCCCCTTACGGGGCGGCCCCGTGGAATTTTGAGTACGCTATGTACTTTTATGGGATCCAGTCCTCATTCAGACGTACTATAAGTTTTGACTCATAGGGAGCCGAGTTCCCAAAACTCTCATTCAACCTTTTCTCTATAAGACTATGATTCAGGCAGAATGTCCAGAATCACTTTGACTTGAAGTGTAATTGTGTCTGAATGTTTTTCATACAATATCTTCTAACTTGAAGACCTTTTTATGCTCTTAAATCTGCAATATGAACAGAAACGATACATGCAAAATTTTATAGTTATATGCTCTCACAACGCTTTTCACAGAAATTATACATGGTCATAATAAATAGTAAAAATATTTGGAGGGAATTCTCAGGGCATTTAAAGAGGTTTTTAGCAGATCAATTAACACCCCCCTTCTTTTAGTGAGTTGTATTTGCCGCTTATTTCAATTTTCATGTCTTGTAAACCATTTTGCGGGCCCACATATCCTGTAGTATCGCTTTCCAAAGCAAGGTTTATATCAGTTAAAGCCTTCGAAATAGTGAAAAATGACATATTTTTCTATTAGATTTATTAAAACGAGATTAGTTTCTGAAATATTCTGCTTCTATCATCAGTCTTGAAAAAATAAGACAAGATCCCAAGAAACGTTGGAAGAGAAAGTGGTGTTCTCTATATGGTGGTCTTTTGCACTTCTCGGAAATTTCCTATTATCTTTTCCATCCATGTATAGGCTCAAAAATGGCTGAAATAGGATGCTATTTTTTTTTTAATAAAAAATTATCCCAGCTATGTAAAATAGTACAGAAATATGTAAATGTTAGACTAGTTTTTTTCCTATCTTATTTGTCGTCAGCCTATGTGGCTTTCGTAATGTATAGTACAAGTCAGCTATTCAGCTTAAGCTGGTAAAAGCTATGTGAAAAGCTTTTTGTCGTAGGCAATATTTCATGGAATTATTTTTAGATTCTGACTAGAATACACAGTTTAGTGTTATTTTTGTTAAAGAAGTAAAGCAATTTGACGCTCTTGATCTTTCTTTTTGTTTATTAACGATCATCTCTCTACAAAGGTAATTCAAGAAGAAGGAGTAGAATATATAAAAAAAACATGAACAGTTTCACTCTCTTTGTTACGAGCCTTAAAGTTATAAACTCGGATGTGCCTAAAATTGACATTTTTATCTCTTACAGAACGAACTTGTTGTTCACTATAGAGTTCTCATCTTTCAGGTCTTTGAAGCCTTTTTACTTTTTACTTTTGTCTGGGTGAAAGTGGATTCTAGGTGGCTGAATCGCATTTAATTTTCTGGTCGTGTTTTTAAGTGACAACTAATTTTGTAGGCATATATTAACATCCTAAAATTTCCATACAACCGTTCTATGCTGATTCTCCTTACATGATGTTTAATATATGTTTCTGATAGGAGTACAATGTTTTGTTTTCTGTCCAAGTGTTCATCTAAGACTATAAATGTAAGACCATAATGTTGTGTAAATAGACAAACTTCTGCAGGTCTTTACTTTGATATAAATGATTGGAATTTGGTAGCCTTTGTTGCATTCAACACTAATCCAGAGATAAACAGGCCTCACACAAAAAACTATTCATCTATAGATGTTAATAGAGGTAGCTTCTGGAACATCGACGGTTCTCGTTTCGCTGCTGAGTTATCTTATTGGTGCCTCTGTTACTGAGTAGCACAAAAATACCTCAACATTTTGGATTCGGTAGCGCAACCGCATATGAATTGTTTTGTAACACTCAAGTAGAAGATGTCGTTGGTTCTGAAAAAGATGGAGCCTTGGATTGCACCACAATCTGGTTTTTGTTGCTAATAATCTTTTTTCAAGGCTTCTAACTCTGCAAAAATCTTGTTTGCTGTGTTCTTGATGAACATTTTGTTACACATGAAACAGAAAACAAAGATCCACATAATATTGTATTTCTTTTAACGTGCCTTATGGTTAGTTTTGTATTTTGGAGAGGAGTTCTATAGCTTTCCGCCAAATATATTTTCCCGATTATGACCAAATATCTCTTTTCTTTTCATCGCACTAAAATACTTTTGACTTCAAAGTTTTATTACTCTTGCAGTTGAGGTAATATTTTGTGTAGGAATCTGTCCATTGTCATATCTAAAACAATACTTCTATGCTACATCAATACCTTATTATGTTTGCTTTTTGTGTATAAATCAGATAAAATGGCTTTTCTACAACTATGCACAGTTTTGACCGATTTCGTGTCACTATACTAGCGAATGAATAATAGAATTAATGCATATGCTGTATTCAGTCACTTGAAAATTTCTAAATTCCAGTACTGACAATTTAAATTTTTATAATAGGCCTTTTAGTGTATTTACTATTAATATTGACTTCTGCTCATTCTGAAAAGTTAATGACAAATTTGTGGCGTAAAAACCGTTTGGCAACTAATGCCACCTGTTCACTGAAAATTGAAGGTTGTTCTACCTAGTTCTCGAGCATCACAATTTATGCTACATATCCATGGAATAATTTAGACAGAAATTCTAAGGTCACTTACGCGTTTGAAGAAGTTTATAAAGTGCTTATATACATCTAACTCAGTAACAATTCATACTCTGTATGTATACTAATTCCCATTCCAAACTGATTTCCCTGTTTCTTTATATTAATTCCGTATCATATATATTAATGGATATAAGAATTAATTGGAGCATGAATAAACCCTTTTCAAAAATTTATTACAAAAAGTTACACAAAATACTGCAATAGTTTTTTAAATTTAGGATCTAGGATCCAAACAATGCATATCTCTGGGTTGCAATGCCCATATGTGAATTAGCTTAAATGATCAAGATTTGGCAAAGAACAAACCTAAGAGAATTGTTTTTATCGGTCCCGTCGCCACAAATATTATATCCTTTTTAGTCAACCTATTTAGTTTTCACGTGTTTTTTTCTTCTTCCGTCTTCACCTCCTTTTATTCAAATCTCTCCTAAACGTAGCTCAAAGATATTTTGTTTAGGAAAGGCTGTTAAGTTTTTCATAACACCAATCCGAAGAGTGATCCGAAATGTTTTATGATGCAGAATCTCACAAAGATTTTAAGATGTCATCACTATGCTCTCGCGTTTTGAAACAGCCGTGGCTTTGTGGCTTCGGTGCTGCTATGGCACAGTGACATGTTTTCTAGGTCCGCCTGGCATGTCCTAAATGCTGTGATGTTCAAGGAGGGGTAAGTTTTTAGGTTTTCAATATGTCAGCATAGCAGGAGACTCGGGTTCTGGTGGGTTTGTCCATACATATGTAATTTCAGACAGGTTGAGGGTTCTTTTCTCTAGAATTTTGTTACCAGATTAGGTTATCTTCTGGAAATTAAAGGAAATCCATTTCAACTTCTTTCTAGAGCAAGTTGATTTTTTTTCTTTTAATGAAAATTTTTAAAATCTTAGGTGCTTTATCAATCAGTGAATATTGTACCTCGATTGAGTTTAAGGCATTCGAATGAACCCGTGATGGTAAAAAATAATTTTAAATGTAAATCTGGTATTGATAAATACATGTTAGAACTTTTGCAGTATTTTAATTTTTTGGAATTATGAAATTAAGAGAAGCATTACTTTAAAACTACTGTACAAAATATGACATAGCAAATATGAACAATTTAAAATCACTGAAAATGTTTAATTATCTAACATTGACTATAGCCCTAGGGAATTTATGCCTAGTGAAATATGCTTTAGTTTAAGGCGAGAAATACCTCTTCGAGCCTCGCCAGTCTTATTTCATTGAGGTGACTTTCTTTCAAACGAATTCGCAAGGCAAAATAATCAATAATTAAACTTTACCAAGGCACCATTCATTTTCCCAGGGTAATCTTTTTCTATTTGGAGATTCAAAAGATAAAAGCAACAAGGACATCTACTGCTGAAAGCCATCAGTGGAGAAATCTGCGTAAAATGGAAAAGGCAAGCGGAATTTAAAGGCAGATACACAGTCGCAGATTTTTTTACAGAAATTGAGGCCGATACATTTAGAATGAATTGTGAGTAAAGCAATAAAAAAATGTGTGGGATAAAAATATTAATTAACACGAGTCATTAAAGGGTCACAATTTAAGTTGTGCCATGGCAATTACTTTTGTCTAACTGCAAATGTTTAATTGCTATAAATTAATTATAACTTCAGCGAAGCAAGCAGGTGTATGAGTCATGCAAATCTCGTGTTGTGTTCATCTTCTGTACGCAACGAGTCACTGGCTCAATATAGCCAGCTAAAACCAATGCTACCAGAAGTAAGTGAGGTCACTAAGATTAGATATATGTTGACCACCAGGTGGCACCAGGTCCATCTAGTTTTATACATGTTTATCTATGGACCAAGTAGTAAGGTTAACTGAAGCTGCACGCAGTGATAATAAGAGGGTTAGTATAGCAATGCTTAGGTAGCTTTACACAAAATCGAGCGTATCCCTATGGGTGGGTGTAAACGATCCTGTGTACTGAGGCGAAAAATGTGAATGCTAAAATCGATGATTATTACAGTTCTTTTATGGCTGTTAAATCAATGGGTCTATTAAGTAAAGTCAGTAGCTTAGCGTGGATGAAGAGCGTCCCCAAGGGTGTGCATGATGCACTGCGTTGTTAGTTAATCATTATTATACCTTGATGTTATTCATAAGTCCATGTGGTTTCCTTTTTTAAAACTTAAATATTCTTTCTATGTATACTCCAGTATATGAATGTTGAAATTGGAATTTTTTACAACATGAATTTCTTTCGTCTTTGTGCGTAAATCTAACCAATTCATCTTGGTAATTTATATGAAAATTAATGAATTAAGGTGTGCAACTAAATTTCTCTTAGAGCAGATGTAGTTTTGAGTAATTTATATGTTGCTGAGAAGAAGGGAAAATTCAAATAAAGAGTTGATAACATGAGGTACGGGAGTGGGCACTACAGTAGTAATTACTATTTTTACTTTCTGTGTATTTGTGTTAGTTTTCGAATTCGTATCCTCTTCCCCCCTTTATTGGTCGTATTCAAGCGTGGCAATGATGAGAAAAGAGGCAAGACAAGAAAGAATGGCGAAAGAGCAGAAAATAAACGAATAATGGAGAAAAATGAATAGGAATGATTACTATATTCGATTTATTATTCGGTAAATGCTGTGTCTGATGTGGCACATTGAAATCCACTAAGATTAGCTTCGAATGAAGCACAGCGACACTCAATGGCTTTAATTTAGAAGCCTCTCTCTGTGACAATGGAATGAAGGCAAATTCTAAAGATTCAGGTAGGATTCTTTAGATCTCTATGATAGAGCTCGGCTTATTTTTATTCCTTATTTTTATTCTCCATTTATGTAAAAAAAATAGAAAAATAATCTATATATTTATTCGTAATAAAATATTTTTTTAATCATGTGGCATCTAGGGAATTATGACATTTCGTGTTCCACGAAAGAATCAACTTCTTTTGCGGAAAAGGATAACGTGAGTTGAAGGACATTGGGTTTCCAAGAGGCTGATATAATCTCTTAATTAAGATACCTATGTTAGTATCTTTCACATATTTTCTCTTCCTCTTACTTCACCCCTTTCTGTACAAGCTACTTCTAAAATCTATGTTACAGATGCATTACTTATGTTTAATTTTAAAGATAAATAATTAATTTAGGTTGATACAGATAAGTTTCATTGCAGGATTACACACAGATAAGAGAGAAAAGATTTGAAAATTTTGTGATTTGTAATGGGCCGCGGACCTTGAAAGATGTTAAAAGATTCAACTGTTTTCTACCACGCACGACTAGAATCTGTGATTTAAGGGCCGAGTTTTGGCATATCGCAGAAACGAGCAATCCTGATTGGCTTGCGCAAGATTATCCTTGACAATCTATATCTCACTTCAATTAAACTCCTATGCATACATTTTTTTGTTAGTTTATTTTTCCATAAAATAGAGGATGTTAAGTATGTAGTAAGTGCAAGCCTTTCATCTCTCTGAGACATTTAAGTGCCTTCTTGTTTGTTTACCCTACAAAACCCCGCATCCAAACGAGCTCGCAATAACGTCTGAACGAGTGGTTCTTTGAAATTGAAAGTAATGAACCCTCGACTCTTTCAACTTTAAGAACGATTTAGTGGGGAAGTTCCATAAAAGACAGATTTTTCCTGTTTATTCTTCTCTCATTTTCTGTGACTATACGTTAAATATTTTGACCTTTCAACCCTCTTAATGAGGTAAGTCATGCATTACAAGGAGGTAAGTATGAGGAAGGAGGAGGTATTTAGAAGTGTTTTAAGAAGAAATTTGAGGGGAAAATTGAACTGATTCATAGAGGATATTTGAGTTAATAAGTTTCCTTGTAATAGGCAAGGAAGCAAATATTCGAACCATCGTAAATTTCTTTTGGTTTGTAATAAGTGCATTTGAGTGCATTTGCACATGGTTATGTATTAAAGTAACCTCTTTTGGTTTGTAATAAGTGCATTTGAGTGCATTTGCACATGGTTATGTATTAAAGTAACCTCTTTGAAAGCTCTAGCTATTGTTTATTTGAAATTATGGATTCAATTTATAGTGAACAAAAAATCTAAGTCTCAGTCGTCTCAAACTCTTTCATATTTTTAGATTTTCTTCCAGGTGGAAAGCTTTACACAATGTTCTATTAATTAAAACCAATTGTAAATTTACTATATCATTCTTATCTAAATACTGTAAATAAGGTTGAATTTAAAGTTATTTATAACTTACTTAATGATGATTATAGCAGAGTCCGAAGATCCAGTTCAAGTGTTAAGCGTCACATCAAAATAACCAATATTTTGCGAGCTTTGCAACGTCTAAAGAAAAAAAAACTATTTATTTTATTAGTTTCAAAACAGCGATTCTTCACCATTAAAATGGTTTATAACTTATCCCTCTCCAGAATCTTCTCACTTACCTTCAACAGAGACATTAAAGTCATTCATTCCGCTGGAAACCTATATTTCTCAGCCTCAACCACATTAAGCAGAAATATTAAATAAATTAATTTGCCAACTCTCAGTGAAACATTATTGGCGATCATTTTTTTCCATTTTCCTCTGACTCTACCAAATCCTTTGGGGATACTTTAGCGAAATATTCACTCTGGTAGTAAATATTTTTTTAATTTTAATAATGCTTGGAAAATCATCCTCTCAAGAGATTTTCTATTCGAGAATTTAACCCTTTTTAAAACACTTTAAATTTCTTCCTTAGATTATGTTTCACGCTTTTTAAAATAGTCACTACTTCTACTCATTTTAGATATTTAATAAACTTGTTATGGAATTATCCTTATGCTTTATTCTTTAAATTTATATGATATAATGATTCAACCTTTCATCATTATTTTTCCTTCCTCAAACTTTTTCTTGCAAGAGGCAAAGTTTAAGAATAGGGAAAAATTCCCATATATTTAATTTTTCCCTTTATATATCAGTACCATTGGGAAAGAAATAAGAATATTCAAAGGAAATTATTACCCTGATTAGTTTATTTAGGCCGTGCCCCAAACCAAATTCCGAGTATTTCCATTTTGTTTATCTCATCTTCATAGTAGCAGTATAGAGATAGTTGAAGGTACTAGTTTATGTTCTTAAGATTCTTTAGGTGTAATAAGAAAGAAATTAGTAGTAGGTGATTTAGGATGGTGTTAAAAATTGGATCTTGTGAGTAAGAGTGATAGATCTGTAACGTTTCATTTGTTTTTGTGTTCTATATTCAGATGACGTAACATAAATTATATTCTCATTCTCGGCATCACAAAGAATGAAACTATCATAGAGTGAGTGAAATTAATCTTCTTTATTTTCAGATCACTTATTTTCGAGGTGGTTGCGACCGCAATTAACTCTTATAATTCTACTCGTGAAGATCAGTATATTGTTGCAGGTTAACAGTAACATACCAACTCAAACTACGATTACTGAGGCCTGGTTACCAAATAAATGAGGTATGGATAATTTCGCGAACACGGGAAGATAAGACATTCCATAGCCTACAACCGTAGATGAGCCATTCCAAATTTGAATGGAAACCTGAGCAAATTAATTATTAAAACATTCAACAAAGTTCTTTGGAGAATCTTCCCCATTTAAATGTGATGAAGAAAGATCAGATAACTACTATCGACGAAATCGTCTATTTATTTTGAATCTTACAAGGCTCAGCATTTTTAATCCTGTATAAAAATCAGACTGTGTAAGGTTTGTTATTTGCGTCTCAGGGGCCTTGTCGAACGTCTGAATGACTAATTGCTGCAAAGAGCAGAAGCGAATATGGTAGATTAATTCTACTTGATCATCATTGATGATGACACCTAGCTTCACCAAGTCGACTTAGTTAGCAAAACTGAATCTATTTTATTGGTACCGAGAGGATCAGCTGCATAAGTTTGGTTCAAAGAGAAAATCTCTCCTTATAAGGGAATGGAGACAGTGTGATGGACAGAAATTTCACACCAATACTTTTTTTCAGGGAGCTGGGTGAAAGGTGAAGTATGCACTAAGAAGATTTGCAGCGTGACATCTTGTTCTATTAGAGTAAATCCAGGCTCAGTATTCAAGGGTTGTGGGAGCTGTTGAATATGTATTTCGTTCGAGAACTCGCCCACCTTTTCTATACATCCTGATCTTGCCTATTCGGAGTTTCTTCTGTCACAGTAATAAATTAAGACCTAAAGGAATCCGATTTGTGTCTTTACATGATGTTAAAAAGTTACGTACTCGTATGATCTAGGGAAATGAAAAGACACCAGAATTCTATATACAAGGAAAATTAAATTGGAAACACAGCCTTTATAAGGATTAAGGGTTAAATGAAGAATGTGTAGCTAAATATTATTTAAATTTTCCTGAATAAAAATTTTATTGAATCTTTGTGAACCTTATGACTTACCTAAATATTGTGCTTTATGAGTATGGTTGTGCTCTCGGGTTATTCCATTTAATAAAAGATATAGAGATGAAGGTGGTGAGAATTTTTTTTTTCTTAATTCCTTGAGGTTGTTAGATGATTATGATTGTTTTTATTCAGCATTAACTCTGCCTATTAATTTTGCCCACCTTCCTCATGGACTATAAGATTTGGTCCACTTTCTTTTCGTATTATCTCTCAAAATAGCGAGCACAATTTTTTAAATCTTAACGACGCATTATTTTTCTTTATTGATTTATTTTTAAAACTATATAATATTTGCTTTTAGTTTTCTGACCTTAACGACCTTGCATAGTTTAAGGCTACTGAAATTCCTTACAAAGCTACAAGCTGATTTGCTTGTTTTTATAAAATTTACTTTATATTTCTAATATAAAGAACAAAGAAAACTTTAATTTTTGGCTTGAGTTCAATTTCAAAGTTTCCTTTTGAATTTAAAGCTGTGCCCAATAGGCAGTTGCTATCTCGCTAAATCATTGAAGTTAAATGCAAGACCAGCCACTACGTAAACTACACCTAAAGAGAAGTCGCCCTGTGTAAGTTTGGGTTGGTTAACTCTATTGAATCCATTTCTCATGCAGATGTACTATAAGTTTTGAGTCAAGAGGAGGCTAGTACCAAAACTCTAATTCTACCTTCTCTCTAAAACTCCGTGATTCAAGCATAAATGTCTAGAATCAATTTGATTTAAAGTGTAATTGTGTGTCTACTTTTTCATGCAATCATCTAATTTAAAGACTTTCCTGGGCTATTTAATCTGCAATATGAACGGAAAAGAGACATATGAAGGCAATATTTTATAAGTTTAGGCTCCCACAACGCTTTACACAGCAGCTATAGATATCTATAATAAGTAGTAAAAGTATTCGGAGAGAATTTTCAAGGCATTGAAAAAGGTGTCTTGGCAGGTCAATTAATACCTCCCTCCCTTTAGTTAGTCATATTTGCCATTTATTTCAATTCTTTTGTCTTGCAAATTATTTTGTGCGACCACATTCCTTGTAGTATGCTCTCCGAGACCATGTTTATGACCGGATAAAACCTTGGAAATATTGAAAAATAGCATATTTATCGATAAAATTTATCGAAACGAGATTAGTTTCGGAAGTATAATGCTTCTATCATCAGTCTTGAAATAATGAGAGAAGATCCCAAGAAACGCTCCATAAGAAAGTGATATTCTCTATCTGGTCTTCCTTTGCATTTCTAGGAAATTTCCTCTTATCTATCTCACGAGTGTATACGCTCAAGAATAGGTGTAAAAGGAAATTACGACGCAGAATATAAAAGTCTTTACTTGGTCAATAGGTTTTGCGAATCGGTAGGGCAAAACAGAAGAATTGGGATGGGTGTTTGTGGGGGTGTTAGGACAAGTTATGACAAGTTATGACCTGCAGCCGCACGCTCCTGCCTCATCTATTTAAGAAGCTGTAGCTGATCGCAGATCGTCAGTCACAAATTTTTCAATAATGGAGAAGGTTGAGCACCGCGCAGTGATCAAATTTTTGGCCAAGGAAGGCAAGAATGCAAATATGATCCATGAATGCATGGTTACTGTGTACACCGACACCTCCCCTTCCTATGCAACCATTGCTCGCTGGAATAGGGAGTTCCGCCATGGTCGTAAGTCCCTTGAAGATGACCCCCGTCTAGGACGCCCGTCAGACGTGACCAACGAGGACAATGTGGCCCGTGTGGAGAGGATGATCCTCGTAACTCGACGGGTGAAGGTCGAAAAAATCGAGCGAGAACTTGGAATATCACATAGAAGTGTTATCAACATAATCCACGACAATTTGGCCATGACCAAGGTCTCTGCCCGCTTGGTCCCTAGAAACCTCACGCCCCATGATCGACTTCAAAGTCGTCAAAGTCCACAAGGCCAGAGTTGCACAACTGCCCTGCGCGCGCGAGTGCGGATTCGAGTTGCGCAACCATCCCCTCTACAGTCCAGATCTGGCCCTAGTGACTACTTTTTATTCCGCCAGCTCAAGGCTCCACTGCGTGGACGCCGGTTTGGGGAGGATGAAGATGTCCAGCTCGCCGTCCAGGAGTAAATTGAACAGCAGTCGGGAGATTTCCGGTTGTCGGAAATTCGAAGCCTCAGGGACAAGTGGCGCAAGTGCATTGTAGTCGAGGGAAGTTATATTGAAAAATAATAAAACACTTTTTCTACTATCTCGTTTCCTTATATCCGAATTGCAAAACTTATTGACCCTACCTCGTATCATTCAAAATTCAAAGCGAATTAAGGCAAAGTTCTTGAACCAACTTAGTTTGTAAATAACTGGAGAAATATTTGAATGCTACTGTTTTTCCTAGTCTATGAATCTCACCTGTCGTCATCATATAGTGGCTTTCGTAATGTACATTACACGAGACCTACTCGGCTTCAGCCGTAAAATGGTATCTGAACGTCTTCCTTTGGTATGCTATTGCATAGCTAGAATATAGTTTTATTTTTTTTTTGTCAAATCAATAAGCAATTGGATGCTCTTGGTCTTTCTTTCACTTCTTTACAGAAAACCTGATACGAAGGTAAGTCAATAATAGGAAATGAAATATTAAAATGAATTATTAACATCGTCACTCACTTTGTTAAGAGGCTCAAAGTTATACACTCGGATGTGCTGAAATTTGACATTTTGATCTCTTTCAGAACGAACTAGTTGTCCACTATATAGTTCTGAACTTGTAGTTCTTTGATGTTTTTCTACCCCTATCCAGAAACGTAGAAGTTTTTTTTTTTCTCAAAGAGCAACGTGTTTTACTTTTGCGGCCTCCGTACACACCACGCTGATGTGGACTTGTATCTGAACGGATGTGCATTCTATGTGACTGAATGGCATTTAAATCTTTAGGCCTGTTGTTAAATGGCAACTAATTTTGTATGCTGATTCTCCTTACATGATGTTTAGCATTTGTTTCTCGTAGGAGTAAAATTTTTTGACTTTCTTTCTAAGTGTTGGCCTAAAATTATGAATGTAAGACAATAATCATCAATAAAGAAGCATTCGAGATAACTGGATTTGGTAGCATTTGTGCATTTAACACTACTCCAGAGAAATTCAAGCCTCAAACAAAGCACTATTCATCGGTAGATGTGAATACAGGGAGCTTCTTGAACATCCACGATTCTCGTTTCGTTATTGGTGCCTCTTTTGCTGAGTTGCATAAAATGACCTCAACATTTCGGATTCGGGAGTGCTACCGCATTTGAATTGTATTGTAACACTCGAGCAGAGGGTGTCTTTAGTTCTGTTAAAGATGGAACCCAGGATGGTATCACAATTCATTTTTTGTTTTGCTAATCATCTTTATTCAATGCTTTTTAGTAAGCAAAATCTTGTTTGCTGTTTTCTTGGGAATGCTTTGTTACACGTGAACCATTAGAATACAAAGAATCCCATAATATTATATTTACTTTAATGTGCCTTATGGTTAGTTTTGTATTTTGTAAAAGGGTTAGTATTTTATTTTGGAAACGGGTTCTACAGCTTTCCGCCAAAAATATTTTTGCTATTATCACCATATAGTTCTCTTTTCTTTTCGTCGCACTAAAATAATTTAGTCTTCAAAGTTTTATTACTCTTGCGGTGGAGGTTATTTTCGGTGTACGAATCTCTTCATAGTCGTAAGGTCTTGCTACATCAAGACATTAATATATTTGCTTTGTGTGGTTTGTATGTTAACATTAAAACTTCCAAAGTATTAGGGATATATATAATTAAGATAAAATTACTTTTCTTCTACTATGCACAGTTTTCGCTGATTTCGTGTCACTATCCTAGCGTATGAATAACGGAATTAATGCATATGGTGTATTCACTCATTTGAATTTTCTCAATTTCATTAGTGACACTTCAAAATGCAATAATACGCCTTTAAAAGTATTTACTATTATCATTGAACTCTGCTGATTCTGATGAGATAATAGCAACGCTGTAGCCTAAAAATTGTTTGCCAACTGGTGTCACCTGTTCACTGAAAATCGAAGGTTATTCTACCTCGGCCTTGAGCATCGAGGGTTTTGCTAAATATCCCAGGAATAATTTTTAGACATAAATTTTTAGGTCACTTACGCGTTTGAAAATTTTTAAAAGGTGCTTATATAGATCTGACTCGGCACCAACTCATACTCTGTATGCACAGCATCTTCAATTCCGATCTGATTCGTCTGTTTTCATATCATATTTATTAATGGATATAAGCATCGAATAGAGCATGAATGAACCGTTTTCAAAAATTTTATACGAAAAATTCACACAAAATACTGCAATATTTATTTAAATTTAGGATCCAAACAATGTATATCTCTCGGTTCCAATGTCAATATAGAGATCAGCTTGAATGATCGACATTAGGCCAAGAGCAAATCTAGGAGAGTTGTTTTCATCGGTTCCGTCGCCTCAAATATTATCTTCTTTGTACTCTCCCTTTTAATGGCCTTCCCATGTGTGTAGAATAGTTGTCGCAACCGATAAAAAATTACCGGTAATTTATCGATAAATTAAATTTAATTACCGTGTATTTACTGATACCTTTTATCGGTAATTTAATGTAACTTTATGATTATTTAAGTTTAAGCTCAATTTTCTTCAGCTGCATTTAACAATGTATATCTCTCGGTTCCAATGTTAATATAGGGATCACCTTGAATGATCGAGATTAGGCAAAGGGCAAACCTAGGAGAGTTGTTTTCATCGGTTCCGTCGCCACAAATATTATCTCCTTTGTACTCTACCTATTAACGACCTTCCCATGTGTGTAGAATAGTTGTCGCAACCGATAAAAAATTACCGGTAATTTATCGATAAATTAAATTTAATTACCGTGTATTTACCGGTACCTTTTATCGGTAGTTTAATGTAACTTTATGATTATTTAAGTTTAAGCTCAATTTTCTTCAGCAGGATTTTTCATAACCAAGATTCGATCCAGTCTCTCTCGAGACTGCCACTATTAATGCCTTATGTTTCTTGAAATCTTACTTCTTAAAATAAGCATAATAAGCAAAACTAAGCATCACTGCCATATTCATAATTTCCAAAGATTTCATTTCAATTTTTGTCTTAGGTTTTTTAAATTTTGCTTTTTAGATAGGGATAAAATTAAAATCTTATGTTTCTAAAATGTTATTCTTCCTATATATTTTTTTGATAGGAATGAAAAACAAAAGTAAATAATATCTTATGTTTTCGAAATATAATTTTTTTAAATGAGGAGAATATTACTGCCTTATGTTATACGTTCTAAATAAAGATAAAACACTTTTATTGTTTACAAAAACTCATAATTACAAAGGATCTCATTAAAAAGTTCTATATAGATATATGTCATTTTTTTTTTTAATAAAGTTAATTTAAGAAGAAATTTATCGGGAATTTACCGGTAATCAAAAGTTTATCGAGAATTTATCGATAAAAATATTGTTTGCGGATGACACAAAAACATTGCGAAGATCGATTCCCAATAGGACCAGATAATTCTACAAGAAGAACTCAATAAGCTGTGACGATGGTCAGAAGAAAATTCCTTCCTTTAGATCCCGAACACTGCAAACATCTCAACATTAGTAGCAACAGAAGAACTTCAGTGACCACTGAATACTTTTTTGAGAAAGAATACCAAATGAGGAGGTTAACATTGAAAAAAATCTCGGGTGTATTAAGAGACAAACATTTAACATTCGAAGCACATATCCAAGAAAAATTTAATAGGGCTAAACAGTTAATGGGTATGATTAGACGTACGTTTGTGGCTTTCGATGTTCAGACTCTCATATGTCTGTTCGAATCAATGGTCAGGCCTCACCTGGAGTATGCTCACTCAGTATGGTCACCTTACAAAAAGAAAGAAATTCGCTCCGTTTAAATGTACCCTGAATAGCCTTTAAGTTAGTGCCAGAGTTAAAGAACCTTACTTACTCAGAACGCCTAAGGACAAGGCAGATACCAACGATGGTATATAGGCAATAAAGAGGAGATATGATTGCGTGTATAAGTTTCTGGATGAGAAGTATGACAAAGATATGGACTTTTATTTGGAAAGAAACTTAAAATCAACACCTAGTAAACGAATGAAACTTGAAAAGAAGATGTAGCACCAAAAAACGACATATGATATTCAGTTTAAGAATAGTAAATGTATGTAACAGCTTACCGAATGAAGTGGTAGAAGCAAAAAATTTGATAGATATTGAGAAGCGGCATTGATGGGTTTTGGAAACACCAAGCATTTAAAATTGAAGCACAACTAAAAGCACCTCAGGACACCAGACAAAGTTGAACTTCGACGACAGAGAAGATCCAGTACCACCGTACCACCGTACCACCGTAAGGTAAATATTTAACTTTCACCTGCTTTTTCTTCTCTGTATCTTCACCTCTTTCTATCCTAAGAGTGATCCGAAATGGCTTATGATACAGAATCTTAAAAAGATTTCAAGACGCCATCACTATGCACTCGCGTTTTATAACAACCATGGCTTTGTGGGTGCTGTGGCGCAGTACCTCTTACGTTTTCTAGTTGGCCCGGCATGGCTAAAATGTTGTGATGTTCACGGAGGAGTAAGGTTTGGAGGTTGTTAAGATGTTAGCATAACACGAAACTGGTTCTGGTGGGTTTATTCGTACAAATGTAATTTCAGACACGTTGATTGTTTTTTTCTATAATTAAATCGCATTAGCAAAGAAGTCGTATCACTTAGGGTGTTAGTATGAAAAGATACGTAAAGGAAGTGGTGAAGATAGAGAAAAATGAAAATATACAGGATATATATAGTCTCAGATCCATTTGAAAAACTAAGTTTGGTAGGGCAAAATGCAGGTGTTAACATAACAAAATTAATGAATGACAATGCCACAAATCCCTATCAAATAACATCCGAGTTAATTCCTAGCATAACATCAACCCATAAACTGCATAAAAAAATAGTGTCTGTATAATGACCATGAAGTCAACAGCATTTAAGCCTCGTTAGTAGCTCTAAAATGCAATGACAATATACAAGAATATCAATATTATGCACAATTCATACCTAAGACAAGACTCAAAAACCAAAATAACCTCCCCATCCTATATATTCGTCCAACCAGGGATTGAAAATTTTAGCTTTCTACTCTTTATTAGCTCCTGTGGTAAATCATTCCTGAAAGCTATCACTCTATTTAACATAATTGTCTATATGAAAATTTGATGCTTAGTAGTGCATGTTGATTTCATACCATTCCCTATTCCTAAGTTGAAACGAACCATATAATTACCATACTTACCAATGTTTCATCGACAGTCATTTTTTGAGCCAAATTATCATTGTTTGTGAGTACTAGATCTAATATCTTGGCGCTCGTTGTTGGCTCATTTAGGTATTAGTTAAAAAGTTATCTTCAAACTATTCAATAAATTTACAATCTACTCTATATCTGCTTATCGTGTTTTCTCAGTCGACAGAGCGTAAATAAATCTTATCAAGAAAAACTGCATCTCTAATTCATTTACACTTATTTTTCTCATTGCACTGATTAACAATAGTTTTTGTTCCTTAAATGTTTTTATTGTTTCTAAGGTGGGTTTACCTCCTGATTCCAAAATACCATTGAAAATTTCATAGCATCGATGTTTCTGTAGATAACTAGAATTTTGTATATAAACTAATCATTAATGGCTGCAACAATTCACTTTATTTAGCATATTCACATTGTCCATGAATAATAGCTGATAATATTTTGTCCTTGTATTCCTTTTTAAACTAATGAGAAGATGTGATTTTAAAAGATAACCTACTTAAAGTGCACTGAAGAACGTGCTTTCTTACTGTGAGCTCTTTAATCTCTACGGACCAGTGACCATATATATTCCCACATCATTGCAGTGTCCCATCTTCCTTCGTATCTTTCCTCCATTGCCTCAATGTCCTGATGGAACCGCTCACCATGTTTCTCACTCACCTCTCCCAAATTTTCACGGAAAAATCAAAATATGAATGCAAAATGTGCACCTATAGTGACATGTTACATCCTAAATTCTTATAAGTTTCTAAATGTTTTGCTACCAGCTGCTTGTAGTTTAGGTTTTTATTTTTACCAAGGAGTCCATTAACTATATTTAAAAATGCACGCCACACCACACTTTTGACATCACCTATTGCATTCTAAAGTGGTACTGACTTCAAAATTTTCCTTACTTGCAGTCCTGTAAATATACCATCCTTAACTTTTACAAAATGTTCGACCAAACCAAGCTTTATATGAAGTGGAGGTAGCAAAACTTTGGCAGTCCCTACAAGAGGCTGTCTAATAACATTTAGTTTTCTTGGCCTCATGTCATCTCGAGGGGACCACTTAACCTTCTGATAATGTCCCTGATCAGCCCTACTGTCCCATAGGCAAAGAAAACATGAATACTTGGTGTATTCACCTTGCAATCCGAGTAAGAAGGCAAGCATTTAAAAATCACCACAAACATCCCATTTAAACTTAGTATAGTTTACCTTCTCGAGAAGCTTTTTTACATTGTCATATTCTCCCTTCCCTCTATCGAGTATTCTATAGGCAGCGGTGTATACTGATTTTTATTATACAGTAAAACAACTTGGAGGCTTTTTGTAGAAGTATCTATGGAAAGTCGCCATTTTTTCAGGGTTGTGATCAATTCCAATATCTGTAAACAAGCCATTAACTTTTTTGCAAAAGGAGAGATCCTTACTTATATCAGAATATACTTCAAATTCCTCATAGCGCTTCTGTATACTCTTGATCTGCAGTCCTCCCTCAACAGATTTCATTCATTAAGTCTGAATGCCAAAAGCTCAGCTCCTGACATAGTAAGGCTCAGCTCTCTGATAAGATCATCTAGTTCACGTTGATTTGGAAAGTGTGGGCGAGTACTCATTCTTGGCTCAAACGTTTCATCTATTTCTTTATTGTCACAACCTTCTGACACTCTTGATGAGACCTCCATCATACCCTCTACTTGAAAAATATATATAAAATGAGACGCATTTAATAGCTGGAGCATAAATATAGATTGCATGTGTAATCACATTAAAGAAACCTTAACTAGATGTTTTGAATATTTCAGTATTGATTCTGTTACAAACATTGCTTATAATTAGATAGGATTTACTTACATTTCCCGGCGGCCGTGGACCCAATAATTTTTTTTTTTTAATTTCAAGAGCTCATCTGGCGACTGCCTACTTGGGCATTAGTTGCCGCATTAAAAACTGCCTAGTACTAGGCTACTTTAAAATAAGATTAAAAAAACAAACAAAAAACTCCAACACTAAAAAATAAAAAAAAGGAAAAGGCAACGAGCAGGATGCAAGCTCCTGCGTCGGTGGGAGGTCCCCCGGCGCAGGAACGTGCAACCTATAATAAAAATAGTTAAATAAAAGGGAGAAGCGGTAGCAACCCCGCACATCCCGGTACCGAGACAGTTAACGTGTGGGAAGATCACCCAGACTGGGACATTTGACAAGAATGTGCCAAACAGTCTCGGGGACGAAGCAGTCGTCAGAGTAGGGCGCAGGCGAGCGATCCATTAAATGGCGATGCGTCACACGAGTGTGCCCGATTCAAAGACGACAGAAAGCGACCTGAAGCCGTCGCGGCATTGGGGGATTAGTCCATGGGAACAGTAGCGGCGCAATGGCACGCAACTTTAAGTTCCCCTGGACCGTCTCCCATATGTTTTGCCAAGCAGTCCGAAGAGCTGCCCGTATTCCTGTCATGTAGTCTGTGTGTGGAAGAGCAAAACGCTGGTCCACTCGCCCGGTTCTACCGGACTCTTTGTAACCCTCATCGGCGTGCACATTCCCCGCAATTCCTACTTGTCCAGGAACCCAGCAGAAGATAATCTCGACATCCACCCGGCTAAGTAAAACCGTGGCATCAAGGATATTGCGAACCAGAGGGTGTGGAGATTCCAATGACTCGAGAGCACTCAGGGCCCTCTGTAAGTCGCTATAAATCACGATTCGGTCTCCGAACCTAGCTGTACGCTTCCCGGAGGCAGAACTCCGGGCGCTGTTGCCTTCGAGGACTTATTATGGGAGGCTGGGCTCGCCCTGCGAGTCTTTTCCTTCCTCAGTCTCGAAAGCTTAGGCTGGTGGGGAGGCTTTGGAGGCGGTGGGCCTCTTTTCGAGGATCCACCATCTCCTAGCCACCCAGCCCATCCCTTAGCGTGGGCGGGGGGCAGCTTTAGGAAGCACGCAAGATGATCTAGTGACCAACTTCAGTAATGTTGCCTCCTGTAAGTCTAACGACTCTGTGGAGGCTAGTGGCCATTTTGCCTTACATATAACGGTCACGATGTGAAAATGGGGTAGCCCTGGTTTTAGCTGTGGCTGGGTATGGGCCCCTTGTGCCACCAGCTTTTTCAGGGGAGCGCGTGGGGTGGGTAGAACCCGCAGAATGGTTCCGAATGAGCACAGAAACTACCGTACTCGTAGGCCTGGAGGGAGCAGGAGCAGAAGGTTTCTTTTTGAGCATTGAGGTATAGGACGTCCCGGGCAGCGCAGGGCGCACCAGGACCAAATTCTTAGCCTTGCAAAATGAGTGACAATCCTGAGCCTGGACAGCCAGGATTTTCTTCTTAAGGAGATACGCATCACATTGCTTCGAAGAAACTGGGTGCAGCTCTCCGCAATTGACACACTTGGCCAGACACGAGTTGGACTTATCGTGTGCGGCCTTGGAGCAACTTACACATGTTTCGGGTAACCCCGAATTTGCACGACGACGGAGCGGTTATAATGTCCGAAGCGTTTGCAGTAATAGCATCTCGGCGGCAGTGATACTAATGCTTTTACATAGCAGTGATTCCAACCGTCAAGCATCGACGCAGTGATCTTCTCACAGTCAAACCTGACGAAAAGTGTAAGGGTGGGTCTCGAGGCTCCTTCCTGTTTTCTCATTACATGTTCAACCTTGACCACTCCATGGTAGGCCAGCTCTAAGGTGATGTCCTCTATGGACTAGTACACGAGTTTCCTCGCATAAACTACTGTTTTCACGAATTTCATGGTATAGGGCGGCGTTACACTCACAGGCGTGCCATCAATTGTCCGAAGGGTACTATTCATTGCCGCCTCAGAGGGATTCGACTCATTCGCTAAAAGGCTCCCGTCCGAGAAATGGGTCACCTCCGGCTCCACGAATCACACTAGCTAAGGCTCTCCTCTGATGGGTCATGTTGCCCTTAGCCAACATGGTGCCATCAGTGGAGCAAATAATGTGTAAGCGTTTGAAGCCAGCGGGCTCAAAAACGCTGGGTAATCTCTGAATGAGAAGCCCCTATGTAATCGAGGCTTCGCTCTGCGCACTAGCACTTTTGGTCTTAGTCATCGGCTCTGCACCCGAGAGGGCAGAGGTGACGGATTTGGCGATCTTTGCTTGGTCGCTTCCCGAATTGGCAGCAGACCCATCCGCCCCCGCAGCCCCCGCGGATGTAGAGGCACCCAGAGTTTTTTTATTTTTTTTTTAGGAAAGGAGGGCAGGGAATTAACCTACTTCTCCGCTCCCCCGGCAGGAGCCCACAGGCGGGATGGACTTGCCTCAGAAAGGTCTTTCTCCGAGATGGAGAAGGTCTTGGTAGTCGCAGAAGTACGTCCCGGTCGGAGGAGATCTCTCCCCTCTTTGTACTGTCTTGAAAACACTAGCCGTTTGAGGAGGACCTTGTATAGGGGCGGCCTCGAGTTTGATGCTTGGCGCTGAGCCCGGATTCCCTCCCATGGAAGGCCCTACCGGCTGAAGCTGGGTTGTCTCAAGTCCCTGTCTATCTTAGGGAGGGAGTCCATTTCTCCCCCTCCCCCCCCCGGACATCACAGGTCCCATTGGCAGCGGTGTCACATGTCGGGTCTGGGGAGGTGCAGCACTTGACCCCAGCTAGGTTTAATATTCTAGCCAGCAGGGCTTTTGAGGGACGCCACCGATGGTGCCTGGCTTTCCTCTCCCCAAAAGGGGGTTTCCCTTACCGAGCCGCCTTAATGGGGGACGGTCTGCTATTGGCTGCCTGCTGGCTTTCTTGGCAGTCCCCTTTGAAAGTAAAGGGGTGACTGCCGCTGGAAAGAGGAAGGTGCTCGAATGCACCTCCAGACAAAGGAGTGAGGGAAAGTCCTCTACATCCGTAGGTGATAGAGAGGAGTAAGCCTCCTCTCCGGTTAGAGAGATTTGGAGGGTCTTCTTTAAGAGTACAGAGGTGGGAACCTTCATTTTTTTCTGTAGAGCTGCCCGGGAGCGTCTCCGACGATTGACGAGGGGAAATTTAGGTGAGATTTTTTGATCATCATTGGGCATGGTGACCCTATTTTCTACGGAAAGCAAACAATAATCACCCCTCGCAGTGGCCCGCTCTACTAGGGGTGCGCATGGGGCTGGCAGAGCCAGGTGCCGCCATTTATAGCCACCTCTCCTGCCTGGCGACCTAGCAGCCATTCGGCATGGCGGGTCCACCTTAGACACGGCGTAAAAAATAGATAGTGAAGTGAGAAGTAAAAATGATGTGATGAAGATATGGGTGGGGATGAAACAGGTTGGTAAAAATCTACCATCGCAAACCGGAGCTCAGGGGTTAGGGAACATTGTCTCCTCCCCACTCAGCCCCGATCCTGGATAGTTGGATAAGAAGGTCGGCATCTACCCTGAGAAAATAGAGGCCGACTAGAGAAAGTTGTGGGGGAGGTTGTAGGGCAAGTGAGGAAGTAGAGGAGAAATACAGGCTGTCCGAAAGAAGGAGAAGAGGCTAAGCTGGGGCTGGACGGAGCGCTGAGTCTCGTTAGCACGGCGGCCAGAAAGGCAAATCAACGCGCCTCTTACGGGGTGTCCTATACAAATCCTAAAACGTGATCAGGAAAATAAGCACAATAAATTTCAATAACTCTATGATTGTTTCATTCTCTGTTGTGGTGTAGAGAATAAGAACATCAGCAATGTGATGTCAGTTGAATATGAAACACAAAAAACAATAAAACCTATTCAATATCTATCACTATCCTCATACTGTTCAATTTTTAACACTATCCTATATCATCTACTACTATATATTTTCTTCCTTATCCTAAAGAACCTTAAGAGCATAAAACTACCACTCTTAACTATCTCTAGACTGCTACTCTGAACATGAAGTATATACTTCGGAAAAGATTGCCTATGTGAGAAATGTTCGGAACATTAATTAATAAACTAATCAAGGTAATCATTTATTCCGAATATTCATATTTCGAACCCATTGGTGGTGTTATATAAAAGTGAATAATTAAATTTAGGGGATTTTTTTGTCGCATTATAAAACTTTGCCTCTTGCAAGAAAAACTTTGAGGAAGAAAATACTAATGATGAAAAGTTGAATCATTATATCATATCGTTCTAGGGAACAAAAGACAAAGGTAATTCCACCACCAGTTCATTAAATATGTGAAATGACTAGAAGCATGACTGTTACAAAATCTCAAATATCGAATATCTGGAGAGGACGATTTTACGAACGCCATTAAAATTAAACAGAATTCTTACTGACAGAGAGAAACGTTTATCCAAAACTTTAACCGTAAGAATTTGCAAGAATCAGAGGTACATGAATAAATGATCACCGATAATGTTTCGAGAAAGAAGAATCACTAAGCGTTGGCAAATTTATTTATTTATTTGTTTCTGCTTAATGTGGTTGAGGCTGAAAAATATAAGTTTCCAGCAGAATGAATCACTTTAATGTCTCTGTTAAAGGTAAGTGAGAAGATTCTGGAGAGGGATAAATTAGAAACCATTTTTAATGGTAAAGAATATTTACTGCCAGAGTGAATATTTCGCTAGATTTTACCAAAATGTTTGGTAGAGTCAAAGGAAAATGAAAAAATGATCACCAGTAATTTTTCGCGAACGAAGCATCACTGAGAGTTGGCAAATTTATTTATTTATTTGTTTCTGCTTAATGTGGTTGAGGCTGAAAATGTAGTTTTCCAGCAGAATGAATCACTTTAATGTCCCTGTTAAAGATAAGTCAAAAGATTCTGGATAGGAAGGAGTAATAAACCATTTTTAATGGAAAAAGGGTCTATTTTTAGAAGGAAAAAGGGAAATATATTTTTTCCTATTGACGTTACAACGTATGCGAAACATTTATCATTATGATGTCATTTTTTGCACTTACACTGGATCTTCGAACTCAGCTATAATCATCATTAAGCGGTTTATAAATAACTTAAAATTTCCCAATTTGCAGCAGTGAGATAAGAAAAGTGAGATAAGAAAAGTAGAACATTATGTAAAGCTTTCCACTTGGAAGAATATATAAAAACCTGAAAGAGTTTGAATTAAAACATTTAAAATTCTCCTCAGCCATAACACTCATGAAGAGAATTTTAAGTGTTTAAATTTAAGTTGAGACATTATACATCTCAGTTTCACACACTAGAAGAGAAATAGGTCGGGAGGCATGCAAAAAAGTAAGTTAATAGTTAAATAGAACTAAATATGAAAGAAATTCGAGGCTTTTCTACTTCAAATGAGATAATGTTCTCCCTTTTCATCATGTATCAGAAAATAAATAATATTAGAAAACAATAAGACATTCAGAATAGCTGCACATTGGAAGGGAAACAGCTTTGAGGCCCTGTTTGTTTACATGTTTGCCATGGTAAATGTTCATCTTATAGGTTCAAAATGTTCGGAAAATTTTGCAGAGCTGAAATAAGTGGTTGCTTAACAATCTCTGTAGAAGGGTGTCAAAACATTGCCAAGCTTATGAATAAATCTTATCCCAACATTAGGTAGGCGATTGATGAAAGAAAGTGCAAACCTTCAATATAACTTTGTTTTTTACTTTTTCCTCTTCTAACTTGCATCAGCTTAATAATTCGGTGCTAATGAGCGGTATATTATGAAAACCTATTTCCTTAATACCAATTTTTTAATGAGTGATATATTATGAAAACTCATTTTGTTAATCCAAAGCTCAGTCTAGCAACCTAAGGGTCTTTGAAGTGTGCACAGACTATGAGTTAAATAGAAAGTGGCTGCTAAATAAAAATCAAGGGAAGTTTTCTCTCTAGGCAGAAACTAAAAACAATGACACAAACTTCAGTAACATCTTCTGTTATAGAGAAGTCAGAAGGCACAGTTCTACATACTTTTTAAGGGAGCTTTAAATTCTGATAGTTTCAACAAGAGAAATAGCAGTTTCTTTGTTGGAGTTTTGCCAATCTTGTCTCAAGGTATGGCCTGCAATATTCATATATTCCAGACTACCTATTTTGGGGTGGAGTGATTACTTAAGAAGGCATGGGGGCCATCTAAATGTGGTTTGTATTCGAGGTTTCATTTATTTTATGCTCGTTCTTGTATTTCAAATCATTCAGAGGTTGACATTCATGAAGAAACTACAGCAATTTAACAGATTAGCAACACAGAAGCGATCAAAGGCTCATTGATATAAAGACTCGTATTTTGAAAAATTACGCATTCAAAAATTATCTGGCAGCCATTTTGATATTGATATCTTGTTTTGAACCATAAAAAATAATTCTTCGGTTCGGTGTGGGGTTAGGCTGGTTATTTTTGTTTAGGTGGTCTAATTAATGTTAAAATTGTGGGTTCGTTCATTATTTTTATTACGTTCTGTTAGGTGTGGTAGTTTGTTTTTTCATGCTGGAAATTAACAAAACAAGATGCTTATTCTAGCGAACTTGCCGTGGCGGTTGTGACGGTTGAAATACAAAAGCTTTTGCGTTCCCGCCCGAATCATAGTGGTTCATCTGTCGAATTACCAGAACTAAACCTGTTCAAATAGGCTACGACTTTTAAACATCTACATCGTAGTTTTATTAATATCTTGCCTAAACGTGATGTTAATCATCATCGTAAGGAAAGGTTTATTTATTGAATTGGTGCTCCTAATCACTCTCTTTCCCCGCGTCTTATGAAGTCATACCGACATGGCTAGCAACACTAAATAATACTCGATGGCTCGGAAAATAATACATTCACCTGCTAATAACTCAGAAATGAGTGCTCTTTGCGCATAATAACTATTAACAGACAAATCAAATAGACCAATATAATGGATATATAGTAAATTTTCTGCGCAAACGGTGAAATTGTTAATCTGTACAATTAAGAAAACGTAAACTATGCTTCTAAGTGTCTAGCTAATTGCTAAGACACCTATGCTTTAAAAAAAAAATTACGTAATAGTGTATTATTTATTGTTAAAACTTATGAATAGGTGAACGTTAATAGGATGGAATATTAAGTAATCTTCATGCCAGTAATTGCGAGTAAACTAAACTCTCCTATTAGATGTTATTACTAACAGTTTCAATGCCATACAAATAATCAAAATGGGTGTGGGAGAGAGCAAACAGATTTCAGTGGCGTCTACGGTCGCCGAATCCTCTTATATGAACCACATTGAAATTGAAGTCTTGAAGATTTATTATCTGAATTATATTCACAAGCGAGAAGTAATGTGTAGAAATTAATGTTTAACCAAAGTGAACCATCTCATTCTGCCTCGTCGTAGGCACAGGCTTCATTACCACCACTTTCTACATTGACCCTTATGAAACACCCACTCTCTCATTCTTAAAATCTTCCGCCCTCACAATTAATATCTTTTACCCTCACAATTATTCTATCCCTCTCTCTTTATCGATCTAACACAATCTTCCACTCTTAAAATACTTTTTCCTACACTTATTCTATCCCTCTTTCTTTATCTCTCTAACACTCGTTCACACGAACTCACCCTCTCTCAAAATCTTTCTTTTAACAAGCATACACAGTCGCTTTTTAACGCAAAATCTCTATCACTTTCTTTTTCTCTTTTCCTACACTCTCACACAAATTTTCTCTCCAGCACACTTTCCATTTCACAAATTTTATCTCATATTATCTCTTAACATTTACCCGAACATACTCTCTCTTCCTCGCACACCTTCTATCCCTCAGTCACAATTTCTCTTACACACATTCTCTCAGCCATTCGCTCGAAATATTTTGCATATACTCTCTCAAAAACACCCAGACCCTCTCATTCTCTCCTATACACGATCTCTCACAATCTCTTTAACTCTATTTCTAACAGTCTGTCTCACAACTTTCTCTCTCAAGGTTTCAACTCCTTTTCACAATCTCATTTACGTCCTTTATATCACAATGTCTTTCTCATACACTGTGTTACATTTTCCGCTCACAATTTTATTGTCAGAAGTTTATTCTAATCATATTGCTCTCACACTGTATTCCACACACTTTTTCGCGCTGTCTCTTTATTTTTAGTCTCTGTCTTTCTCACCCTAGTTCTCTTTCATTTTTAGCCTCTTTTGTCTGCATTCGGTACCAGTACTGTTCCATTATCTTACATATAAAGTGATTCTTGTGCCGTCAAAAATGACGGCATTATTTTTAAGTTAGAGCTATATTTCATTATTATAGATAATACCAAGTTGTTGAAATGAGAATTACAATTTTTTTCAAAATAAGTAGATTCTAGTGTTACTAACAAGAAAAAAAATATAAATAAATACAGGACGGGTATTATTATAGATAATACCAAGTGGCTGACATATAAATTACAAATCTTTTTCAAAATAAGTAGGTTCCAGTGTTACTGCCCCCAAAATTCTAAATATGTAAATACACGACGGGTATTATTATTATAGATAGCACCAAGTTGTTGAAATATAACCTATATTTTAAAAAAAAATAGGTAGATTCGGGTGTTACTAACCACCCAAAATTTATAGATAAATACACTTCTGGTATTATTATTATATACATATAATACCAAGTCGTTGACATATAAATTACAATTTTTTTTCAAAATAAGTAGATTTGGGTGTTACTGAAAAAGTTTGGAGGGGGGAAATTAATACACGACGGACATTATTATTATAGATAATAGCAAGTCGTCGAAATATAAATTACATTTTTTTTTTCAAAATAAGTAGATTTAGGTTTTACTGACAAAAAGAAATTATAAATAAATACACGACGGATATTATTATTTTATATATCATAACTGATTATATCATTTACGGAGTAAAGTTTATCTTTATTAATCCCGTAAATTAAATATAAAATTGTAAATAGATGTGACGATTATATGTAGAAATTGTGAAGCAAATTCGGATCTTTTCTCGTATTATGGCGCAACTTTGTATCTTCAGCCAGATGTCTGAACGGCCGATTACTCAAGTAGGTAGCCAGCGACATAATTAGGGTTACAAAGTCCTTTGGTTTGTTTACTAGCATAAGCATTGTTTTCACCCTTAAAAATTTACAAAGTACGAATTTGTTATAGAGATGCAAAATAGAGAACAAGCAGTCAGGTATCTGCAGGAAAGAGGTATTGTGCATGAGTAGAGATTTTGCAAAATTGCCCACAGTATGAATCCCTTGTTGTTCCTTCACCCTGCTGTATGGCGCGGTCACGAACAGGGATCTAGAAGCAAACCGGATTGAGAAGCGATACTTGGTTAGAACGAGTAAAAACCCTATGAAACACAATCATTTTTTTTCGTTCCTATATGGTGCAACAACTTAAAAACTACGTTTTTATAAGGTAAAATTATTAATGTATTGCAATGCTATTAAGGACTGGAAAACTATCTCAGTGAAGTGTGCACAAATTCCTTAATCCAAAATCCTATAAAGATCAGTGGAGATGGATAAACAGTAGAAATAGATGAATCCTTGTTTGTACTAAGAAAGAACAAAGTTGGAAGGGTTTTAGCAGTGCAGTCGGTTTTTCGGAAGGATTTGCAGGGAAACGCGCGAGTGTTTATGTTTACAATTTCTGATAGATCGGGAGAAACATTATTATCTGTAATTAAAGAATGTGTATTACCTGGCACGACTATTATATCTGATAAGTGGCGTAAATACAATGGAATTGAATCCATGCCAGAGATGCGGTATTAGCATTTTACTGTCAACCACTCGCAGAACACGAATTACAAATCCAGAAACAGGTACCCACTCAAACCAAATAGAGTCCGCTTTGGGCCAAGGAGAAAATGAAGAATAAAAATGAATGTAGAACCACTCTTTCTCTGATCGATTCCTATATGAGCAAGTTTTTATGGAGGCAACGAAAAAAAGGAAAAGACTTAGTTGCTCAAATTTACAAAGACTTTAAAGCTTTATCCATTAAATAATCTTTAAGTTTTACTTCTCTTAGCATGTATTATATTATTTTGCTTTTATCCACCCCCCAAACTCTCCAAATAACTAAAACATAGGAATGATCCCATCCCTCGATTCCTTCGCATGAGAAAGGCAGCTTAGCATCGTCAGCTGGCCGTACAGCCGACTGTGGAGAGGAAGCTGCGCCGTAATAAGAGAAAGGTTCCGCGAATGTCTTATTGTTTATTTAAAGCGATATTCGTAGTCAAGATAATTACACTTGAATGCAATTAGGAATAATCCTTGATTAATCCAGCTAATGAGTTCGTTTGAAAAAAAATAGCTTAAAACTTCCTATTTACAAAAGAAAAGACCAAAACAACCCTGACCAAACGCTAAACCAAATGTGATATCAGGTATTAATTTGAAAGGCTCATTGAGCGACCTGATACGACGGGAAGTAAGGATTATACTTGACCAAAATTTGCTTTTAGTAGGTCTACAACCCTCCTTTCCCCCCAACCCGATATTTAGGTAGTCAACGACCGACCTCGACTTGCATGCGTCAAGCGAAGGTTCAAATCCCAGTTGTGGTTGATATTGTATATATATATATATATATATATATATATATATATATATATATATATATATATATATATAGGAGAGATTATTTTTGTTTCAACAGCCCATGTGGCGACTGTCTACTGGGGCAAAAGTCACCGTACTTACTAGGGGCTACTATTATGCTATATTAAAAAACAAATACGAACTGCGGTCAATATGTTTTGCGAATCGGATGTGAAAAACAGAGAAAGGGGGATGGCTGTTAGTGGGGGTGTTAGAGCAAGTTATGACAAGTTATGGTCTGCAGCCGAACGGTCCTGCCTCGTCTATTTAAGAACCAATAGCTGATCGCAGATCGTCAGTCACAAATCTTTCAACAATGGAGAATGTTGAACACCGCGCAGAGATCAAGGTTATGAACAAGGAAGGCAAGAATACAAAAGAATTCCATGAACGCATGGTTGCAGTGTACACTGACACCACCCCTTCCTATGCAACCATTTCTCGCTGGAACAGGGAGTTCCACCATGTTGTGAGTCCCTTGAAGATGACAACCGTCCAGGAGGCCCGTCAGATGTGACCAACAACGACAATGTGGCCCGTGTGGAGAGGATGATCCTCGAAAATCGAAGGGTGAAGGTCGAAGAAATCGAGCGAAAACTTGGAATATCACATGGAAGTGTTATCAACATCATCCACGACAATTTGGCCATGACCAAGGTCTCTGCCCTTTGGGTCCCTAGAAACCTCACGCCCTATGATCGACTTCAACGTCGTCAAAGTCCACAAGGCCAAAGTTGCACAAGCTTCCCTTCGCAAGTGCGGATTCGAGGAGCTCAACCATCTGCCCTACAGTCCAAATCTGTCCCCTAGCGACTACTTTTTATTCCGCCAGCTCAAGGCTGAACTGCATGGACGCCAGTTCAGGGACGATGAAGATGTCCAGTTCGCCGTCCAGGAGTGGATTGAACAGCAGTCGCGAGACTTCTGGTTGTCGGGAATTCGAAGCCTCAGGAACAAGTGGCGCAAGTGCATTGGAGTCGAGGGTAGTTATATTGAAAAATAATAAAACACTTTTCCTCATATCTCATTTCCTTGTATCTGAATTGCAAAACTTATTGACCGCCACTCGTAGCAAATACCAACATTAAAAAAGGAAAAAGGCTGCTCCTGGTGCCGGGAAATGTAGCGTGCGCGAAGATTACCCAGACTGGAACATTTAACCAGAATGTGCCAAACTTTCTGGGGGACAACACAGTTGTGACAATAAAGCGCAGGCGAGCGCTTCATCAAATGGCGGTGCACCCTACGATTTTGTCGAATTCGGAGACGACAGAAAGCGACCTGAAGCCATCGCGGCATTGGGGGATATGTCCATGGGAACAGTCGCGGTGCAATGGCACGCAATTTTAGATTCCCCTAAAGATTCTCTCATCTTTTTTGCCAAGCAGCCCGGAGTGCTGCCCGTATTCTTGCCATCTACTCGGTGTGAGGAAAAGCGAAACATTGGTCTGGTCGCCCAGTCCTTGCGGAATCTTTGGCACCCTCATCAGCGGGCTCATTCTTTGCATTTCCCTAAATATCTGGGAACCCAGCAGAAGGTAATCTCGACATCCCCCCGGCTCACCAAAACTGTGGCTTACGGATATCGCAAACCAGGGGGAAGCGGAGATTCAAATGCCCCGAGAACACTCAGAGCGCTTTGTGAGTCGCTATAAAAACCAATCTTGTATCCAAACCGGGCACGTCTCGTTATCTCCCGTACCGAGCAGTATATTCCAATCAGCCCGGCCGTAAAGACAGATGCGGCGCCTGGCAAAGTCCCGCTAACTTCTCACAGAGAGGAGACGGCGTCGAAACCCACTCCCTCTTGGGACTTGGAGTCATCCATATACCCTGCCACGGTTCCAACGTGACAGGAAGTGTGTACAAAAAGGCCAAACTCAATACTAGTGGCCCTGTAGAAGCTTTGGGAGCAGAGGCGTGGCAACAAATAGTCAAAAGTGGTAGCCTCCAGGGTAGCGTCCTAGGAAGGACCAGGGGCGCCACCGGCCTGAGAGCTATATCCAGGTCTCATAGGAGTTACCAGGCCGTAAATCGCTAGGGCTTTGGGTAAAAGACACTGTAATGCTGCGAATATGAGCCTCCCAGGTGAAGTGTCGGTCAAATACAAGAACAAGGAATCAGTGTGAGTCTACCACTTCCAGGTGAACCCCATTTATAAACAAGTCTGAGTCAAGGTGGAACCATGGATGACAGAACTAGTGCACCACCTTAGTCTTGGGCAAGTAAAACCGAAGCCTGTGCCATTCGGCATAGCAAGAGACGCGTTTCAATGTATGTTGCAGTCGACGCTCCAGAGGTGGCATTTGGGCCGTGCTAAAGGAGATCGAAAGATCGTCCACGTAGAGCGTAGCGAGAACATTTTCCGGCAGCGCCGAGGTGATGCCGTTAATGCTAGGTCAAGGAGTGTGACACTGAGGACACTTGCGTGCGAAAAACCCTCTCCTTGCCCCATTGGGTCAGAAAGGGCACTCCACACCTCTACGCACTATCGATGATCAGAGAAATTTTCAGATATAAAGATTGGGTGGCGTCCTCTTGCATCCATCCTGTGGAGAGTATGCATGATATCGTATCGCCATATGGTAACATAGACTTTATTCAGATCGAAAAACACCGTGGCATAGTGCTGTCTATGAATGAAGGCTTTGCAGACAGCATTTTCCAGTCGGATGAGAACATTCGACGTGAAGTAGAACTTGCGGAAACCGCACTGTGCAGAAGACAGGCAGCCTCCGCTGTCCAGAAGAAAGGGTAATCTATTCGACATGAGTCTTGGGGGATACCCTCTACCTACAACCTATTGAACAAATCAACAGAAAGGGCCATGCATCGCTCATGCATGTCTCAAAGCATGGCGTACGTGACATCGTATGGACCACGGACGGTGTCCTTGGGCGAAGCGAGAGCGGAACACAACTCACTCAATGTAAACCTGCCGTTAAAGGGTTCTCCGCCTCTAGAAGTAAAGTCAACTGGAAAGAGGTCCTGTTAGAACTTGCCCTGAATCCTTTTGATTCGTTTCCAAACATCTGCTAGAGGGGTTCTTTCCCATTAAGTGAAGACACGTATGCCCACTAGGAAGAGCGGCTGGCATGTTTCGAGACATTCTGAAACTTACCCTTAGCTCAATTAAATTCCCCGAGAGTCAAATAGTTCGGGCATGCCTTACACTGCATGTAGGCATAACGCTTCTATTTGAGGGCCGCCTAACACTCGGCTGACCACTACAGAAGCGGTCGGCATCCAAAACGGCCAGACGTTCTAGGAATAGTAGTTAGGCCCACGAATATGAGGTTGCAGGAGAAGAACTCAACAGCCTCATCTACCGACTTAAACTCCTCAAATGAGACAGATATCATCATTAACTGAAATGCGGACTACCGCGCCTGTGCCTGGCATTCCCGGGGCTGGCTTTCAGGCTGTAGTGGCCCAGAAAATGATATTTTAATGCGAAAGTGATCCCTTCCATAAAGGTCATCGACTACATCTTTCCCCAAATTAGGCTGTGCATTAGGAGAGCACGAAGATAGATCAAAACAGGAAAATGAAGTGGTTCTTGGGCAGTGATTCGTAAACTAATCCACATTTAGGTCACCCATCTCCAACCCATTGGCAAGTGACAAGGACCTGACCCATGAGTTTGATCAAGTAGTCTCCCCAGAGTGGTCTCTATCGTTCAGATTATTAACCACGAAAAAAGGCCTCGGCAACCGTGCCACACGCAGTCGAAATCGGCTAACGGTGGAATGTACGCATAAATATCGGTATACCTGCTATCCAGGTGCAGCTGCACAGCTACTACCTGAAAGGAAGTATCTGAAGCAAAGTTAAGAACGAAGAGATCATGCCGGTGTAAATGGCAAATCCTCCTGCCCGTCCTCATCCCTTTGTGGTTGGCTTGCAAAACCCTTATACAGCGGAAGAGTGGGCAGGGAGCACGCGCCCAGCACGCTCTCTTGCAAAAAGATAGCTACGGGAAAACAGGAATAAACGAGCATCTGCAGCTCCTCCCAGTTAGCCCGGAGTCCGCGGCAATTTCATTGAAGGAATATACCCTCCAGGTCTAGTTTGGAGGAGATGCAGGATTCCGCTTCGAAGAGAAAACCGTCCCTAAAATGGCCCTACGCTTCCCACAGGCAGAGGTCCGGGCGCTGTTGACCGTACAATGTGTTGAAGGCTCTGTCGCCTTCGATGACTTATTGAGGAAGGTTGGACTCACCATGGTGGTCTTTTCCTCCCTTCGCCTCGAAACATTAGGCAGGCGAGACGGCTTCGGAAGTAGAGTGCCCGTCCTTTGGAGGATCCACATCCTTCGAGTCACCCGGCCTAGCACTCGGTGTGGGCGTATGAGCCGAACCTCCTTTGGTGGGGCAGATTCAAGAATCCTGGAAGATGGCCTCACGACCAACTTCAGGGATGTTTCCTCCTGTGAGTATAACGACTCGGTGGAGGCGTGCTGCCGTTTCGCTTTATGGGAAACAGTCACGCTGGAGGAATGTGGGGGAGTTTTGGCTTTAGCCTGGGCTGGTTGTAAGCCATTTGAGCAACTAGCTTTACCACGGGAGTGGCCAGGTTGACAAGAACCCTTAGAAGGGTTTCGAATGGGCGCGGAAACGACCGTGCTCGTAGGCTGGGAGGGGCCGGAAGCAGCCGGTATCGTTTTTAACATTGAGGCATAGAACTTTCCAGACATCGCCGAGTGTGCCAGGACCAATTCTTAGCCTCTCAAAATGAGAGCCGATCCTGGGCCTGAACGGCCAGGATTTGCCTCTCAAGGAGATACGTACCACATTGCCTCGAAGAATTAGGTTGACTTTTGAGGCCCCTTCCTGTTTTCTCATCATACGTTTGGCCATGACCGCTCCATGGTTAGAAAGCTCTAAGATGATGTCATCTATGGAGTAGCCCACGAGTTACGTCGATTATACCACTCCTTTCACGAAGTTTATGGTAGAGTGCTGTGTCACACTCACGGGCGTGAGATTAATTGTCCAAAGGGCAGTAATCATGACTGCCTCAGAGGGACTCGATGCGTTCGCCTGAAGGATCCCGTCTGGGAAACCAATTACGCTACCTAGTGTTCTCATCTGATGCATCAGGTTGCTATTGGCCAACTTACTACAATCAGTGGAGCAAATTACTATAAATCGTTTGAAGCCAGCCGTCTCGAAAACGCCTTGTAATGTCTGAACGAGGGACCCTGACGTGATCGAGGTTCTCCTCTGCGCACTTTTGGTCTTTGTCTGAGACTGCTCACCTTGGGGGCACCCGGGTCCAATGGGCCGATCTTGGCTTAGTTGAATACCGAAAATGTAGTGGTACGGTTCATCCACGTGGCTCCCGTGTAAGGAGAGGAGCCCCTACTCTTTTTAGTCTTACGGTTTCTTTTATTTCAAGAGAGGAGGGTGGGGAATAAACCCGGTTATCCTCCCCCAGCGTGAAGTAGCCCTTATGCCAGATGGACTTACCTCAGCAAGATCCTTCTCTCAAATGGAGAAGGTGTGGCAGTCACAGGGGCATCAGCCGAAGAAGGAGAGCCCTTCTCTTTTTGTGAGGCCTAGGGGACGAGAGGTCTGAGGAGGATCATGCTCTGAGGTGGAGTCTGGTTCTGTTCTTGGTACCGAGCCCGGGTTCGACCCCAATGAAGATTCTACCGTCTTGTGTTGATTCACCTCATGAACCATGTCTAACTCAGGAGGGGCCTCCAAGTGGCCATTTCTTCCCAAGATATCATGGATCCCATTCGAGGTACCCGTTAGTCGTCTCATATTGGGTCAGCGAGCCGGCATCCGTCGTTGAAGAGAGGAGGGCAGGTACGCCCGCTCCCTGTAAATTCAGAATGCCCGAGTGCTGGATGTTAGGAGGCACGGACGGACGGGCCATTGCATAACTTCAACGAGTGGCCAATATTGGGCCGCCTACGTGCTTTTTTGGCAGTCGATTATGAAGAAAAGGAGGTATTGCCGCTGGAAAGAGGGAGTCCCCTGACACCGTATACCTAGGAGGAGAGTAAGCTTTCTCTTCACTAAAAGAATTTTCGAGGGTCCCCTAAGAAAGCACAGTGGGAGACCTGGAGTTATTCTCCTGAGCCACCAGAAGAACTCATAATTAAGTATAGTGACTTTATTTATATCATGGTAAGCAATGCGCTAATCACCCCTCACGGTAGCCCGCTGAGCAAGGGGTGAAAACGCGGCGGGCAGAGCCGGCTACCACCATTTAGGTCCAGATCACCGGTCTAGTGGCCAGGCAGCCCTTTGGCATGGCGGTTCTACCTTGGTCTGGGTGTAAAATTGATAGACAGTAAAAGGAGAGAGAGAGGGTATTTGAGGGAGGTCAGGGTGTAGGTGAAGCAGGTTGTTAAAAACCCACCGCCCCACCTCGAGCTCAGAGGTGAGGGGGCGTTGTTCCCTATCCCCTCAGCCCTAATCCGGGATGGTCTGGTGAGAGGACGCTGGTCGTCGTCTATCCTGTGAAATTAAAGGCCGACCAGAGAAAAATGTGGGAGAAGTGGTATGGAAAGTGAGGAAGCAGGGTTAGAAGACACGGTGTTAGAAAGAAGTCAAACAGGCTAAGCTGGGGCCGTACGGGGCACTGAGTCCCCTCAGTCCGGTGGCCAGAAGAGCAAATCTAGGTGCCCTTTATGAGGAAAATGGGGGAGAGAGGTGCGAGAAAGGGGCATAGGGGGAGAAATGGGCAGCGGTGGTGAAAGATAGGGGTAGAGAGATGGAGAGGGGGCGGGTAGAGAGAGATGGGAGAGAGGGGAGAGAATGTAAAGTGGAGGGAGAGGGGAGAGGGAGGTATAAGGGGATATAGAGATAGGGGAGAGGCTTAGTCAGAGGTAGAGAGAGTAAATAGGGGATAAGGTTAGAGGGACAGGAAGAGGGGTTGATGGAGAGTGGTTGAGATGAGAGGTTGAGAGGGGATAGAGGGAGAGAGGGGATAGAGGGGAGAAAGGGGTATATTAGAGAGAGGGGACGGAGAAAATTAATAAGAGGTGGAATAGGGGGTATAGGATGACGAGGGGGAGGGGGAGAGAATGGGGAAGAGGAGGAGACGGGAAGGAGGGGTGGGGAAGAGAAGGAGAGGAGCAAAAAGAGGAAATGAGGTAGTGTTAGAATGAAGATGAGGAGAAAGGGAGGGGAGGAGGAAGGGAATAGTCTGAATAGGGGAGAGTAGGGGAGAGGGGGTATAAAGAGGGGATATAAGGAGGGGGAAAGGGAGGGTGGTGGAAAAGGAGGTGGGGAGAAGGAGGAGGGAAAGTAGGAGGAGATGGAGAGGGGCGGAAAAGTAAGTAGGGAGAAGAAGGGGAGGAGGAGGAGAATAAGAGATGAGTAGATGGAGGGAGGGAGCAGTGGGAGAGGAAAGAAGGTTGGAGAACGAGGGGGAGAGGGAAGCGCGGAGATGGAGGAGGATAAGGAGCGCGGAGAAGGAGGGGGGGGGCGGAAAAAGGAGTGGAGAGACGACCTCTAAACTTTTCCTATTCTTAATTGACCTAATAAAAGAAAAATCCGGCTCACCGCAAGAAACAGAAAAGGGAATCATTTTTTCTTCGAAAAATGTGATTTCCTAATTCGAAAAATCCTTATCCACTCCATTTTCTCTTTCTTGCGACATCCCAGATTTAGTTTAGCATTCCCTCCCCGCTAATGAGAGATATAGATTATATATATATATATATATATATATATATATATATATATATATATATATATATATATATATATATATATATATATATATATATATATATATATATATATATATATATATATATATATATATATATATATATATATATATATATATATATGTGTGTGTGTGTGTGTGTGTGTGTTTTATTAAAGAGCGGTTGCAGCGTGAACTTTTACTAACTTCCTTCTTTGCTTGCCTTATTTTCTCATTAGATTTTTTTTCGCCTTGAGAAAGGTGAAGAATAAGGTTTCTTATATTCTTAATTTATCTAAAAAGTGGTGAAGTTACAGGAAGTGAAAATACATGGAAGGTATATAGAGGCAGATCCACCTGCAAGCATCGGAAGGGGACAGTCCTCTCCCAAAAATGAGCCAAAATTGAGCACGAACCTTTACTACCATTCTCCGCCATGACAAGCGCTAGATGGACGAAATTTGGTCGCGACTAACCCTCGAATTTCGCTACCGACCAAGAAAATAGGAAAGAAGAAATTTGTAAAGAAAGTGGAAAAAGGGTAAAATGTAAATTTAAGGAATGAATTTAGCACAGGTAGGCTCATTCTACTTTGTTACTGTCGAGATCTTTGGGGCAGGAAGGGCATGTTGCGCCCTCCCTCCTTGCGTGAGAGAGTCCTTGTGCATCACTATTCTCTTTCACATGATGAAAGGGACTATCAAGACTGAGACCACCAGAGACGGTACTCGTTGAGGGAAAGGGAAGGGTGGAGCGATGAATAGGCCCCTGTTTTGCTACCAACCAGCGACTATGTCACGTTTCCGTGGGTCAAGGAAGGGCACGATACCCTTTGCACGTCTGGGGTACAAGAGGAAAGACACCCAGTTTCAGCAGGATCCTCGTCGGAATAGTAATGCGTTGTGTGCGGTAAAGAAGCAATTAAATGAATCTGTGTATGTGTAGGGATACGTGAATGGAACTGGCTACACCCATGCGTGTCAAAGCAGCGCATTACTTATTGACGATTAGCTCCCTACAATTACCTATGGTTTGGGCTCCACCATCGCTCTGAATCGATCAGGTACTTAGGCGTGATCATTCTATGCTTTGTCCTCTTGTTTAAAGAAAGATCATCGATTTTCGATCTTTTTACATCCTTTATATAGATCATTTAAATGCTTAATATTATAGTCGGATGAGGAGGATCCTTCTATTCGTCCATTCCACACAACCGATTCTTGTTCTTTTTCGAGGAATGCAAAAATTTAGAGATTTTGAATAAATAATAGTATTTAATTTTTTCTATTTTTTTTTGCACATCTGAGAGAATTAATTAATAATATTTGAAGTATAGAGTACATTTTGGACAATGCCAGCCATCGCTGATGGCCTGCCATCACTCGTTCATGGTAACTTGTTACTTCTTTGAATAAAACCGACACTTTAGAGGAAATATTTCTTGAATAAAAAATGGGCTGTAAATAGGTAAATGGGTAATGGATTTAAATAGTTTTATAATGTTCTTGAGAAAAAAAAAAATCCTGAAAGTAATTTGGCCTATTTTATCCCTGAAGGCAAAGATTTTCAGTTACCTACAACTTTTGTTATGATTTAAATGAAACACATGTGTCGAATTTAGAGTGATCTTACCTCACTTACTTGACTTTTATTAATCTCAAGTAATTGTGCTGAATTTTCAAATTTGAAGCATAGTTTAAAACAAATATTCTATGCAAGAAGGTACCAAACTTGACTAGGTTAAGCAAAGCATTATAATCCTTATAAAATGCGAGTAACTTGTGGCCTTTCTCTGAGAAATGATTTACCGGGTTGACCACGTGCATTTAAGATTGGAAAAAGATACCAAGAAAAGGTTAATTTCACGATCACTCGGAGAAGTGTTGTGTGATAAAACTATCTACAAAATGACAACTTACCGGATAGTATAGTCATAGACAATGACTGCGCCATTCCTCTCACTGGATAGTACCCTTTTCGGTCATCTCTTTTTGGAGGCAATATTTGACGAAACCAGCTTAGAAGATTTGATTTAAAGAGCACAAAGCAGGCTTATTTTCTGACTTTCCAGTGACTTATATCTCTTATCTGTTAATCTGCGTTCAGTTGTCTCTGCCTGGTAATGCAAGGGTTTGGTGGCCATTCAAATGGAAGGATTTCGCCTTGCTTTCGCTTAGCGTATACATATAGCAATTTGTGTTTTTCGCTTCTGGACTACTACTATATTTAGACTCGAAGAAATGAAAGGTATCGTAACTCTTCAAATCTAGAAATATGTGGTGCCACTGACATTGAAGGCGTTTTATTTAGGTTAGGTTAACATGGGTTAACCTAACAAAATAACTTATACCCACCGCCTGCCGTTAAGACAGTGTCCCTTGGAAACACGGTTTGACTATGCTTGATCCCCAATTTACTTGTCATGAATAGTGCCCATGTAGATTTTGAGACCCCTATTCTTGTAAATAATAAGAAATAATTAGGCGTCATTATTCATCGGATCTTGTCCCATGGATCACCATTTATTAAATTCTCTATCTATAACATTACCTAAATGGTAAAGTTTTTCTATATGGAGCAGGTGGAAAATGATATCAATTCAAATATTTCATCAACAGTGAATAAATCTTGCAGAAATGTATTCACTATTTAGTTAAATAATGTCAGAGCATCGTAAATAATCAGATAAACTTTCTTGCAGAATGTTTTGTTGTTTTTGTATGGCCTCCTTTTATAAAACTTGCCTAATTTTCTTAAAAACTTAATAACATGGTTAAACTTCAGAAGACCGCCTGTTTTTATGTAGTAAAAACGGTACTAATGGTGTTTTTAGATTGTGGGGGTTGAACAAAGTAAACATTCGTTTGATAAATTTAAACGGTTCACACATTGAATCTTATAAATAGAAAGACAAACTTCCCGCTTTGTATTAATCTCTTTCGTAAATGGAAAGATAGACTTTCCTCTTTGTACTAATGTCTTTCCTAAATAGGAAGATAGACTTCCCTCTTTGTATTTATCTCTTTCGTAAATAGGAAGATTGACTTCCCGCTTAGTATTCTCTCTTTTGTAAATGAAAAGTTAAACTCCCCAGTATTATATCTTGTAAATAAAGGAACAAAACTCCCAGTGTACTCGGTCGGTGAAGGAGCCTTCCGAAACTGTTGCATCCTGTCCCGAGTAGTGAGGTAAAGGAAAATGTGATGGACCTTTTTGGATCGCAAATCGTGCGGGTCACAGAGAGCGACATTGTTGAGTCAATGCTATTTGGGAGCTTCTGTTATTCTCTTTGCATGACCTCGTATGGAAAGGTTCACGCCATCGATGTCGCTTCTCCGAAACTTTACCTCCTTTGCCGAGAACACACATTCAGTATCGTGTGATGGATCCGAGCTCTGATTGAGTGCTTAAAATTTCGGAATTGACGTTAAATTGTTGTAAGAGTAGGTGTGGTTAAGCGATAGAGATAGGGTGTGGGGACAGATAGCAAAAAATAGACAAGTGGTGAAAAGAGAAAGAAGTGTGGTAGGACGCAAAGAGATGCTAGTGCCTGGTGATCAGGCCTATCATTTTTAAGTAATTTTTGTTTTGTGGTTCCTTTGTCATCTTGGAGTTAGTTTATATATATATATATATATATATATATATATATATATATATATATATATATATATATATATATATATATATATATATATAATATGGCGTTCAAGACATTTGTCTTAAAAAAAACAATTAATGTTCGTGGGTATGATATGCGCATTTGCTGTTGTGGTAATAATTACCTTATTAATCACTTTAGTGTTGTGGCTAGTGTCTGTTTTTTTCTTGTATATCTTGTAGTGAGTGTAAATCGTGTCTTTAGTTTTTTCTTGGATGTCTTTTTGGGTATTTTGGGGTCTTTATCGGTGAATTCTTGTAGAAATCGGTGAGGTTTTACAATTAGCTAATCTTTTTCTTGGTCGGGTTTATTATTTGGTTTAGGGTAAAAAAAATTTTTTTTCTTATGTGTAGAACGGCACTTCTGCTCCGCCAGCTAAAAGCCCAGCGGAGCTCAGAAATCTGGAGCGAATTATTCCTCTTCTGTTCTGGTCAATCATTCGGACGATATCATCGTCCAATTCAGGATTAACCAGTTCTTTCATATTCCTTGTCCGTTCTTCTACGACAATGTTAATGGGACTTAACCCTGCCCCCCGGTGCAGCTCTTCCTGGCTTCTTCTCTCTTGCCCGTATATACCAGTAATTAGGTAAATACATGTATTCTGCACTACTTATAGTTTCCTATTTTGTGTCTTCGATACACACAAGAGGGGGGAAGCAAGATATAGCAGCGTCGATCTTACAAGTAAATTGTAGATCTTTTTCTTATTTCTTTCACGCAGATTTCTGATCCTGTATAGAGTTTTGACTGCAGCAGTGGCCTTAGTGACTCTCTCCTGGCAGTGATTCTTATACCAGCTTGAATTATTCTTCATTTCGAGTATATTGCACTCCGTGGTCTAGGGATAACGTCTATCCCCTACCCTGACGTCGTAAAGTAGTACCATGCCTATTGGGACTACTTTTGAACTTTTCCTGATTTGTGTGGATCTTCCAGCGGGCCTCGTAGGTGTTAAGATTTTCAATTTCTGCTGCTATCATACGAGCTTGCCGTGGCGCATTCCTCCATGGACAAATGATTATCTGGTGAAATCATCGGCGAATTGAATGTTGAGGCGAGTGGGGCTTGCACAGGCTGGGAAAACAGCAGGATACCCGCTGTGAGTGGAAACTTTGGTCCGCCTGTGCACCCTAAATTGATGTACGCCGCTCTCTCCATAACGTAGTTACAGAGAGTTTTTTCTAAGTTTTCATTTAGACCCAGTCGTAAGATCTTGTACTGCATTCCCTGTTGCCACACCTCATCAAACGCCTTTGATAAATCCCGAACAAACAATGTTCACGGAACTTCTTTCCCGTTTGGCTTGGGCTAGCTTTTCCGTGATGACATTAATCGCCATCTCCGTACTTCGCTTCATCCTAAACCTGAATTGATGTGGCTTGAAGATGGAGTTCTCCACCAGGTGAGATACCAGTCTTCTGTTGACGATCTTCTCGAAGAGCTTCCCGCTAAATTCTTGAAGTGAAATTGGCTGGTATCTCTCCTTTAACGTTGGGTCATTTCCATGCTTAGGCAAGAAAATCATCTTAGCCGTTTTATAAGCATGTGGAAAGTATTCCTTTTTGAGACAGCCGTTATATATCCTTCTCATCACTTCAATGACATTGGCTCGTGCCTTTTCAAAGTTTAGCTTTCTAAGCTTCGATTGTCCTGGGGCTTTTTGTTGGAATGAGCGGAGCGCGCCGAGTAGTTCTTCTTCGCTAATCTCGGCGTCTTTGTCGCGCCGTCTATCCACCTGGTGGTGAGAGTGCGTCTTGTGTATTTTTTTGTTAAGCTCGTTGATGATGTTGCTTTCAAACTCCTAATCAGTTATCCTGAAGATTTTTTCCTAATAACTTCGGAATAACTCTTCAATTCTTCCTTCTTCCGTTTCCATGTTGTCATCTTATTTTGTAGCTCGATCTTCTGCTTCGTCCCAGTCGATCCTTTGAGATTTCTGATTTTTTTCCAAAGATCTTTCGGAGTTGCATCGTGATCGAGGTTATCGATCGCATCATCCCATCATCTTCATTTTTGTTCGAGGATCAACTGGTACAGTCTTCTTTGACTTCTTTACTTCGCTGTATTGAGTAAATTGACTCATTCCTGATGTTGATTTCATACAATAACTTCAGCTCACGGTATAAATCCTTCATGTAACGGTCGATATGCAGGTAGAGATGGTCCTATGCTTGCATTTAAGAAAAAAAGCCCTATCTGCGTTGATGAGATGGTTATTGAGGTCATAGAGTGCCTCGTTGATCTCCTCAAGAATTGCTTCGTCCAAGTTGGGCGGATCGTATGCCTCAAGAAGGCGAGTGTACCGTGCCCAGTCTGCTCTTGTGTAGTTCCTTCTCACTATAGCTGGAACTTGTATAGGGTTCCTGTTGATAGTGAATAGGATCCCTGTATGGTTACTATATTGTGGCTGGACTTGTTCTATGTAGTAATTGAACGGCAGCTGACGATTCACCAGACCAGACAGATGTCTGGTTTTGTGGCACTTCCTGCTCTGACAAAGGTGGAGAAGTCGTAACCTATTTGATGGGCATAGTTCTGTCCAGCAATAGGTCCAGGCTTCTTCCTATACCGTTGAAGGTCCTGTAACCCGATTCTCGGCATCTGGCGTTCAGATTCCTCATTAATATAGTGGGGGCTCTCCTTGGCGGTTGATATCCGGTAGCAATGACCAACTTTCCTATGTCAAGTTCAACCTCAATCGCGAGGTAGGATTCTTCTAGATTGCTTATTTGCTTGTATTTAATCCCTTTCTTTATTGCAATAGCGGCCGTGTTGAACCGTTCCTGCGAATAATTCGTGATTAACACAGCGTAGTTGCAGATTTTCATTTCTGCAGTATACGTGTCACTCCCGTGTTCCCAAACTTAGACGATGTTCGCATCAATTTCCCTGAATACATTTCCGTAGAGAAGTCTTTTCATCATCCAGCCGATGGTATTAATTTCCAATATCTTCAGTGCGTTTCGTAACAAGGTGAATTCTTTTACCTATGCTTCTTCTTATTCTTCTTCTTCTTGGGGGCTGGCTGGGCAGTTTTACTGTGTCCCGGGTTTTTCTTCTTTGGAAAGGAAATCAGAGTCTTGGACCTGATCTTCGTAGCTAGTGTACGAATGCATTAACCCTCGTCGTTGTCAGAAGAGGAGAATGCCTATTCACTTTCAGCCTTTTCTTCTTGTTCTTCATTGTCCTCTTCGTCAGATCGACTCCATTCCAGACTTTACAATATTGTTTTTTATGACTGATTCCTTAAATACCTTGGACCATTCAGCGTCTGCAGGCATAATTACTGAAGGGAGATCGTTTGCTTTCAATAGAGCATTGAATACCTGATTATAGCAGTCAGGCTTTACTGCATTAGCCACATTTGCGTGGGTAATGCAAATCAGTATCTTTGCACTTAGATCTCCTGCCATATTCATCTGGGCAAGTGCAGGTGCAGGCTTTATTTCCGCATTCTTCTTGGTGGTGTTCGCGTAGGTCATTTCCTTAGCTTTCCTCTCTTCTTCTTCCTTCCTTTTGATGATTTCATGGCGCTTGAGGCAGTTCAGTGCCATGGTTCTATGTTCTCCTTTACAATTAAGGCACTTTTTCTTACTGCTCTCGCACTTATCGAATCGATATCCTTCTGTGGCGCATTCACTGCTCTACAGTTAGTTTTTATCTGGGCAAGTCGTGGTTGTGTGCTCTTCTAGTTTGTAGCATGAAAAGCACATCTGAATTCTACTAAATTTGTCTTGTTGAATATTATCGCTTGGTATTCTCATGTTAAATACCAGTATTCCATTCTGCGTTGATTTCTTGGCCATTTCGGTGGTAGCGAAAGTTATCGTAAACACGTGGGTGTGTTCGCGAAATTTTATTATTTCACGAACTTGGGCCCAGGGATTGCTCTTGGTAATCTCCTCTTTGAGCTCCTTTGGTGTATGCTCACCCACCCAGCTCTCCACTTTGTGGCAGATCACACTTCGGTTGGCTACCACTTGTCGAGAGGTTTGAAAAAGTCGGAAAATGGATTTCAGCCGTGTTTATGCGCAAACGGTTTGAGCGTTATTAACCTTTTAAATCTCCCGTGGCGCTGATTAGACAATTCTTGCAGTGCGTATATCTAAAAGCTGATTGGTCAATTTAGATCAATTTTTTAGTATTATGAGTAGATGAAATGACTATATATATAGGTGTCGTAGAATTCTTTCTGATAAGAACCCTACTTACCTGACACCTCTTTTGTTTAGTGTCGTAGAATGCCCCTCCTTTTTCTTCTAGTCTCTAAGAGTGCTAAGAGCTGTCTAATATACTTTGATATCGGAATATCTTAAAGAATAGATCCGTTACCAAACACGTAAGGATATAAAAGAAACGCCCACTAATTCACAAAATAAACTTATATTTTATCTTTAACCATTGAATACACAACCTGTATACTTTAACTACAGCAATACTCTAAATATTATTATAAACAAGAATTAATTAAATTAGTTGACCCACAAAATTAAGTTAACGTTTTCTCTACACAAAACAATAATATAAGAATTAGGCTTACGGACTCATGTGGAGTTTAAAGGGCCTCAGAAATGTTATTGACTCACGACGCGAGCCGTGTGTCCAGTTGTAGATGGGCGGAATTCCACGGTCGTTTTGGCGAGGGTAGCAGCTGGGGGTTCCACACGTTCTTCCCGGGGGAAAGGGTTCTTTAAGAACGAGAACCAAGACGGTGCTTTATGCAACACCTAGGCAGCCGTGGTATCTCTGGCGAGAGTGAGGCGAACTTGGTTCTTGATTCAAGTTAACTTGGAGTGCGGTGTGATCACCGAGTAACGAGCTCGAGGAGGAGCTTTTCACCTTCGTTACTAATTTCTTTATGGACAAGGACTGAACTCAGGGAGGGTCTTCTTCACGGGCGAGGATAACGAAGGGGGGTTTCTCTGGCAAGAATAAATTACTTAACATTTGGTGTGGCCACCGAATAACGGGCTCGAGGGGGAGCCTTTTCCTTCTTCTTCTTAATTCCTCGAGGACGAGGAATACCACTGGTGTTTAAGGTGCACCAGGATATAAGGAGTCTCTCTGGCAAGAGTAAGTCGAACTTACCCAAAGTTCACTTATCGTTTGGTTTGATAACCAGGGACTTAGCTCAAGGATGAGCTTTTTCTTAGCCCCTTAAGGTAGGTAGCCCTGCCTCTTTTGCAAGGTACTTCTTGGTCTGGCGACACAAGTAAACTACCTCTCTAGTCTCGGTAGTTCGGTTTGATCCGAAGACTTCGTTACCTAGAGACTGACGTATACTACCAATCCAGTCTAGGTAGCTCGGTTTTGGATCCGAGGACTTTGTCACCTGGCCTGACGTATACTACCAATCCAGTCTAGGTAGCTCGGTTTTGGATCCGAGGACTTCGTCACCTGGCCTGACGTATACTACCAATCCAGTCTAGGTAGCTCGGTTTTGGATCCGAGGACTTCGTCACCTGGCCTGACGTATACTACCAATCCAGTCTAGGTAGCTCGGTTTTGGATCTGAGGACTTCGTCACCTGGCCTGACGTATACTACTAATCCAGTCTAGGTAGCTCGGTTTTGGATCCGAGGACTTCGTCACCTGGCCTGACGTATACTACCAATCCAGTCTAGGTAGCTCGGTTTTGGATCCGAGGACTTCGTCACCTGGCCTGACGTATACTACCAATCCAGTCTAGGTAGCTCGGTTTTGGATCCGAGGACTTCGTCACCTGGCCTGAGGTATACTACCTCGATTTTCCTCAGAGTTCCTCATTTATACCTTGCACCCCCCCACTGGGGGAGTGGTAAGGGGGAGAGGGGCTTGAGGACGGCCCCAGGAGAGTTCTTTTTCCTAACGGTCTTTCCCACGAAGTCAAACATCGGCTCCTCGTTAGCCATCGAGATTGGGAGAAACCCGTCTCCAATTTCTTGTTCGACGTGAAACTGGATCTCACTCTCCTGGGGGAGATCTTACCTTTTTGACCTTTAGGGTCTTACATGGCACCGAGTTGTGCCACACTGTGGTTAAACACTGACCCGCCGATGCCTTCGACGGATGTCCTTGCGGTAACTGCCTTGGGACTGCATCACGAGTGAACGGGGGGGGGGGGAGTGACCATTCCCTTACACACCTCCCACCGAAGAACTTAATGGGGGGCGGGGGATGCTCCCGGGAACTCAAAACAACTTACTCAACCTAGTCGAGCTTAGCAAAGTTGTATTTCTTTGAGCCCTCTCTTACATTAAGTTTCCTTACACATGAGCGCCCACGCGCGCGTTTACACAGGCAATGTGTCGAGCTAGGACACTCGATTTACAATTTTACATGAACATAACAAAACCTTAATTCATCGATTACCCACAAAAAAAACAAAAAACAAAACAAACTACTTCCTTACATTTCTAAGTTTTTGAGAACTTAAATCCTACCGATAACTATTAACACGAACAACAAATGAAAACATGGTTTCACGCTCATTAGGTACTGAAATAACCCTCCATGGTTGTTCGTCTCCACCTATAGAGCAGCTTTACATTATCGGCTCCTTTGAGGTAGCTGATCCTAAAATGGTGCTCTGTGACCATTATTCTACCGCGCCTGAGTCGGCCATTCGGGTTATTGAGTCTACCCCAGTATGTTACTAAATGGTAGCGGTATTTCAACCTACTCGACTTACCCATATTATGGTACTTGACTACCTTTAAATTGAACATTATAGCTAGAGCGGCCTCTTGTAGCGGGGTATAATTGATGGGAGCGTAGGTCGAATAGCTCTCCTTTAACCTGGTACACGGGAAGATCGTGTCTGGGTTCGATCTTTGGGGATCGAGAAAACTTTTCCCTGCGAGGTCGTTAATGGGCTTGGCGCTCCCTACGACTTGGCGATTTAGCGGTAACTCCGTGGACGTTCCGTTCGGGGAGGAGACTACTAGGGGTAGGGGATACTCATCCGCTTCTACCATTTGATTAGTCTTACACGGGTGTATCGCAATAGCACCTCTTTCCTCCTTCCTTGTCAACTCATTTGACCCGATTCTCTTAGTAGGTAGTTCCTCAGGTACACCTGCTCGTACCTCTACTCTACCTTCTTCTTCTTCCCTGATAACCCCATTTGGCTGGGTTCTCCTCGTAGGGTTTCCTTTAGGTACTCCTGCTGGTACCTCATCCCTACTTCCTACTTCTTCCATCGTTACCCCATTTGGCTGGGTTTCCCTGGATGGTCCTTTCTTAGGTCCAGGCCGAGCTCCAACTTCCTCGACCTCTATCAGATTCTCGATAGGTGCTCTTTCGAGTGCGAGCAATCTTTCCTTTTCTTCTCTCTCTACTCTTTCAGCTTGAGCACGTTCTTTTTCCCTCTTCATTCTCCTTTCATCTATTTCTTTTTTAATCTTTATTCTCTTCTCTTTTGACTCTTTTTCCCTCTTCATTCTCCTTTCCTCGGCTTCTTGTTCTGCTTTCGCTATTTTGTTTTCCCGTAGAGTTCTTCTTTCTTCATCTTCCAGCTTTATCTTTAGTCTTCTTTCTTCATCTTCCATTTCTATCCTTATTCTGAATTCTCGTGCTTCTCTTTTCAACAGTATTATTCTTTCGCTTGTTTAACCTCCTCTCAGCATTCTTCTTTCCTCTGTTTCTATTTTCCGCTGTATTCGGGATTCTTCACTTTTCCGGTTCATCCATATTTCCATTAATTCACGTTCTCTTTTATCCTCTCTTATTATATCCTCTGTTTCTCTCTCAAACTTTATTAATTCTTGTTCTTTTTCTATATTCCAAATTCTTTCTTCTTCTACACAATCTATTCTTAATTCTGCCATGACGTAGTCATGCATTTCTGTGCCTTCAAGTCCCAGACTTTGGGCTTGTTGGTAAAATCTTTTTACTGGATCCATTTCGTGTTGGTCCGTCGATTTTTCCTCTCTGTATTTTCAGATAATTATGCCGCCACTCACCAGGTAGCGCTCAGCATAACTTACCCTTAATCCCACTACTATGCTGATTGAAATACCACTCCCGACAACAAATTTACCACTTGGCCTGCCAATTACCTTTATATTGTTACCACCGCTAACTCTACCAATTTTCCTCTCGTTAATTATTCTCTTGTTCCTGATATTCCTTTACGTGTTGGCTCTTTCTTAATTAGACACTGCTGGGTTCTTTCTAATAATAACCCCACACCTGACACCACTTTAATTATGTCGTAGAATTCTTTCTGATAAGAACCCTACTTACCTGACACCTCTTTTGTTTAGTGTCGTAGAATGCCCCTCCTTTTTCTTCTAGTCTCTAAGAGTGCTAAGAGCTGTCTAATATACTTTGATATCGGAATATCTTAAAGAATAGAGCCGTTACCAAACACGTAAGGATATAAAAGAAACGCCCACTAATACACAAAATAAACTTATATTTTATCTTTAACCATTGAATACACAACCTTTATACTTTAACTACAGCAATACTCTAAATATTATTATAAACAAGAATTAATTAAATTAGTTGACCCACAAAATTAAGTTAACGTTTTCTCTACACAAAACAATAATATAAGAATTAGGCTTACGGACTCATGTGGAGTTTAAAGGGCCTCAGAAATGTTATTGACTCACGACGCGAGCCGTGTGTCCAGTTGTAGATGGGACGAATTCCACGGTCGTTTTGGCGAGGGTAGCAGCTGGGGGGTCCACACGTTCTTCCGGGGGGGAAGGGTTCTTTAAGAACGAGAACCAAGACGGTGCTTTATGCAACACCTAGGCAGTCGTGGTATCTCTGGCGAGAGTGAGGCGAACTTGGTTCTTGATTCAAGTTAACTTGGAGTGCGGTGTGATCACCGAGTAACGAGCTCGAGGAGGAGCTTTTCACCTTCGTTACTAATTTCTTTATGGACGAGGACTGAACTCAGGAAGGGTCTTCTTCACGGGCGAGGATAACGGAGGGGGGTTTCTCTGGCAAGAATAAATTACTTAACGTTTGGTGTGGCCACCGAATAACGGGCTCGAGGGGGAGCCTTTTCCTTCTTCTTCTTAATTCCTCAAGGACGAGGAATACCACTGGTGTTTAAGGTGCACCAGGATATGAGGAGTCTCTCTGGCGAGAGTAAGTCGAACTTACCCAAAGTTCACTTATCGTTTGGTTTGATAACCAGGGACTTAGCTCAAGGATGAGCTTTTTCTTAGCCCCTTAAGGTAGGTAGCCCTGCCTCTCTTGCAGGGTACTTCTTGGTCTGGCGACACAAGTAAACTACCTCTCTAGTCTCGGTAGTTCGGTTTGATCCGAAGACTTTGTCACCTAGAGACTGACGTATACTACCAATCCAGTCTAGGTAGCTCGGTTTTGGATCCGAGGACTTCTTCACCTGGCCTGACGTATACTACCAATCCAGTCTAGGTAGCTCGGTTTTGGATCCGAGGACTTCGTCACCTGGCCTGACGTATACTACCAATCCAGTCTAGGTAGCTCGGTTTTGGATCCGAGGACTTTGTCACCTGGCCTGACGTATACTACCAATCCAGTCTAGGTAGCTCGGTTTTGGATCCGAGGACTTCGTCACCTGGCCTGACGTATACTACCAATCCAGTCTAGGTAGCTCGGTTTTGGATCCGAGGACTTCGTCACCTGGCCTGACGTATACTACCAATCCAGTCTAGGTAGCTCGGTTTTGGATCTGAGGACTTCGTCACCTGGCCTGACGTATACTACCAATCCAGTCTAGGTAGCTCGGTTTTGGATCCGAGGACTTCGTCACCTGGCCTGACGTATACTACCAATCCAGTCTAGGTAGCTCGGTTTTGGATCCGAGGACTTCGTCACCTGGCCTGACGTATACTACCAATCCAGTCTAGGTAGCTCGGTTTTGGATCCGAGGACTTCGTCACCTGGTCTGACGTATACTACCTTGATTTTCCTCAGAGTTCCTCATTTATACCTCGCACCCCCCCACTGGGGGAGTGGTAAGGGGGAGAGGGGCTTGAGGACGGCCCCAGGAGAGTTCTTTTTCCTAACGGTCTTTCCCACGAAGTCAAACATCGGCTCCTCGTTAGCCATCGAGATTGGGAGAAACCCGTCTCCAATTTCTTGTTCGACGTGAAACTGGATCTCACTCTCCTGGGGGAGATCTTACCTTTTTGACCTTTAGGGTCTTACATGGCACCGAGTTGTGCCACACTGTGGTTAAACACTGACCCACCGATGCCTTCGACGGATGTCCTTGCGGTAACTGCCTTGGGACTGCATCACGAGTGAACGGGGGGGGGGGGGGAAGTGACCATTCCCTTACAATAGGTCTACTTTTGTGGAAGGAGTCAGTACAGAAAGAGCTATCATTATTATTCAAGAACAAAAGTTGTAATTACTGTTTGCTATTTGAAGGCTTATTCCAGCTATTTACCAAGGAATGAATCAAGAATCCATATATATATATATATATATATATATATATATATATATATATATATATATATATATATATATATATATTCTTTTATCCTAAGGAAGTTCTCTGATCACCTAACCCAGCCTACGAAACTACAAGAGAGAATTCGTTACCGGAGACCCTATAAGACATTCTATTCGTCATTTACGGCTTCGGTTAGGCGCGGAAGACACTTATTTTTAAGATACTTCGGCTCTATTTGCCTCGACACTATCCTAAAAATAATTGTTTCCCGCGCCAAAACGAGGCCATAAATGATGATTGAAATGCCTCAAAACACGATTATTACTGTTTTTTTACAACTAAAAACGTGGCGTTTGGTTACTGGAAGCCGTTATCGAGCCAAGCTAAGGGGTTGCCATTAAGAGGCGTCGGAGCCGCCCCATACTTCCCCCTTGCTCACTTTACTCACGCCTCAGGAACAAGTAGTACACAATATGAAAGCCTAGCAAACCTAAATACGAAAAAAGCACACGACACCGTCATGACGAACGCTTGACAAAACATTTTGGAGAAAATCAGCGCTCTTATAAGTGCCTGCATCCAAGGGTGCCAATGTGTGAATTAAGTTTTAATTTAATGTTGACAATGTGTGAATTAAGTTTTAATTTAATGTTGCCAATGTATGAAATTCATGGTTTCTGTTCACATCAGGACAAAGTAAGGCAGTATTATTTTAATTTTAATATTAACCTCATCAATGTGTTGTATCTAAAATATATGTACTTTCCGGGCCATAATGCAACCATATCTGATGCCTGGAATACCTACAAAGACCATTAGTACTTTTTTAATGCTAAAAATACAGCGTAGGTTTTCTCAAGTTTGACAAATATCGTTTTAGTTTAGAAAACCGATGTAAACTTCCACTCCTAAAATTATTTATTTTAACTACCATGATTAGATCTTACCTCAAACCTAGATAATTTCACGAAACTACCTTAAATACCTACCAGAAATTTATGCCTATGAATTTACCCCAAAATTTACAAAAAGAAACGCAACCTAATCTTTTTCCTTACCATAACACAGGAGTGTGGGTAAATTAAGAAAAAGAACCTAAAAATTTAGGAGAATGTCATTAATAAATTTTATAATAAAATGTAATTTATTGACAGATTTTAACTTTGCTACACTCAAAACCAAATGAAAATGTTTAGGCAGCAAATTTAACGAGGATATATCGTATGTAGATATGGTTTTCCTAAAAGCCTTTAACATAGTGTCCCTTTTCACTCTATACTCACACATTACTCCCTGTCGACAAAGAATTTCTCACACTCCTTATCATTTAATGCACGCTAAATCCTCACACAAAATCTCCTTCCCCGACACAATCTTCCAAACAAAAACAACCACGATTAAAACCCAAACGAAAAAGAACAACTAACAAAAATAAATCTGAGTCCAGAAAGTACATGTAAATACCGTTCGGGTGTTCAAAAATTATAGTGGACAAAATAGAAATTATGAACTGTATTTAAATTGAAAGTCAAGATGAGAGAATAGATGTTATTTACCTTTTGAGAACTACTCGTCTTAGTTTCTGAATAACCCTTTTATTTCTACAGCAGAATCGCTGAAGTTTTCCCCGCATATCATATTTTCGCATGTTCTTACCCATTATTGGTGTGATTAGTGATAATAAAGGGGGATAAAAGCAATATTATAATGGTTATATGTATTCTAAAATCCATAGTTATAATACAAAGCGGTGGAAGTATTCTAGAAGAGCGGCTTTTAGATATAACTGTAAAAAACTATTTTGAAACTAACCGATATCTTTTCAAGTAAAAGCATAACCATGAAAGAGATCATTAGAAGAAGATAAATTTCATGTATCCCTCTATATATCAACAGGTCAAATCAAGCAGAGGAATCACATATACTAATCGGTATTTCGCCGATTCATTGGAAAATTTAAGTCAAAAAGTAAGACTCGAAAATTAAGGAGAGTAAAAGAATTTCCCGAAAAACTGCCAGGAAGAACGAGCTCAGGATCCTGGTATTTTAAATGATTTACAAATGTAATGTGATCGGCTATGCCTGGTAGAGAAAATGTTAATGAAAGTTTCTTTTCACAATATTGATATTGAGGCCAAGAATTGCATCATTTTCTCAGCTACAGATCAATGTATTGATATTAAACTAAATTCAATATTTCGTTTGTGGAGAGATACGTTTTATCAACACCTGCATTATTTCAACATTTATTTGTTTTACGAAACCCATTTCGAAATTTAATAGCTTAATGTGTGTATGTTTCACTGTTTGGCAAATAGGGAGAAATTTACCAACAAGTCCTCACGGTTATGTTGGATAAATGCGATGGAATCGGATTAGATATGACAATGAAAGACTTAAAAATCTCACTTGAATACTATCACCAACGTTAGAATTACATGGTCATACGAAGTACTGCTTTCATAATCTGAGACAAAATACATGGAAAAATATACAAGATTAGGATTTGGCAATATCTAAAAAGAAGATGCATTTAATAAGCATTTTTGTGGTATAACACTGTGTAACCCAATTTTTGTCTTTGGGTAGTAACTGTTATTATATATTTGCTTGTGTCTTAAATACTGAGAAAACACTTATTTGTGTATTTCAAACGTCACTTTTGTGTCCAGGATAATGACATTTATATGAAATTTATCTATTGACTCTGGAAGGAGGTAGCGAATTTGAACTTACATTTGCATAAAGTAGAACCAAAACGACATGATACAAAAATAGCATTTATTCATCCTAGAATTACATAAGTGAGACAATTAAATATTAGAAATGATTACTTCTCCGTGATTTACGCTTATACTGCAAGTTACATTCACAAATCAGTGCCCAAATATAGTCTCCCATCAGATTTTCATTATACGATCCTTTATAACGGCGTTCAATGTCCAGTAGATCCTAGTAAAAGCACTCGCCATGCTCTTCGGAGTACGCTCTTATGTTCTTCCTAAATTTATCAAGATGAGCGTGAAAAATATGGATTTTCAGGAATATCCTGAAACCCATCTTAGCGTAGTTTCTTACCAAGTTTTCAACAAGTTTTACATAGTTTTAGGCTTTGTAATTACCTCTAAAGACCAGAACCACTTCGATAAAGCTGTCTCACGCTGCGTTTTCAGTCCTAGTGAGTTTCTCGTGAAACTCCTTGCACTCCATGTTTTTTTTTATTTGTGAACCGACGAAGACCTCAGCTTCCAACTTTGGAGCAGATAGCTTAGGAAAGAAATCTTGAAGATACTTGAAAGCTGCAGACTCGTTATCGATAGCTCTGACGAATTGTTTCATGAGGCACAATTTTAATTGCAGAGTAGGAAACAATACTTTTTGGGGGTCCAACAAAGGCATATATTTGACGTTATTTCTCACACACTAAGCTCTATCCTTTGTGGTCAATCCCGCTCATAGTAATGTGCCATGGTGTCCCTTCTGTTCCAAAGGCAAAGATAACAAGGACACTTGGTAAAGCCGCCTTGTAGAGCGCCATCAAGAAGGCCACCATTTTAAGATCGCTGATGACCTCCAAACCGTACTCTTCATATTTAAATGCATCTAGCAAGATCTTGACGCTACTGTATTCCTCTCTGAGTTAGACCGACTGAGCAAGGGGAAAAGATGGAAACATGTTCCTGTTATGAATAAGTACTGATTTGAGGCTCCTAGGCGAGGTATCAATGAAGAGAAGCCACTTGTTGGGGTTAGAGGCGATTTCGATTGCCTTAAATAGACTGGTTACATTGTGATAAAAGAAAAGCTCTTTCTGACGTGTAAAAAAGCTTTAAAAACACTAGTGACGCTCTCTCTGACCTGATATGTGCACACTGTCATCTAACAAATCCCACTGTTTGAGTCTCGAATTTAAAAGCTCGGCAATGAACTTTGTAAGACTAAGATCTCTGACAATGTCCTTGAGAACTTTTTGGTTTGGGTAGTATGGGTTTCTTTCGTCAGCAGCCAGCAGCACCTCTGTAATCTGGATAAATGACTTTATCCTGATCTGAACTTTTTTCTTTCTAAGAACTGATGCTCTCTGTTTGAAGGAGTGGGTACGGGTAGCTCAGAACTGTGTGGCACTGGAGCATAAATGGGCTAATTAAAAAAGTTTAGTGATTAAAATTGACATTTTTTATTTAATGGAGCCAGAAAAATTTGGGAAATAACACTTTTGACCCAAGGAGAAGACAAAACTTAGATATTTTTACACAGTGTATTTGACGGAATTGCAAATCTTCCTACAGATAAAGTGTTAGATGTCACCAAATTCTTTAAGAGGAATTGCCCAAATCATCTTTAACCACTTTTTGAATACTACGACGTGACATACGTGATGGGTACTAGACGACAAATCGCACTTTTATTTGTTCCAGAAAAGTGTGATGTATATAAGAATCATTTCAAGATAAGGCCCGTACAAATAATCCATGCGAAAGTTGGAATATGGGTTCAAAAGGTTGGTGGTTTAAAGTCCTCGAACAACCTTGGTTGTAATCGAAATTTTGTGCAACGATGCACTGATCTTTGATACTCATTTGCAAAAAATTGCATTAAGAAAGCCTCTAGGTAAGAAGGTAAACGCAAATCATTAAATACAATAGTGGTTGAATAATTTCAGCATTGATTTTTAAGATGGAAAAAGGATATCCGCTATGAAGAACTCCTCTATGAAGTCAGAAGTGGATAAAAACATTTTAATCCATGTTTCATCAATAAAACTTTTTTAATATATTTTCTTTTAATAAAAAAAATTGTTAGTTTAAAGTTTTAAGTTCAAATCCTAAGACTTTCATTAGATTTTTTTCTTTACTTTGTTGGCGATTTTGTTGCTTACCTCATTCGTGTAAATATTTAAGGTCCCCTGAGGTTTTATCGGAGGTAGGAGGTTTTGGGTCAATTTTTATCTCATCTCACTGCTCTTCAGTTTCAACGTGACGTTAAAGGATGATCTTAACTACTAAAGATATGACTGTAGTGAAAGCATCCCTGGTTTAACTCAGCGATTGAATTATATCTACAGCTTTATGAGGGGTTGCATAATACACAGAAGCTTCGATTATAGAGTCACTATTAATGATTTACGATTTTACCATAATTACAAATCAGGACGTGTTATGGTCGTGTTAACTAAATGTATGGCAGAATAGGTTGCGTAAGTTTTAATTTTTGGCGTTAGTCTGCTTTCAGTGATACCTGGATAACATTAGATTTTGTTAAGCTTTTTAATGTTGTAAAATACATCCGTGGCCACCGGCGTTATGTAAGTGTCTTTTCTTGAAAGTGAATAGAAATTTTCCGCTGATAACAAAAATAAGTGTTCATAGTAAGGCAGAGATGACAACTCCCATCCATCGGGTCCCCAGGTTGCGGATCGGGGGAAGGCCTCTAGATATAGAGGTTAGTTGCGAATAAACTGAATAAGCAGCCCCGGACAAAATCACGAGTCGCCCTTTGGCAAGGCGTAGCGCTCGGTAGCCACCCTATACCAGGGTTACGGTATGGGCAGGTGGAGCTCATAGTCTTGTGTGACAATCCACCTAGGAGAGGGACAACTCCGAACTCAAACCCGGGCAGGTGGAGCTCGAAGTCTTGGTTGACAATCCGCCTAGGAGAGGGATAACTCTGAATCCAAACCCTCCACTGTCTTGTGGATAGACACTTCAGTCAAAGGCTAAGGGACCTCCCTGACAGAAAGGTGTTCTCATGCATTGGATTGTGCCATAGCCTCTGTACCATGGTCTTCCACTCTCTTGTGTTTGAGATCCCTGCCTAAGGGTACATTTAGGCATACTTTCCTATTTTTCATTCCTCCTCTTGTTTTACTCAAATGGTGTGTAGGGCAGGCTTAATAGATGAGCAAAGAGGCTCTGATGGCTTTTCAAGAGGTTGCCTTGGTCTATTCTTTTCTTTTCTCTTTTCTTTATTCTTTTTCATTCCAAAGTCATCATTACTGTCCTCCCTCAGTTGTTGTGGCGTCCTGAAGGGAATTTTGCCTTGCATGATGTGTCGGCTCCATCATGTTGACCAGTTTTTTTCCGACATATAATATTCAGTTAATGAAAGTTTTGCTATTAAATAATTTTGTACAAATTGTTGTTGTTGTTGTACAAATTGTTATTTTTGTTGAAGATCTTGTTGCTAATATTATTTTTTTAATATCGATTTTAATTTTATCAGGAGATATTGAGCTCAACCCTGGACCTGGTCATCCTCGTCAGATAAAATGTCGTCTACTCTATATTAATATTAGGGGCCTACATGCCAATATTAAAGACTTGACTGCTTCATCCAAGTCTCATGACATTTTACTCTGTTCAGAGACCCTGGTTTCAAATATGAGGCATGTCTCTGAACTACTTATACCAGGCTTCAAAAAACCAATTTTACTTAGGCGTGATGCCATTCCTAGGGCTAGAGGATTGGCAGTTTACATTAGGAATGGTTACTCTGCTTCAAAGACCTCCTATGCTTGTTCTTGCCATGAGATGCAAGTTATGAAAGTATGTGGTAAGCAAAATAATTTTTATCTTTTTTCTGTCTATCGCAATCCAGACTTAGATGATACTATTTTTGATTGTCTGCTCCTTGCCATGGCCAAGGTACAGGAAAATGACCGGAAAGCCTGCTTTGTATTTATGGGAGACCTCAATGCTCATCATAGGCAATGGCTGTCTTCTGTCTCCCCTACTGACTGTCATGGTATCAGGGCTTATGATTTTGCGTGTGAGTCGGGTTGTGAGCAAGTCATTAGGGAGCCTACCCATTCATCTTGGAACTGCCTTGACTTGGTTTTCACTGATTCCCCTGGAGTCGTTACAAGTGCTGTTGATCCTCCTGTGGGAACTTCTGACCACTGTGCAATTTCTATAACTATCTGTATTGAGCAATCTATTCCTAATATAGCTCATACAAGCAAAGTATTCATCAAATCTCAAGTAGACTGGTGCAATATATTAAATGATATCTCCCGGATCAACTGGCCACTAATATATAAGGAGGTTGAAGCAGTTCGTATTTTGAATGATAAAATTGTTTCAATTATTGATAGACATGTTCCATTCCGTATGATCAGATATCGCACTAAGGACAAAGCCTGGTTTAATGATGACTGTAAGAGGGCTCATATGCAGAAACAAGAAGCCTACAACCTGTGGAAGGGGAGTAGATCTGCCTTTCTATGGGATAATTATGTGCACTACAGAACAGCAGCTCAGAGGGTATATAATAATGCTGAAGTTGAATTCAATACTACCACAAAGGGAACTCTTCAGCGCACAGCAAATTCCCACAAATTCTGGACCACTCTCAAGTCTGCTCTTTTTGGGAATGATTCATCTATGCCACCCCTTCTTAAACCTGATGGTTCCATTACCCTTAGTCCTGAAGAAAAGGCAACACTGTTGGCTGATGTTTTTGATAATAAACAAAGTAATGAGAATCTAACTCTACCTGACACTTGTTTCCCTGAACCAAGGTTAAACAAGATTGCTTTCCGTTCAAGTGAAGTAAAACAGTTACTTCTTGATCTGGATGCTTATGGTGGTACTGACCCAAATGGTATATTCCCTTTATTCTTTAAGAAAACTGCAGAGTATTTGGCTCCCAAGCTTTCCGTTATTCTTCGGAAGCTGGCGAGGAGTGGTAGTTTTTGCGAATGTTGGAGAATTGGTAACATCACTCCACTATGTAAAAGTGCAAGTGGTAGTTTTAACCCTACTGAATATAGGCCCATTTCTATAACTCCTGTTCTATCTAAGATTTTTGAACGTTTACTAGCTAAACGTTTAAGTACATTTGCCGAGCTTAATCGTCTGTTTCCCTTTTTACAGTTTGGATTTCGTAAGGGTCTGAGCACTTGTGATGCACTTCTCACAGTCTCCACCATTGTCCAAAAATCATTAGACTCTGGTCAAGAAGTTCGCTTAGTTGGCCTGGATTTCAGTGCCGCATTTGACCGTGTCAATCATAAGGCCCTGATATTTAAGTTGAAGCAGTTGGGAGTAGGTGGTGTATTTTTAAATATTATTGAACAATTTTTAACAAATCGACATCAAAAGGTTTATGTTGACAATAATTTTAGTGATGAGAGAGAGGTGCTATCTGGTGTACCACAAGGCAGTGTTCTTGGTCCTCTACTGTTTATTTTATATACCCATGATATGTGGTTTGGACTGGAAAATAGACTTATAGCCTATGCTGATGATGCTACTCTAATAGCCCCAGTCCCATCTCCTGAGTTGAGAGCATCGGTTGCAGAGTCTTTAAATAGAGATCTGGCTAAGATAAATGTTTGGTGCACTTCATGGGGCATGAAGTTAAATGCAAAGAAAACCCAGAGTATGATTGTTAGCAGATCCAGAACACTAGATCCTCCCCATCCAGATCTTTTAATAAATAACATTCCCATCTCCATATGTGATTCTTTTAAGTTGCTTGGAGTTATGCTTGACTCTAGGTTTACTTTTGAGAATCACATTCGATCTATTTCCTCCTCTATTGCTCAAAAAATTGGCATTTTGAGGAAATCTTACAAAGTATTTGGAGAGCAGACTGTTCTTAAAAATTGTTTTAATGCTTTTATTCTTCCGTGTTTTGAATATTGCGCCCCTGTTTGGAGTTCGGCAGCCAACTCTTATCTTAATTTATTAGATAAAAATTTGAGAGCAATAAAATTTTTAATTCCTGACCTCAAAGTTGATCTGTGGCACAGGCGAGCAATAAGCTCCTTATGCATCTTATATAAAATTTTTAACAATGCAGATCATCCACTGCATCACGATCTGCCCAATTTATATGCCCCTCAACGAGTTACCAGAGGTGTACTAAATGCCAATAGTAGGGCCTTTACGCCTATGAGATTCAACACAACACAGTTTTCAAGAAGTTTCATTCCTAACACAACTAAAATGTGGAATGAACTTCCTACTGTTGTTGTTGAGTCCTTGGAACTTCAGAAATTTAAAGTGGGTGCTAATACATTTTTAATTAACAGAAACTTATAACTTTAATATTTTATTCATTATCCACACATATATAATATTATAATATTTTTAACATTATAGCATTTAATTTTTTTTTTTTTTTTTTTTTTTAATTTTCTATTTATTTATTATGTTTTTCTTAATCTTTGTTTCGTTTTTTCCATACCAGGTTTCTTTCCCCGCTGGGGCCCTTGGGCTTATAGCTATTTGCTCTTCCAGTTGGGGTTGTGGCTTGGAACTTTAATAATAATAATAATAATTAGCTTATAGGCGAAAGACGATTGAGTTGGTTTCTACCCTAACTCGTTAGGACCCTTAATGAGACAAAAAATAAATATATATATACTCTCGCTTTCGAGATCAAGATAGTTACTACATTAGGTGACGTTAGAATTCCAATTAGATTTTCCAATCGTCAAATTTGCGACATCCAATGACGAAATACAATTTATCCAAATATCTTTTTTTCCTTATGATAAAACTCTACCATAAATGGACAAGAGTTTAACAATATTTACTGGTCAGACATGAGATTTTAATTTCATTTTTCCTAATCTTAATTTTATTTTTTTGTTTTGATGTTTCCTCACTCTACACATATTCTTGTCAACGAAACCATACACCTCATAAAACAAAAGGTTTTATTCCGTAGACCAGAATCTACTTTCCATAAATTTCTTCCCTCTATACTTTTATTTATTATTGTCGTTTTTATCCAAGGACAATAATTTTTGTTTGATAATTCTGTCTGCAATAAACAAATGGTGTTGGAGGGGAATCCCCATTTGATGCTCTTCTTGCTGACATCTTTATGTCTAAATTCGAATAAATCGCCTGCGTTTTTGACCCTTTGACTTTATGTTGATCTTTTACGGTTGACTCGTTGATGATAAGATTTAGATATTTATACCTGATAACCAATCATTCTGCATTTGAATTACCCAAATGTACTTCATTTTAACAATAAATGATAGCAAACTGCCATTTGTTTATAATCAAATTTCTTGCAAATCACAAACTTCAGCACATCGACCCATCTCAAATTCGCATTCACAGGTCAGGATCTGCACTTTTATAGCTTTTGTGTTATGACCTAAAAGTTAGTAATGGTCAAACTATCCTTCATCATAGCATCAATATTTCACAGAATTTGAATGGCTCCCTCATATTCAAAAGTTTATTTGGCTGTGCTGAGATAAATTAAATACTCCATTTCTCTCATTTGTCACTGTTTCCAAGGATCTTTGCTATTGTCTCCTCTCAGAATTTGGACTTTTAAGTCTGATACTATGCAAAATCCTTAACCCACTGAAAAGATAAATCACACAAAATAACTTCAATTTTCATTTATTATTAATTTTCTTTAGGACAAATCTTTCGTTGTAAGGACAGACTACTTGAAACTAACCTATCTATGGTGTTTTAACAACGACGTCCATTTCAATGCGGTTAGGTAAGGGTAATAGCAAGAATTCCTAAATTCGCTTAAAATGTCTCCTGGAGTTCGTCAACCCTCTTCACGACCGCCACGAATAACAATCGGCTACCATCTTGTTCCCTAAAAAGAAAACTTTTAAGATGCCTTTTGTAGGAGTTTTCATTTACTTTAACATTTGTAGGGAATCTACGCTATTCGCCAATATATATTATATCTCACCTGTTACATGGCATATAATAAAAGCCCAGTTCTTTATCTATAGAAATTTGGAGGGCTAGATATATATTAATTTCGTAAGGAATAGAAACATTGATCTTCTTCGCCCAGCTAACTTTTTAATACTCGATTAATGTGGCAGGATAATATAAGTATTAATCTTCTTTTTTATATTAGATGCTAAATTCATGTTGGTTCTGGTTTTAAAATTAAGTTTTTTAAGAACCATAATAAATGTTTGGGGGATTATATTAATATCATCTAGTAGGGAAACAAAAATCATATGCTATAAGTTCTAAGGAAAAAGGAAAAAAACTACAGACTTTTTTACAGATTTGTGAGAAAATAATAATTTAGGCAATAGAGTTTCTAGTTTCGGGTCAGCAGAAAAATTATGCTTTATTTTTTACTTTAGATATATTCTCATCAAGAAAATTCAGTAAGTAATTTAGTTCCCATTCAACTTTAAAAGTAATGTTGGGATAGATGTTGTTTATTTATCAAAAGAATAGCATATACGCTATAATTACTAGGCTAAGTGGCGCATATATCATTAACATAGCGGATCCATTTTCTGAGATGAGTTAAAATAGGAAGGTTAGATTTTTGAAAAGTTTTCCAGGGAAAGATTGATTAGGATAGGGGAAATGGGATTACCCATACTCAGTCTATATTTTCTGCCTAGAAAAACAATCTTCAGCTCTAAACACATTGTTTGGAACGCGAAAATGAACAAATCCACAATTTTCTTACATTGTAAGGAGATAGTTTTGTCAGACAAAGGCAAATTTGAACAATGAAATTAAGGGCTTCATTAACAAGAAATTTAGGGAAAACCTTGTGTACATAAACACTTAGTAACTGCTTATTACCAAAGTTAACATCTATAACTTTATTAACAAAATAGCCAAAATGAATTATTTTGAGAATCAAAAATTATGCAAACTAATTTAGAAAATGTTCGCTAACCATTGTAATATTGGTTAGCCAGCGACTGAAGATGATGGATGTCTCAGAGGTAAACTGGTTTCGTAAAATACTGGTCAAAAATACCGTAGTTTCTTTTCGGCATTTACGTGTACGTTTTTGTACTTATTTATATATTCTACAACCAAAATTGACATAGCAAAGAAAAAAGAACACTTATCTCAGTATATTAAGAGGTGCTTATGCGAACACATATTTTCATACTCAAAATCTACTTCATCAAATCATGTCCGCTTGACAAATTTATGCCGAATTCCCTCTAACAAGAAATTTCCTGATTCAAGTAAAACCCTTTCACCAAGACTTAAGAACTCATTCAATATGACCGAAAACAAATAGTAAAGGAATTAAAACCCAACAAACATTTGGGATATTTACTTAATATTATAATCAAGGCAAGATTCCGAAGGACAGGCTGAATGCCAAAGTAATCTTCCTAGTCAAAAAAGGCAAGCAAGTGGATCATACAATCTACAGACCAATTAGCCTACTCTTCTGTGTCTAAATACTATTCACAAGAATCATTACCGAAATAACAGCAAAACATGTTATATTACCAACAACCAAGTAAAGATGATATCTTCAGAAAAGGCTTCTCAACGATTGACCACCAATATTTTCTCAGGAACAGAAGTTTGAACCCATCGATTAGCCTAGATTTACGTGCTGTTATTTGCGCAGAAATAAATTGATCTGCATAAAGATTAGCTTCTCTTTACAATCAAATCCAGTTTATCAGTTGTCAAAAGACCAAACCTTTTTATCATCATTTTTGATGTCAGTGTCTTGAGCTTCATCTTCACTAACGATTTGATCACTTTCATGGTCCGTGGAAGATTCTTCACTTTGTTCGTAGTCCGTATATTTAGAATCCCATTATCTATGCTTACTTCTTCTTCATCCGAAAACATAAATTTCATCAACTGAGAGCTTATTCCTATGACAAAACACTGATGGGTTCATTATCTGGAAATAAATATAATACAGTATATAATGTAAAATAATTATAAATCAAAATATTATATATATATATATACAAGTATATATACACTAAATTTATTAGAACAAATAACAAGCATTGTAGTATGTATAACATCCAGAACAGAATATGGACACCGGTAGGTCGTATCACATTCTAGACCTTTTTTTTTTATTTCACTGCGATCCGACCGACCGGTGACCAGATGTTTTGATGTTCTCAATGTGTCAGGTATATCGACACAGAACATACCTACACTCGCTTCAAAGCTCCAGTGAGCACTGTTGAAAAAAAATTCTTTTTAACGTAATTGTACTGACGCAAAGCAACTCTCTCTCTCTCTCTCTCTCTCTCTCTCTATATATATATATATATATATATATATATATATATATATATATAGAGAGAGAGAGAGAGTAACAAAGAGTAACAAGGAAAGGAAGTACCCTAGGAGACCTTACGGTCCATTCAAGGAGGGTACCTTTGGACTAGCAATCGAGCGAGGACATGGCTGCTCAATTGTTTTGCGTCCCTAAACGGCCACTTTTCAAGACTTTGTCTAGTCTTGACTTGAACGGGTCAACAGATTCACTGTTGACAACTTCCACTTGAAGTGCGTTCCACATACCGCAGATACTGTAAGTGAAAAATTTCCACACAGATTGCGGTTGTAACGCTTCAGTTCAAGTTTTAAGCCGTGATTGCGTGTTCTGTTCTCACTCAGTGTGAAAATATCCCGGTAGTGAACATTGTCAAACCCTCGAAGTATTTTAAAAACTTCGATGAGCTGACCACGCAGTCTACGGGTTTCCAGCGAGAACAGATCTAATTCCCTTAGTCTATCCTCCTAACTTTTATGTCGGATAGAGGGAATCAGTTTGGTTGCCCTAGCTTGTACGCGTTCCAACCTTGCGATGTCCTTTCGAAACGAAGGACTCCAAAATTGTACGGCATACTCCAGGTGCGGCCGAACGAGGGAGTTGTACAGACAAAGTACTATCTTCTTGTTACGGTATCCAAACTTGCGCTTTATGTAGCCTAACATCCTTTGGGCTTTCTTCTCTGCCTCGAAGCTCTGTTTCGAGAACTTGAGGTCGCTAGTGATAGTAACACCCAAGTCCTTCTCAGTCTCACTCGATTCAAGAGCAGTGCCCTTAAGGATATAATGAGATTGGGGGTTTCTGTGGCCGAAATGCATTACTTTGCATTTGTTCACGTTAAAAGGCATTTGCCACGTGTCCAACCACTCCCCAATCTTCCCAAGATCTTCCTGCAGCCAGGCAGTATTTCCATCCTTTGCAACGTTCATACCAAGCTTGGTATCGTCAGCAAATTTAGAAATCTTGGCAACCATGTCACCGTCCATGTCGTTGACGTAAATGATGAATAGTAGTGGTCCCAGGACAGAACCTTGAGGCACGCCGCTAGTAACGGGCACCCACTCAGAAGCCTTGAGAATGAGAATTTTATTATCATTAACTATTTAATCCGTTAAGAGTTTTAGAATTCTTTGCGTAGCTGTTTGTTGGCCATTGAGCCTAGGTCTCTCTCTTAATGGATTAAAGAAGCTTCCATGATGTGAAATTTCTCTTGAGAGATTGGTTCTGTGTTGCATTAAGTAGTGATATTTGATGGCGCCGTTTTTCAAATGCAGGATGAGTCGACGATATAAAGATGTGGTTGCTATTCCACTGTATTTATTCAAAGAACGAAGGTTACAGTCTTCATGGGAGCTGTTGAATTCGTAAATTACATCGAGGCGCTTTCATTTTCTTTGTTTGCTTGCGTTTTTGCTGTTAGGTGATTGCTAATTTTCTTGGCTTTGTAGTATATTATCAGTTGTAACTTCACTTCCGAATTCATACATTTTATATTTTGGTATATAATATTTTTTATTGTTCTTTCGTCCATTTTATATGAATCCCTTATTTGGATTTTATAGAAGACATTTATTGGGCGTTTCTTATTATCTTCTTTTTTATTCGTATCTAAATTTTGTAAAAATTATTTTGCCTATTTGTCTACCATAGTGTTTGAAAAACTATTATTAATTAATACTTGCTTTATTCGTTGATCTTTTTACGGAATAATTCCCATGAAGGACTGCATTTGTATGCACGTCTGATGTATGTTCGTATGACACGTATTTGGTATCTTTCTGAACATTCAACTTCTCCATTAAGACATCTTCCCGAAGATAATTTCTTCACCCATTGCCTGACTTGAATCTCTTTCGACGTTTCTTTTCTGCCTAAATATTTTTTAATAGGTTTTTAAATCTTTTTATGTGCTCCTACTTCTCTACCTCCCCCCTATATGGCCTCCCTCCGACGCAGGAGTATGTGCCCAACACCCAAAAAGATGAAATGGAGTAGGAAAAAGTCGGAATACTTCGCGATTTTACATGTTATTCTTGTGCAAGCGCCATGATAATCATCTGTGTAGCGTTACAATCTTAGTATATGTACCGCCGAAGCTAATCCCTGCGCTTAAAGGCATCTCCTTCCTTGAACAAGGCTGTTTTTCATTCAATCAGAGGTAAGTCATACCACCTATTAATTATATTAATTACTTCCTCTAATTACTGGGGTTTTGTTTTCCCTTTCAGTAAATTGGGTATGAAATAGACGCTTCAGACCGAGACGCAGCCACGTATTATATGGTCGCATGGTTCCTCTCATAGAAATACCCAGAGAAACCGCCAAGGAATGCATGTCAAAGTATCCTACATCATCTTTTCTATCTGAACTCACCCTAAAGTGTATAATAAACTGATAAAAATAGCGAAGGTGATGAAATTGGTCCCGATATGATACGGGGGGCGGCAAATAAGTCTTGCGAATCGGTAGGGCAAAACAGAGAAAGGGGGATGGCGGTATGTGGGGGTGTTAGGACAAGTTATGAAAACTCAGGAACTGCAGGCGCACGCTCCTGCCTCGTCTATTTAAGAAGCAGTAGTTGATCGCAGATTGCCCATCACAAATTTTTCAACAATGGAGAAGGTTAAGCACCGCGCAGTGATCAAATTTTGACCAAGGAAGGCAAGAATGCAAAAGAGATCCATGAACACATGGCTGCAGTGTACACTGACACCACCTCTTCCTATGCAACCATTGCTTGCTGGAATAGGGAGTTCCGCCATAGTCGTGAGTCCCTTGAAGCTTACCCCTGTCCAGGACGCCCGTCACACGTGAGCAAAGAGGACAATGAGTGTGTGTGGAGAGGATGATCTTTGAAAATCGACGAGGGAAGGCCGAAGAAATCGAGCGAGAACTTGGAATATCACATGGAACTGTTATCAACATCATACACGACAATTTGGATATGACCAAGATCTCTGCCCGTTGAGTCCCTAGAAACATCACGAAACCTCACGCCCCATGATCGACTTCAACGTCGTCAAAGTTTGGAGAAGCTGCTGCTCCGTACAACCAAGACTCGGCGGGATTCGAGTCACGCATAGTGACAGGTGATTAAACGTGGGCCCATCACTGGGATTTTGAGATCAAGCTCGTAAGCATGGCCTAGAAGCATAGAGGCTCTCCGACCCCAATCAAGTTCCGGACCCAACCCTCAGCCAGGAAGATTATGGCCACCATCTTCTGGGATTCTGAGGAAGCGTTTATGGGGACTATGCGCCTCGTGGAAGGAACATCACATTCCAATATTACGCCGAGGAACTGGCTGGGTTAAACGAGTGCATCCGTCAGAAGCGGCGCGACAAGTTGACACGCGGTGACCTGCTCCTCTACGACAATGTCCCTGTCCACAAGGCCAGAGTTGCACAAGTGCCCTGCGCGAGTGCGGATTCGACGAGCTCACCCCCTACCCCTAAACCAGATCTGGCCCCTAGCGACTACTTTTTATTCTGCTAGCTCAAGGCTGCACTGCGTGAACGCCGGTTTGGGGACGATGAAGATGCCCAGCTCGCCGTCCAGGAGTGGATTAAACAGCAGTTGGAAGATTTCTGGTTGTCGGCAATTCGAAGCCTCAGGGACAAGTAGCGCAAGTGCATTGAAGTCGAGGGTAGTTATATTGAAAAATAATAAAACACCTTTCCTCATATCTCGTTTCCTTATATCCGAATTGCAAAACTTATTTACCGCCCCTCGTATGTACATTCCAGAATTATAAGCTTATGCTGAGCTTTAAGAATATTCAAGATGGGAGTGTTTCGGAGGTAAAAACAATCAAACTAATTTTACAATATTTTCCAAGTTTGTGTGAAAACCTTCACTAAAATACGTCCCATTTACTCTCTCAAACAGATTTTTCAGTATGTAAATATATTTCCTTTCCATTTTACATTAGACGGGATGGGAGCGATCATAAGTAGATTTAGTTTCTAACAAGTGCGCTTAGATGAGTAAATTCCCACTGGATGTAGGAAATTTGGTCGAATAGATTTTCTCTTTACCAAGGAATTCTCTCTTTCAAGAAACGATTTCATCTTCGTCAGCAAATTTGATTAATTCACTGGCAACGAACCATTTATTCAGATTTCGAAAATCAAGAGCTTTATAATTATAGTGCCATTCAGAGAGGACTTTATCTTTTCATGTTTTATTTGATTTTTGTTTATATAGAGTATATGTGACTGTAAAACTCAGTAATTTGACGACGGATAAAGCCTGCTTCCTTAAATAAATTTTAAAATCATTATTGTTTTCATCTGCCCTCCTCCTATTCAATTTTTATTGTAAATTTAAATGATAAAAGTTTCTTATTTTGGATTTTAGGCAAATATGAACTCATAAAGTCATAATATTTCCCCAATAATTATGTAAATATGGAAGCAGCCTGACTACTGAAGAATTACTCCTCTCGATAATTTGATGTGTTTGATATTTTCGTATCCATTTCTGACATATATTTTTCTGGAAGAGTTTTTATAATAAAAATAAATGACACCTTGCTAAATAGAAACTAGAATCTCCAATGCGACTTTTTTGTTCCAAATGCTGAGAGTTACAGTGTTAACTAATTGTGTCTGGTTTCCAGAATTATGTTATCTCTAACGGCATTGTTAGTTTCGTAGTATTGTTACACGGGCTACAAATTTGACCTCATATTTGAAGAAAGTGGTACTTTATGTTATAAAATGTATATTTCATACATGAAATTGGCTAAAAAATATATTCAAAGAAATAGTTATTCTCAGAAATCCTTGAAATTCCAAACATGAAACCTTAATACCCACTTTATCTACGACTAGAAAACTTCTGAAATTAATTTGTTTTATTTCTTTCCTCTTAAGAAATAGAAGAAAGCGAGCAGTTATTGCTTGTATTAAAAAGGACACCCTGGAGAATATATTTACAAATTAGATTTAATCATAGATTACAAGCAATTAATATATGTTTTACAAGAAACCCATCCTAAGGAAACAGTTTTAACGGGGCAAGAAAACAGAAGAGAGTATTGCATTAAAAGGATGAGAGAAATAAAATGAAATGAGATATTACCTATGAGCAGTGACACTCACTGGATTTAGAGACATGCAGTAGCAGGAGAGTCTTGGTTTTGGTAGTAACTTATTCAAGCCAAGAGAGATTTTGCTAGTAAGAATGTACAGGACCAACTGAAAAAAAACAAGATTTTAAGACATGAGGAGGCAATGCCCTTTTCGAATGGAGATACTTTATAAAACCAATTTTGGGGAGAAATACTTAAGAGGACTAAAGTAAATCTGGTTTGTGATATGTTACTAGACCAGAGCATGGGAAGCCTTGATTGGAGGTAATAAAAATGGAGCTTAAAAGAGTACGAGTTCATCTTTGCAATATTGAAATCTGCGTTGGGTCAGAAACAAGATAGCTTCTGTTGGCTGTTTGCTGATAATAATTTTCATCTTCACCTGAAGAAAGTTTAGATAAACAGAGCGAGTTCATTTGACATTAGGAAAGGAATGAGAGAACCCTTTCGCTTTAATTCACGCAGAAATTTTCGCGACGAGCTCTTATATATATATATATATATATATATATATATATATATATTTTGCATGAAAAAGTAACTACGAATATGTGGGTAGTAAACATCAACCAGAGGGTTTTCGCCACATCTGATTTGTCTTTCAAAACCCTTTGAAAATAGAATGAAAGATGCATAATCCGTGGTGTTGCAGAATATATGTATCCATATAATACAATGAGACAGAGATTTTATTGTGACTCTGATACTAGCCATAACACTAGAAACTTCTCCAAAACGTCACACAATCAATCTCAATATTTACCCAGACACTTTTCCTCCTAATTTCCACGTTCATTTACATAGCTCCACCTGTAAAAAATCATATGGTGTCAATCGCTTTTAAAAAATAACCCCAAATAATATCTTCAATATTGCTGAGATAAATACACACATACGCCGCTCACAAACAGCAGTGCATAACTTCAATAGAAGGGGAGGCGAAGGCCGCCCATATATCAATACCGCCACATTGGCTCTAGGGTCGAATAATATCAGCATTTTTCTCTCTAATTTTTGGGAAATAATAAAGACGACATAAGTATCGATTTCTTTGCCACTCCACATCAGATATATCAACAACGCTGACCTAAACACGCCGCCATGACTCAGCAACACAACGTCACAGGAGGGGAGATAATGTACATTTTGCGACTCGATTAACATCATGAAGCAGTTAGTGAGCGCGAACAATGGTTGGCATGGTTGTGGGTCCTTGATACGTCCACGACCCCGTAAAAAAGAACAAAGGAATTAGTTCCGATTCTAGGCTCATTTGAACCAACTGACTTTGTAGTGATTTTAGGCTTTTTACTTTTCTTTTCTGCCCTTGCTATATAAAGGTATGGAAGTTTAACGAGGCGTATCATTGATATCTATTTTACAATTCTATCAGCCAAGTCTCTTTATATTACTGAGGAGTTGCACTCATGCTGAATTGCGCTTGCTTTGTTGCCTAATCTCAAAATATCAATTAAACATTTAATCAACCAGTCAACTTTATTCCACTATCATTATATCTCAAAATCTGTTTCCATCCGTTATCTTTCACATTTACCAACTCTTTCTGCCAAAAATAATGGTGCATCAAAAGTAGAATTAAAATAATTCAATTAAAAGATAATTATTCTCTTCTCATGGCATATATGAGATTCTGGAGCGGAAAAAGACTAATGGAAATTATGTTAAGAGACTATGATTTGTTTAATAAGTCAAAAGACACACGCGAGAAAAATAATCAATAAGAAGATAGAATTGTTTTTGTAACTGCTGCTGCCGCTAAAATTGTTGGTTGTTGTAGAGGATTCATCGCTTATCTAAAATTAAAAGCTATTAGTAAAATTCACTAGGCGATTTACACAAAACACCCTATAGTTAAATTAATAGTAACATTCTTCATCAAATCGAATTGACTTAAGATTCCTGTGTTTCGGCAGCTGTGTGAAGAAAATGACGAAGACTTAGGAACTTTGATGTCGCATACCGAGTTGAGGCGTTTTCCCAAGGCAAACTGTCTTCCACGTTTTGTTACACTCTCAGAATTCTTAATTTAATTCGAGTCTGATAAAGATCATTGCGATGCACTCTTTGATGCGAAAGCGGGGAGATCTTCTCACATTGATGAATTAAAACCATAATTTACTTAACACTACCTTGCAGAACATAAATATTTACCTCATATATAGTCAGTGACACGGAGTCTCCAAAGGGAGTAAAACGATGGTAAAATTATATAAATTTTATCTTCAAGGTTCTTGCAATTGGGTGCTTGAGATGTTTTCGAACTTGTAGTTACTGTAATAGTGAGAGTAAATACTATCACAACGAGGCACCCCGGGTCCTGAAGGCATAGCAGGAGAGAGAGAGAGAGAGAGAGAGAGAGAGAGTAGTGTGCAACTGTCGACCGAAGGTGAAGTGATATGTTAGCTTTGAGTTCCGTTGCACTTGAGTGGCATTACCATCAAAGTTGTTAGTCAGACTCAGGAATTAGTCAGGGCGTATTGCATCAGAGGACAGCCATTGTTTTTTTCCCTAAAAAACAGAAGTGTATTGAAAAAAAGAGGGCCCTAGCTACCCATTTCGTAAGTTTGAGAATAGCTAATCTAGTGGACTAATAACACCTATAGTTGTATTGAGCTTGTAAAATATAAATATTCATTTTACTAGATACCTATAAATATAGAAATCACTTTAATTATCTTTAGATTGAAATATCTTAACTGTTTATTTCTTTTATCCAGATGGATTTATTGTTATTTTTTTATATATTCCAAATTTTATACACACTTTTTGATTTTAAAATAAACATGCCCCGCAAATGGTATTGTTTTAAAATTCTAGAATATTATACTTGCCCTATTTGAACTAAACAACCCAGCATGATTATTTTCGTTTTCCTAAGTAATTTTTAACAAACCCTCGTAATTTTCTAGTTACTATTTTTCAGCTACTCAAAATCCTGTATCAGTAGGATGTGTCAATTTGTGGGCTGAAAATTAATCTTTTCAAATTCCTTTTCTGAAAGGTTCTAAAAATAAGTATTTGTGTGTAAGAAATTCAAATCTACTATTATTTTTGTGATTGCTCAAAATTTATTTTTCAAAATTTATGTTGGGAATACAACACATGAATTGATCTAAAAAAGCAACGGTTATTAATTTACTTTCTCAAAATGACAAGTAATACTATAGACATTTAATCTCTTTGCATAAAACATATCGAAGTAAGCATAAAATATATCATAGTAATCCTAAAATTTAAATCTGACATTATTTTGCTAACTGCGCAACACTTACGAGTAACTTAGAAAATATACGTCCGATGAAAACAACTCATAAATTGGTCTCAGAAAACAACATTTAATAATTTACCTTCTCAAATCTCCAGGTAATGCTAAAGACATTTAATATCTTTGAAGAAAATATACCAGAGTAATCTTAAAGTCAGTAAATCTTAGGTATCATAAAATTCAAATCTGTCATTATTTTGTGATTGGTCATTATTTAGCTTGGAAAATCTACGTTGGAAAACAGAAACTCATAGATTAGTCGCAAGAAAAGAACATTTAGTATTTTTAGCTTTTTAAAATGGCAGGTAATGCAAAAGACATTTATTTTTTCCTGCATCAAACATATGCCAGTAAGCAAAAAACATATCCTAGTAATCCTTAAATAAAAATCTGGTATTATTTTGGTGATTTCCCGAAATTTAGATCGGAAAATCTAAGTTTGAAACAAAAAAAATGTCATAAAATGCTCTTAAAAAAAAGATTCCTTAACTTTAGCTTCTCAAAATGGCAAGTAAGGCTATAGACATTGAGTTTCTATAAATAACACATATCTCAGTAATCATAAAACATATCCTTGTAATCATACATGCCGTAGATTAGCCGGGGTTGGTCGGAGTGTGTATTTATATATATATATATATATATATATATATATATATATATATATATATATATATATATATATATATATATATATATATATATATGCAGATACAACCACAAAAGAAAAGTGAAAAACGATTCCGAGCGCTTTCGTCTTTATTCTTAAAGACCTTTTCAAGGAAATAACAAGTGGTTGGACATACATTGAATTTACCTTTAATGGAAAATTTTATCGCCAAATCTTTGGAATGGCAATGGGGAATTGTTTGTCCTCTGTACTCGCAAACCTATACATGGAATTGTTCGAATCTAGAATACTTCCCCAAATTAATGAAACCCCTTTAACTTGGATGTGATATGTTTATGACATCCTTTGCCTTTGGCCTAATAATTTTCATATTAATACATTTCTTTCTAAAATTAACACCTTAGTGTCCTCGATCAAATTTACTTTAGAAGTTGAAAAAGATCGCACAGTCCCTTTCTTAGATATTCTAATTCATCGGACAAACCATTGTTTCAAATATCAAATATATAGAAAACCCACAGCCATAGACATCAAACAAAGAGACCTTAGAATTGTCCCACCTGAATACTTAGACAAAGAAGTCGATAGAATATATTTTAATAGGGATAAATTTTTGCGGCCCTTGTACTTACTCGACAATTGTTATAAGTCCGCCAAGCGTTCCTATTATCAAACTAATGTTAATATCCTTAAGTTTCACGCCAAAAACTTATTAGTTTTACCCTATAACCATATTTTCACTAAATTACCTCGTTTACTTCGGCCTCTGAACATAAATGGTATTTTTAAGTACAAGACTACAATTTATCGCCTCCTTGTCAAAAATTCACCTCACTGACCTGTCATTGTTTATTAGATAGGCTGCAACAACTGCCAAAAATATTATTATGGACAAACCGGCAAAAAACTAGATGTCCGGGTTAAGCAACATCAAGCCAATGCAAATAATCACAGTGAATAATCTGCGCTTTTTTTACATATGTACAATCTTAACCATAGCATCAACTGGAAGAGTCCTAAACCAGTCATAAAATGCAGTAATTTTATTTCGAGAACTATATTAGAATGTATCTTCATTAACGCGTTTCCAAATTTCAACCTTAGCTCTGGTTTGTTCATGCTAGACCTCAATTTCACTACATACATAAGTCCTCAAATAAACTTTCAGGATTTTGTCCCCCATAATTAAGGTTCAGAGGTCGGTAGTCTAATCCCCCCCTTCCACTATTTTAGGCAATATATGCCCAGCCTCCTGTTCATTCGTTGAAAAGGTCTTTAAGAATAAAGACGAAAGCGCTCGAAATCGTTTTTCACTTTTCCTTTGTGGGTGTATCTGCATAACTTTGACTCACGTGCACTTTGTGAGCTTCTTTCATATATATATATATATATATATATATATATATATATATATATATATATATATATATATATATATATATATATATATATATATATATATATGTATATATATATATACATATATATATATATATATATATATATATATATATATATATATATATATATATATATATATATATATATATATATATATATATATATATATATATATATATATATATATATATATATATATTAAATTTATTGTAAGGAGAAGAGGGCGAGGTCAGATCCTGGACCTTAGCTGGAGGCTAATCACCAGACGAGAAGGGGTGAAAGGCAGATTGTTAAACGAGTGCGTGAAAATTAATTTAACAAAGAGAGAGCAGGTGGCCGTTAGATTTGCTTATGCATCGCTTACTGATTCTGGTTGAGAAAGATGAAAAACAAAAGTATCTTTATTATTAACCTACAAATACAGTATACATATAAATAAGATTTATCGCACAAATCACATGGATACTCGCGATGACAGTTATGGAATCTAAGGAATTCGGGGACGGGTTGACTCATGCTGCGGCTGGCTATATTATTACAAATGATTGCCATTATTATTTGCATTATGAAGAGGGAGCCGTAAAACCCCATTGGTAAGCGTTCAAATCTAAAATTTTCTTTCGAATCCTTAAGTTTCATGCCAAATTTAGGGCGTGCTTTTGAATGTAGGGCAATGCGATAAAAGACATTGCGCAGGTCTAGTTTGATAGCAACATCACCAATTTCTAATTTATAGAAAACCTTATTTATATTAGGCAAGGAGAATCTAGGAAGCTTATACAATTTGGCGAGATTACTCATGTTATAAATGGGTCTGACTACTGGAAATTTATTCTTAACTGCAAAGACTTTATGGTAATAACGAATGTTAATTGAGGGCGGAGTAAGGGATATTTTTTATCCTATTCAACGCAGCAAACTGGCACTAAAGTAAGGTGATCGGGAGGGTAGCTCGATTCCATGGCTGTTTCTTCGTCAAAAGCCACAATATTATTGGCACAGGTGCTATGGTGATACTTTTTAAACATATTGACCTGAAACAGCTTTTTTCCTGTCGATGTTTGGATTAGGTAATCCACGGGGCCTCGTGCTTAGATCACTTGGAAGGGGCCCTTCCAGTGACTCAGGAGCTTATTATTATCAGTGAGGACCACTAATGAGACCTCCTCTCCGGGTTTGAAATTCCTTTCTTGAGACATGCAGTCAAAATAGGACTTATACTTGTCCAAGTTTGTATTGACATTCTGATATGCAACCTCCGCTCACTTTTTCAACCTTCGCCGATGATCTAGAAAGTAGGCATACGAGGATTGTATTACTTGGTCCAAACCGAGATAGGTAAAAATTTATTTAAGAATGCTCCTGGGACCTCGAACATTCCGGCCGTACAAAAGCTCGAACGGGGCAAATCCTAAGGTGCGATGAGGGATTTCCCTAAAAGCGAACTGAGCCATAAGAAAATAACGGTATCACTCATGGGCCTGCTCTGCACACAATTTCTTCAGAATTGATTTGAGAGTACCGTTTATCCTCTCGCAAACACGTTTCCCGCAGGGTGGTAAGAGGTGGTAAACAGTGGCTTTACCATTCAGAGTTTGCCGACATATTCCATTAAATCGGAGGTAAATTGTCAGCCCTGATCGGACAATACCAACTTGGGCAAACCAACTCGCGAAAAGATAGCATCAAGGGCCTCATCACAGGATATGCTGGCTATCCTTTTGAAGGGGGAAGTTTCGGAGAAAACGAGTAACAGTATCAACGACGGTAAGAACAAATGGGTGATCCTCGCTGGACGGGTTGTGAATGGCCTGAAATGTTGATTGCCACTCGGAAGAAGGGTTCTGTTATGATGCGTCACTTTTGTAAAGGCACATGCATGATGCGTCCTTTGGCGGCCGTCTTTTGACAGCTGTTAAAAGTTCGACAGTAGTTTGAAATTTCATCTGTCGCACCGGGACCATAAAAATATTTAAAAAAACTCTGAGCCGTCTTAGTGTGGCCAAAGTGACCGGCAAATAGGTGATCATGGCGGTCTTTAAAATGATAGCGACGTGAGATCGGGGAACACAGAATACTTGGGCCTCGCAATTATAACCTTTGGCGCACGCGTGGTACAAAAGGTTATCTTTGACAAGGTAGAAGATTACCTTGTTCCCACGGATGGGCTCTTGCACTTTATCTTGTGCTTTTACCCAGATGGATCGAAGTAAGACACATTCCTTTTGATTCTTCACGAATTCTTCATTCGTTATTTTGCTGAACACTGAATCGCGGGTGGGAAGGGGAAGTACGCGGGGCAGGCCTCTCACATTCCTTCTTCGTCTGGGAACGCGTAACCACGGGTTGAGCCACAGGGGTGGGGGATACCCAGGGGTACTCTTCAATTAAAACGGAACAAAAATTGATAGCGGCGTCTATGGACTCGGCCCAGCCGGTAAAATATGCACATTTAATATAGCACTTCACAATGGGGAACTTGTTCGCCTGTCCCAGGTAGTCGTGTAATACTGGTCATTTTTCGTAGTTCAGGGCTACCGAGGGGAGTAGATTGTCCGACACCACGATACAGGTACATCCTGTTTCTAGAATAGGGGGAGAGACCCGGCAGCCATTTACGGCTCCCATCTCGAACTTAAGATCTCCAGGGAAGCTCTTTTCAAACAGAAAATTAACGTGGTGGCCAACGGAGCTCGAGGAAGTTGAAGGGGGAGAAGTTTCGCTTGCGACATTGGTGGAGAGAACCGCTACGTAGTTGAGAGTTCTGACGGCAGTTCGTCTGCCCATGGCACTTGACACCGCAATAATAACATACTATCGGCCTTCTGAGTAAGGACGGCACAGGGAGATTGGATGAGAAGGGTTTTACGTCACGATGTTATGATGACGAGAAGTTTTTGTGTTTCTGGGACCGGCTACTTTTACAGACTTTATTACATTATGGGGACGAAATTTCAACTTGCCACTTTTGAGTTTTAGGGAAGACGGTTTATGCTTTCTTCCTTCTTTAGAGTAGTAGTTGTGGCTCACGACGAAGATGTTGGCCTTTTCGATACACCCCTTGAAAGTGTAACACCTTCGGTCCTTCGCGAACGATCTTATTTCAGACGGAAGCGATGCCAACAGCTGGTCCCTAAGGATAAAGTCGACTAGAGCTTCAAAATCCTTGTGAATCTTAGATGAGTCTAACCAAAAATTAGGATGTCTCTGTAGCGTACACTCAAACTGACGATAATTTAAATTGTATACAGGTGGGGCAGAATTTGACTGCTGCTAGTAGTTCCAATTTCACCGTCGAATAATCGACCGTTGCTTCCGAAGGGAGGGAAATAAAAATGTCTCGAAATTAGGAACTGAGCAACGACAAGAGTTTGGCTACTCCGTCAGCCTCAATGTCCAAGTTGTTGATTTCGAATATTTTCTCGAAATGGGTTAAATAAGACCCAAAATCTTCACCTGCCTTGAAGACGGGAAACTTCACAGACGCAGTTTGCGGGATGTCATTCCGGGAGTTGATGGAGAGGGTCTCGTTTCTTGCTTTCTAAATCTCCAATTCATACTGGCGGATTCTTTATCATTCTTCACTCTCTTTATCTTCTCTTTCTCTTTCATTCTTCTCTTTTTCTCTTTCTCTCATTTCTTCTCTCACTGCTCTTTCTTCTTCTTGAATGTAGGCCAGAAGGTCCTTGCCTGACAGATTTAGATATTTACTTTGTACTTTAAAAGTGTCGAACGAAAACATACTATCAAATACACTGGCTTAACACGAAAATATGACAAAGTAAATCACGCAATTACACAAAAACACACAGGAAATATCAATGAGCTCTTACTATGCCTTTCACGGCACAGTAAATAAAATTTTACTAGCGAACCAAGCGAGATGCAGAGTCTCAAAATAAATACACAAAAATAGGTACACGGCTATGTGAAGTAGATACCGACAAATACACTGGTTTGTGAGCTCGACTAATGCCAGATCAAAAGTGAAAGATTATTTCTCCACAATTCTCGGTGACCAGAACCATAAGCTTCCAAAATCCTTTTAGAAACAGTAAAACATAAAAAACTCTAGAAAACTTTAAAAAGACACTTGAAAGACCCTTCTAAACCTGACACAAGATAATATAATATATATATATATATATATATATATATATATATATATATATATATATATATATATATATATATATATATATAATATTTATAATAAGTAGAGGAGGGCAAGTCAGATTTGGGACCTTAGATGAAGGCTAATCACCAGACGAGAAGGGGAAAAGGCAGATTCGTAGACGAGTGCGTGCAAATTAATTCAACAAAGAGAGTGCCGTTGTCCGTTAGATTTGATTATGGGTCGCCTACTGGTTATAGGAAGAGAAAGGTGGAGAACAAAAATATCTCTACTATTTATATAAAAATACAATATACATATAAATAAGATTTATCGTACAAATGACATGGATACTAACGATGACAATTAAGGAATTCGGGGAACGGGTTGACTTAAGCTGCGGCTAGCTAGTGACGTACACAGTACCAAAATTGGGATGATTCGATTCTAATCCACAAATGTCGTAGGCTTCGCTCTAGGATTTGAGGCCTTGGAAGTCGACGGGTGGTGGAGATTGCACGGGTGGATTACAATCCTAAGTTTAACGTCGAGATGACGTCTGAGGGATTATTCACATCGAAACCAGATCGTAGACAAACTGAAGAATAGCCATGGACTGGGGCTAACTTCCTGTGGGGGGAAGGAGCTTCTTGCTTTCGTACTCGTGAGTAAACGGATCGGAGTAGAGTCGAGAAGTTGAAGTGTCTCGTACTACGTGGCGGGCCTTTACTAATTTTGGCACGGCTGGAGACTGGGTTTATATGTAGCCCAACCGGAAGCGCTTTGCCCCAGGCCCCGGAAGGATTTCTCCATATCAGAGACAGCCGTCGGAAGGGCGACTCCAAGCTGGGTTTTTCATATCACCTCGGGGGGAGGGGGAGGTGACGCGGCAACTTCTCTTCGCTCTCGGTGGTCCAAGCGTCTGCTTTATCGCCAGAAGTAGATGAATTTTCCCACGATAAGACTTGGCATTCTCCAACCTAGCGGAGCTCCCTCCTCGTTACTAGTTGCGAAATATTCCCTTATTCCGACAATACAACATTATAAATTGATGATATCAGTAAAAGAAATTAATAAATATAACAATTTTAATCTATTTTTTGCTTTAATTTGCTCCTGGATATCAGCTGCTATAGCTTTGGCATCTGATATAGCTTTCACGTTTCTAATGTGTATACATCCTGCCTGCTCTGAAGGTGACTTGCTTCACTCACCACTCTATGAGTAATCATAAGAGGACAACTGTGGAATTTGCATAGGCTTTTCAACTAACTTATTTACCTCCGCTCTAGACAGTTTACGTACCAAAGGTGGTTCGAATACCCTATCAGACCATTTAGTGAGCTCCAACAAAAAAGAAAAACTGGGTTCGATCGAAGGTGTATTCCTTGGACGTACATAAAGACCTCCGAATGTTTGATCATCTCCACTCTTCATGTCAACAATCTTATGGACAGCAGCTCTCCTCTGCTTACTTTAATTTGGTCACAAGTACTCGTATGTCTGGATTATCAAATGTCAAATGTTAACATAGTTAGTTGTTTTCTTGCTCATCCAGTGGATTGTCCTCACACCTCGGTATCCTGAGTTTGATGTGTCTTAGAGAAGTATCACGACTCGTAACAACTAGAAGCATGTTTGAGGCGAGACGAATGGCCACGAATTTTTACAAGTGGGAACGAGTTGGTACGACTCTGTTACGAGTGGCTACGCATGTCCTTGATTTCGACCCGCCGTTTCACGGACAAATATTTAGTGTTCAACAATATCTAGGGGCTTCCACGCGTCCCTACGCCCCACTCCCTCCAATCATGAGTGTTGCGAGTATTCACCCATCGTTCATGTATTACTACGAGTACCGAGTCACCCCCTATTCGCCGCCAAATCGGTGTGCTACTCGAGTATATGTGAAGACTATTTTACGTTTATCCAATTGGACTAAGCCTCTGTCCACTGGTTCCACCCACAGGGAGTCAGTGGTTCGATTCAACCCAAGGTCCGACCTTCCGTTTTGCTATCATTTCAAGGAAAGTCAAACTCATATGATATAACCACCTATTGTGTGAACCAAAAATTATATTGTAAAGCCCCACTGAGAAAGACAAAGGGGGACGAAAGGGGGAATGGTGAGGGATTCGATGCAAAGCGACAATTTTTTTCTCACCAAATAAATGTATTTTTTCTTTCTGTAAATGAATGTCAATTCGTGTCTTGGTTGTCATTGGTTGATTTGCTATAATTGAGTCGTTTTGTTGAGAATTTATGGCTGAATTTCTGAATAGAGCAAACAGTAAAAGTTATAGGGAGATAACACACGCGGATATTGATATTTTTAAAGGCGCCCATTAGGGCCCAGATATAGAAATGTACATAAAAGTTCAGAATGACAATCGCTCAGAGACACCGTGGGAGAGTTCTCGCTTGGAGGAAGTTATCCGGCTCGGATTCTGTGCTTTAACACCAACTTGATATGGTGAAACCCTTTATGATCCCAGTGGTGGGGTGAGGGGTGCATTCCTTCTGGGTAAGGATTGTGGGACACAAGGGAGAGTGTGTATGTTGAGATGTGAAGGCGGGAATTGAAATGATAGCAGTGATGTGTTTAGCTATGTGCGTGATGAGTTATTTACACCAGCAGGGCTGTGTATCAGTGTATCAGCCCAATGGGCGGCCAGCTCATGAAGAGTCCCAAAGTTTTGTGACCACGCCCACTGGTCTTGAACCCCGCCTTGAGGACATAAATCCAATGCCGTATCCCCTGGGGTCGTGTAACTAGTATTATTTAGTAATGACCATATTTAAGAGTGGTAGTAAACATTTCGTAGAATGGTACTATGGCACAACATCCATTTCTTGGGAATGCTCAACTTTTTGCATGATAACCATGAAAACCTTCCAGTTTTTCCGCTAAACATAATTGCGATTGAATAAACCTGAGAAAATACCCCAAATCAGCATTTACTCATCTATTACGTCTACATCTAATGTGTAATGTTTACTAAATTTCCCTAAGTGTCTCTTGAGAGCACAATATTTTCCCTCTTATCAAGTTACCAGGGTCGATTGCACGCCTATAATCTAATTGGAATGAAACGTCTGACGTCGCGCATTTCCAAGAGGTTACCAGCAAAGAATTATCGAACGAAAGAGGAGTGGATAATTTGATTTCCAGCCAGCAGGTGAGACATCGAATAACAACTGTTAAATCACCTTCGGCCTACATTTCCTTATTGAATTTTTACTACCCAGATTATTTTTGTACCTTCTGGTATTCTATAAGCTCATTGGATTTTTTACTTACGTAATTTGTTCTTGTTAAACCTTAACACGCCAGCTTTAAAAGTAACACTGAATCATTATTTCTATAATTCAACTGCATAATTATTTAAAACAATTGCTTGTTCTTGGCTCCTAAGGATGTTTTAGGAACATTTCTTCTTTTATTTCGCTTATTTCTTTATTTCCCGTGACAAAAAAAAACGATCCCATTAAGGGATATTGGCCTTCACTGGTTTGCTATTCATTAAAGTACTTCGTGTACGAAGTGAATGAACCCAACATGATTTCGGGGATCTTTGAATCGGTAACGAAACTACCGCTGAAATGCTGTGACAGCTACGTTATTCTTCGTGAAACTGTCGTATGCTAACATGAGATGGTCTATCGTCCACAACGCCATAATTTGACCTAAAAAGAAAAAGAAAATATTTAGTCACCAGGGACCGAATGTTATCTGTCGGACATATGTCCCTCCTCCTGGGGTGAGTAATAGCCATTTCAAAAATGTCCGTCCTCTCTGCTTCACTAAAACTCATTGGCCAATTTTTTAGGCTTGATAGTGGGGAGTCCAGAATCTCAGATTCTGGGAAATTTTTTATTGAAATCATCAAAAGATAACCTAAATTTGGACAACCTAACCCTTTCTCTTAAAGAATGAATTACCATAGAGGTGAAGATTTGTCTCGGTCTCTTTATATTTTTGCCTTTATAGACCATTATAAACAAATTGGTCCCTGCATCTAAAGACTGCTCCTAATATATAATTTGCTGTCGGGCTTTATGGAACTGACTAAAGAAGAGAATCTCAAAATAATTTCAGTTAATTAGTTTGAAGGATAATATTAGGGTTATTCTTTTTGCCTAGCCTAATGTTTGTTCTGGTTGACAATGAAACTTCTCAAACCCTAAAAACTTCTCAAAAGTTCTCCCAAAATATTCCCCATGTTCTTCTCTTTCATATTCTAATTTATCATATCCTTTTTTAGATGGCGCATGTATTTATTCTTTTTGAATTGGTATCACTTTTGTCCAGTCAAGAAGAAGAGTTCTGTGCTCAATTTTTGTTACGCTTTATGTTTAGACATTTCATCAGTATATTTTACTTGGTCTTATAAATAAGTTCTAGACTAACTACAACATCTCGAAGAAGGTCTTCCTCGAGACCCTCTTCACCATTCATATTTTCTTCATCCATAATTGGTAGTGCAATCACGGCAACTTCAACTTCTATCACTTCAGCTTCATCACTCCATTCCCGAAGTGCTTTTTCTACTTAATCTTATGTGTTTGTACTTCTTCTATGTGTATATGTCTATATGCATGCGAATGCAGCAAAAGAAAGTTAATACTGATTATAAAATAAAAGAGAAAAATATTTTATGCTCTTAAAATCAAAAATAAATATCAAATAGAAGAAAAATGTGGTTCTATAGATATAGAACCACATTTTTCTTCTATTTGATATTTATTTTTGATTTTAAGAGCATAAAATATTTTTCTCTTTTATTTTATAATCAGTAGTGTTAACGAGGGCCAATGTCCCATAAAGTGGAGGTAAAATAAAGCAATGGAATATTTACATTATAGATATGATTTAAGAATTTCTTTTACCACTCACTTAGTCATCACCACTAAACAGTTTTGAGAGATGCAACTTATCTTTTAAATTACAGGACGGTACGAAAACAAATGTGATTAGCTATGAGTCAAGCACAAAAGTTCAACATTAGCACAATCTAGTTTCATAATATTTTAACTATATAAGCTAATTTTAACATCATACATTAAAAATTCGTTGAATATAAATATATAAAAAACAATAAAATCTATATATCATTAATTATATTCAATTTAAAACCTCCAGCCTCAAAATGACACTTTGGCCGTAATGGCTAAATGTCACGATTATTAATTTTTCTCTATTTTAGGAACAATTTGATGTATCGGTAAACAGTCACTGTTGGTGGATAGCATATATATTGAAGTTTTAGTTTAGAAAAAGTTACCTGAAATGGAGGAATGTGAATAATTAATTATTGGAAAGTATCTACATCATGATGATTCATGACTGGTATAAAAATGAAGACATCATTACTAGTGCGCAATGCTTTATTAAAACTGTATATGTGGTAAGACGTAACATGGACAGTAGCAACTGAGACGACAAAGCTATAGTAAGCATAAAGGAACACAGCAGGTATTCTGACAGCATATGCACGCTGGAATTCATCCAACAACTGCAGGACAAGGTGATGGAAAAACCAAGCAAGGTTCTTTGAGTTGCCAGCATGAAGCATTCCCTGAAGGAGGGCCTTCGTTAGCACTTATACAAGAGGGGTACGGGACAAATTCTGATAGTCAAGGACATAAGAACCTCTTGATGAAGCAAAAGAAGCTCCTGAACAAGATAAAGCATTCTGTTGAGCAGAGGACGATCTGGTTCTTCTCAGATGAAAAGAACTTATGTCAGGGCTAGTCTCCCAATGCAAAACGACAGGTAGCAACCATATAATCCATGCCAAGTTCGACATATCATAAAGGAAAGGTTCCCAGAGTGTCTCCAGTGAGTGTAATACTATACTGCCACACACCTATGAGCAGGGTCTTAAGCAATTCTGAAGCTGATGTGAAGCTGGTAGAGATTACCCTCAAATCAAGGCTGGAGATGCTAGCTGCTGGTTGGCCATACCTCCGAAGAGAGTCAGAATTGTTTGTCGGAGAATTTCTAGGATTTCGTGATGCCACTTCCGAGCCTCCTAAATCTCCCGATTTTAATCCCATGAATTACTATGTACTAAGTAGGTTTGGGAAAGACAAAACCTACTCTGCCTGCAACCCTAAGGCCAAGATGGTAGCCAAGGTCAAGGAGGTGTTCGAAGATCTTCTCAGGGTCACAGAGAAGAGCCTAGAATTGCTCTCACTCTCTCTAGAACCAATCTTTTCACTCATTCTCTCTGTAATTCTCTTTCTCAGTCTATTTCTCAAAGTCTTACATACTTATCTTTCTCATTTAAATCTCTATCTCAGTCTCACATTCAATCACTTATTCACTCGGCCTCAATATCTTACTCTCGCTCTCTTGCCCATATGCAAAATTCCCACAATCGAAGTAACTTCCAGACTCACTCAATCTCTCTCTGTCTCAAAAACTATCTATTTCCCCTTATTTATAGAAAAAAGACAGGTTTTTTAAATATTTAAATTAGTTAATGGCTGCAAAAAATTACATAAATTTGCTAAGTAGGATTATGAGTTTATTATTTATATTGAACTATTTAAAAAAATATATATTATTAAGCGATTTACTAAGCACTATTAAATTTCAAACGCTACATTTTAATGAAAAATCCAAATTTAAATTAGCCATAAAACTGGTTCTATAAAAAAAAACACCAACATAGCATTAGATCACGTTAAACGATGTTCCAGGTTTACGTGGCAAGTACAAAGATGAGATCCGCAGCTCATACAAAATCACTTTGGTCAAGTAGGAGGGTAACCTACGACAAATCACTATTTAAGTCTGGTGGAGATGTTTTATACATCAAGTTTGATAAGATTCGAAGTGTAATCGGGTATTTATGTGAATTTAAAATTTCAAAATCTTCTATAAAGATATCGCTTTTACATTTTATTGCGGGATCTTTGATCACTGAATTTTGTTTAGTTTGAAGTATTTTGCCTCTTCGATTAGTTATTCCCATATGAGACGAGAATCTTGCCTTCAGAGTTTTTACGGAGTTTTCAATGTATCTGGCAGCATGGAAACACTCATGACATTTAAATAAGTATATTATTGAACTCCTTAGACTCTTTGAAACCGAATACTTCATTTTAAAGAAAGATTTTATATTAATTTTGTTTATAAAGGCAATTTGAAATTTTATTTGACAAAAGTATTTCTTTAACAATGCGTGTGAATTTCGGCTAAGAACTTTATTATAAATACCCAGCTCTGGCCTAATCAAGTAATGTTTGTCTTTTTCACCGTTATTTCCTGGTGACAAGGTTGGTAAACTCCACTTAAAAATGTCAAATTGAATTTTTAACAATATTTAAAGGAAAGCCATTGCTTATAAAGAAGGATTTGAGGTTTTGGAATTCTCTATCTATAAGAATGAAATATGAACAAAGATTGTATGTGCCGTGAATAAGGGTCTTAATCGACGAGATTTTATATTTCAAATCTAAGTTACTAAAAAAGTTTAATCTTAACCTCGTATTAGTGGGCTTCCTGTAAACAGATGTTTCTATACTATTTTGATTTTTCCTTATTAAAATATCTAAAAAGGAGAGGCTGTTATCACTTCCAGTTTCTATTGTATATCAAATTTCAGGGAGGACAGTGTTTAAAAAAATAAGAAATTCTTAATCTTGATCAGTTAAAATAATTGTCTTTGCTTCATTAAAAGGTATGTTTGTAAACGGAGACTGAATATCGTAACTTAGTAAAAAACTACCAGAATTTGTTTTATATGCCATCAATTTCTTTTGAAAATTGTATAAATTGGTGATTGTGTATTCATTCTTTGCTAATGGGGTTAGTAATTCCACAGCGTATTTTGTTAATTTGTATGCTGGGAAACTATAAGAGGCCAAAATGGGGCGTAATTGGATTCCAGGTTTGTATATTTTAGGTAAATAATATAGTTTACTAAGCCAGAACCAGTGGAATGTAATTTAGAGTAAAGTTCATGGCTGATGATTAAAAGAGATTTAAGGTTGTTAAAAAGTCGATTGACTTTGTTTTTCAATTGAGTTATAATTTGTTCTTCAGAATTTTTAATCTTTTTAAATTTAGACGAGTCTGCCAATATAATTTGTTTTATTTATATAGTCTTCACGATTTAATATAGCTACTTCATTTCCTTTGTCTGGTTTTTGTAATTATAAGTTTCCTGTTTTTCCCCAAGTTACGAAGAATTTTTACGTCGGATTTACCAAAAATAATTGAACTGAATTTATATAGCCCAAGCCGTGAGATCTTGTACTTGAGTTTGTCGGGCCATACCTGGTAAAGGCTTTTTTTACAAGCTGGCAGACTACATCCACCATGAAACCAGAGGCGAGCCCCTTAGTCTCATGCTAGTATGTTAAGGCAATTGCAGTCTACGTGTCATGTTCTAAAGTCAGTGTTTACGACAGATGGAAGACCAGCCTGTTGCTTAGGATCTTTTTGAATATTTTTCCAATTATCTCGAGAAGTGAGATCAGCCCGTAGTTTATCACTCCATCTTTAGGATTCCGATGTTTAGGAATAAAGATAATTTTGGATGCCATCTGAAAAGTATCCTGCCCCTAATACTGCGTTGAAAAGATGCAGTAGTCTAGTTTTCATCCTCCCATCCGCCGACTTTAGGGCCTTCTTTGATATTAGATTTAGGCCAGGAGCTTTATGCTTAAAGCTGGAGATTCCAGAGTGCAGCTCATCTTGGGTGATCGCCATGCTTCCAGTGGTGCACTCCCGCAGCCTATTAAGGTTTGTGGTTCTTTACGGGGTGAATTTCTTGTAGTGCCTTTCCATGTACTCCAGAACTCTGTCATCGAATCCGAGATCGAAGTTTTTCTCCTATTCTTGTGAAATGCGAAAAACATTGCCTCGGTCTTCTCTACAAAGCTTTCATTTTTCTTGTAGAGTTGTTATGGTTCCCTATGTAGGAGTCTGTCTTTGAATTTGGTCGCCATTTCAACTTGCTGATGACGTTTTTTGTGAAAGGGATTACGTTGTCCCCGGTGGCAAAGCTATCAAATATGATGGCAACTCATCGCTGGTTTTTTCTTGTGTGGCACCATTCATCTCGGTAGTTACCTCCGACACTGAGCTCCTATAAGCCCCGATTTTTGCAGCCGCAAAGTTTTTCCTTAATGGCGAGGAAATTAGTTTGAGAGCGGTGGCAAGCGTAATGACCATAGGGATAAAGTCACTTGGTGTGAAATAACCAGGCTCTACATAATGTTGGAAGGAGAAGTGGAGTCTGCAAGCCTGATATCGGGCTCGGTGGCTGTCCTTGGCTACAAAAAAGTCGTGAATTCCGGCCCGATCCTTTCTGCACCACCTCTACTCAGGAGTAAGTTTAGTCTCTTTCTTTGAATGTCAGCTCGAGTGTTGCCAGTCAATTATCATCTAGTGTTAAGTTTGCCAGTGAGGATGACGGAGAGGGTCTTTAAGAACATGGTGAACAGTTAGCGGATAGGGAAGCTACCTTCTCCTAGGAGGCTGATACCCCGAAGCCACTTCAATATTCTCCATGTACGTTTAAAGAGTGATGAACAGGCACGCCTCGTTCGTATTTCTCCCTTTCACATACTGCAGTACTGATTGTACGCTATTGTCACACAATCGAATCTTTCACTAGTCTTTTTTTATGAATTTGAAACTGAATAGCTTGATGGGATCGTCGTCTCTTACTTAACTTTCGGAGAAAAGTTGAAAATCGGGGACAATTTTCCTATATATGTTGTACAGCTGTGATCGACATGCAATTTATCATCACGAATCACTAGTCTAATTCTTGCAGCCATGTTCACTTCTTGGATTTGGTCAGAGACTTCTAGTATGTTGAAGGGCTGTACGGCCTGCCGGAGGGGAGTTTTTTGTACTAACTTGACTCGAAGAATTTGAATGTCGCAACGTACAACTTTACTTATTTTTCTCGCTTGGCGGTCTTTACTTCCTCTCATTCTGTTGATGAGTCTAAAAACTACATGAATTACCCTTAGATTATCCCCGTACTAATCTCCTCACAGGTGAAGGGCCTTGTTTAGGTCGCCTTTTTCTTCACAGCAACGACCAGGTTAATAATCTCCTTGTCATCGAGCGAGTCGGAATGGCAATTTTCTTGGATTCGCCTATTGGTACAGGATGCTCCTCTTCAATTTTTATTGGGAAAGTCCTTGTGTGTGTAACTTTTGTAGAAGTGCTAATAACATCCACATCTTCACCCAGAGCTGTAGCTATTTTTTGCTCTGAGGCTACTTTTTTGGTTGAATTAGATGTTTTCGCGCGGTGCTTGGGGTGAGATTTACGCTCCGTAGGACCTGAACTTTCTCAGTAAGAGGGTTGACGGCGAACTTTTGAGGATCCATGTGATTTGCTCCGAAAGATGAAGGAGAGTGGGACCACGTAATTTAGTACGTGTGCGTGTAGAATGCATGCCAGCCGTTTGGTAGGGGTCTAAGATGATACTTAGAGGAGGATTTGTAGCTGGGTTTGTAGTTTATAGCTGACGGTAGATGTATATTCCTTGCTGCACTAGCATATCTCATGGTCGAAAACACTCTGTCAGGTGTTTTTTACGGTTGAAGTGCCCTTTGCCTACTGTCCCTTAATGTTCATTTTTCTGTAAGGTCATGAGCAATTTAGGCACTTTATTTTCTGCGAGACACAGCGCATCCTTGTTCACATTCCGAGCAGAGCGTCTTCTCCTTTTGGGGACAGTTGAAAGTAAGGTGGTCTTCAACTTTATAGAAGGAGAAGTACGTTATTAACTGGAAGTGCTTCTCTTGCAAAACTTGCATAGAAGCGATGGCCATACCGAAGAGTTTTAGCCCTTTTATCTGTGGCTTTTCCGCCATATCAATCTCTTAAAAAACAACTTTGAAAACATGCATTAGGTCTCGGAACTTGATAACCTCTATGACTTTGGCCCAGGCATGATTTCTCTCGATCTCAGTCCGAATTTCGCAATCGATTCTAACCCCTACCCACTAGTCTATCTGCCTGTAGATGACCGCCTCTCTTCCGGTGACAAAATGGGTGAGTTTCAGCTCCTTTTAAATATTAGCCAGCAGATCTGAGGAATTTTTGGAGGTAAGCTTTTCCAGGTCTTATTTTTTAAGACATGGCTCCCTATCCATGTCCGATGAAAATATCGAACACCTGGATGACCTCCCTTGGTCAGACGAAGCGAGACCCGAAAGCCCGTCGAATCTTCAGAGACTTTATTGCTTTACCCTCATCCGAGTCTCATCAGAGCTGCCACAGCAATATCTTCACCCAGCCCACTTCCTCATACAAGTCCAATAGAGAAAGAGGATGAATTTCCAACCAGACACACATTAGATTTTTTAAGCAGATGCGGTCGATAGAAACAAGAGGAATCTTCCATCAGACTATTGCTTATCTACTGAGTCCTGGGGTGGGAAAAGCCCTGATACCCTCTTTTCAAGAGAGCAGGCACAAGAAGAATCTTTGTTTAACCACTCACGCTCGCTTCGGCCACTTTTTGGAACAAGCGAAACAGGAGGAATCTCCAATCAGTAATCAATTTCACTTCGGTAACAAAAAGAAAATTATTATAGCGCAAAAATACACCAGCCTGTGCCGTTTGGAGTAGTTCTGGTCTCTGATTCTGCGTGGGAGGAAGTCCTGGAGTTCCAGGGAAGAATTTAGGAATCAAGCACAAGCGTAACGGCGACCGCGTTGGAAATGGAAATGCTCTTTAGGTCCGTAAAAATGGCTGAGTTTTGGGGGCCATAGGGGTGCTAAGTTCGGCACTAGGTAGAGCTGACCAAAACTCCCGGTTTGAGAGGATTATTGTCCTTAGCCTTGCTTCTTGCACCAGGTTGAAAGTTACGAGACGAAGAAATGATAGATAGATGCAAGATTTCTCTAACTCAGTGATAACTGACTATTTTTATTTATTTATTAAGTAAGTAAGGAAATATATGGTAGGTTTCATTAGGGTGGAATAAGTTTGAAGGTTTGCCTTGGTAACGAAGGCATCTCTAGCATTTCTCGCTTTCTTGTTTATATGATTTTCCACTTCGTCAAAATTGTGGTAACCATCCAGGACGGTCAAATTCTTCCTTTAGTTTATCTTTTTTATCTTGCCATGCCTATTTTGTTTATTTTTGCAGCATTCAAGACTTTCAAGTCATTTGTTTGCTAACTATAACATTTTTCATTTTTTCTTTGTCTTTAATTTAGTTGGGCACTTTGCCTCTTTGGTTTTCCCTTTTTCTTTCTTTTTTATCTCTGTTGTATTTCAGTTTTACTTGGGCACTTTGCCTCTGTTCTTTACGCTTTTCTTGTTTTGTTGTTTTCCTTCGTTTGTTAGATTTGCGAACTTCGTCTCTTTTGTTTTTTTGTACTTTTGTAAACCCTTGTCGATATGAATGTGGACATTTCGACGTTTTTGTTATTGGTCTTACTTTCCCGTTTATCGTCTTGATATTGTAACATATTCTCTGTAATGTTTTTAAGTGCAAATTGGTCGTATGTATTCTCTTGCAAAGTTCCTTCCGCTTGGGAATAACGATGTTCTCTCAACTGTGTACGGACTTTGTTGGGGTATGGCAACATTGTTGTTAATTGTAGGGAGTAATTCCTCCTCCACCTTTTCCCACGTCGTTCTCCCTAACGTCTGGACCTCCATATTAATCGGTTTCAGCCCAGTTCTTTGGTGAAGGACTGTTTGCCTCATATATTTGATCCTTTTTGAGCCAGCTATAAGCAGTTTAGCTTTGTTCTGGACCCTCTGCATCCTCTGGTGAAAGGTACAGTTAGCCATTTGCGTAATCAGCGCCGGGTAACCTAGGACGAAACGTACCCTGTCAGTGTGCGTTTTTTTTTTTAGGCAAGTTAAGGCTTCAGAACCTATAAAGTTTCCTTAGCTCTCTTTTGGCTAGGGAGACTGGTGTTTATGTGGTCCTTATAAACAGTTTTTGCAAGCCGTAAACTCAGAACTTTTCCTCGTTTGTGTACGGGTAGAGGTCGTCGTCGACGATGAAGTTGTCTAATTTCCAGTGTTTCATTGGGACGATCTGGAATTTCTGGCAGTTCGTCTTGATTTTCCGTCTTTTAAAATATATGTTGATGTTTTATATCCCGGCAGCTGTCTCCCTTGCGTGAACTTTACGGTTCCTATAGGAACTCAGGACCACTTGTGTGATGTTGCGTGATTTACAGATACATCAAATCTTCCCGCAGTAGAGCATAGGTGTCCAGTGTGTACACATTAGTACACGAATGAACTCAGACAGCTACCTTGCTGAACACCCGCCTCAAGTACAAATTCACGTCTTCTGTAGCCATCGATCATTTTCTTGGCATTTCCAGGATATGGTTCAGGTGGATCTTCAAGATCTTGTATTGAATTACTCTCAGGTACACCTTATCGATGTCCTTCTGTACATCTCTCAGTACCACCTCTACGTACATTCACTCAGCTTTACATTGCGCCAGTTTCTCCGTAAGGAGGGTGAGGGAGGTTTTGGCACCCCATCTCCTGCGGGGCCCGTGGTGTTTAGGGTTATGGAATCTTTGTTCGGCTAATTGGTTTTCGAGTCGGTTTTCCAAGAGCTTCTTGTAAACTTTCGCCACGAACTCAAACAGAGAGATTGGACTGTAATTGACTAGTTGATCAGGGGGTTTACCTTCCCTGGGTATAATGATTATTTTGGCAATCTTATTCAGGGAAACATTGAAGATGTTGGTGATTTTTAGTAATGCCCCTCCAGCCTGGGGCCCTCTGTTCAAAGAACTTCACAGTGGCCATGACTTCCTCAGATGTTATGGCATGGCCATAGTTCGCCAGCTCTATGCCTTCGTTTACGTGGTGATGTGAATGTGGGCGATGTATTAACTGATTCAGATCTTCGAAGCGTTGGCGTTCAAATTCCTGGTCGAACTCTTCATTGACTTCTGAATGAAGACATTTATCTAGAATGTTCTGAACCTTTCCTCCAGGTCCACCGAATCTAATATGAAATACCCGTTCTCTTTAAATTTACTGGTAGTCCTTTTAAATTTCTGATCTGATGCCAGAATATAGCCTGACTCAGCTTGCTATATAATCTGGCTATTAAGCTGTTCCAAATTTCAGCCTGTTGGAAGTTAATAGCCTCTTTAAGCTCGACGCTTAAGCGCCGTAGTAACAAGCTTCTTTCCCGGTTTAGACCTGCCAGTCTGCTTTTATGACAGACGCAGTAATTTTCTACAGCTCTTCGTCTATCTCCCCCAACGTTGCTTTGTTTAGGTCAGCTGGAACGTATTGACTGAGTAGTCTCTGGTACTGTTCCCAGTTGGCTGAGGCGTAGGTTTTGCAGAGTGTCTGGTAGCTAGATCGACTTGGGTGAGATGGTGGTAAGGATCGTTATGTGATCACTATGCACTGCTCAGATCGGCTTGCTATGGTAGTTGAAGGGGAAACCGTGACTTGTTAAGATTATGTCAGGTATGTGGCTGATGTGGAAGTGATATAGGTCGGAAAGTCCGGCCCTATTCTCTGGATATGTTTTCCTTCCAAAATTATTTCTATGTTTTGGCCTCTTTTGTCTGTTTTTCTACGATAGTCAGCCCTTTCGGCATCTGACATTGACGTCGCCTTCTAAGAATTCCATTCTGCAGTGCCCAAACATCGTGCAAATGTTTTTTGCGGTAAGGAAGGTAGGTAAACAAGGTTGTTGATATGCTGCGGTTATTGCAAAGTTATCCACCAACGTTAGGTTTTCTATCGCTACAAAGGACTCGTCAAGCTTCTGAAGGAGCCTGAACGAGAGATTCCCTCTTATTGCTATCGCAGCATCATCAAACCTCTCTTGAGAATGATTTTTCATGAGTACTCTGTAGCCCAGTATTTTAATTTGACCAGATGTTGTGTCACTACCGTGCTCTGTTATCAGAATGATGTCGCGGTCTAGCACCCTGAATATGATTAGAGATGCCGTTGCCATTCCCCCTCATCTGCCAACGGCGAGTTTCAGAATCCTTATTATTTTGCTTACGCTTTCCAAGTTGTCATTTTATTGTTTCTGGGTTAGGTTACTATTATTCTAATTTCTTTTCCTCTTGTAGTCAGAGTTTGATACTTGCTCGCACGTTTCCTCGTAAAGAGTAACGTTTTGGCGGAGCATGGCCTCTTCGACTACTTCCGCATCAATGCAGCGTCGAATTACAACTTGTAAACTTTTGCTTTAATTCCGTGAAAGATTTTTTTTTTATCTATATCTTCGGGAAAGGATATCTGCTCGGACGCGTAGATTGAGAGGTTTATCTCATCTGCATCGAGCGTTTTTTGGTTGACTTTCTTCCTTCTAGTAGATTTATTGCTTTTGGGAGTGGCCTCTGAGTCCCTGGAGTCTGATGGGTTGATTTCGTTAAAACCAACCCTCTCGTTTGTTGTCCTCTATCTTTGGTATAGGTGCAGAGGTTTTCACATCTACTGCTTCTTTGAGGTTCTACTACTTGTTTTTGTTTGATATCATTGTTACTCTGTTTGTTGGCTTCAAACCATTTGTAGTTTTAAGATATGCCCAGGGGTTGTCCGGGAACCACATTTGGCTCATGCCGTACTTCGAGATCATTTGATTTAGCTCTTTTGCGAACGTTCTTGGCTTTTAGATTTGTAACGTGTGCGTATGTAAAATATACATACCAGTCGATATTTTTGTCGAGTTCTTATATCGGATCTTTAGATATGTTTTCTTAGAGTCTGCTTCGGTGAACGCCGCCTATGCTACTTGGGCGTAGGAGGTATTGGACCTCCGTGTCTCTTTTTGTCTCTTTTTATGTTGTTTAATAATGATCTCTTTCTTGATTGGTCAAGCCATAGCCATTGATCAATCTCTCTGTCCATAGTTAGCGCATTGTTCGTATGAACTTTTGCACTCTTTTCAGTAAAGGCCCTTCTCGCTGTATTTAGAGCACGTTTCCTTGGTCTCCTCTTGCTCCACACGATGTCAGCGGAAGCAGATCTGGACTGGAGTGAACTCCTTTTTTTTTATTTGTTCTCCGCTAAATTTAGCGTTGAACATGAAGATTCCATGCTCATTTGCCTTGTGCATCATTAGTGTATCTGTGGATACGACTTTAAAGACATGGAGGTATTCGCAGACTGTTTGGTAAACCTTCAGAAAATGAGTTTTATTTATGCATTATTATCTTAACATGAGAATATTGCATTGGATTGATCAGAAGCGAGAAAATGTATAAATATTGAAAAATGTTTAGATTGGTGAACTAAAATCAAGGCAAAAAGTAACTAATCGCTAAAGGATCCAAGGTAATCGGAGGTAGGTTATAATGCAATGCGGTTGATATTTGGAACGGAAAGTGGTTTGCAAACTGCTTTCTGGTTGGAGCTGGATGTTTATTTGTGGTCTTCGTTTCCATATTGTGACTGCTTCAGTCATCCATTATTATCATCGATCACTCTACCGGTGAATGGTGGCAACTTTGCTCGAATGTTCGAATCAAAGAGAGTTCATGGATCAAGCTCCTCAGCCCTCTTCTGGTTGTAACGGTGCAACCGCGCATCAGGAAAACGCCAGGGCTGGTCAATAATAGGTAACGTGGCCTCTGCTGTCCCCCTAACGCCTAGTTACACATTTTCAACTATATCACATGCAGTAAATGCTTAATTAAAACGAGGTCGGTTATTTTCATTATTTGCACTACCTGTGCTCGTTAAACAAATTTATGTAACGAATCGACTATTTGTAATTTCCTCGTTTGTGAAGTAAATTCGCCTGTTATCGCGCAGACTACCTCTCGAATTATAATCTAATAATTAATTTAAAAATTTCTTAATTAAATAAATGAAAAGATCGAAATAGTTAGAAGCGCGCAGTCAAATAATTATCAAGCATTTTTAATATGTTAGTCAATTTAGAAAGATTTGCCCTTCAGTAAAATTATCTAACAATACATTGAGATATATAAACGAGTAATAATAGTGGTAAATTTAAGGAAACTGAAAATTACACTATCTCTTTCCCCTTCTTTCATCATATCATTAGAGAAGGACATCTATGCTGCACCTGCCGATCCGGAAGGCTTTGAAATATGTTGTACGCGGTAACTAAATGTATGAAAGAATCATTATTACAGAGGGAAAGGCAATTTTCGAATGTTAAATTTAATAACAGTTAAATGTACATTTCACACTCATTACCTTGAAACATTGTAATGTTGAATTTTTTTTTTTAAATATAACGCTTTTTTTCATCTCTGTTTGCAACGAAAGTTTCTTAGAGAAAACATAAATTTCGACGCCAGTAAGGCGTTACGATTGTATTTTAAACCTCAAAGCTTATGCAATAGTTTTCAATCATTCGAAATGCTCATTGATCACGCGTTAAGTATGTAGGTTAGAATTCACTTTTGAATATGTAGATAACCTGCAGGTAAGAATGCAGAAAAACATATAAAACACATAGAAAAAAAATCTTTGCTCGATCGCGATTGCAAGGAATGCATATTATTGTAACGAAAAGCATTTTTGCTGCTGATTCCGTGGTCCCTCTGAAACTCAAAATCAATTCTAAAGTTACATTCTCCCAAAGCAATAAAATCGATGTAATCAGGGATTTTCAATACCATCATACTTTTAAAGAATTTCAGCAATTTTTATGATTTACCAACTTTCACCGACAGTATGCAAAAAACACCCGAATATCCTTATTTCAGCTAATAAAGGGAGACTTAGCAGAAGCTACACTTTTAAAACAGTATAAAAATACCCCTTTAGACTCAAAATAGACTATTCTTACTTTTGGCATAAGGACAATCCTAAAGCAACTATGCATAATAATAACACTAAAGATCACCCGGCGTACGCCTTATTCAGATATCAAATTGTGACAATGAACGCACAACTATCCTATCACTATGGCACTAATCCTGTGTTGCAGAATAGCACACCTTTAACCTTGAGGTTAATCAAATTGTACTAGATATTCCGTTCTTCAAAACGCTGGATTACTAAGCTCCTGCTAACACTCACTTAACCACCACAAAACAACTATACCGTCTTTTCACACCACTATTATTTGCGATCTTTCCCAAAGTTTATTGATATCATTCTTCCCCCCTTAAGTTCACACGCTGGTGTTGGACCATTTGTACAATTTTGTTAATTTTATAACATGCTCTGGCTAAAAGTCGATCACTGATATCATAGATTAGAAATGCATGTGTATCCAGGTTCCAGATTTGGTTTAGAGTTGTTCTTCATGCCACAATTCAAAAATACACCGCTAAAAGATCCCCCATATACTCAACAACAGGTTTCGCTGTGTATCCGATGACATATTAAGCCCTTTCTCCATGACCAGCGAGGATGTCAGATACATTCTTACATTCATCTGCAGCTCACTAAATATGTTAAAGCCTCCTTCATAGGAGATATGACCTCAGATGCTATCATGGTACCTTATTTAATGGCATCATACAGCGATTCGATGGATGAGTCAAAATAATAAGGAATAATACCTTGCATTCCATTCAGGATTGTTAAATCCTGTAGCTGAAAGCGCCAAACGCTGATTTAATATTAACACAGCAAAACCCTGTTGCAACATGCAATATATATATATATATATATATATATATATATATATATATATATATATATATATATATAAATTATATATAGGGGGAGATTGACAACCTATCAGAAAGAATAGGTTACGCCATCCTTAGAGTAAAAAGTGAACAAGTCAGATTCTATAATGACATCAGGAGAATCATAAGCAAAAAACTTGCCCATTTTCTGTATTTAATGGGAGATTTTAATGAAAAGTGTTGGCAAGGTAATAAATCACGCAAGGAAAACTTCTCGATGAGGAAATAAATTGAAAAGAGACAAGAACTAGTTGAGTTGACCCTGGTCCAAAACCTCAAAAATGCCGTCACCATGCATTAAAAGAATAGACTTGGAGAAGCTTAAACTACAGTATAAAATATACAATTAAATTGATTGGATGTTGGTTGTCAAAAAACAGTGTCAATAATTTTCAAGTCATTAACAAAATAAATATGAGCGATAAAAAATAACAGTCAGAAACAGTTCTTCTCAAAACAAGCCGATTAAGATGCCAAAAGTTTTCGTTCCAGAATTCTAGCGCTATTTTCAGAGATCAGACCATGAAAATCCCATTAATCCCAGCAGTACTCTCAGAAGAAATCCTAAACCTAATGAAGTAGCACAAACACCGCTTAAAAAGTTTGAAAGAAACGAACTAAACAAGCTCATTAAAAATAAAAATAGTTGACACCAGAAAATTTGAAGACACAATTAATGAGTGAAAGGAGTATAAAATGGCAAAAAAAAGACTTAAAAAGGAAAATCTTACTTAATGGCGATGAAGGAGGCAGCGGATACAATTATTATAATCGAAAAACAATAGTGAAAAGAAATAAAGAGTACTACGAAAGTTGTACTCAAGAAAAACACCGTCGTAAACCACAACTAAGCAACAACACCCAATAATGTCCAGGCCGTTTTCAAATTAGAAATTTAAATTTTAATCAAGCAAATGAAGAGCCACAATGCAGCAGGTTATGACAATAGGTCATGTCATACTCTAGAATTTTATGAAATTCGTGATGAGGGGATTTACTATTATTTTAGTTACCCATAAAAGATTAAATTTACCGATTTCTATAATCAATACATTTATGCAGCTGAAAGATATTTGTCTAAAATTGTATTTGGGATACATGAGAAGTAAGAAACCTGTTAAAAATGACCCTTAATTAAGTTGGTTCTAACTCCATAATTGCAAGTAGCCTGTACTCATTACTCAGTAGAAGGCAATATTCCAGTAGTGTTGCCAGTTCTGGTAACTATTGTAACTGATAAGTGTTTATAGAGCATTTACATTTTATTTAAATGCTAGTAAAGGCTGTGGATCATTTTAGAATAACATATGATTATTTGGTAGAGATTATTTCTTAATCTAAGTGCCATCTTTTCATTTGCAGATATACCTGCGTTTAGTGTGACAATGGCGAAAATCAAGCCAAGGTCCAAATCAAGTTCTCATCTGACTAATTTTGTTGGGACTGGGCAAGAGCTGATGGTGTCTGATTTACCAACAATAAGAGATATTTTGAGGTACGGCATCTACCTGAGGAAGCAAAGCGAAGATGACCGGAGAAAGTATGAAGTGGACCAGCTTGTAGAAGACATGTATCACGGCTTGATTAATTAGTAGACCAAAGTTAATGCTCTCTTGAAACCACCTGTTGTAAATCAAAAGGTCACAATAATATACAAGCTTAAAAAGGTGTGCAAGGAGGCAGTAAATGTTTCTGTTGGTAAAGGAAAAATTGAAGTAAAAGAGAGGTTCGTTGCAAAACTAGATAAGTTATTTGATATATTGACATGCAAATGTCAAATTTCCAGTTGTGGGGAAGTAGGTTGTAAAGGCTGTGAGACTAAAGCCCACATTAACTGTTGTTGTAGTAAAGAGAAAAAATACCTACTAAGGAACTGGCATTTATTAAAAGACAAAAGGAGAAGGTCGGAAGTAAAGATACCTTTCAAATTGGAGGTCCTGATATTCCAAAGCATAATAGACAATTAAGAGCTTCAGAAAGGAAAGAAAAAGAAAGAATAGCAGAAAGAAAGAGAAAAAGTAATGAGGAAAGCGCTGTTTTAGCAGAAAAAGCAGCAAGAAAAGAAATTTAGAATTTTTTGAAGCTGTCCAAGAACCGGAATCTTCCACCAGGAATAGAAATAATTATGATGAAATTCCAAGTATTGCTCTTACTAGTATAAGGTATGGTCTCGTATTGAGACCAACTGCAGCTATAGCAATAACAGCTTTAATAGATGCTGGATTCATTACTGAGGAAGATACAAGTAAAGTAATTGATAAGGATAAAGTTAAGAGAGCCCAGGAAAAGCTAATGACGGTTATTGAACATGAATTTGAGGAAAACTTAATAAAGAATGCGATAATTTCTTGAGTTCTCATTGATGGAGGAATTGATGTGGCAAATTTTAAAATGGAGGCAGAGGGAAGTGAAAAATTTGTCCCAGAAGAGGCTACAAAAGAAGAATCACATACAGAGAAGATCGCTAAAGCTATGTTTAAACGGCTGGGGAAAAGGGGTTTGGATAAAAGCTTAATGGCCATTGGAAGAGACTCCACGAATGTAAACCCAGGTGTAAATGCTGGGCAGAAAGCTTGTTTGGTTGGTCTGTAACCTGCACAGTAGGGAACTCCATTTCTGTCATCTAATTATCAACCTTTATGGCCCAAAACTATCAGACAACAAATTTTCCAGGCCAATAGAAAAGCTCCTCCTTGACTCTAGTACAGACTTAGATATCAACCCAAATTTCACTCAAACATCTTTAGGTCCTTCTTTTAGCAAGATACTTCAAGAAGTGGTGCAAGATCTTTCCACTGATCAACACTACGGCTATAGAATTGTATCGGCAATCAGAGATAGAGTGCTTCATACAGGGCTTCCTCTATTAGAAATAGGACCAGTAAACCACAGTCGCTGGTTGACCACAGCTAACAGATTTCTTCGGCTGTGGGTGTAAAAGCTTGAGCTCAAAGGATAAGCCTTTAAGAATCTACGACTGATTGTTGAGTTCATCATTGGTGTATATTACCCATGCTAGTTTAACGTTAAGATTAATCACTCTTGGACCGAGGGACCTAGGCACATTCTTTATCAACTTCATTGCCTTAAGTCTCAGAGGAAGGAGGTGTTGGATAGTGTTTTGCCAAATATTAAGAGATCAGCTTGCTACGCATACAGTAAAGCCATCCTCCAAAACCTCCTATGCTCTGAAGATCAGGCGGAAAGAGCTGAAGGGGTGAAAAGGATCCAGACCATCAGGGGAGAAGGAGACCCAGATACTCAACTGGGATCCTTCTTTGTAGAGCTTAGAAGGACACCAGACATCAATTGTGATGCTACCAGGATTGTAGATCTGATCATTTGGTCAGAAGATGTCTCTGAGCCACCTCTCACCTGCTCTTTAAGTACTTTTGAATTGAAAAACTTCATTGACTCTCCTCTGAAAGTACCTGACTGGCCTTGTCACACACAGAACATTTAGAGGGTTGTAAGAATGGTGAGTGAGGTTTATTCCAAGTATTTCTCACATGAAAAGAGGGATGGAGGAATCAGAGCACAAGAGACAAGTAGACATCTGAGTCAAAGAAAGATTTGTGTGCTCTGGTGAAATTTAACTTTTAAATATGACTCAAAATGATCCATGCAGCTATATTTGGAGCTTTACATACACTTTTCTCACTCAATAAACATGTAAATTTTAGGGTACTTTGTGTTCATGTGTACTTGAATTAAATAAAAATAGGTTACATAAGCTCGTGACGAAAGGGAAAAATTTACTTTTATTTAAATGGGAATTAAACGAGGTAGGAGCAATTGTATAACAAAATAAAGTTCTTTTTCAAAATCTACACTGTAAAATCTATATTTAGGCACCCCTCATTAAAGTATTTAATGAAAATATATTGTTTCCCCACCAAAGTGTGAACCGGCTTATCATGACACATCACTTCGGATTAGCTGAAACATTCTTGAGAATTTATTGTGGACAAACTAGCTTGCCTCTTCACTGAATGTATAGAACAAGGCAAGATTCTGGAGGTTGCCAAATAATCCTACGCGAACTAGATGAGCAGAAGGTCATTAAAAATTAAAGTTTTATCAACCTTCTATTTTGTGTTGATAAACTCTTCACCAGAGACTGTAAAACCAGCTAAAACAAGCTGGCTTTTGAACAAGCTTGTCAATGCTTGACCACCTACATATTTTTAACAAGCTCATTGAGAAAACTTCAGAGTACAACATACCTACATAATTCGTATTTTTAGCCTACCAGAAAGCTTTTGATTGCATGCAAACAACAGGGGTCTAAGGGGCGGTTTAATTGAGTTCAAAGCGGTTGCTCGCTGCCTCAGTTTGCACGGTTCAAATCGAACCCCAGCTCGGATATTTCGTAGTGCGAAATAACAATTTCCGAAGAAAGATTATTCCGTTTTCTCTTCCTTGTGGTGTGTTAGATTTATTTCATCATTCCCTCGCGCTCATGATATATATATATATATATATATATATATATATATATATATATATATATATATATATATATATATAAATATGTATATATATATAAATATATATTTGCAAATTTTGTTGAAGACCATGGTATTTTTCGCCTTGATCAATTTCCTTTGGCAACTATCTATTCTTCTAACTGTCTTTTTTAGTCCATCTTGTAGATGGTAAATAACTTGTCCTATATTCAAATCTCTTTTTAATAAATGCGTTTTGTAAAAAACAAATTAAACTGCTGAGCTTTCGATTTTATTCTATCATCTTCGGAGCGTCTTTAGGTATTCTTTCCTCCTTTACCGATGAATTATGGTGGAGCCCCCCTTGGTGCTCATGGAGCGGCAGGGAGGGAGGGAGGGGAGGCCCGGTACTCCTTTATAGCCCCCCATAGTCACACTGTCTAGAGCCAAAGTTGGATCCAAGCACTGTGAGTACGGTGGTTAGGGTTGAGAGGGAGAGGAAGAAGAAGATTTTAGGATAGGACAGTGAAGAAAATAGTAGGGGACAAAAGTTGACTTAGATAGTCTTGGGACCTACAGCTTAACGTGGAATCCGAACCACGATGTGTCGCTGTCTCTAACTATAACCTTGCAGTTTATCGTGACCACTGTCTCACGCATCTACTGTGAGTCCCGTGTGCGAATATGATAGTAAAAAACGAATAGATGAAGAAGGCTGAAGGAAGTAACAGGCTTGCAAAGAGTTACTAATTGCCTAGAGGTCAGGCTTATCTCTGTCCATTTTAGGTACTATAGCTAGCGTGATAAAGTTACAAAGTAGTATTGGTATTTATGAGGCGTTCAAACCGTTATTATTAAATATTCTTACTAAAAACTGGTGTATGTAACCATTTCTCTATCTATTCTTTTCTATTCCTATCCTAGTTATAATTGACTATATGCTATTCTCCGGTTTGCTTCGGTTAATTAATTACTCTTAGTCGTCGTCGAGTATTAATCTCTTTCTCTAGGTGTAGATTTCTTCTTCATCTTCTTCTCCTCTCTCATCTATCCTTGGGAAACTTGGGAATAATCTGTGTGATCTCCATCCTTTTCTCCGGGCAATTTGGTCGGTTAATTCAACTCCTACTTCATTATGTGTCTTTTCTAAGACTCTCCTTGCTCTTTTTGCAAACTGTTATTAGAGGATATTTATTCCGCCTCACTTAAACGTAACATCGAAGGAAACGAGCCAATCCGGTGAGTGGAATTTTTAGAACAACTTTAATGTTCTATTCCAGCTCGTGGCCTGACTGTTGAGGGCCGGAATTTCTTCGTTTATTAAGATGGCTTCTTTTAATTGTGGTGTTTTCAACTAGAATATCTCTAGTTTGGTTAATCTGCGCGCTCTCCATATGATTTTATATATATGTATACGAGGATCTTTAAAAGGTTTGGGTGCAAGCCTTTAAATAAAAGATTATCGGGAATTCTCAACTCAAAACACGTTTATGCTGATACCAGAAAAACCGCATTTATTTTTCTGACGCATTACAGGTAGGAGGTGACTGCTTAAAAGAAATTGGCTCTTTTTTATCATTGGAAAAGCAAACTTTTGAGATCAAACCTGATTAAAATTTTTAAACAATCTTGATTAATTTGAAAGAAATATTGTTGAATGTTCGTTCATTAATTTCAATCCTAACTTCAATATATCACCAGATGTCGTCAAACTGGACTATGCCATTAAAAAGCTTATTTTAAACGAAATTGTCCTTTGTATATCATAGCCCTTTGATTTATCAAATTTGTTTTATTCATTGAACAATGTATTTATAATTGCATATATGTGTATTCATAGTTATCTGACTTATATTTCTACATTTCACACACACTCTTTCACACGTGGATATTTTCATAGAGATCTTATCTGTCTTTACTCTTTGGTACCTGCATATAAACCTCTATTTTGATAATTCATTTCTTTTTTCCACGCCCTCTCTCTTTTGTATCTTTTGGTTGTACGTAAGCGGAGGGTCACTTATTTTTTTTATCAACTACAAGATAGTCTGCTAGGGATGAAGCTGTAACATGTTTAAGAAATTCATGAAAAAAAATCATTTAAGCTTTGCTAGTCATAACAGATGATATGTCACAACAACAAGTCAACTGAAGTGAGGTTGCATCACTGGCAAACTATATAGACAAGCTTGAAACTGCTATTATGGTCGCGTTGTGGAACCCAATACTGTATAGATTTAAAGCAGTTCGCGCTTGCTTGCACAGTGCTAGAGTGGATATGGGCAGTGTGGTTTCTCTCTACAATACTCTCATTACATTTGTAGACAAATGCAGAGAGGATTTTAATAAAGATGATTAAGAAGGCAACGGTCTCTCTAGATAGGGTGAATATGATCAGCCTACTCCCAGAAAAAAGAAAAGGAAACTCCCATTTAACGAAAAACAAGCAGACAAACCCATTCTTAGTACAAGGCAAGAATTTTGCATTAATTGCTTCATTGTCACAATTTATAGTCTCAGATCTGAAATGGAAAAGAAAGCAGTAGCTTATAGGTCATTCCTTGATTACTTATCTTTCTTTGAAAAATTACTACAGCTTTAAAAAGAATACCCGAAGAGTCAAGTACTGAATTTCATGCAGCATTATGACTGTGACATTGAACAAAGCATATTCGATGAAGCCATGCACCTCCGTGCACAACTACTGACAATTGAAATACCCATCAACTCAATAAGTGGCTTGGCAGAATTTATCTAAACAAATAAGTTGTTTATCTAAATGTTACCATTGTTCAAAGAATTTTCCTTTGTACACTGACAAGCAAATGTAGTGCAGAACGGTCGATTTCTTGTTTAAGAAGGATAGAAAACTACCTGAGGTCAACATTATGTCAAGAAAATTTAAACAGTCCTGCCATACTTGCAATTGAGTGTGATTTCACCAAATCCCTGGATTATGATAATGTTATTAACCTGTTTGCTGAGCAAATGTTACCTTTGAAAACTCTCTAAACTTTCCAATAATGTTTAATTATGGATATCCTCATTAGATATCCTTACTTAACTAAGGGCCAATGACATTGCCCATCACGAATTCTTCGATGTACTGTATAAATAAATCACTGGGTATATTTCAAATCATGCTTTTGCTTCCTTCTAGACCATAAGTTCTAAAAAATCATATGGGCTTGAAGAGGAGGGGGTTAAAAATTTATATAGCCTATGGGCGACTAGCACAATAAATCCGGCACTGCGAATCTTGTAAAGTAATTCTTTATGTAATCCTTGAGAATGAACGGAATGAAGTTCAAAAGTACTTGTAATCCGCTTTTCATTTACCTGTGAGATTTTTTCTTATATATTTTAGTATATATATACAGTGGCGGCAACAAAAAAAGTGACATGTGACAATTCGGGGAAAATAAAACAGAAAAATGTAACTTACATATTTTATTATGAATATTTCATGAAAGTTATTACTTGGTCATGTTGCCCTTGCACTTGATGACCATCCTGAGTCGATTGGGCATTGATTCAGTGAGGTTTGCGAAGTAGGTGGGGTCGATCGTAACCCAGATCTGCTTCAGTGATTCTATCAGGTCCTTGATGCTGCCGGGTGCTGTCACTTGAACTTTGGATTTCATCAGATTCCAAGCATTCTCAATAGGATTTAGGTCCAGGAAATTACCAGGCCACTCCAAAACACTAATATTATTATCATTGAAGAACCTTTTTACTAACTGGGACCTGTGAGCAGGGGCACCATCATACATGAAAAATTCACACTGATGAATTTCCCAAAATGGCAGCATGTGCTGCCTCAAAACTTCAAGATAGTTAGTCCCCCTCATGGCTACATTCTTGGCAAGGAAGTACAGACCTCCTCTGCCCTTTTTTCCACTAAAGGCACCCCACACCATCACACTATCAGGGTGCTTCACAGTTTTCACGGTATATTTCGGGTCATCCCGAGACACAGTGCTGGGACGACGCACGATCTTTGACTCTCCTCTGACCAGCCTAAAGGTGCTCTCATCACTGAACATGACCTTCTTCCAATGGGCAGCTGTCCAATGTTTATAGGTCTTGCAAAAATTGAGCCTTTCCATCTTCATCGCCTTGGTAAGAAGTGGCTTCTTGGCAGCGCGGCGAGACGGTAGGCCTAAGTCCTTCTGTAAGCGATGACTGATGGTCCTGAGGGCAACGTTCTGGAGGAGGTCTGGGTGTTTTTTCTTGATTGAAGCGGAGGTTACAGAAGGGTCTGACATTACTTTACGCCTTAGGATATTATCAGTCCTTGAAGATGTCTTCCTAGCTGCACCAATGCCCTCCTTCCTCTTTGGTATGGTACCTGGTGGCAATAACTCAGCTGCACGTTTTAGGCGATGAATCGTATTTTTGAGGTTACTAAATCTGCTGCTACATCAATAAAAGACTTTTCCTGCTGTACTAGGGTCAAGGCACGGCTTTTCTCTGTCATAGAAAGCTTTTTCCACCCAATTGTATCCACTTGCACAGAAGTTATAGCACGTCAAATGTAGGCACGAATGCAGATAATCAGCACGCTGGAGTGCCATATACTAAAACCTCGTTGTACGAGCTCAAACGAGACACTGAGTTCCAATAGAGCGCAGTTCTGTTGTCTTAGCCCAGGAGAGTCGTCCACTTGCGGCATAAGCTCCGCACATTTTCATTGGATTGTTGGCAAGTAAAATAGTAAAAGCGATTTTGTGTATCGATTTCTGTTGCCAATATTCAATGTCACTTTTTTTGTTGCCGCCACTGTATATATATATATATATATATATATATATATATATATATATATATGTTAAGCCTCGCTTTATTAACCTCTTTTCTTTTAATAATGGTGTTATTAACGAGCATATCTCTCGTTAGGTTAATATTATGGACACTCTCCATATTGTTCTTAGGCCTTCCGCTTTGTAAATGAATAGTTAACCGTCTCGAAAGTGTGGTAGTTGTCATGCCAATATATTTAGAGTTTTTATAAAGGTTACAGTCTTTATCGTGGCAGATAAACTCGTAAATTGTGTTGGTTGACTTGAGATTCAAGGAGTTTAGGAAGATGTTATTTCTCATCAGAAGATTGCTGGCTTTTTCTGTTTATAATAAATGATAAGTGGGATTTTATCCGTTTGATTATTAACCTTGATGTTACGGTTAATAATCTCCTTGGTGTTTTTTTCATCTAGTTTATAGGCCGTGGACATCTGGTTTCTGTAATAGACTTTGATGTTGTCGACTTCTCTATGATTACTTTCAGTTTTATCCACATGTTTGCAATGGTTATTTAAAATGATTGGAGTTGTTAGTCAATTATGCTGCTTGAAAAACCATTATTCACGAGTATTTGCTTTACTCGTGCGATCTCTTGGTGGAAAAGTTCCCAGGTAAGAGCAGCATTTATAAGCTCGGTGGATATATAAGTCGATTACGCTTATTTTGTACCTTTCACGGCATTCACTTTCTGCATTGAGGCATCTTCCCATGTCCCTACTTTTCCTATGTACTTTAGTGATGTAGCTGCCATTGATGTTATGAACCTTAACGTCCAAGAAAGGGAGTTTATTGTCCATGCTCAATTCATAAGTGAATTTTAGCACGGAATTTTCCTTAAAATGTTGCTTGATGTTAAAGAGATGTTCTTCGTTTTGGACGTTGATCTAGATGTCATCTACGTATCGGCAATATGTGTGTGGCTTATTTTACATGATGTCCAATAATCTCTCCTCGAGTTGAGGCATGTAATAGTTGGCGAAGGTCGGCCCTTAGGGTGACCCCATAGCCACCCCATTCACCTGTGTTTATAGATTACCGTCCAGTGTCCTGAACGGCGCCTCTGATGTGCATGAACGTAACATGATCCTTAAGATGTTTTGGTAAATATTTGGAGAAGAATTTGTAGGACGGTGGTACACGTTTTTTTATAATGATGTTGATGGTCTTAGTGATAGGCACGTTCGTGAACAGGCTTTCTACGTCAAGGGATAATATTAGTCCTGACGGTCTTGTAGCGTAGAGTATGTCAATGAATTCTTCCGTGGATTTTATGCTATATTTCGAAGGGATGTACGGTTTTATTAATGCATTTAGGGTTTTAGCTAAACAGTACGAAGGAGTCGTGACATGAGAGATGATGGGCCTCAATGGGTTGTGTGGCTTATGAATTTTTACATTGCCATACAGATAACCTGGTGTGTAATCACCCATGATCTTTTGGAAGTGAAGTCCCCCGATGAGTGCATTAGCTTTAGTTATTTGTCCATTTATTTTCTTTTTTAAGTCTTCTGTTGGATCTTTTTTCAAGCGTTTAAATTTATTGGTGTCACTTAAGATGGTATTCAATTTGTTGTTATATTCTTCATTGTTTAGAATGACGTATATGTTGGATTTGTCAGCTTTTTTTAAGACTATTTCTTTGTTTTTTTTTAGAGAGCTGATGGCCTTACGTATTTCTGGTGTTATAAGTTTGCTGCCCGTAAAGCATCTTCGTTTGATGGCTTCTGCGCGTAGTTGGTCTTTTAGGTTGGAGTTAATTTCAATGATGGCTTGATCTTGTAGCTTCAACATCGATTGGAACAGGGATTCTAGTTCGACTTTGTATAAAATTCGATCGAATTTGGCTTGTAGGTGGCAATTCAAACCGAGGTTAAGGGCTTCTATTTCACTAGTGGAGAGCGTATGACGGAAGAGATTGATGAATGATGTTGTTGCTTCTGGCAATGCTATACGTCCTTTGTACAACTCATTAAGCTTTTTGGTCTTAATGCTTTTTTCGGAATTTTCCGTTTGTAAAGCACTGTTGGAGCGAGCTTTGGTGATAGAAAGGCAAATATAACTGTTAAAGAAAACCATCCCCAAACTTGAACGTGATGTTGAGGAAACGTTATCACAAATTGAAGAGCTCGAAATTTTACATGCAACACGAGACTATCACAAAATGCAAGATTTAACTATATCTAGAGCTGGGCAAGTGTTTTAAATAGAAGGATAAGTGCATATTTTAAAAATATTATGGAAAACTTTCAAATTTCCAGTTGCATTATTGCAGGAAGATGGGATTTAACATTGCTTGTGAGGTTATTAATATATTTATGGAATGATAAACCATGAAAGCTGGGAATTACTTGCTAAAAAATGTTCTATATAATTAAGAAATTTATTATCATTTATACTTTTTTTATACCTATGTGTAAAGGCAAAACAAGGAACTAAGTACCCTTGGCCCTTAAAACAAAATATAAAGAGATCCACAGGAAGGCACTTAGATATCTGCGAGGGTATAATTATACAATGAATGATTCAAATGTATTAAATAAATACAGTGCACAAAAGGGTAACATTAAATACAACGCGTTAAATAAATACATATGCGCAAACGTGTCACATCAAATCCAAACGTACCAAATAAATACAGTGCACAAAAATGTGCATTAAATATGCCACAGGATTAAATCACCAACGACAACACGTCGTTACAAAAAAAAGCACTGCTACTCAGGACAATCTGTACAGGAACGGAATATACCCCCACTTCTTACGTCTTCTGTAAATACTGTAGGTCTCGATAACGAGAACCTAAGAATGGGGCGTAAGATGAAAACAAATATTCCAAATACCTGTCAGGGAAGTACTGAGGCAATACGAGAATGGCAGTTGTCCTGATAACAGGGAGAGTCGTACGAGCCAAAGCGTATTCCGACCTCCTGGTGAGAGCGTGAAATCGGTACAGCGACAGAGGAAATAGTGGCAAATGCTGGCAGGGGCGTTTAGGTATCAGCAGGTCCTCCCTGTATGAACTCCTGATCAGCTCTAATTCTTAGAGTCAGGGGATCCCTATTTATACTCGTAACCATAAACGCCTACGTAACAAATTCAGCCGGGTTTCAGTTTAACGACCAGAGCTCTAGTGGCTACGGCATAAACTAGGTAGTAAGTTATCGAACCACGCTTCCCAGGAGTAATAACGTAAGTTACAAATGAGTCGTAAAGCACGTGGTAGGTTATCCTTACACTATGTAAAAATGTAAAATAACAATTCTAGCATTTTTTATATATTATATGTCTTTTCATAATATTTGTGGATCATTTAGTAGCAGTAGATCTTTTAATTTCTGTTATGGCATAAAAAAGAAATTGCAAAAATTTGACCATGGGCGTACGGATCTGTCCTACTTGGTTGCGATCCTTATAAACACATTTTTCAAAAATGACACCATAAATCTGATCTAGTAAACATATTTATGTGGCAAATACAGGTATTTGTGTGAGGTACCTGTGGGCACTTTGGAATTCTGCTAACTTGATAACTTTAGTTTTGATGACCAAAAACTACTAGCAGTACTATCCGTGACCACCTATATAAATATATATATATATATATGCAAAAAATCCCACTTGGAAATAAAAGGCGGATTCCTAGTACTTTAGAACTTGTTCAGTTCATTCTCAAGGAATAAGGAATAATTTTACAAAGGTGATATATGTATATATATATATATATATATATATATATATATATATATATATATATATATATATATATATATATATATATATATATATATATATATATATATATTTATATATATATATATATATATATATATATATATATATATATATATACATATATATATATATATATATATATATATATGAGAAACAACATAGTGATGCACCACCCATGTACAACTAAAGGATACACAATAGAAAAAATGCTATCAAAGATGGTTTTAGATACCAGATATGAAGGATAAAACCAAATAGATAAGGTTTACTTTCAACTGTGAGCAAAGAATGGAGAATTTAGTTCACAAATTTAAGTACATACACACGCAATTATGATTAAATAAAAATATACTAGAGAAACATAACTAATTTAATAAATCAAAGAGCTAAGATTTAAAATGGACAATTTTGTTATAAATAAACCTTTTAATTTCAGGGTCTGGTTTAAGGAAACCGGAGGATATATTCAAATTAGGCGAGGAATTAATGAAAGAACATTCGACAACATTTATTTGAACATAAGTAATCAGATTTGTAAATAAATTTAGCCCAATTCCAATTGTTAGGGTGACTTTTGTCAGATAAATGGACTGAGAAAGCATTATTAATTTTAATCCTCTTAATATTGTATTTATGTTGCGTCGAATGTACACTTAATGATTTACCGTTTGCACAAAGTATTCCTTAGTGCAAACTAACAATCGACAGAATAACGCCCACCCCTCCTCTTATGCTATTGTTATTATGAATCAATATTTTACACATGGTAGACTGATACTTGAATATTTAACCTATTCAAGAGGCGAGGAGGAAGAAAAAAGAGTCAGAAAACGGTAGAAGAAGGGAGTTCTTAAAATTGTATGTGGAAGGGATTTCAGTTCTGTAAAACGATTTATTTGCAAAATCAATCTAGGCATCCTGCAAGAAATTTTTGAGGGTAACAAAGATTGTTACCTATTTTAAAGATCTTAGAATTCCGGGCTGGCGATCCGCAACCTCCGGAGAAACATTGAAATAAATACAGAATGTTCTCTGTTTTTTTCTCATATATATAATACCTTTGTAAAATTATTCGTTATCCATTGAAAATGAACTGAACAAGTTTGAAAGTATTTGGAATCCGCCTTTCATTTTCTTGTGGGATTTTTTGCATTTATTGCTCTACTCACGCGCTACTTTGTCAGCTCCTTATATATATATATATATATATATATATATATATATATATATATATATATATATATATATATATATATATATATATATATATATATATATATATATATATATATATATATATATATATATCCAGGCTACTCTAATTAAATATCATTGGACACAAATAGCAAGATTGTAGTTCTTATATTTGATGCATAATTGTTGACATATTTTAATTACAGAAGGGTGTATGACAAAGTGATACTATGTCTCTGTCATAGAATGACCTTGACATATACGTCCCTTCTAGCCAAACGCCTGACTTTGATTCTTGTCTGGTCAGGACAGAGATTGGAGATATAAGTGAGGAGGAGGGGTACGAGTGTGAAGGATTTTAAATTCCAAACATTGAGTGCAGTTGGCCGATATTAAACTAATGAAGGCTCCGGCTATGAGGTTTATGAAAAAGTAGATACAAAAATAAATTTTAATATATACACAGTTATAAACAATAAATAGATTAAATTAAATAATGGCAATAGATTCTTTATGTATACAAGGACCCAACTTAACAGAACTACTCATTGTGGGCTCTATGTACTGCGGGGGGAATGTCGAGAGGCGATACGAGCCTCTGTACAGGGATGACTGGCAGGATAGCCACAGATGATTCCTCTCAGCTTGGCTTGGGTTCGACGCTTTAAGAGATGAAATGTGGGATCGGATGGTTATATGAGTGACTTTAACCAGGGAGAATTTAGCCTCTAGTAGTAATACTAACTGGAGGGAGTATTTGTGTCAAACGAATTGCACCGAAAGCAAAGATGAGCCAATTGACTGGGGCTCTGATGATTTGGTATAATTCTATCCTTCAACTCATCAAGAAAAGGGAGCGTGATCGAGAATGACGTGTTTCATTATAAAAGGCAGGCCTATACTGTCGATGCTCTTTTGGGACCAACAATATATAGGGGCCATCCAGATCCGTTACTGCATCCGGCCTAGGGGGCCATGGGGAAATCTCTTCTCGAACCAACACGTAGCTTGAGGGATGGGAACTACTCCCGCGGGGGTTTCTTGATAACACCCTGTCAAACGACAGAAGCGCGCGTTTGAGATTCCAATTCCTCTTTTATCGCACAGAGCAGTTCGATATTCTGACTGTTCTCTTGGTCCTCACTCACGTGGACTGGTCTCGTGCCTGACTTCTTGTTTTTAACGGCCTACATGCGGTCAAGGAACATCTATTTTCGACAACTCACCCATGCCCAAGATGATACTTTAAAAGAAATGACATCTTACTACCGCTGGATGCGTATTAAAATGCTAAAATTTTTTGGACCTCAATGGGGGTAAACAATTGAGGATACCTGATCTTGAATGGGTCACGCTTTGGTGGCTTGGACTATTTACGTAAAAAGAGTATCTAAGAACATAAGGAATAAATGAACTGGAGAAGAACACAAGGGCTACAAGAACTAACATTAGTTCAAACGGGAGTCGATCATCTATGGACAATAACGTCCTAGAGCTAGACAAATAATTAAAAATAAATAACACACACTGAACAATTAAAATAAAACAAAAGACAAAAAGATACAAAAAGGAAATATAAAATACAGGGAATTAAATGATCTTAACAATACAAGGGTTCATTGGATCGTTTTTGACTTGTCAACAGAGAGACTTATTGTCCGAATATATAGAGTTTAAACAAAAGGAACAAACTTAAACATAACAGTTACAAGCATAAAATCCATCCTAGATTAGTTTGGATAGGCTTTATGGGGTTCCTACTCAAGCTATCTGCAATACAATTCTCGGATCATTTCTTATAATTAATTTTAAATTGATACTCTTGGAAGTATAAATTACATCGCATAAGGCTAGCATTGTTGCTTTTTACATTTCGAAAATTGGCAAATGGCTTGCTATCCGTCTCTACAAGGAACTCTTTACCTAATAAATACAACCTAAACTTTTTTATGGACCATATAATGGCCAAAGCCTTTAACCACGGGGAGTTTAACCTCTTTTAGTAACACTAACTCGAGGGAGTGTTCATGCCAAAGGAAATATACCGAAACCAAGAATGGGCCAATTGACTGGGGTTCAAAACTTCGATATAATTCTAGCCTTCGGCTCGTCGAGTAAAGAGAGCGCGATGGAGAATGACGTGTTTCGTTGTAAAAGGCAGGCCAACACTGTCGATGCCCTATTGGGACCAACAATATATAGGCACCAGCCAGATACCTTACTAGCTCCGCCAAGTGTGGGAGGCTTGAGGAAATCTCTCCACGAACAAACACGTCACATGAGGTTTACGAAGTACTCCCGCGGGGGTTTCTTGATATCACCCTGGCAGACGACAGAAGCGCGGGTTTAAGAACTTAATCCCTCGCTTATCGCGGTAAGCAGTTCGATATTCTGACCTTTTTCAGTCCTCGCTCACGTGGACTGGCCTCGTGCCTGGCTTGATGGTTTCAACGGCCCAAATGGTGGAAAAAAGCCTCTATTCTCCTCGACACTTCCTGATATTATTGACGTACTTCTATAAGAAATCTCCCGGAGGCAAGAAAGACAAAACAAAGACAATAAGTATGATGGGGATTATTCCAATTACCTTAGACTCTAAAAGAAGCTCAAAAAATGCTTCTAAAATCTTATCCATGAAAGCAAGTTTTTCGTCTTAAAAATATGAAAGCAATGAGAAGCCAACCAGAGATTGTATGATAGATATTACAATTGTGAACGAGAAAATAAAATTGATAGACAAATTTATCTATCTTAATCACTGAAAAAGATCAAAACATCTATCGAAGAAACACTAAGCTGCAAGACATTTGAAAAGGCAAGCATCATCTTCAAAAGCAAATACCCCCTCTGCATGAAAAGAAAAATATACAAACAAAACTTAACTCTAAATGTATGACCTATAGAGTATAAATTTGGAACCTGATAAAAAAATTTATATTCAAATGTAGAACAACATTTTAATCCGACGTGGAAAGAAAAACGGAGAATATCAATGCAAAAGAATAACTTCTTATCGAACAAATGTGATAACTAATTCTTTAAAACATTAGCAATAGTAGTAATAATATAAATGCTGATTGACTAACATAGATATAAATAGTTGGTACAGTAATAATATTTATCAACTGAATACGTTCTATACGACCATTCGAAAGAGAGAATAGCCACAGTTTAACCAATGTGGATTGAGCTGCCATTTTTCGGTGACGTGTCCGATATACCCCACACTTGCCATACAAGCATGGGCATGACTAGGGTTAGAAATAAAACTTGCACAGAAAAGGGTGTTTCTCACGAAGATGAGTTTTTACTCTTCCAAATATTTTGTAATGAAGGTACACTGGTTGAAAAATTTTCTTTAGATTAATAACATCACTCATGAGTTCATCCTAAATTGCTTGTACATAATGATTTGATTATATTAATGGGTCATACTTCGGGTGGCTAACAGATTGCTTGGGAGCCTCGGAGAGGTAGGCTGTATCCGTAGGTCATTTGTAATGGAGAGTGATTGCTATCTGAATTAGCAGAATCAAGCATAGTAAAATAGACGGAAGATAGGTTTTCTAAACATTTATATGGGCACAATGCATGAATTCTAGAGAGTTGTTTGCCACGGGTTTGCCTGGAATAATTTAAACATGTTCTGTCACTGTGAACTATAATTGGTGATGATATAGTCCTGCTATTGATTGTAGGACATTTCCAGATATTATCTGTATCAGTGCACAAAATCGGTACTGGCAGTCATTAAAAAGACCTGTGCTATATATTTTTCATCATGTCCCTGAGGGGAAAACTATCCATTTAGAGAATCTATATATGATTGTAAGGAGGTATTTCAATGATTTGCTATTAGTAGGATAAAGAGTGAGGTTGTCGAAATAGACTGCAAGAAACAAAATGATAAGATCTGCACAAGATCTGATCTGAGCTCATACTTTAATACGCATATTTTTTCAGACGAATCTATCTCAAATAGACTTAGAGGTAGATTGAGTTCTTTGGTGCCCCATATTGTTTAACTGATCAAATGCAACCTACGAACAAGAGGAATGTGATGGAGTAGGACTAATCATTGGGCTAAAACACAGATAATGGAGACGCGAGAAGAAAGACCGGTCATTTTATGCAGTCTAATAGAAGATGAGGGCTCAGCTTGCATTGTAATCAGTTTTTTATCTCAGGAATGAGGTTTAACTAGTCCTTTCTCCAAAGTTCTTGGTGGAGGATCCCCTAGGTTACTGAAGAGGAATTTCAGTCTTTTTGGTTTCATTCTCGGAAACTGATGGATGCCAATATCATTGAAATAATTGATCACCATGTAGATAATAATTCGCCTGCTTGTAATGGGAAAATTAATATCCAGACAGGCTTTGCATATTACTGCATGATAGAGAAAAAAATTCCCGCTCCGGCCATCTTCTAATATTTATCTAGTGGTTGCTGAATTTTTTCCCAACAGGGCGGCATTGAGGGTCCTAATCCCCGAAATCATTGTGGTCACAGCCTTTCCCATTTTAGAGGTCGGGGTTAGTCCATTGAAGTGAGAAGGATCTTCCTCTTGAATAGGACCTTGTCTGTTATAATTTTGTCAACCTCTTGATTTGGTTGCTACCACTGCAGTGATCTATGCGTATAATTCTCTCCTCGTGTTATGAGGTGAGTTCTACTTGATTTGGGTGACCTGCTATTGGCTTACACATTCGAGATGGCAGGATGCTGCGAAAGATAAATGATAAAATGGCACCTGTCTCATGATTTTCTGATTAATTCATGTTTAATGCTTTCTCCAAGCGTATTAGCTAATGTCTTGTGGAGGTCTACGGGATGTAATTAGCAGGGTGGATTACTAAATCCATTGATTTGCTTTCTTTAAAAGCCCATGATCCTCTCTACTTGGGATAAAACTATATTTCAATAAATCAAGATGTATGGAAGTTTGTTGGGAGGACGAAGTTCTAGCTGGCTTTCTTTCGCGTGCATTATTTTTATGCTGTTTGTGCTTGACTACATAACCATTCATCTCCTTGATTGCTCATGCGGGAAGTTGTAGGGTTGTTAACATGAAAAGTCACTCTGGGCACGGTCCCACGGTTTGTAGGGAATGATCTAAATGGAAAAGAGTATGTTTGGTTTTTGGTGTTCGAGTTTTGCGACCAATTTCGTAGAAAGGGCGAGAAAAAGCTCTTAGGTTTCAAAAGGGATTAGATAAGGAAAATATCTTTGTAAATGATTAATATTAATTATGACTCCGTCTAACTACTACTGAACCAAACTGAGAAACGAATGCGGATAAAGTAATCTGAATAAAAGTTATGTAAGCGATAATAATCTTTGCCCATAAAAGAATAGGTATCGAACAGTGGTCGTAACTATTGTTTATAATACTGTTAATAACGATAGTAACCAGTATAAGATCGACTAACTTTGTTTTGTATAGTAGGCGTAATAACAATATCAGACAACTTGACAAGTTATTGTTGAAAGGGAAGGGGCTCTTAATTCACTAGTTGCACCCAAGCAGTCCTTTTGGGTTCCTCAAATAGGCGTAAATTGATTAGTAGACATCTGTATCAAACTTCTTTAGGAGAGGTTTTACTGCGACGGAACACTAACTACAAACAACAATTACTACAACTAAAAAGAACCTGAGAATCCCATTCCTTAATCAAATTCGCATAGGAATTGAGTGAAAGTGGCCATATTTCCTTCCTAAATGTAGAAGTAAAACAGAACAGTGGCGAAAAATATATCACCACCGTTATCAAAAAGGAAGAGACTACCGTTGATGCCTTAATCCCAAAAGTGAGTGCACTGAGAACTATAAAAACTTGGTAATGTATTCATATATAAGAGGAACTATCATTAACAGTTCAACGTGGACTGCATTTGACGAAGTATTTCGACGATCATATCAGATCCTACTCGACAATAGTTACTCAAAGAGAGAATTTTAAAAACTGCAGAAGAAAATTCTCAACTCAAAGTCTGAAGCACGGGAAGAAAAAGTAAAGGAAAAATAATACCATTCTACTCCAAGAACTAACTGATGTATACCTACAAAATAGACGAAAGAATCCTACAAAAAAATCATAAAAAGTAACACTATCCAAAAGAATACAATAAGTTATCTCTATCAATATTTTATAAAAACACAAAATTCAGCATCCTACTAATAAGAAACAACTTCCGTAAAAAATAATTTATCCTAAAGGCTACAAATCTGGTGTACAAATTCGAATGCCACCATAAGGACTGCAAGCCTCATCCAAACAATCAATATATAGGTATGACCATTACTACTCTCACCCGACACCTAACGAAGCACTTGCAAGAAAAAGGATTCAAATCACATTATTAAGAACAGCACAACAAACACAGAAAAAGAATAATTGTGGTTGAAAACACTAACATACTAAGAAAAAAACCGGATCTTCGCCACCTAAAGGTCGTGGAGGACCGTGTCATTAAAAAAGATGGGCCCAATCTTAATGTCGTGGTATAGGAAGAACCGAGTGATGGAGTTCGTACGTATGGGTTGGTTACGTACTACAAAACTCCTTGGTTAAGTTTTCTCTCTAAAAGGGTTATATTTATTATTATTATTATTATAATTCCGTTAATCTTTGAGGGTTGCTAGTGTCATGCTCAGTGTTTCGAGGATTGAATAAAAGATGTTTCTAAGAAAACTAGACCTTTAATTAAAAACCATGAACCAAGATTGAAATTTAACACACAAACTATACATTAATGAATTAAACAAATTTAAGTGAGGTTTACTAAAGTACACACTAGAATTTACAGTAATGGTTGACCCACAGCTCACTTTAATATTTAATGCAAACTGACCTTCAAAGAAACAGATACTGGGGTTTAAATATTTTTCGAGATTCCCCAAGAATCGGGTTTGAGTCTGACCTTGAACTCAATTGTTATTTCACCTCAAGAATGTTGTTTCTGGACCGGCGCGTGATCAGGGCGTTCAGATGGTCAGAAGGGCGAATGCTTTAAAGCCGCAGAGGACCTCGGAACGTGTATCAGATGGAGTGATGCAAGCCTTCTCGATGAAATGATTTCATCATGGGACAGGGAACGTATGTTTCTTCTAATCTTCGGGTTACTTTGGGAAATAATTCGCACTGGCAAGCAATGAGCAAACGAGTGAATCATTTCACGAAGAGGAATGCTCGAGGGAGTTCACCTTGGGGTATTCCTCAAGTGCCAGGACTATCACTGTGTTTTAAGATACACCAGGATTGGGGGTTTCCCTGACGAGAGATAGTTGCACTTGCTTCTCAATCCAAGTTAAATAAAAGTTCGGTGTGATCACCAGGAACTAGCTCCGGAGGAGCTTATTCTAAGTTACTCTCGTTGGTTTGCCGGGTTCTTTGCGGTCTTCGCTGTCTAGATCTCTCTAACGATCTACCTCTGACAGGCTTCTAAATTCGGTGTGACCACCAGGAACTGCCTAAGGATGAGCTTCTTCTAAGTCCCTTAGGTTGGTAGCCGGGCCTCTCGACGGTCTTCGGCGTCTTGATGATTAAAATAATCTACCTCGTTTTTTCAAAGTTATTGGCATATATACTTCGCCCCTCACTGGGGTTAGGGGCCGGAGGGGGGATATGGACGGCTGGATTAAGTCTCCTCCTCTAACAGTTTTTATTACGGCGTATTTCAGCTAGCCCTAAAGGGTAGCTTCTGGCTTTAGGATGACGCTCCTCTAATTTCGCATATGCGGTGAAATTGAAGATCATCTCTTAGTGAAAATCTGGCTGATTTAACCTGTGTTAGGCTCACCGTGATCCGACCAGCTAGGATTAATGCATTCTGTGGTCTTGAGCAGCCTTTCAGGTTCTCGACGAGACGAGGGGAGAGACCGAAGGGGTTAAGTGGTCGGGCTACACCGCCTCCAATGCCAGGACGTTGTGGTTAAGGACCAGTGGCTCAGTTGTAAGGGTGAGGTATCGATTCACCTACACTTAACCTCCCAGAGCACCAGCTCGGAACGAGTATTACACCTTTTCTGCTGATATCACACGTACACTGACTCCGATCTTGAAAAGCATCGAAGAACGAAAAGGAACTTAATTCTTTGCTGCTTACCAGCACCAACAACTACCCTGCCGCTAAAGGAGGCAATACGAATGGAAAACTTTACATGAATGCCGTTACAACAATAACGAAGACTTTCGTCTGAAGATACCTGAAGAGAGGCGAATGCTTACAGCCAAAATTTTAATTAGTTTTAAATACCAACAAATAAAAAGGAACTTCCTCAATTGATTTTTAATCTTCAGTCAGATATCAAAAACTGCATTTGCCAGTTAGAATGTTCTAAAATAAAATAACTGAAGTCAAATTCCACTTGTTCTTTAACAATATATATATATATATAAATATATATATATATATATATATATATATATATATATATATATATATATATATATATATACATACATATATATATATATATATATATATATATATATATATATATATCGTATATATATAAATCAAACCGTACACATATATTTGAGCAAACATAACTTAAAAGTGAATAATAAATTAGAACCGAAGGCACCACACTGTTCATTTCGTCTATTCCCTTTTCTTGAATCCCCATCTCTACCTTAAGCCACACCTCTCCCTGGACCTATAAACACACATCTCGTCCCACAAAGGCTCATACGAGGAAAATTGCCAAGGGCTCTCTTCTCTTCTGCTTGTCCCCAGCCCCACCCCTTTACTGCCGTTGAACGTGCGTGTTTCTTGTCATCCAACTTTAACCTTTACCACCATCTCTCTTACCCAACTGCTTTAAAATGGAGACATTTTGCAAATTCAGAGAAAAAAGAAACGCAAACCCGCTATGAAGGTCACTCAAACCTCGGCTTGAATTGATGCTTTAATTAGCTTCATTTCTACCTTTGCAGACGAAGCTAATGCCAACATCAGGTTTTTAGTCCATGTAGGCACTAATGATATTATGATAATATGTTAACGATCTATTTTGAGAGTATATCATACTGGATTTGATTATAACAAATGTGTACAATTTTGTCGAAATTGTCTCTTTTGAGGATCCTATAAGCATAAGTGACCACAATGTTATTTTATCTAACCTTAATGCGGGTTTTCAAATAAAACATCCAAGTAGTAATATTCTTAATTTCAGAAAGGCAAATTCCGATGATTTTCATAGTAAAGTGAGGCTAGTCGATTGGACGAATATTGTCAAAATGAATAGTATCGCTGAAATATATGACATTAGTATGAGAATATCGTTTGTGTACCATACTATATGCGTCCCAACAAAGGGAAGCAGCCACACTCGACTTCGAAAGATACTATACGCATCGAGAAAAGAGCGTAGAAAATAAGGCTAAAAGATAATAGGTAATTTATATTTACGAAACGTATAAAATAAACTCCAAACAGTTCTATCCGGATGTGAAAACTATGAAACCGTTATGAGATTCTAAAGCAGAGGTCGGCGAACCTGGGTAAATTACTCCAAACGGGGTAAAATGTAGATCTCCGGGGTATGTAATAAAGGCTCATTAATAAAATTGCGCAAAAGTTAAATTATTATTCAACATGAGAAGCATCTTCGCCACTACTCCTTACAGAAAGAGCTTGCGCTTCGCTGGCAGACTTTCGGCCTGTGTCCTACGGCCTATCATGATTCTTTTTTTTTTCTCCATCTATATTTGCTCTAATAATCTTCATGCCCAAATTTTAATAAATTTTCTGAACTTCACCATTTGTAATTCTTTTAGTTTGAAAAAGTTCAGAAAAAATCGATGCGGCATTGACGTATTTAACAAGGTTAATGAATATCTAAAAATAGCAAGTATTAACTTAAAGTGGGAAAACTGCATTGAAATTTCTTTTGATGGAGGTCTAGCCATATTGGGTCATATCACTTTCTTTTGGGCAGAGAGGAGAATCCAAAAATTAAAGTGACCTACTGTTTGATTCATAGCCAGGCACCTGTTGAGAAGCATTGGAACCTGCACTGAAAGCTACCATGATTGATGTTATCAAAGTTAGCAATATTCTCTAAGGATCTGTACTAAACACACGGCTTTTCGTGAACAAGGTGAGGACGGAGAGGCGGCATATTCACTCTTACTTTATCACACAGCAGTGAAGGAGTCCCCACAGCAGATTAGTTAGCAAACTCGTCTTGGGTTGCACAGATTTCATATTTAGCTGATATTTTTGTTTATGTGAATAGATTTAACAAACAATTACAGACGAAGAAAATCATGTTATTGTAGCCAAGAAAATGATTTTATCGTTTAAATCAATGTTTCTCTATTGTACCAACAATGAAGCGCGCATTCAATTTCAGAACAGCGCGGTTTGTCCTTTTTTTGATGTCAAGAGCTGCAAAAGGCTTTCAAAATTGCACATGAAGAAGCGATAAAACAACCGCTGCCGTTTGCAACTACATATTTTTGTAACAAAAGATTTTCCAATCTCATTAACTTAAAAAAAGAAGAACAGAAATAGGCTGTTTGAAATAAAAAAAAATAGCCGTATTTTTGATCTTGTATAAGAAATGAAACCATTTCTACAACCCCTGAAGTGAAAAGGTTTATAAAAAAATCTTTAGTTCCCTAATGAGATTATTATTAAATTTGTCTGCTACTATTTTCTTATTGCATGCATTTATTTTATTTTTCATTTTATTATATTGGAAATTTTATGGTGTTATTTTTAAAAATGCTTTATCGTGTATAGTGCACAATTTTCATCTTGCATGACTGAATTCTCCCTAGGAATGGATTCAATAAACATTTTTGGAACTTCAATGATTTTTGTGTTTCTCACCTTTTGTAGACTTTAATTTGCTGGAGTAATTTCGCTGTACAAAAGAGGTGTTATGGGGTAATATCCACCTAAGTTTCCCAACCCCTGTTCTAAAGTGTCAAGTAAAAATTACGAGGGAAATCTAAATAGCGACCCCGGAGGTATTGCACAAAACTTAAATGGGAAATTTGCTGAGGCATTTTCGTTTAAGCATATAAGGCTCATTGCTGTTTTTCCCGATGTATTTGATTTTGAATAAGAAATAATAATTGACAATCTTAAGTGCTCACAGATAAAACTGATAATTATATATAGAAATTAAAAAGTAAAAAATATCCTCGCCGAGCTAAATTTCATCCAAAGCATATTGAACTAAAAAACTAAATGTTGGAATTTTCCCCCCAAATCTAACAAATCTTTAAAGGATGTTATTGTTTTTCAAGATTTTGGGAAACCAAATGATACGTAAATTTTTTGAAAGAGGAGAAAAGTGAACCTACTCATACTAGACATTAGTTTATTCTCCGTTTGAGAATACCTTGCTTGTTAAATGTAAGGAACAAAATCTTGGATCAAGTCGAAAAACGGAATTTAATTAATGATAGCCAAAACAGATTCAGGAGACGTCAATCATGTTTAGGAATTCACCCGACTCTGGATGAAAATCGAACTACATGAATTAGCAGAGCAAATTGATAAAAATCATATTTGAATGTATGAATAAAAAAGACAAAGTTGGGTCATTTATTGATAGACAGAAGCTAATTAAGTGATTGATTGATGGATTTTTAAGTGGTGCAACTACTAGCTTATTGCCAGTAACTAAATGAAATATAAAGAAAATTAAAGGAATGAAAACAAGTAAAAACACCGCACACAAATGAGAAAGTTTGTCAAACAAACACTTGAGGATAACTTGTCAAGAAAAGGGAAATTAACCATATTAGTATTTGTAATAAAAAGTGCCATACGTTGGTAATGCAAGTTGTTTTTCGAAGCGTCAATCTGGCGAGTGTCTACTAGAGTATAAGTAGCCTTTATAAGAAAGCAAAAGAACTCCAAAAGTACCAGACGTAACAATCTCTTTCAGTCTTATCTGAAATTTCTTCTTCTCTTCTTGAGTACGAAAAAATATTATGACATTTACATATGTAAATATTTTTACCAATATATTTTCTAGTTTTTAATAATGCACAATTAAACACAAACGTCAAGGTTAGTTTGATTACCGAAATAAAATTTATTATTATTATATTCAATCAAAAATAGATTAGGCATACGAAAATAAACTTTACCAAATAGGTATGTGAACCTTGGGCAGTGGCTCGTGGTACCCTACTCTGTATACATCAGGATTTGCATTTTGACCATTTCACTGCGGGCTAAGCAAAGGCGATGATGATTTGTTTGTATTATTTTAGGTGATATTCCAAATGTTTATCCATGAATAAAACTTTAGTTTCTTTTGTCAGAATTAAAATATAAGCTACAATTCAAAAACCTAAGGCACATTGATATATACACTTTAATTTTAGAAAAATAGAGAAGTGCATAATATATATACATACCGAGAATTGCAAAAGTTCTGTTACACTCGTTACAACGCTCTCAACAAAGGACAATGATAGTCTTAATAGTTATGTAGAGACGTTTTTATTGTTTAAAATATATATATATATATATATATATATATATATATTAAACAATAAAAACAAGAATATATATATACATATGTGTGTGTTTAAATCACAATATTAATCACTGTGGACGCTTTTGGCGGCGAGCACGCCCTCCAGGCAGGACCTGAAGGAGCGTACACTTTGCGAGCAAAGTGTTCCTCCTTAGCCTGGCACACACGCGATTGATGAAGGACTTCAGCTCGTCGACGTTGCTGTGTCGGATCTTCTACAAGTTGTAGCTGAGAGGATTGAGGTCGAGCGACTGCGGCGTCCAAAATTTCCTTGGACCAGAAGTTCATATTCGATCCTAACTACTCTTACATGGTCTTGGCCCTGTAGGTGGGGCACCGTCCTAGTTAAAGACCTAGTCCGCCTTCTTCGTGATCTTTCTAACCAAGGGCATGACTTTCATGGCCAAGATGTCCCTGTAAACGGCCACGGCAATTTTGTAACTGGCAACGTACCACACCTGCGGAATCTTCTTGCCATTTGAAGCCATGACACCGAATATCATTAGGATGCCCGCCATCAGCAAAAAAAGAGAATTTAATTGCCATGATAGTTAAAATCGTTTTGATGGCGATCATAGGGCTTTCCACGTTGTTGTCGCATACGGTTGGTGAACTTAGACCTTTTTCCGCATCCCAAGGTCTTCTTGCGCACGACCTTGATGGCCTTCGACACCGGAGTAACCAATATCTATCTTTTTCTTCATGAGCGGAGATCTTTTGAGCTTCCGAAAAGTTTTGAAAGCCTTTCTTACAGCTGGGCTGTTGACAACTTAGGTTATGTCTGATCCAGGTCAATCTTTGAGGTCTTCCCCGTTCTTGAGCCTCTCCGCCAATTAGTGGAAGTTCATCCAGCTGACGTTGAGTATCGAACTACTTGTGGCCCACGCGCAAGAGAGCAGATATCTCGATACTTTTCACTTCCATTTGGAAACACAGGCACACAAATTAAAAGTTGTTTTAATAACACGTGCTGGAAAAATAGAACATTAAGGTTATTTGACTGAACTTTTTCTATCATGAACGTAAACCTCTCAAAAAGTAAAAAGAACGAGTGTAAAAGAACATTGGCAAAACGTGGTATGTCATATCTCCCTCTTTCATATGGAAAAATGTAACATGCACAGCAAATTACATAGCTTACTTCTGTGTTTAAGGTCCAGGTTCACACGTTCCGAGAGATAATTCACAGCTAGCAATTTATAATCTTTATACCGGCGTTCTCTACAGCCCACACCGAGCAAAGAAAGAGAAAGAAAATATTCTTAGTTTTTAGTAGCCACGCTCTGCATTCCAAAGCTTGATAATCTAAGTACAATTCGCGATAGAAGCACAACGATCAGATTGTGGGTGTGTAGCTAATGCCCTACTTTCCTCCCTTTTCACTTAAACCACGGTGTTCTATTATGATAGATTAATCACGCCTAAGGGGTTTAACCATGTTGTTTATTGGCATTTTATTATAAGCCTAATTAAACCTACTTATATTCTGTTCTAAATAACTTGACGAGTTATTAATCGCAGTTCCTGAAATAGGAGGTTGGTATAAAAATTCGCATTATATGTAATTTCCCCATATTCGCCGGGATCGAGTTCCGAAACAACGGAACAATTTCTCTCTCCAATTCATCATTCCTAGGCGAATAATGATCATAAATCTTATTATCTTGATGTAAGAATTTAAACAATCGACTTTATCTTTAAACTTGCGTGTCAAAGGTAGAATCGAGGAGTACCGTATCATAATAATCTCGGACAACGACAACGGCAATTAATATGTATAAATACAGGTATTGAAAAGTCTTGTTACACTCCTTACGTGGCTCTCTACGCAGGGCAAAATGGTAGTTTTGATGTATTTAGGCACGTTTTTATAGTTTCAACATATAAATATGTGTTTGAATTGGAATACTAATCAATGTCGCCCGCCTTGGCGGGAAGTACGTGCTCCAGGCAAGACCTGAATGCTGCGCACACGTTGCAGTCAAAGTCCTTCCCTTTTGTATTTTGTCTCACGCGCGATTGACGGAGGACTCTAGCTCATCGACGTTATTATGACGGAACTTGTAACCTCGACTTGTACCTGCACAGTGTACATAGTCGATGGGATTCAGGTCAGGCGACTGCAGCGTTCATACATCCTTCATACATGTTCGATCTCAACCACTCTTACATGTTCTTGGCTGTGTGAGTGGGGCACCCACGTCGTTAAAGACGTGATTATCCTTCCTCGTGATCTTTTTTACCAATGGCATGAATTTCCTGGCCAAAATGTCCCTGTACTCAGCCGCAGTGAACCTGTAAACAGCCTCGAACCACAACGGTGGCATCTTTTTGCCATTCGTTTTTCCACTATTTCCATATAACAAAACCAGGTGTTGTATTCGTGCCAACTAAGCCAAACACCCATCTTTCTTTCAGAGAATAATCACTTAATAACCGGTAGAGAATCATCTACCAATAAAAGTTCAGTTACCAACTTCGTACAAAATACAAACCAAAGAGTGTGGTTGTAAGTAATAAACTAATAACCACATTTTAGCTAAAGTTGAAACTTTGTTTTCCCTTTTAATTTGAGGAAAATCTCAATACGGAGACTTTTTCGCCAAATCATAAAATTTATAAATTATTAGCATTATTTTCGTACCAGATAAAGATGAGCACCGTAAAATTCTCAAGTAAAGATAAGCCATGCCATACTCCTTGGGGCAGCTCATCTTTACCTGATCTCCTGTTTTGCTCAAATATTTCATGGTTGTAGTGAGAGACAATTTGGTGTTGAATAAATTGTTGAAAAAAGTGATTTGAGAAACAAAAAGGTACCGAATTTTTAAAAATCACACCCAGAATCATTGGATCGATCTAAATACTTTGCTGTAAGAAAGTTGTACCTAAAAAAATCAAATTACCTCTATTTTTCGACATTTAAATAAATAAAACTTTGGTCTAATATTTTTGTTTTATTCTGAAAATCAAATCTTTCAAGTTCAAACATTTAACCCTTTAATTTATTTTGCAATTGTAAACTTGCCTGTGGTCATATTAATGGATGAATCCGCTTGTCAACTACGCATAAAAGCTCAATCAGGTCAGTAGACCTAATACAATTGCATCCCGCCAAAGTGTCAAACCATGAGAAAAGAAAATTCGTTGCAGTACCAATGGTACCTGCAGAATCTTGACTTTCTTTGACATTTCCTTTGTTACAGAGTGGTAATGCAGATTGGTATAGCTACGCGACCCTCTCGAGTAGTTTTATTTAATTATTCTTAAGGTGCTAACAACCCCGTGGATCAGGTGCACCGCGATCTATTATAGTACGAATGGTATGTTAGTGCACTATACAAGTAAGGATATCTTGAAGTTATGATGAAATCAATAAAAATTGGTAAATTGTAAATTATTTTAGTTCTTCTTTCTCCTAAAGCTAAAATATGGAGGAAAATTAAAGTATGATTACCCAATACCTTCATCAGATTCTGAGCTGATTCAGAGTCACTGGAAAGGTGATGCAATTTGCCTCTTATTAGAGACAGAATTCTCTCAAAGCTTTATGCCTGTGATAACCTTGTGTGGAGGTTTGTAATTGTTTGGCTTTGTAATATATCTATCTTTTCTAATGGGTTATATGTAATTATATAAGCCTATTTCTTTAAGAAATTTTTTTAATTTGCGGAAAACTAATTAGTAAAGAAATGTCCTAGTTTCTAGGTAGACTACTTGTGCTATACTTTTATTTTACATGTTTACTTCTATAAATTTAACCGATTTAAATTAAAAATGTTGGTTTTAAAATTTTGGTACATACACAGAAAATTATTTAACGTGTCTCTTTGCTACGTATTTATTTACATTACAGTAGATCTTGGAGCATTCGGTTTAAACACAATCTTCTATCACCATCAATAAAATATTCCATACCTCAGATAAATCTAATTCTAAGAGGCTTTGAAAAGCGCCCAGCCGCGTAAATATTCATATGAAAGCCTTACTCATTTAAGGCGTAGCCTAAATGTGTTTACACACTGAAAGAATCCTTCTTTTTAGTTCTCTGATCCCTCAGACGAATGATTCATATTCCTGAATGAAATTATTTTTGATATAATAAATAACTTCAATGAATGAAGTGACGAGGAAGAAAAACAAATTTTTCAAGGTCTTTGGTTAAAAAAAAGACTAATTCTAAATAAATATTCATGTATTCTATCTGTGAATTAAAAATTTAATCGCGTTTCGTAATTTATGTTTGTGATTCCAATACGATCCTAAAGTCTAGGTGAGCATATTCTAACTCCCTTTTGCATTGTCGTTAAGGGATTCTAGCTAACATAATTATTCATTTAATTCACTCGGTTTTAACCCCATTACTACAGGCGGGAACATTTACTCGTAGGAGAGTAAAATCGGCGGTAACAGTAAATAATATATTAAGACTGTCGCGGTGGTAAACACCACCATAAATATCACTGTTTTAGTGTTCAAAGATTATGTATCTGATACTTTTGGCCCTTTTTAGCAAACATTCATATTTCTTTACCTTCACGCCATCACAACCTACGAGCATTCCACTCTTGGGAGCAATCGTTAAAATGTAGCCATCGAATTTGTTTATGAAATCATACAATCAATTCTATTTAAGGGATGATAAAGTAGTAGTAAGTAAGGTTAGCTTATGTAACTAACGGGTAGTGCGGTTAGGGAAATCAATAAATGGCACCGCTTGCTTATTATAGCATCTTCGGGGACGCCTTAGTCACCAGAAGGGAAGATCAAGTTTCGGTCATCCGTTTCTAGCGGATCTAAAATTATATTTATTGCTTTCTACTAACCACAACTTAATTAACGAGATATTTTCCCTTAGTGCTGGGGTTGGCAGATATAAGTAAGAAAGAATTGATTGTTTTTGTTAGATGTTGATCTTAGAAGGCGCCATGTTTTGCTATAGGATCCAAATCGGGATACGATCAGAAAGGCAGCTGCAGTAGTTTGCCTAAATTTAATTGAATACTGTTTCATAAATAACTATAGCTAATGAGGTTGGCTTTGCTCAATGAGTAAGGGATGTGTTTCCGTTGATACGTGGTAGCTATTAAAGAGATAAATAAATAGAAATGATTATTAATTTAATTTATTGTTTCTCAAACTTTTCGGAGGCAATATATTAAAGTGATTTCAAAGAGAAAGTAATTTGTTAAATTGTTCGTTTTGGATGCATTTAGGAACCGCTGCTAATATTAAAAGGGCGAAAGAACCAAGCCGGGATTATGATAAGTTACATTTTATAGGTTACGTTACTTTGATGTAAGATGAAAACTCCTATGATAAATTAGAAGAATTATGATTGATTTTCAGTGGTTAAAGAAACGGACATGTATTGTTAAATAATTGCTCTTGTAATATATAAAAGCTATATAATTGATAATATTTTAAGGCAGGTTTTACTGCCATTGAACATTTAAATAAAACAATCTTATCTGTTACTTTAAACAAAACATACTCTGCCCAAATATATATTAACATCATCATCATCATCATCATTATCATCACTAACTCTATAATTTAAGAAGGGTATTTTTTGAGTATTTGAATAATAATTTCATCTTAGTTTGGTTATGACTTATGTTTTTTATCAAAGTTATTTCTAATAATTCTTTTATAATCTAAAAAAACAAAATAGTGAAGCTCAGAAATAAATATAAGTATCGAAATTTTGTAAATATTTTAAAACCCAAAGAATTACAAATGATGAAGTCCAGACAATTTATTTTTATGTATCTTCTTCTATAACTATCTTTTAGCAACGTGATATTTTGAAAAGGGGAAAATTTAGTTTAGTGTTCCTTTTTAAAATTATTATAATTGGCGAAGTTCAGGAAATTTATAAAAATTTAACCATGGCTGTTTTTCTTTAGTTTTTAAATTTTAATTTTAGTAGCAAAGCGCAAACTCCCCTTCACGGCGAAGCCATTGCCTGGTGTCATAAAAAATAGAGCAACAAGAACGTCTCCATTAACTAATGTTATGGTACAGAGGTAAATCGTCCAGTGGGAAAATTGATGTTACGTTGAGCTCGGCTGTTATCCCTTCATGGTCCTTCCTGATAGTGATCGTAAAATAAAATTTAATCATTCAGAAATATTTCTGACAAGAAATGAATAATTATTTTATTGATGACATATGCTAATGAAGGCAATATTCTAGCGTAAGTTGCCATGTTCTTAATCAGATCTCTAAGAAGGGAGATAAAATGATTGACTAATTAACAGTCAGTGAGTTGGAAATTGGTGGTAAAATGATGAAATCTGTGATAGTGGATTCTACAAAGTACGTTAGCATTCGATCGCAATTTTCGACTTTCTTCTTATAAACAATAACCATTTTGATTTATTTTTTGCCTGAATAATTGACTATGAAAATTTGTTAACGCGGTGGAACGGGAGATCAACACTCAAGCGAAAACACGGTATAGGAGCTGAAGGCCAGGATTAACAGAGAATTCTGGGGCCTAAACCGGGAGGTAGTATCGAAGGCTTGTGGTCGGTTACGAGGTCAACTGGAAGAAGTTATCGAAGTCACAGGCCTATTGATCGAGGGAGATACACAGAACATGTCATGAAGAAAAAGCGAGCCAAATTTGACAGCTATATCTCAAAAAGTAAAAACTGTTTTAATTTTTCTTGACACGGTCATGATGCGAACGATTAATGACAACAGCCCGTATTAGGCATCACCTAGATAAACATAATTTGATCTAGAAATTTCAACACGGTTTTACTAGAGCTAAAGTGCATGTGATTAATTTAAGATTTAAGTGGATTCATTCGTAGTTTAGTGACATGCAGCAAATTGTTAGCATGGATCGGATTATACTTGAGTAGGGTAATGTTACTAGGGGTTGTTGTTGTTCTTGATTTATATTAATTATTTCGATAAAGGTATAAGTACCGACTTAGTCAAGTTTGCTGATGACAGGATTATAAGGTCTGACTCTGATATTGAGGTAGTGTAAGACGAATTGACCAAACTATTCCAGTGGTTGGAAAAATGTCAAATGGAATTGAAGATAATTAAGTGTAAGATACTTACTATAAAAAGAGGTGTAATCCGCTGTTTGATTATAAATTGAATAGGAGAGTTTTAGGAAAGTCATATTGCGAAAGAGACTTCGTGGCTAGGTAAGGTCCGAATGGTCAATGAATGAAAATAGGCTGACTAGTCTTGTGATAGAAACATCCTCTCTGATTATTTTCAAGAATACAGTGGCTAGATTTACGGAAGAAATTGATAGGTGTGACTGAACTTTGTGATTGGAATCGGGGCTGCATATTGATTAGCCTTTTGCAGAGTACTTGTTTCCTTATCTTTTCATATAAAATTATTAGAAGTCATATATATCATGGAGCTTTTGAAGAATCTCGATCATCATTAAATTTATTAAATATTATATGTATATTCCAGTTTTGACCATTTAATTGAAAGCAGCTTCATGTAGGCGCAATTAAAGACTAGCGGGCCTTAATTCATTTGAAGCCTCAATTTTCAAAAGCACTGAATGATTTCTTGTAATGTGGTTGAGGCATGCTAGAATAAATATTAATAGAGAGGTATTTAAAATTCAGCAGTTATAAGATCATAAACACATTCGCATCTGCCATAGTGACTAACAGAAAGATGCATGAAGAATATGAACTAGTGTTATACATATACATATTATCGATGAATACATCGTGTTCAGACATACTTGACCGAAGTGCCAGAAGCTCCTATAAATAGGCATTAATGGCAAAATGGCGACTAAAACTAAAAGAGTAAATCACAATTATGTTAAATTTCAAAGTGGATATAGCAAATTATAAGCACCGAGAGAACAAAGATTCAAAAGCGAAGTTGAAGATCTGCTGAGGAGAAATGAGGGTTTCGAACTGATGGAAAACGATTTAGAAAGACAGTTTTTATTCCATTCCTGTATTCTATTTAAATTTGGAAGGAAAGTTATTTTCTAACACTCACATAAAAGTTAGTTTATCATTGTTAAACAATATATATAAATTATACACATTGCAGAAGGTATTTATGAGATACAACCATAAAATGAGGCCAGAATACAAACAAGGAAAATTTTTGGCCATCCATTTTTAGTCGCGGGTGACTATATTTCACTATGTCAGTCAGTCGGTTGGTAAGTTGGTCCGTCGGTAGGTCGCTCGGTCGATCCCCTTCTTTCTTTGTTTTGGTAATAACATTGTAATTATTCGGCCGATTCTAACGAGATTTCAAACGCTTATGTTATTTTACATTCCCTTTCGAATGATATAATTACCAAGGTGCCCCCATAGTTGACCGGGAAATTATTTGGTAATAACATCGTAACTATTCCGCCGATTTTAACGAAATTCGAAACAATTATGTTGTTTTACATTCTCTTTCGAATGGGAATTAGTGAAAGTTTTGAATTTCGTCATGTCATAAATCAGAATAAGTGAGAGCACGTAACCTCTGCTCAGAAGACCTTGCTTCCGAAAGTTCCCCCATAAAAATCTTCCCCGCTCTAATAAACTAAGCATCCACAAAAGAAAATATATTTACTGATTCATAAGAATATCAAAAATAAGTCCAAAGAGATATAAAAACCTGAAGTGTCTGAATATCCTTCGTAATATCTTCCTCTCGGATCCATCGATTTCCCATTAGAAAAAGCTCATTTCAATTGTCACAGTTCTTTTGCCACGAATTTTTACAGTAAAATTACAGTTACCCCTCGCCTCCATCTTAATGCCCCTGTCGGCGAAATAACCAATTGGTAAAGAAGGAAAATTTGGTCGAGTACAAAAATTGTCTTACGCAGACTAATTCCATTATTACATTTCTGTTTTACTGAATTAAATATCAAACGAAGTAAATATGTAGATTAGTGACCCGGCCGAAAAAAAATTTGTGTAAATATTTTCGTTCACCCGTGTCGGAATATTCATGCACGTTTGAGTCCTTTTCGAAATATAGCTGGCGCCAGTTTTGTTATAAAAAAAGTGCCCGAAAATAAACAAACGGAAAATGCTGTTTACTTAGGCCATTTTTTAACAAAAACGCTGTTTACTTACTTTATTGCAGTGGGTATACTTCTGAAATAGCGAATGAGAAAAGCCTATTTTGTTTTCGCGTTTGAGTCCTATTCAAAATATAGCTGACCCCATCTTTGTTATATAAAACTAAAGAACAAAAAACGCTCTCTCTCTCTCTCTCTCTCTCTCTCTCTCTCTCTCTCTCTCTCTCTCTCTCTTTCTCTTTCTCTTTCTCTTTCTCTTTCTCTTTCTCTTTCTCTTTCTCTTTCTCTGTCTCTCTCTCTCTCTCTGTCTCTCTCTCTCTCTCTCTCTCTCTCTCTCTCTCTCTCTCTCTCTCTCTTTCTCTTTCTCTTTCTCTTTCTCTTTCTCTTTCTCTTTCTCTTTCTCTTTCTCTGTCTCTCTCTCTCTCTCTGTCTCTCTCTCTCTCTCTCTCTCTCTCTCTCTCTCTCTCTCTCAGCAAGTCGCCTCCGAAAGGAAAGACTAAGTCGTCCGCAGTCAAATGTGCAAGAGTCACCCTTATTGGTGATTCTCAAGCACGGGGTCTAAAGCCCCTGCTAGCGGCCCGCCTTCGCACAAGCGTTAAGGTGAGCTGCATCCCAGGTTGTAGGAATAAGCAGGTAAGAGCTGAGGCCGAGAAGTCTCAGATTTCAGAGACTTCAGTCGTTGCCCTTATGGTAAGTGGCAACGACCTCTACCTCACAGGAGGTACGGTAGGCCCTACACGTGAAATTATGTGGACAGTTATGGGCGCTGTCGACGACTGTGGACTGAAAACCCGCAGACGCGTCGTGGTGGATATGCTCCCGAGGAGGGGTCCAAGCCGGACTGCCCACTTGAGGAACATGTCGCTAAACAGGTGCCTTGCAGACCTCTGTACGGCTGAGGGTGTCTTTTTTGTGGACCCGTACGCCGTGTTCTATGGTAGAAAAGACCTCTACCAAAGGGACGGGGTGCACCTCTCCTTTAAGGGCAAGGTGTTCCTAGCCAACCTTATCCAAGATGTCGTGGAGCGCACCCAAAGGAGTGTCCGGCCCATTGGGAAGGCGGACGTACGCCAGTACGCCCGAGTCACTCCCCAAACAACCTTCTCGGAGGTTGTCAAAAATGGTGCCACCACGACAAACAAGAAGCCGGGAAACGGAAGAATATAGGGAGTCCTACATTAGGGGACTCCCTGAAAGTCCTTCTGTTCAATGCGAGGTCAATCAGGAACAAGTTTCCTGAGCTCCGTGGCCTCGTAGCGACGGAAAAACCCGAAATGGTAGCCATAACAGAATCGTGGATAAAAACGTCAAACCGAGACTTTGAAGGTGAATTCACGGTTCCTGGCTACCAACTCTTCCACAAAGATAGGCCAGACAGAGAGGGTGGCGGTGTAATGTTGTATGTCAAGGATACAATCAAATCTACGAACTCCAACGTTATATCCGACCACGAGCTCCTAGGGGTTGACCTAGAGATCGGTCCTGCCAAATACAGGACCCTGCTGCTTTACAGACCCCCTTCCCAACCTGTTGAGAAGGACAGGGAACTGTACCAGCTGCTGGGTGAGCTGGTTCAAGGCAGAGTGTGCATCGTTATGGGCGATTTCAACAGCCAAGTTGACTGGGAAACCAGAGCAGCCTGTGGCGAGAGCGCGCTACTCCTGGAGTTTGCCAACAACGAGTTCCTCACTCAATGGGTCAGAGAACCGCTGAGAGGAGACAATATCCTCGACTTGGTCTTCACCTCTGAGGATGATATCGTTGAGGATATCTCTGTAGGCGAAGAGCTCGGTGGCAGAGATCACCAGCTAGTTATATTTAGCGTCAAGATCCCGAAGGTAAGGTTTGTTGCCAGTCAATTAAAGAAACTTGACTTGAGAAGAGCAGACTTTGCCTCCTTCGAGTTGTACTAACTGACGTAAGGCTAGAAGTGTGCGATGCCGTTGAAGACTCGTGGAATAGTTTCAAAACCACATTCATGAGTCTTCAATCGCGTTTCATCCCTCTGAAATGCCCCCGTCTGTCTTCTGTTCAACCTAAGTGGTTTAATCGAGAAATCGGCTAACTACTTAGGGAGAAGAGAAATGTGTACCGGCAATCGAAGATCTCGGGTGACTTTGACGAATACCGGAGGCTAGCCAGGAGAGTGAAGTCCAGCATAAGGGCAGCTAAGCGGTCTGAAGAACTCCGAGTGGCGAGACTCTGTAAAGAGAATCCCAAGGAGTTTTTTGGATATGTGAACAGCCGTAAACCAATCCGTCGAACGATTGGCCTTTTGAGGAACGAGGAGGGGACATTAAAGCATTCAGATGCAGAAAATGCCAACCTCCTCAACGACTACTTCTCTTCAGTGTTTACTGAAGAGTGTGGTCCCATTCCCCAGCCGACGCATTTCTACTCGGGGGAAAATCTGGAGGCAATGGACTTCACCGAAGGAGAAATAAAGAAAAAGATCGCTGACCTAAAGACGAATAAGTCCCCTGGACCGGACGGGTTTCTACCTAAAGTGTTGAAGGAAGTGTGCGATGAAGTATCACGACATCTGTGCGCTATCTTTAACATGTCAATCCGGACCGGATGCGTTCCTAGAGACTGGCGTGAGGCGGAGGTGACTCCTATCTTCAAGAAAGGAGACCGTAACCAACCGTCGAACTACCGACCTATCAGTCTGACTTCGATAATCGGTAAACTCATGGAAAGCATCATGGTGGACAAATTGACGTCATATTTAGAGTCAAACCTGCTACTTAGGAGTTCCCAGCACGGCTTCCGAAGGCAACGGTCATGCCTGACGAACCTTGTGGAATTCTTTCACTTCGTTTTCAGTGAGCACGATCAGGACAAGGCGGTGGATGTGGTCTATCTAGACTTTATGAAAGCCTTTGATAAGGTACCACACCGCCGCCTTCTCCGGAAAGTGCGAGCGCTTGGCATAGACGGAAAGGTAGCCGGCTGGATCGAGAACTGGCTAAGTGGCAGACGGCAACGGGTGGTGGTAAATGGACAGTCTTCTGAATGGGTGCCCGTTACTAGCAGGGTGCCTCAAGGTTCTGTCCTGGGACCACTACTATTCATCATCTACGTCAACGACATAGACGGTGACATGGTTGCCAAGATTTCCAAATTTGCCGATGATACCAAGCTTGGTATGAACGTTGCAAAGGATGGAAATACTGCCCGCCTGCAGGAAGATCTTGGGAAGATTGGGGAGTGGTTGGACACGTGGCAAATGCCTCTTAACGTGGGCAAATGCAAAGTGATGCATATCGGCCACAGAAACCCCCAATCTCAGTATATCCTTAAGGGCACTGCTATGGAATCCACCGACACTGAGAAGGACTTGGGTGTAACAATCACTCGTGACCTCAAGTTCTCGAAACAGTGCATTGAGGCGGAGAAAAAGGCCCAAAGGATGCTAGGCTATATTAAGCGCCAGTTTGGTTATCGGAACCAGGAGATTGTACTGTGCCTGTACAACTCACTTGTCCGACCGCACCTGGAGTATGCCGTACAATTTTGGAGTCCTTCATTGCGAAAGGACATCGCGAGATTGGAACGCGTACAAGCCAGGGCAACCAAGCTGATTCCCTCTATCCGATATAAAAGTTATGAGGATAGACTAAGGGAATTAGATCTGTTCTCGCTGGAAACCCGTAGACTGCGTGGTCAGCTCATCGAAGTTTTCAAAATACTTCGAGGGTTCGACAATGTTGACTACCGGGATATTTTCACACTGAGTGAGAACTGAACGCGCAATCACGGCTTCAAACTTGAACTGAAGCGTTACAACCGCAATCTGTGTGGAAATTTTTCACTTACAGTATCTGCGGTAAGTGGAACGCACTTCCAGTGGAAGTTGTCAACAGTGAATCTGTAAACCAGTTTAAGGCAAGACTAGACAAGGTCTTGAAAAGTGGCCGTTTAGGGACGCAAAACAATTGAGCAGCCTTGTGCCCGCTCGATTGCAAGTCCAATGGTACCCTCTTTGAATGGACCGTAAGGTCTCCTAGGGTACCTTCTTTCCTTGTTGTTACTCCTTGTTGTTTATTTCGGGGGTATACTTCAGAAATAGCGATTCGAAAAGCGTGGAATCTTTCTTTAATTCCCGTTATGGTCAAGGAGAAGATGGCGGTTGCCAGATAGACGTCGAACTGTTCGTTTTTTCTTCCGTGTTTAGGGATTGAACTACGGACGAAATAGTACGTTCCGTTGTTCGAGTCACTAATCTGCATATTTACCACATCTCATTCCCGGCCACAAGTCTCGCAATCGCTTTTAATTTTAACTAAATTATGAACGTCCATAAAGGTTACAAATTTTTCTCTATCAGAAAATAGAGTTAATAATTCGGAAATAGACGACGGACACACTTCGCAAACCGATACCATTTTGATTCTACGTATAAAACATCTCTATGATACGCAAACGGCTAAATATAAAGTTCCTTTAAACGAGCTAGCTAATTAGATTTAAATGTATAAAAAAGGTAATAAAAATAGTAAAATGGGGAAAAAAATATTGACAGATAAAAATGACCACAGTAAGGATAATAAAAAGATATTAAGTGAAAAACAAAATAAAAATTCCAATCAGTCATTTGTGACGTCAGACCCCACCCCCACCCATATTATAATTCGCAAAACGATTAAAGGCGCTAACATGATGTAGTTAAATCATTCACCTCTGTAAACGTCAAGACATTATTCTATAAACAATTAGGATTATATACTGAGGGCTGTGCCCCCAGAACCCCACAATTTAATGAAACTCAAGATCATCGTAGTGTGGTCTCCGCATTGTGTTTACCCCCACACGGCCTGTCCCCTTAAATGTACTCCAAAAACGTGAAACATTTTGGAGTCCCATCGGCCGGGTCACTAATCTACATATTTACCTCAAACGAATGATGTTTCACCGCTAAGAATCAGTTTCCCTTTTATAGCCTTATAATAAGGAACTTGAAAGACTATAATAGCAGAGTCAATGAGCTCCCGTCTTTTAGTTTGTTTTTGTATGTATATATTTTTGTTTCTAGGATTCTCTCATTTAATCTTATTCTTACTTTTAGTCGCGACTTTATAAGTTACTATATCGGTCCGTTGTTCAGTCAGTCGGATGGTAACCATTTTACTTTTCCATGGGGTTTTGGCGATAATATCTAACTATCCCGCCGTTTCTAACGGAATTTGAAACCCTTAAGGTGGTTTACATTTTATTTCGAAATCTATAATTGTCAAGGCGCTTCCAAAGTTAGTCCTGGAATTATTGAAACTTTTTAAGGTGGTAAGATCATATGGAGATAAGGTATTATGGTCATAAGGTCATAGGTCAGAATAATTGAGAGCAGGCAATTAGGTCTCTTGACCTTGCTTGGTCTCAGTTCTTCTCAAACTTTGATTTTTTTTAACTTGTTCATTATCTACTCTGAGCTCAGGTTATGTGTGCCTCATATGCAGCACAGACTCTAGTTTAGGATTACTGACCGACTACCCTGAGAAAGGAACCAAACGATGTGAAAGGTCGTAAATATACCCATTTTTTAATAGTAGTTGTTCATCAACTTAACTCCCATCTTTCTATTAATTCACAAACTTCTAAATATCATTTCTATAGAAGCATTAAGTTTAGTGGATATTAATGTAAAGCGGGTAAATTGCATATCTTCACGTGTGGTAATGATTAGCCAACTAATATGGAACAGCAAACTGTGAAAGAGTTGGAATCAGATTAACCAGGGCCTGTTGAATACGAAGGGTGTATGACCTTTTCCCAGCAGAGGTCTTTGATCTTTACTGTTGTCCGGTTTTGCTCAAACAGGCACTGCATTATAACGATTTAAGCGGACGCTGCAAATAATCACAGAACTATTTATTTCTCTTTAAACTACCTTAAATAGATGAATGTTCTAATCGTTGTCTAACTCTAGTAATTTAAAGAGTATCATATCAACACAATTCCACTAAGCAACCAACATATTCATTGGGTATAAGTCCTTTTGAGTTGTTTTGTGGTTCGGTGTTTCCATTAAAGTCACTCTAAATTCATGTAGAATATCCATTTTTCATCTCCATTCAATAATGTGTCAGGCGTTAACGAAAATAGACAGGACTGTTAATGTTTAGTGTTGCTTTGCGGATGGCATTCCTCAAAATAATGGGGAACGCATTTTCTAGGTTTGGGCACCATTTTAAAGTGTTGTATATGGAGGTAAATATTTAAATGGTACGATTATTTTTGGATGAGTAGTTTTTCAATTGTAAAAGCGCAATTTTGATCGATTCCAGACAAATTTATTAACATCAAATTTCTGATATTACATATGGGATAAACTCATACCTCCCATTTTTAATTCAACTCTTTATATTTCGACTTTATCATGAGATGTTAGCTCTATAATCTGCTGCTTTATTTTATTCATATCTCTAACAATAAAATATAAAATGTCTTTCAATCTCCAACTGATGCAGAGAGTTTTGGCAAAGTTCTGCAGAATAGCTAGGTTCTGCACAATTGTATACCTATCCTTTTTTGTCAACCCTAAGTATTGTCTTCCTTTGACATATGGGTCTATATACATTCCATATTTTTCAATTTCCTCTTGACAATGTTTAAAAAAAAAACTCCTAACAATATTTCATGCGGAAAAGCCTTCGTTGTTTTTCGCATCTTACTTTAAATTATTCATACATATTACACAATTTTTAATTCTATCTTTTTTAAGCCTTCTTTCACCGACTTCGAAAAACTCGTAGATCATTTTTTACTATTTTTCTTAATAGTCACGATTGCGATCCTTTCTCATATTCTCTTTTTTTTTCATTCCTGATCTATTCAACCGACATATGTTTTCCAGTTGTCTCTTTTCCTCCTTCAAGGTCTGATTTTATTTATTCATTAAGCTCGTTTCTTGTCATCATTTATTCCAAATATATTGGGTTATTTCCGAAAGTGAATCGAATCAATGCTTTTTACCTACCTCCTCTTTTTATTGCGTAAATATGGATAAAAGAGCAATAAATACGAATGGCACACGAAGGACGAATTTAAAATCAACTTGTGTTGGCTGATTCCATCCAATTTACGACGATTCCGTTTTGATTCCGGTAAGAGAGATAATCTATTCTTTCGCCAAACAAATCTAAATCTCCGGAAGGTCTAGCGGCCAACCTTTCTCTCCAAATAAAGTTATTCTTTTTTTCGGACCAAGAGATAGATCTCACTCATTCCTTCAAAGCGTCTTAAATTCACTTTATGGTCAAAGACTTCGATTTCCCACAACACATAGAGTTAGAGCTCATAAGGAAATGTAAAGGCATTCATTGAAGAAATCAAGAACGGAAAGGTTAGAGCTGAAGCAGCAAAGCAAATTATGATAATTGGATGAAAAAAATATACATAATTGCGGGAAGGACAACCCATGTAACTTTACTTATTTTTTTCCTAACAGAAACCAAGTGCAATGTCTCTGACACAACCTTATGAAAGGGGAGAGACATAGTAAAATTACGGACAATTAGGGTAAATGTAAGTTTCATATCCCAAATAGCAGCTAGGAGAAACTTCTTTGATAACAATGAATCGGAAGAGCACCATATTTCCATGAACTCGGTTCCGTTCCGAAATGATAGTCTTTACTTTTAGGACTGGAGTTACTTACAATTACACTTTTCATCACTCCTTACCTTTATCTTCCTTTTTTTTATCCTAATTCTTACCTTTTTTTTCTTCAATGGTTACTACAACCGCATTTTTTTTTCTTCTGAGTGCTAATTCTATATTTAGTGACACCATCTCTTAACTTTTTTCAAGTAAAAGATCTAAACCATTCCATTTGTAATTTTTGCTGTGTTATTTTTGCTAATGTGTCATCCTGCCCATAATTATAGTTCGCAACAACTATACTACAATAGCTTGTAATATTATCCTATTTATTCACTTTGTCTTCTTGATCACTATAAAGAATCTTGCTGCGGAGAGAAGGACCATTGGTATGAATAGATCAGGTCAGATTTTTTGCTAGAATTTCTTTAAACATTAATTCCAATTTTCATGTTTTTATTGACTGTTATATGTTAATGTTTGCCAAAATGATAAATATTCCTAATATACTGTAAAATTAATTATAATTTCATTTACTTTAGTCTAGCACCTATCATATTATAGAGAAAGATGTCTAAATTAAAATAACCATATACTCTGCATTTCATTATACATTTTATATATGCATATTTTCATTTTCATTTCACCTTTTAATGTTGATATTTCTTACCGATAGAATGATAGAATTTCAGATATTTCTTCTCAAAACAATTAACGACATCCAGATAATATTACTTTCTAAACTTCTTATTTGCAATGAATTTTCAAATTCACCACAACTTTGATCTTTCATTCGACAAATGCTTCTAGAAATGCATCTCTCCCACTCATGTAAAATAAGTAATAACAAAACTGCATGCACATAATGCACTCTATTCTATAATTGCTGTAAACATGTCAATATTTGTTCTTAATTAATTTCCTTCATTTCTCTCTTGATTTACCAGAAGAATATTATGTACTCGTCAACATCCATTTGTTCTTAAATAAAAAAATAACCATTCAAAATAGTGAGGATTCAACCTGCATATTCAAACAATCTAGAGCGGTTTACGGGGTCACCAATAATGAAGCGGTTGCTTAAGTAAACACGCTCAAAATTTATATTAATTAAGAAGGGAACAAATCATCTGTTACTATTATCTATTTCCTTCTACTTTCACCCCAAGGTAATAATAATATTAATAGTACTGTTGATAATGTCACTAATAATAACCACTTCAGTAATTTGGCCGGATTGTATCCATACTATCCCCCTAATTAAATGGTTCTGCAGAAATCATTGGACCGAATCTAAGATATAATTGGCCCTCCTCCGTTCCCATTAACGAGGCTCTTCTCAATTCCCTTTTAATTAGATTCGATTCTCTCGACAAGACTTTACGTGAAAATTCGTCACCGGCAACAGTAAATGAATCCCTAGCACCCCTTTTTCTCTTCATTGGAACTGAATGTGGGAATTTACGGCATAATAGAGCTGAAGGAGGTATTCCCACGATTTAATTGAAACGGGAAAGTTCCCTTCAAATGAAATTGACAAGAATTTACTCCCCGAAATTTATCTTCACCAGTCGTGTGCTACTGAATATAAGAAATTTTTTATAACTTAATGGGAAAAATTCTTTCTTTCTCTACTTCCTCCTAGATATTTTCAGTATAATTATCCTAATTATCTCTTTTCTTGAAAACAAAAATTAGGCATTAGGTGAAGAGCAAAAGAGTAAGAGTCGATATTCATGATAATGACAAGACAAAATAAACGGTTAAGAAATATAGATCACGGTGTAGCTAGAAACATTCCCGTCGATATAAATCGAAGCTTAACAACACAATCAGGCAAATCCTACAGATGGTATAATAGCATTACGTAGTCCTAAATTTACCATCGTGTGCTACATAGAACGGAACTAGTGGGGCATGATCTAGTGAACCCATGGGAAAAATCGCCACTTGATGGTGAACTTTAGTCATATTTGAACTTAGTGACCTCAATCACCTTTGGTATCATTGGTTTTAGCTGACACATTGAACCAGCGACTTGTTGTGGACAGAAGATGAACACAACACGAGATTTGTATTTTCTATACACCTGCTTGCTTTGCTGCAGTTAAAAACGATACTAGCTCAGAAAATGGCTGCTCTTTATGTTACGCAATATTATTATATTTTTATTAGAAATTCGAATTCCAATGGGCAACGTATCTGCAGGATTATTTTAAAAATAAATTCCTAAATATAGTTTTCAAGGCGAATGTGGACACAATATCTAGTTGTAAAAGACGAATGAAGAGCTATTTTTTCCTTCTTACTTACCTTGTAGCTAATAGCTCTCCAGTAGCAGAAAATATCTCTGCTCCTGCCGATCGCTTTGGAGAATAAGGGAGAAAGCATTGATCCTACAACCTTTGTTTGTTACGACGATTAAATGGGCTTCGCTTTCTGTTAGACTGTCTTGACGGACCATATTAGGTTGTAGGGAGGTTGTTGCATCTTGATGGAATTTTATGACATGCATTGAATGAAACCCTATCTTTGATCTAGGCCGGGGAATAATCGTAATTACGTTATTTTTTAGAGTCAACCTTCACAATGAATGAAGGAAGCCTGTAAGAAAGTTACCTTTCATGGGATAAGCTGTTGACCAGTATTTTAGAACCAATGAAAGCTAATTCACCAATAGAGTGACGGTCATTCACTCAGTAACGAAGTTCGAAATGAAATGTAGTTCTTCGATTCTTCATACAAGAGACAAGTTTCGAAATTGGCTTGCTTATATTTTCATCCAATCCTAAAAAATAGTCTCCTGAATTAAGTTTTTCTTGGAGAACTGCGTTTGATTTTCTGAACACGAAACTTATGATGTTCACCTCAGACTTTAAAATAGGGCGACAAAACAGTATAATTCAAATCAAGTTACATCTAGTTACAAAAATGATTGAAGCAGGCTAAGGCTTGAGCGCACTTGCAATACTGCCTTTCACTAAAGGGTTTAAGTTGACAATCTGTATAACATATACCCTAGACGCTCACTCCAAGTTGTTTTTTTTTCAACCCGAGGTAAAGAATTTTGCGGACAAATTCTAAAGGAGGGAAAGTACAATTCTTAAAAAAGATTTAATATCAGCTTCTTTACATTAAAATAACAGTACTAATTAAAAGAGAACCAACTTTTGGGGGGGGTTATCTTATCCTCCCACTCTTCAAAAAGGTTAACTCAGAGAGTTATCCATTCTTAAACCAAATATTTAACTGATATTTTATTGCGCGATTTATTCTTCTTATTATATCTTTTTGCGGGCTTTAATTAAATCTTCTACATATGTCGATTTTTTTATCTGCTCTGAACCCTCAATTTTAAAAGATTGTGACGAAGAGTATGTAGGTTGTAATCTCAAATATATAATACTTCGATTGTAACACTGCGCCTATAAAAAGGATTTAAGAAATTGAATTTAAATTCATTGGAAAAAAAATGCTTCCAAGTTTTGACTTTCCAGACGGAATTGATAAAAGTAAAAAAATTTCCGGCTAAAACCGCAGCAGCCAATAATGGTTACCTGTCTAACGACAAGATTCTAACTGATCCCCCCAAGGGTATACTTAGAGAAGAATTAATAAGTATGCAAAATTCTGCCGGTCAAAGATTGTGAATATTGTCCTTATAGATTTGTAAATAGTTTTTTTATCAATTTGTGAATAGTGACCTTATAAATTTGCCATCCAATAAGCCCTGATTACGCAACTTGAGCAACAGGTAACCCTGCCTCAAAACCGGACATCTGCCTAGGCAATAATTATATATATATATATATATATATATATATATATATATATATATATATATATATATATATATATATATATATATCCATTAAAACTAATACATACAGGAGGAAGATATATCGTGCATATATCACACATCGACTCTCCACAAAATCAACCAGAGTCCAACTTAGATGTCCACAAAAGTCAGAAGAGAATAAAACAGAGCGAAATGAGAGAGATAAATGGAGAACAAAATACTTATTATACCAGAACTACTAGAATGATTAACTTTAAAAAAAATTACTACACAATTAGAAAAAATGAGGATTTCGATGCAATCAGCATACGAAATGATAATACACATACGTGGCTACAAGCAGATTAAGAACTTTAGTTGAACGCTCGAACTGATTTAAAGCAACAGAAGATTAAGTGAAATATCGGAACAAAGAAGAAGCAACGTGGGAGATTCATCTCGAAATGAGAAGGAAAAACCGAGAACTGAAAAGAGAAATAATGAAAGGATGGACAATGATGCCCTAGGAATTTTGGAGAAAAGTGATTAAAATAAAAGGCAATGCAGGAAATAGAAAAAGACAAAGATATGATGGAATTTATATTCAGTGAACATTGGACGATGATTTTCAACCTAAGTGCAAGCGAAAATGATGGATTTGACATTGATTTCGAACATAATACCATAGCCTCGCTTAATAAGGAATTTTTTAGAACGCATCCACACCACTTTGTCGATGCAAGGGAAGACACCTATGGCAGTAGCGACAATAACAACGCTCTTTTAGCAGAAAGCACTAGGAAGATTGAGACTCATCAAAATGATTTATGAGGCAGCCGAGAACCGACTTAATGAAATACAATGGTACTAAATGCCTGTATAAACCCAGCTACTTCCATAATGAAATAAAGGTTGCGAAAATGGTCTTTATACCAAAACCAGGAAAGCTAACTACTCAAGGCGAGAACTACAGACGTATCTCTCTATTTCATTTCATCTTGATGGTATTTGAGAAACCTGGAGAGATAAAGAAGCACAGAGATGCCCTTCACATTCATCACTGAAAATAATCGTTGAAGAAAAGAAAGAAAAGGCCAGTGATGATCTCGTCTGCAGGGACGTATCGACTGAATTCGATACGCTTTGGACTAGGCTATCGTAATATAAAATCTGGCAACTAAGAAGAAATAAGATAGAAGTTCTCCTCTAAGAATATGGGATAGAAAGATACGCATTCATCGACAACGGAAATCATCAAATATAAAAATTCGAACTTGAAGCTGGCCTTCCGCAGGGAGGGTGTTTTAGTCCAACATCAGTGTATACCTCACCCATACCAAAGCTCCACGGTGAAGGAAGCCTCAAAATCAGTTCGCCGATGACGTCCCGCAAACCATCGTATGCAATTACAGGAATGGTGATTTTCAAGCAATATTTTCCTCAAGTGAAATAAGAAGGATTAACAAATATCAAGGAAAATAATAAATCCCTAAGAAGCAGAACAAGTTTAAGATAATTACGATGTTAAGGAAAAAACTCGGAGATGTGTACTTTGAAATCTAAAGATACAGATATACTAATGGAACAAAATTGCTAGAATTAACGATTATACAGTAGGCACGTAACGGAATGAGTAAACAGAGGAAAATGAAGATTGAGGCTACTCTACAGGCTTAGATCACTCAAACGCAAATGCCAAGCTATCATTCAGTCAGTGATGGAGTACCCAGTTATCTCTATGCAGAACATCTCGAAATTAAACATTATCAAACCTTAAAGAATTTAAAAAAGGCAATATTAATTATGACAACACAATAAAAAGATAAATGAGAAGACAACGGATAATTCACAGAGAAGCGGAAATAAAACCGAGAAAAAAAATAATTGAGGAAAGAGTAAAAAAAATAATAGAAGAAAACAAGAGGAAATAGCCCAAGTGCAACAGGGGAGATCACACCACCTCTTACCAGCCTATACATCAAAGTTTTATCAGGATATGGAACACCTCTACACAGGAAAAATTCAGAGATATTTAAAAAAAAACACATAAAGTAAAATAATCAATTTTACCAGCTACTTAAATAAGTACAATGCATAACATTTTAAAGAAATAAACTAGGCCAAAAAGATTTAAGAGTAAGCTAAACCAGCAGTAGAAAGAATTACAACAACGGTTTGAACTCTTAAAAATAACACCTAATATAAACATGAAGTAACGAAGAAAAATAGCCTGATACTCAGGCAAAAACTCGCTAAACTATATATTTTAAACGATACTCTATCAATATACAGAAATATATTAGCATAGCCTACGTGCAGCATAGATTCATTTGCAAACCTACTTACGACTTCTTTTCGTTTCTCCCTACACCATTTCTTCTATACTTCACACCTTACAGGCTGAACAACCTATACCTGGGACAGGGGTCTTATGAAAAATAATGAATAGGCAAGGATATAATCCACACTGTGTTTGGAAATCCACTCAAAGTTGTTGGTCCACCGACCACCTATAACACCTGTCAATCCTACTCGTATAATTCTATCTCTGCTATGTCTCTTTTTTAATCTTCCTATCCCTCTTTGTCCCAGCCATCTCGCTGCTCCTGCTAAAGTTCGTTTAGGGCTCTGGAGAGAGCGGAGAGGAGCTTGGGGTGGAGGGTGTAGAGGCTCGGCGAAACTTCCACTGTCTCTCACTTTCAACCTTTCGTTTCATTTTATTTTATTTCATGTAGTTCAATTATTCACCCAAAACATTTAAAACAGATCGAAGACGGCGCGTTCGGCTATAGCAAGAGACCCACTCCAAAGTGATCTTGATATGAATCAGACTTTTTTGGTGTTATTTAGTGACTCTAAACTCGCAATAGCCCAAATATATACTATTTGTTGCATCATAGATAATTTGCGCATTCGGTAGTTGTGAAGCTAGCAGGCCTAGGTAACTCCATTTGGATAAATTTAGTTTATTGCTTCCCCAACATCAATTAAACTCAGTCCTTCAAACTGTACATCCATGCTAAATATAACCTTTGTCATGTAATCTACACTAGCCTAAACTACATAGGTTAGTTTATTTTGATACTTTAAACAATATCCTCTGTTAGAAGATGAATCATAAAAGAAAGATTTAAAGAGTTCTTCCCATCTGCAATCACTTTAACAAATTACTTCTTAGCTGAAATCACTATAATTATTGCTTCTCAATTGAAATCATATAATATATTGTTACCCATCTAAAGTCACTTTATATATTGATTCTCACTTAAAATCAAGACAGTTGTTGCTTTCTATTTGAAGACAATTTAACATAATTTATTCTAATCTTAAATCACTTATCATGTTATTTCCCATCTGAAATCACTTTAACATAATGCTTCCCATCTGAAATTTCTTAAAATAGTGCTTCGTATCTGAAATCACTGAACATGTTGCTTCCCATCTGATTTAAATTTAACAGATTGTTCCAACCCTGAAATCACTTAAAATTTTGAATCTCACCAACCACTCCCCAATCTTCCCAAGATCTTCCTGCTGGCGGGCAGTATTTCCATCCTTTGCAACGTTCATACCAAGCTTGGTATCGTCGGTAAATTTAGAAATCTTGGCAACCATGTCACGGTCCATGTCGTTGACGTAGATTATGAATAGTAGTGGTCTCAGGACAGAACCTTGAGGCACCCCGATAGTAACGGGCGCCCACTCAGTAGCCTGTCCATTCAGCACCACCTGTTGCCGTCTGCCACTTAGCCAGTTCTCTATCCAGCCGGCTACTTTTCCGTCTATGCCCAGCGCTCTCACTTTCCGGAGAATGCGGTGGTGTGGTACTTCATCAAAAGCTTTCTGAAAGTCTAAATAGACCACACCCAGTGCCTTGTCCCGATCGTGCTCACTAAAGACGAAGTGGAAGAATTCCACAAGGTTCGTCGGGCATGACCGTTGCCTTCGGAAACCGTGCTGGGAACTCCTCAGTAGCAGCTTTGACTCTAAATGCGACGTCATTTTGTCCAACTTCATGCTTTTCTCAGTTTACCGACTATCGAAGTCAAACTGATAGGTCAGTAGTTCGACGGATGGCTATGGTCTCCTTTCTTGAAGATAGAAGTCACCTCCGCTTCACGCCACTCTCTAGAAACGCATTCGGTCCGGATTGACATGTTGAAAATTGCGCTCAGGTGTCGTGACACTTGATCGCGCACTTCTTTCAACACTGTAGGTAGAAACCAATCCGGGCCAGGTGACTTATTTGTCATTAGGTCAGTGATCTTCTTTTGTATTTCTCCTTTGGTGAAGTCCATATCCTCCAACTTTTCCCCCGAGTAGGAATCCGTTGGCTGGGGGATGGGACTACACTCTTCAGTAAACAGTGAAGAGAAGTAGTCGTTGAGGAGGTTAGCATTTTCTGCATCTGAGTGCTTTAATGTCCCTTTCTCATTCCTCAGAACCTATCTAAAGAACTCCTTGGTATTCTCTTTACAGACTCTCGCCAATCGGAGTTCCTCAACCGCTTAGCCGCCCTTATGCTGGACTTCACTCTCCTGGCTAGCCTCCGGTATTCGTCAAATTCACCCGAGATCTTTGACTGCCGGTACACTATTCTCTTCTCTCTAAGCAGTTGGCCGATTTCTCGATTAAGCCACTTTGGTTGAACAGAAGACTAAGAGGGCATTGCAGAGGGATGAAACGCGATTGGAGACTCATGAATGTGGTTTTGAAACTGTTCCACGAGTCTTCAACACCCTCGCGTCAGTCAGTCCAGCACGAAAACCTGCAAAGTCTGCTCTTCTCAAATCAAGTTTCCTCGATTTACTATTTGCAGGCCCTGCCTTGGGGACTTTGACTACAAATCTAATTAATCGGTGGTCACTGCCACTGAGCATCTAGCCAACAGAGAGGTCCTCAACGATATCATCTCTGGGGTGAAAACTAAGTCGAGAATATTCGTTTCCTCTCGTTGGCTCCCTCACCCATTGAGCCAGGAACTCGTTGTTCGCGAGCTCCAGGAGTAGTCCGTTCTTGCCACAGGGGTCTCTGGTTTCCCATTCAACATGGGTATTGAAGTCACCCATGGTGATACATACTCCGTCTTTTACAAGTTCACCCAACAGCTGGTACAGACTCCTGTCCTGTCCTAAGAGTTGGGCAAGAGGTATGTAAAGCACCAGGGTCCTGTATCTGGCAGGACCTATATCTAGGTCAACACCTAGTAGTTCATGGTCGGATACGATGTTGCAATCCGTTAGTTAAGATTATCCTTGACATACAACATCACACCGCCACACTCTCTGTCTCGCCTATCTTTCAGGAAGAGCTGGTACACGGTAATCGTGAATTCACCTTCAAAATCTTAGCTTAAGGTTTTTATCCACGACTCCGTTATGGCCACCATCTCAGGTTTTTCTGTTGCCACAAGGCCACGGAGCTCAAGAAACTTGTTTTTGATTGACCTCGCATTAAACAGAAGAACTTTCATGGCCTCCCTGATTTTAGGACTCCCTACGCTCTCCCGTTTTCCGGCTTATTTATTTGTTTGGTGGCTTTCCTCTTTGTAACCTCTGAGAAGGTCGTTCCAGGAGTGACACGAGTGTACTGTCGTACGTCCACCTTCACTCTGGGCCTGACACTCATTAGGCTCCGTTCTATGACATCTTGTATCATGTTGCAGAGTACAGCCTTTCCTTTAAAGGAAAAATGTACTCCATCCCTTTGGTAGAGATCGTTTCTACTATAGAAGGTGCGGTAAGGATCCACAAAGAACACCCCCTTTACCGTACACAAATCTCCGAGGCGTCAAATAAGGGAGACGTTCCTCGAGTGAGGGGTGCGGGTTGGACCTCTTGTCGGGAGCATCCCGACCACTACACATCTGCGTGTTTTCAGCCCACAGCTGTCCACAGCACCCCTGCCTTTGTTGAGAATCTTTTCTGTTTGGACTATCCTTTCTCCTCGAGGTAGAGGTCTTTGCCACTTACCATTAGGGCAACGAGTGAGTTCTCAGAAATCTGAGATTTCTCCGCCTCTACTCTGATCTGCTGGTTTCCCATTCCTGGTAGGCAACTTACCTTCACACTCGTGCGAAGGCGTGCTGGTAGCTGGGCTTGCAAGTCCCGTGCTTGAGAGTCCCTAATAAGGTTGACCCTCGCACATTTGTCTGCACTCTTTTCTTTCGCCGGAGACTTATCTCTTTTCTTTTTCGTCTCCGTATTTCCATTTTTTTCTTCTTTTTTTCTTCTTCTTCCCTTTTTTTGATCTTCATTTGTCTTTCCTTCTCTTTCTCTTTTGTCTTTTTCTCTTTCCATTTTTCCTTGTGCACCAGTAACGCTCGAATCCTCTACACTGGGGTGAGCTGCATTAAGGTCATTGTTTTTCTTCATTTTTTCTTTTTTTCTCTAATTAGTTTCTCCGCATGGCTGAAGTGCACTGCCAATACAATTCCAGCTCCTTGAGTTGGAGTCTTATCGGTGGAACCACCCAAGTGAGTGGGAGTTTCGTCTCGAGCTTGAGCTGACTGGGCATCTAGTTTAGAGGCTAGTTCTAGGATTCTCTCCTCGAGACGCTGAATCTGAAGCACGTGCTCTGTTTCTAGGCTCTTTAGTTTATTTTCCAGTGCCATAGATTTCTCTTCAGAGGTTGTGAAGAGATCTTTCAGTTTATTGCACTATGCCACTGTTTTTTGAACCTCTCCTTCAAGGATGCAGTCGGTGCATAGACTTCCCAGGTGGCATTTTAAAAAAACCTTCCAGGAAGTCCACGCACCAATTATCCTTCTGGCATATCGCACATGTATATTTGAGTGTAGCTGGACCTTTTTTCCCTGGCATGTTGAACACTTTCTCTCTCTCAAAACATTGCGACCAATCAATAGTTAAAGACCGCCTATCAATCTGAGACGTTTCGGATCTTCCAGAAGGCACGCTGCATCTGCTGCTGTTCATCAGACCAAGTCGTCAAACCTCGGCGTGCCGTGGCTCCCAACCAAGCAACACTGACAGTCCTCGAAGGGGCCATTGATTTCTCACCAGATGAACAACGGAGCACGCTCCGTACTGAACTCTTACTAGTTCCCTTCACGACAGCCAAGATCTCGGAGTAGCGTTCAATGGATATCCCGCCACACCTAGAGACTCGACCCAAGGCTTTTTATTGGCCTAGCAACCAGCCTGGGAACAAAGGGCCGTCACCTCGGACCGATGCTACCAGAGGCACCCGTCAATGGTCTCTGGGAATGGTCAATAATTACGCACCAGGGAAGGGGTTAACGGGGCACTACCCTCATCCCATTCATCGTGCCCCAACGCCTAGGACACCTCTACTCCTAGTGTCTCGCAACCAGTGAGCGTCGATTGGCGTTGTTTATAGAGGTTCCAAAGCCTCTCTTCTGACGCATGAGGTAGCTGCCAGGTCCTTATATGTAGATAGAGGGTAAAAAAGGGTAAGAGTGACATGATAGAAGTAGGTTTTTTTTTGTCTTTTGTTTTCTTTTTGTATAATAAGTGGAAGAGATAAGATAAAAGTGAAAAAAGGACGATATAATAGAAAAAAGGAAGGAAGGACGCACTTAGTCTGGAACCTCGTTTCCGACCAAATCGAAAAGGGAAGCCCTACCATGGTTACCCAGAAGAGAGGTACCCTCGCCGACATAGTTCGTAAAGTCAAAGGTACACACAAGCTCTCTTCTTGCGACAAGGGGGCGTCACCTCTCCCTCTCTCTCTAGCTCCTCTCCTCCCCAGAGAGAAAGAGAGAGAGAGAGAGAGAGAGAAAGAGAAAGAGAGAGAGAAATTTAATATATTGATTCTCATTAGAAATCATTTTAACATATTGTTCGCATCTAAAGTTACTTACCATTTTGCTTCTCAACACGAATCATTTAAAAATATTGCTTTGAATCTTAAATCAATTTGAAATATTGCTTCCGATCTCAAATTATTTAACATAGCTACATATCGGGAATCACTTAAAATTATTGCTCCTCATCTGAAAATCACTTAACAGTTGCTTATCATATGAAATCATTTTAAGATATTGCTTCCAATCTTAAAACAATTTACCAATTTTCAACCTTAATGTATTGGTGAATTCGCTGAATATATTATTTAACATATTGTTTCTATCTTTGAAATAAGCTTAAATATTTCTTCTTATCTAAAATAACTTAATATTTTGAAGCACCCTCTGAAATCACTTTAAGAGAGTGCTTCTTATCTAACTTCTTCTATTATATTATTTCACGTCTGGAATCACTTTAAGTGATTGCCTCCTATCTGACCCACTATAACATATTGCATTTCATCAGAAATCACTTTACCATATATCTTTCGCTGATATTACTTTATATATATATATCTCGGAAATAAATTTAACCACATGCTTCTTATCTGAACTTACTTTAACATATTGCTAAACATCAGAAAATCAACTAAAGTAATTGCTTCTTATCTTCAATCACTATTGTATGTTGCTTCCCATCCCAAATCTCCTAGAAAGTTGCTTCTCATCTGAACTCACATTAAGATATCGATTCCCATCTGTTATCAATTACATATTACCTCCCATTTGAAATCCCTTTTTATATTTCTTTCCAACTGAAATTATATACATTGTAGCTTTCCATCTGAAATAACTTTACATAGTATTTACAATCTGAAATCACCTAACATAATTCATCCCAATAAAAATCACTTAATATATTGATTTTCATTGTAAATTATTTTAACATATTGCCTGTTATATCAAATCACTTGTAGTATTATTTTCTATCTGAAATCAATTTAACATATTGCTTCCGATCTGCCATAACTTTGTAATATTGCTTCTCATCTATAAGCACTTAACATGTGGCTTCCTATCTGGGATTTCTTCACCTACTACTTTTCATCTGAAATTTTCATGAAATATTGCTTCTCATCTTAAATAATTCAACACGTTGCTCCCCATATGAAAACACGATAAGATATTTATTCTCAACTAAGATAACTTAAGATGTTCCTTCCCACCGGAACTCACTTTAATAAATTGCTTCACATCTAAATATCTTTAAGATATTTTTCTCAATTGAAATTTCTTAACATGTTGCTTCCCATCTGGAATCAATTGGGCAATTCTCGCCATCTAATATCACTTTAAATTATTGCTTCGCATCTAATTTGATTTTTTGAGGAAATCATTTGAACATTGCTTGACATCTGAAATCACTTAACATGTTGCTTTGAATGTGGAATCAATTTAACAACTTGCTTCCCATTCTAAAATAATTTTAACATATTGCTTCACATCTAAATATCTTTCAAGATATTGTTTCTAAATTGAAATGACTTAACATCTAAAATCAATATATTGATTTTCATTATAAATTTTTTTAACATATTGCTTGTCATTTCAAGTCACTTGACATATTGCTTCCCATCTAAAATTATTTTACATCGAAAATCACTTAAAATTATTGCTTCTCATCTGAAATCACTTAACATTTTGATTAGCATTGGAAATCATTTTAAAATCTTACCTTAAATCTAAAAAAAATAACATCTTCCATTCCCTATAAAATAACTTTAATTTACTAGTTTCTATATGAAATCACTTTTTCATATTCTTCCCATCTGAATTCACTGAATATGTTATTTTTAATTTGAAAATTACTTTAACTTATTGTTCTCTTCTGAAATCACTAAATATATTGATTTGTAGAGGAATTCACCTTAACTTATTGCTTCGCATCTGAAATCACCTAACCTTTGCTTCCCATCTGAATGGACTTTAAATTATTGTTTCTATCTTAGGAATAAGCTTAACCCATTGATTTCTATCTGAACCCTTTTTACATATTTCCTCCTATCTAAAATCAATTAATATATTGATTCCCCTCTTAAATCACTTTAAGTTATTGCCTCCTATCTGTCTCACTATAGAAAATTGCATTCCATCAGAAATCACTTTAACATATTTCTTCCTATTCAAAGAGGTTCCTCTAATCGGACAAAGATTGTATGGGCCTTTTCAGCGATCTCCTTCCTTACTTCGAGATAAAAAGGACGTCAAGAAGTAATCAAATATTGAAGCTTCTTTTAACATGTTATTAACGATAGTTATAGAAAGATAAAGATGCATAAATAGAATATTCAGAAAATTAAGATCACAGGAATTCCTTTCAATCATACACCATACCATTTCCAAGCGCTCCTAATCTAATCACTGTGGAACATCAAACGTGGCACTCAATTAAACAAGGAGCCGCCAAGCTCCTTGTTCGCTATGAAGCAAGAGAGACTCGTGTCTTAATTGAGATGTCAGTCGTGCCAAATCATCGACACCCTTAGTCAATGAAGGGAAAGACTACTTTGATCGGTCTTTACCGTGCGATTTGGGGAGATTCTATTTTCCAAGTGTTAAAAAAAACACAAAGGAACGTATAGTTCTTTCCTCACATTCACCTACCCCCTTCTTTTTCTGTATAAATTATAAAATATTTATGTTTATTTAAAATAAAAATTGGAGGAAATGGTGCATCTTCTAAGGAAAGTTTTGAAAGAGGGGGCGAAACTAGTGAAATTATAGTAAATGAAATTCTGTTGAAGACTCATTGATCAATGGCAAAGAGAAAAAAATCATTTAGGCGCTAAAACAAGAACAGAGCGTTACTTTCAAAATATGTCCCTGATCGGCAAATGAGGCAATCTTTTTGCTTGTTCTCGGAGCGAAGACGAGAAATAGATGTAAGCAAACCAATGCATGGCAATAGCTTGTCAAACCTATCGCTATCAGTTTAGCACGGGTTAGTTCAAATATATCGATGATTTTTCTTTATTCGCCAGTAAATGTGGCAATCTTCCACATGGAAGAATTCCACATTTGAATCAAACTTATATATTGTCTGCCACCCTTTTCCGTTGGAGTATTACCAGTAACGTTCCAAAGGTTCCCGAAAAATGAATCCTGCTCTCCATAAGAATGATATGAATGATGTGATTCAAAATCAATTTTTAAGTAACACCGTAATGTCGTGTATAATACCAATGGTAATAAATAAAATTTGTAGGATTGAAGCAACTTCTAAAAAAATCTTACAAAGTCACTGGGATTACACGAATTTTGTTTACATACTTAAAAATACCCTATTATTAATCGTCTAACAAAGGTCTAGGCAGACACAACTTACAAGTAAAACGACACTTTGTAAGTATACAAACTGGTTCATACAGAAGAGAGAAACATGGAGATAGCAACCGATATGAGAAACCTTCAACTCCATCAATAAAGGATACATCGATCATGGGGAGCACTTTGAAAGAAGATAGTGGAAATTATAGCACGGTAACAAAGTTTAAAGTGGGCAGGTCCTTATGATTTTAAAAAAATAAACTTACTTTAAATTGAGCTCGCTTTCTCCCTGAAAATTAATTCGTAACCAGGGAAATTTTCTCAATTTAGATTAGAGTCAAATAGGACCCTAATCTTGCTGAACTTATGCAACAAATTGTTACTAGTGACACATGGTTCTACTGATAAGAGCCTAATGATAGTCCAAATTTAAATTAATGGTAAAAAGAGGCTCAAGTTATCCAAACAAAGAACAACAAATAGTTCTACACTAAAAGCGAAAGCAACTGCTTTTTTGAGGGAGGGGGAGGGGAAATAGATGTCCTGTTGTTAACTTTTTTTAAATTCATGGAACAATTAATGCGACACGTTCTTAAGGTGTTTTATAAGAAAAACAAATAAGAAAAAAACAAACAAGGGAGGGTTCCATGTCAGAGTTCTGCTAAATCAAGACAATGCTCCGGCTTCTTCGTAAATACTGCGAGACTTTTGAACAGAATTGATGTCGCATCCAACTAACATCAATGAATTTTCTCACTCTGACTTTTTCTTTTTTCCAAATATAAAGAAAGGCATATAACATTCAATTTTCACCAAATGAAGAAATAAACCCAAATTCTATTCTATAAATTTTGATTTCTACTCCTTGAATTGGAAAGTTTGAAACATAGTTTTGGAAATTGTTTTGAGTCAGATGAAACCAATGTAGAAACAAGTTTATAATATTTCTATTTTGCCTTTGTCATTTTCCGGTAACTTTTTGCACACAACTTATATACACAGGCATGTAAAAGTAAACGATATACATATTACCAGTCAGGTCGTGTTATTGTATCAAAATTTTACTTAGAAAATAAAAAGGCAGAATAAATCCGGCCTGATTTTAAATTCTGTTCTTGTCATTTTTTTGTTGTCTTCTAACGGTGTATATTTTTCTAATAGGGTTTGCATTGATATCTAAGTACTGTGATTTTTGAGAAATAGGGAGTATCTTGTTAATTATTGGTTTCCCATCTCGTGAATCACCTGTGATCCATCCCGCTGATTTTATGCTATCCAATGTGTTCTGAGTGTCCTCATCTCATAATCTTATCCACTGCGTACATGTCCCAAAGAGTTTATATTTAATTCCCCGTTTTCTCCTCAAAAAGCAAGAGATCTTAAGTTTAAGGTTGTTCTTTTGAGTAAACTTTTGGGAGTTCCCTTGAAACGGCGAACTGAAACTTGATCTTCCCTAGTGGTAAATAGGGCGTTCCCCAGGCGACAATGAGAAGCGGACGGTGTCATTTTGTGGTATTTACTTACCGCACCATCTGTTATAAGTTTCCAAATTTGTCAAAAAGTGTTTAGCATAGATATCCCCAAAATTATGTTTAACCCAACGTTTTTTCTTTATAAAAAGCAACATATATTAAGTATAAGGTTTCTGTTTCGAATGAAATTTTTGCAGTTCGCTAGAAAGGGAAAACTGAAACTTAATCTTCTCTGATGCTAACTAGGGCGTTTCCCTGTTTCCCAGGGGGCTATAAGAAGCGGGCGCTATCATTTTGTGGTACTCACTTACCGCACCATCTTTTATAATTTTCCAATTTGTCAAAAAGTGTTTAGCATAGATACCCTCCAAATTATGTTTAATTCCCCATATTCTCCTCAAAAAGGCAAGAGAGCTTAAGTATAAGATTGCTCTTTCGAATGAACATTTTGCGATTCGCTACTAACGGCTAACTGAAACTTGATCTTCTCTGGTGGCAACTAAGGCAGTTCCCAAGAGGGTATAAGAAGCGGATGGTATTTTGTGCTATTGACTTACTGCACCATCTGTTATAATTTTTCAAATTAGTTAATATGGGTGGTCTCCCTTCTCTCTCTTCGCTATCAAACATTTCATTGAAACATTTCAACCTCCTCAAAACAAAACAGTGTTTCTATGTGGTGTATCTTCACCATAAACATGTTCAAACAATCGACGATATCAGGGGATTTCTAATCAAGTTTGTTCAAAATTTGATAAAGCTCTGATCTCAAAGAGTTTGCTTTTTCATGGAAAAAAACTAATTTCTTTTAATCATTCACTTACTAATTGAAATGTACCAGAGGAATAAATCTTACACCAAAACCCTTTGAAGATCCCTTGTATTTATACATTGGGGTGAAAGAAATATTCGGAAAAAGTTTAATGAGCTATTAATAAAAATTCCACCGTATAAAAATGAATGGTAATCCTAATCCTAATGTATGGTGAGGGTAAGCGAAAGAAAAAGAAATCCTTGTAATCCTAACGAGTATATTATATTTTATTGGCTTAACGATAAAATAAGAATGGAAATATGTATTAGAATCGAATGAACGTAATATCCGAATTTAGAGTATATATTAAAAATGGGAAAAACTATTACTGTAAAATATTTAATCATAAACATAACCTCCATTGCTTTCTAAAACCTCAATCCGACTGACACCATTCTTATACATGCCATGCGTGTACAATTCTTTACCATTTGATGTATAATATTAATCCAACTCGTTTTCAACCTCCTCTCTTGTTGTCAACCTAAGCCCATCCAAATCATTCTATAATCCCTTAAACAAGTGATAATCAAAAGGAGCAAGATCAGGAGACTATGGAAGATGAAGCAATGATTCTTATCCGAGGTCATCCAATAGATCTTTAGTAATTCGAAGGTGTGAGGACGGGCATTATACCGATTGAGGATAGCACCCCTTCTGTTGAATAAGCGGCTTTCAAACTACGAGGTTGATTGCAGTAGAGATTAGCATTAATTGGTTAATTGTTTCCAAATATTTCGTAATAAACATTTTTTTTCAATATCCCAACATACACTCACCATGATCTTTATTGGATGAAGTGCTTCGCTTGGTAGTTGAGAAATTCTGAATTTTCGACCAAAGACTCCCAGCAAGTAAAAGGTTCTGTCAGAATCGCCGTGGACAGTTAGTGCAGAACCTATTTTCCAATCACTGGAGACATTCCGTTCCTTTTCAGTTGGCGTAGGACAGACGTATTTAAAATAAATTTTCCTGCTGTACTTGCATTTACACCTTTATGAACTCATAGAGTAAAACATGCATAATGTAATCTTTAGATGGAAGGAGGTAGGGGTGAAAACCGGAGACGATTAAGAAAAGTACTTTATAATCTGTAAGGAAAAGGAATAAATTACTTATTGTAGCATTCCTAAACAATAAAAGGAAGCATTATTTAGACATTGAGGGTCGAATATTTTTTATTATTTTTTAACTAAATATTTTCTTCTCGGAAATTCTAGAAAAATCTTTAAGTATTCGAGAAGTTTTATCAATTGTTTACTTAGGTATAATTTTTTCATAACTTCACTTTGGATTTATTCTTCATACGGTATGCCATGGTAGTTAAATGTAAAGAACTTTCAACCAATTTGAAAAGCAAAATAATTGAACACTACAGAGAAAGTATACATATGTTATAAAAGTATTTATGCAGCCTTACTTGTTTCCGTCGGCACTCTAGGTTGAAGTTGTAGAAAATGCAAGACTTTCAAGACCACTAAAAACCTTATCTGCATTGGGAATATGAGGAATATATCTCAACCAGCTCGTCGACGGGTGCTGAGATTGGTATCGAAGAACTCTTTGATAACTGTGACAGAAGTGTAAGACGACTTGGGTACGACTGGGACATCAATTTCGACAAGAACAATTAGTAATGAGCTCATTAGGCAAGATCTCTTATCTCAATCAACAATCAAGACGTGCAGCGAATTTTCTTTCTATCTAGTGTTCAAATAATTAATAGCACTCATATAATTGTTTTTATGTATATACATGTTATATACATTTCAAGGATCTATAGGGTATCTTAAATGTAATAAATAACTCTTAATTAAATATATGTATGAAATACAAATATAATAATTGGCAATAACGCTGTACAACAAATTTCAGTGTCATGTGAAAAACATAGATCTCAAGTGCATTTTATTATGAAGTTTTGTGTGCTGAATTCGAATTTGCTACAAAAATTTCCCATCACGTAACATTTTCTTTTAAATTGCCTATTTATTTATTAGGCAATTGATACCGATTTCCACGATACCATAAATGCATTTCGCTCATTAGCTCAGTTTCATCTATTGTCGCCTCAAAGTCCTCATCAGCTATAAGTTGACGAATCTGAGGGCCAACGTATATGCCTTCTTTAATCTTGGCATCACATATTTTTGGTTGATAGCTTTGAGGTCCTGGAAACATGGCTTCTTAGGTCACAGTGCATTGGTAATTTGCTTCCTTAGATCTGGTTTTATATGCAGTGGTGGCTAAATGATTTTCTCTTTGTTAACTAGTGGCTCATGAATTACAATATGGCATCCAGGCGTCATAGTTTGCCGAGGTGACCATTCTGAGCGTACCTAATGTTCTGATCTGGCACTACTGTTCCACTTGCGAAGGAAGCACTTAAACTTTGTGTATCCAGTCTGTTGCCCATTAAGTAGGGCTACTACTTTCAATCCCCACAAATTAGGCACTCATGCTCCTTGTAAATTATGCAGTCTAGAATAAGAGCAAGGGGCTTATATGGCTCTCTTAAAATGACTGAGTGAGCAACTAGAACTAAAGGGATAGTGTTCTTAATGTTCTTATCCTGTAAAGGGATTCATCTAAGAATAACCTCAAATCATTTGTTAATATGTCAGCTCAAGAGCATTGAATAGACCTCAGATATCATCCAATAAATCAAGTTGTTTTCAAAAGTAAATAATTGCTGTAGATCTGCAAAACGCTTCCTCAATACTGCAATTCAAGCATGTCCATCCAACAGATTCCATTGTTGCAGAAGTCAGGCCAGTAGTTCACTCTATTGCTTAGTAAGTGATAGATAGGGAACTAGATCATTGCGTTTCGGTTAGCTGATGAGCTGTGGTTTCTTGTCAGATTCAAGCTGTGCCACATATAGTGTATCTTGAGATTCTGAATCGTCTGAGTTGCTCATGTCATTGCTTGGTAGTTCAGAGGCAGGATGTGGTACAGGAATAGTACTTAAATGTTGAACTGGACGAAAGGCAGACTAAAAATCTAAATACGTGATAGATTCCTCGCCTTTTCTTTCACAACCTGCAATGCAATAAAATAAAATCAGACTAAAATTAGATATTACTGGCTGTGATCACGTGCAAAAATAGTAGAAGTACAACATAGTATGTATTTTGATCTTGTTAATTGATACATCTCCTGGAAATATATTAAATAACAGAAAAGAAAACACATTGAATACACACCTTTAATATCTGTTAAGCAGAAGTAGCAATCCGTTGAATGATCCTTTGGATCCTTTCAGACCATTGGTAGGCCAACCTTTCACCCACGGAAAAATGGAAATTGCACACCCGATACAACATATGTGATGTGACAGCGTATGTCCTGGTCACCCAGTTTAGATCCATAGTAAGCTCATAAAGTTTCTCCACATGTTTAGTCAACTCTCTCTTGTATTGGCTTAATCAAACTGATCCAGAGAGATAAAAAAAAACTTACTGGAAAATATTTGGATTTTCTAGGCTTTTTAGCTGTCTCCTGTAAAGAAACAAGGTCTGCTGACCAAAAGGTCGCGTGCCCTTGCATAGGATAGCCTAGCTTAGCATACTATAGGTTAGCTTTCTAGTGCCTATCCCAGCATAACAACACCTAACATAATATAGCCAAGCATATTATATTATAGGCTAGCCTAGTATATCCTAGACTAGTATAGCATACCATAGCCTAGACTAGAATAACCTTACATAGCTAAGCCTATTATAGCCTAGGTTAGCTAACCTATCGTAGCCTAACATAGTATTACCTAGCATAGCAGAGCATAGCCATCCCTATCCTATTATACTTTAGCCTACCCTAGAATAGCCTCGTATATCCCTGTCTAATATGGTATAGCTTAGCATAGCTTAGCCTAACATAGGCTAGCATAAGAGACCATTGCCCTCCCTAGCCTATTATAATCAAGCCTAACCTAGCATAATATAGTATAGCCCTGTCTAGCCTAGTATAGCTTAGTATAGCTTAGCCTAGCCTAGAGTAGTATAACCTAGCCAAGTATTAACTATCCTAGACAAATGTAGCCTATACTATCCTATTATAAACTAGTCAATCATAGCTTAGTATTGTCATGACTAACATACTATATGCTATACTAGCATATCATTTAATAGCCTAAATTAACATATTATATCTTACCCTAATAAATTATATCTTAGTATAGCTTAGCATAGTATAGCCTCACCCATAATAGCCTACCATAGTATAGCCAATTCTAGGCCTCCCCTAGTAGAGTATACCATATTATAGCCTAGTCTAGTTTAGCAGATATTGGCCGAATAGTTATGATGTTATTGCCAAAAACAAATAATTCCCGGGCTAACCTTGGTAAGACTTTTGCAATTATATCATTTGAAAGAGAATGTAAAACAACATAAAGGTTTCAAATTCGCTAGAATCGCCCAAATAGTTATGATGGTATTGTCAAAACAAAATATTCCCGGGCTAAACTTGAGAGGACTTTGGCAATTATATCCTTCAAAAGAGAATGTAAAATAACATAAGGGTTTCAAATTTCGTTAAAATCGCTTGAATAGTTATTATTGTATTGACCAAACAAAATAATTACCGGGCTAACCTTGGGAGGACTTTGGTAATTATATCATTCGAAAGATTATGTAAAACAACATAAGGTTTGCAAGTTATGTTATAATCGGCCTAATAGTTATGATCTTATTACAAAAACAATAAAAATCCAAAACCTGGACCGACCGTCCGACTCCCATAGTGAGATGTAGAGTCGCTCGTGAGTAGACAAGCCTTACCTAAGAGTTAGTACGGGTTTGGACCCATATAACTAAATGAATATTGAGTAGACTTTCATAAATTTCCTAGTTTAGGTTGTCAAATACCTTAGAAACCTTCCATTAAAATTATGTCAAAATCAGTTAATAACTTTTAGAGCTGTCAGGTTCAGCCCAATCCTATTTGCATTCACTCCTTACGGGAAAACCGGTGTATTTAACGTAAGTAAGATGGTAATTTACGAGAGACTGGAAGGTCGCATAAAGAGATGAATGTTATACTCGTGATTTGCGTAAAAATTACCCATAGAAAAGGATTCACTCGTTGGCTCATCGCTCGTCAGTGCGAATTATTCCAAGATTAACCAGAAGATTGGAAGAAGCATACTTTCCCCGTCCCGTTGGTGAAATCATCTTACCAAGATAACGCGTGTAACGCCATCCGTCACCAGTACCGAATTGATCTGTGGTTCTTTAATCCTATTCCCACGCCAGACAAACATCTGGACGGTCTGAGAATACGTCCACGCGTCTGCCTTTAATAACATTCTTGCCTCTACCTAAAAATCGAGCCAAGATCAGTCTCCAACTAGATTCCCTTGTAGTTGTTTTAAAAGGTAAATAAATTCCATTATATTTCTTTGAAGGTCAATTAGCGTTCAATATTAAAGTGAGCTTTGGGTCAACCATTACTGCATATTCATTTGTGTAATTTAGTAAGTCTCACTTAAACTCGTTTGTTTTGTTAGATTTCATTTTTTTTCACGTTGAAATTAAAAGTGTATTTTCTTAGAAGTATTCAATTTTATCCTCGAAACGCTGAGCATGGCACTAGAAACCCTCAAAGATTAAAAAAATAACGTAATAATAATAATAAAATATAAAACTCTTAGAGAAACTTAATCACGGGGGTTTTGAAGTACGTAACAAACCTATACGTACGTACACCACCACTCGGTTCTTGCAATACCACGACATAAATATATATATATATATATATATATATATATATATATATATATATATATATATATATATATATATATATATATATATATATATATATATATATATATATACATATCAGAGGTGACTCCAGGTCATCAGCTTTACTCATTCTCATCACAGATTTTGCATAAGACACATGTATAAAATGAGGTAAGAGACGTAATGCACACAGCAGAGCAGACTTATATGTGCACTGATTTAACAATAAGACAGAAATATAGTTTTAATATAGAAATTATTCACTTTATTTATACATGAATCCCAGTCGTCTTGGTTTGATAGCGAGCTCGTATAATATCCTTTCGTGCAGCTCCATCTTCTTGTCCAAATCGTTCAAAATGCAATATTTCTAGCCCCCAAAAGGCTTATTTTTTATATCTAGCACTATGTTCTTCTCCATTTCTACGTTAATGGTAAAAATAGAGCAACCCTGCAAAACAAAAGTGATCTTTACACACAGAATAACAGTAATAAAATAACGACAGCGGCGTGCACAACAAACATTAGCCGATCTGACTGTCGCCTCTACTGTACTCTTGACAAGAGATGCCACTTAGTCTTTTAAACCTATCGAAATCTATTGTTTCAAGAAAACATTGAATTTTAATTACCTTAATTTTTATGATTAGAGATAACAACTCGGGTTGTAACTTCTGAGCCTGAGTCAAGCGCTTGTGAAAGATGTCGAGAGAACGTCTGAACCAAAATATATGAACTACGACCAGGCTCAATTCAAGGATCCCGATTTATTGGCTGCAAAATTTCTTACATATATTTAAATCTAATCTACTTCTTAATTTTTTGAGAGATACTCTTATGTAGATATTCAGTTCTAAGTGTTGATACGGATTCATTCTGTATCTTGGAAGTTACGTGTAAAATAGTAGTGATTCTTCTTCCGTCGTTGGTTTTCCTCTAAGGATGTTTTCCTAATATTTACTTCTGCACGGAGAAGTAACTCTAATTTTCTCTTGTGTTTTTACCAAACACATTTGTATTAAAAAAGAGATCAACGTAGGAGAAGTTGTTTACCATCTACAAAATAAACAAAAAAAGATAATGAGAAAAATGAAAAGTTTCCAAATAAAATTAATAAAGGAGAAATATACTCTGGCCTTTAACAAAATCTCCACACAAGAAGGTCTGCTACCTATTTACACTAATATATATATATATATATATATATATATATATATATATATATATATATATACACTAGCAAAGGTACCGAGTGTTGCCCAGGTAAAAAAAATGCTTTCCAAAATACAGTAAGACAGAATTTAACTTTTTCTTTTTTCTTTATAACCAAAGTTCTCATTCTATGAACTAAACTTAATGTTGCTCAGCAGCGCTACATAACCTCTCGCTGCACAGTATTCTTAGATTTACCTAGAGGAGCATATATTATTATTATTGCCCAAGATAAAAAAAATCCCGTCGCAAATAAATACAGATGCACATTGTTTGAAATTCTTTTATTGTGTCCCCAAAATATCTTTACTTGCTGATTATTATCCCTTTTAGTTTGAAGGCAGATTGAGGAGAGGTACGCATTCTCACTGTCATATAATATTCTTAAAATAAGTAAACGTTTCACCGCGCACGACCTGCCGTTTAGGCTTACTCATTATTGATAGTTATGGGTAAAGAACGTCGTTGCCAAAGAAACAGATCTTACCTTCTATTCTATATCTATAAATCTATATTTTAAGAACGAGATCTTTTTCTCTTGATTTGATGTCTTTGTTAGGAGATAGAGAGTGGGAAAAATAGGTGGAAAGTGGGAGAGGAGATGGGAAGAGATTGGGGATTAGCGGGGAAGAAAGTAGAGAGGGGGGAAGAGAGGGAGAAAAAGAGAAGGGAAGGATTAGGACATAACGGGAAAGAGAGTGGAGAGAGGGGGAGGAGGGAGAGTATTTTTGAAAAAAATATATGTTTGAATCTGTTTCAATTCCAGAACTGGCTTCTTTCAAAAAAATGCGTGCAACCATTGTTGCTCGTATCAAAGCCCCCATATTTTGCATCAGTAATGACCTTAAAATTCATTAGGACGCTAAATAGCTTCGAATAAATGCCAAGATCCCTCCTGTTAAGGACCCAGCTCAAAGATTGGGTTGCCTCCGTTACCAAGCTTGCTCATACTTGTAAAGAAGCAGGTGAGAAGGCTTCAACGCGCACAATGAGCGGAGACTTCCCGAAAAAAGCTCTCAATGCAAGAAGGGCTTCAAAGAAGCTTCATCTCACTAAGAGGAATCTTACAAAAATAGATCCACATTTCTAGGAAATATAAAGAAGAGATTGTTGAAGACTTGGTCAGAGTGAAATTCTCTGATAAAGCTCACTTCCACTTATTTTGAGCTTATCGAAGACCCCACATTAGGAGGAGAGAAAGGAATCGCTATCACGATTTCTGCCTCTTTCCCAAGGTAAAACGCCTGGATACACTAAATGTTTATGGCTTGTCCTCATTTAAGGGAACTGGAGCATCAACAATCTTGTCCAAAAATACTGCCATAAAATTAAAATAGTACCAAAACGTGATTTAAAGGCAGGTTTTCACTACAAATTATGACAAATTATGGAATGATACTCTATTTTTCAGAATGTTGGTGCACCTTGTCCCCAATCAAAAGCAATAACAAAGTTCTTGTGTAAAAATACATAAAACATTTTGAATCGTTGTCCGGGAATTCGCCCGATTTGAATTTAATAGAGAAATTGTGGGTAAAAATCAAACTGACGGTTGATAAACAGAAAACCTCTAATTGTAAGCTGATGCAGTTGTTCAGTGAACATAAATGGAGCTAAATCAGTCAAGATATCCCAATGAATTAGAGCACTCCAGAAGCACAAGGGACATTATTGTATATATTGACTTCGCCCGTCATTTGATGGTATTTATTAATAAAATGAGTTTAAGCTCTAATTGTTTGTATATATCACCATCGAATTATAATACAAACATACTAAAACAAAATACAACGTTTGAGTACTTTCTTATATGATAAAAATATAGGAGTCTCAAAACTTTTGAAAATGACTACAGTAAACGCAAATTTCATAGGACACATCAATCCATTCATATATGAACGGAGTGACTACATACAGAAGTCTGGGAATGAATACCATGAATTCTCATAACATATCTTCTACATGATGGTATCTTTTCTAAAATATTCATGTATTTTCGGTGGAGGATGCCACGATTGATTATTATTCATGATTATAAGTAACAAGAGACGTGTGCTTACACGATCGACTACCCGGGTACTTTTGCTGAGGAATTCGGGTAGCGTATAAAAGGAGAAACCCCTGAGTGTGAAACAGGACCTAGTATGATGAATTAAAAAAAGTAATTCATTAAACTATATATAAATATTAAGCCGATAGTTTTAATGTGAAAGTTTTATTACACCACATTATTTAACATTTTTTTTTCCTCTGCATGAAAATAAAGCTAAAATTATCAATATTTATATATAATTGTATCCAATGTACAAAATGCCGCTTCCTTTGCTATTTGATGACAAATATTTTCATCAAATTTGTCCGTTAACATTAATTATATTTTGCGCTCTTTTAACTCTTAGCCTCACCTTCGCCACTGTTATTCGTTGATTTTTCTTCTGACTGTTCATATCCAAATTGCACTTTCGTTATTAGTTCATTAATCTTCTTCGGCCTATTAGAAGGTAGATATAACCATGAGACGACATGAAGTAATGTTTTAATACATTCCCCGATAAATATAGTCAGGGGCCTAAAAGAGTTTCCAGTATTTTGAATTAAACATCATCTCATCAAAATACATAAAACTATTTAGCAAATCCTGTAGCATCGAAATGTTAAAAAAGTTACTTATTTAACGGCAAGATGGAAGGGATATCTAAAGAGCGCTCAGCGACTTATTTATATGGAAAGAAGGAAGGGAAAGGAGTAAGGTATTGAGAGTGCGAGAGTGTATAATAACTATATGCGTGTAAGTAATTGTGAGTGAACTTACCTGTATATACCCGCTAGCGACTGTTTGGGATATGGTAAAATGTGTGTATGCGGGGAATTTTGTGTATATAAAATGCATATACATGCGTGCACTGGCATAATTTTATTAGTACGTGTCGTAGTAGTGTGACCGAGGTTTGTACAGTTATCAGCCTCGCGGGATTTAAGGAGCGAGGAAGGATTACTGCGATTATGTACGCCAATCCCGCCCATGTGGGTGAAAAGGAATGAGGATGTAAATTAATATATTTACACACCACATCATAAGCAACAAGAAACATGTCCCCCTTATCCTCACTTCACAATCCCTCCAAGACAAATGAATAAATACCTCATCATTAACCCAGGAAGGGTTCCTTGCTCACTGCCTGATTGCAATATACGAAACTACCGCTCTCGTTCGCCTTTACACAGCGAGGTCCAACCCATAATGCTATTGTATTTGCTAGTGTTTTTTTCATAATATTATTTGTATTACTACATTCGTTAAAGGATGCGGGTGTCGGATACTATTTATGGCGGCGTTTGTGTCGTTTCTAGACTTCGGGAAATTAAATGAGTTAGAAAGGAATGCCGCATTCATAAAGTAAATAAGGGTGAAGGTAATATATCCACATACACAGTTAATTACAATCGGCACAAAGGCGCTGTCTCTTATTTCCACTCATTTTCACCACACGCAAAAATGAGTGGCTTACTAATGGGCCAGAAAGGGATCCATGCTCACTGGCTGTTCCTAAATTTGGCCCTCCTGCTCGTCTTTTCCCTTACCCAACGAGGTCTAACCCCTAGTACCATTGGACGTGCTAGTGGTTTTTATGATGAAAAATAAGAATATATATGTATAATAAAAATAGGGTTAATATAGAAGAAACAAAGAATCAAGAAAAATAAAGTGAATAATGAATCAAGGATATGAATGTAAACAAGGATTATAATGACAATATAGAAACTAGGGAGAAATAAAGAAATTTGAAAATAACGTGTAACCTGGGGAAGAAAAGGAGCTGCAAAAAAGGAATATATGTATCTATATTTTAATCACCTTCGTTATATAAATTAAAGTTTCCTAAACAAAACAGAGATTTACTCTATTCCCAAGGTTAAACTAAAAGTATATGATTTTTCTTTACTATTTCATTATCTCATTCTCTTTTTTTAATATTCCACTAAAATATGAAATTAGATTGCATAGATATTGGGTAAGAGAGAATATTTCCATTTTCGCCTCTTAATTATTTAAATCGATTGTTCTCAATGGTAGTGAGTCTAGCACAAAAGAAATCTGTAGCAATGTCCACCGTTTTCTCACCATCTTTTTGTATGTTGGTGTTAATAACTCAGAAAAAAGGTCATAGGCGAATTACCGCTTATGGGAGATAATGTTCTATAATTATACCTTATTTATAAAGTTGCCAATTATGATAGTCACCGATTCATAGGGGTGTACAGAAGGAGAATTACTAATTTATAGCGGTAACCAACTTATATAAACGTGAATTAAGTATCTGACTCCAGAGATGAATTTTTCAGTGTTCTTATTTTGGCTTAGCTTACCGAAGGTTTCGGGTTAATCGAGGTAAAGAAGGACGTTGCAAAAATATACTGAATTCTAATATTGGCTTATAACGGAGGAAGCGGCACGTCACGAGGTTACTTTGCAGGCGACTAGCAGTCTATATATATTAAATTCTAGAGCGACAAGACTTGCTGAACTTAAAAGGGAAAACGTAAACGAGATAATCTTCTTTAACTGAGCTGCTCCAACTATCCGACTATATATATATATATATATATATATATATATATATATATATATATATATAGAGAGAGAGAGAGAGAGAGAGAGAAAAATATATATATATATATATATGCATATTTCCTAGAGGGCGTGGCCTAGAATCATCGTTCTTCACTCCCAAAGGTGGAGCTAATGAAAGCTGTGTAATTTGAATCACTTGCATATCCCAAGTTTTATCAATATAACACGATACGCTTGTCACAGCTTTGTGATAAAATTCCTTTTGGCTATGGGTATGTTTACTCAGGTGTTTAGTAGACTTCTATCTTTCGATAAATCCATTCAGAGATGCGAAATGTCTGTTTACATTAACAAATATATTAAATTCCTTATTTTTGTATTCAAATTTATAGATGCAAATTAATCTATACATTATTAAATCCTTAGTCCAACTTTAGACATTTATTTTATATGAGTGCAGTATGCTGGGATTTATAAGACCACCGCGCGTCCATTGTTTGGAGATTTTCGCTGGCCCTATTGAATCCTGTAATTGGGTCCCAGTAGCATACCTATTACATAATCCGATCACTTAAGGTATTTGCCTCCTCGTTCCAGCCGTCTAAGAGTATGACAACGAAAATACTTGCTCCAGTATCTTATTCTTGCACTCTTTCCCGATTGTAGTGTTTACTAAATGCATGTTTTGAAGGTTTATGAGAATTTCTCTGCCATTGGAAAAATTCAGAGGGTGTGATGACAAGCCGATATACAGATAACAATAAAGAATACAAGTTTCTTTGAGTAAAATCTGACACTTGCTTTTAACTATTTGCCTGTCAATCTAAAAATAACCCAGTTTTTCAGTATTATTTAAACTTTTTGATCTTCAGGATGCCATCTCTCGGTATTGAAAACTATATAAATAACGCATCTAACAAATAAGTGTTTATTTTATATAATGTTTTAACAATTTTCATACAATGTAAATTAATAAAACTTTGGTTCACTGTAATGTTTGTATAAATTTATTTTGTTCATACAAAGGATCATATTACTGAAAGTAAAATTGTGTGCAAATAGTTTGGGCGAATATTTAGAGTATAGCTTTTCTTTTTATTTTTTAATATGCGAATAATTTCGATTATACTCAAACAGTAGTCACCCAACATGTTTACATTTCATCTATCCTGATACCGTTCTGTTAAGATAAATCAAGACTCGAAAGGGAAATAATTAACACTAAACTCGCAGTCGTATTTAATAAAGATGATTATATTAAAAAAATACAAGACATAGTGCATGACACTTACAAATTTAAACAAATTAAAAAAAACCTACAGAAACTCAAAAAAGATATCAATCGGCTAATAAGTGAAGCGAATAAAGTAAAAGGGGGTGTACACTTTCAAAGAATCACCGGCTAATTTACTCCATGATATATGTATGGTAACGTAAAGCCACATAAAAATAACAACCCCTCAAGACCAATAGTTTCACAAATTCCAATGCTAACATATAACATTTCAAAATAAATCCAAAAAATAATCAGTGATTATATCCCTAATGAATAATTCTATCAAATCAACGGAAGAATTTATAGATATACTAAACACAAACAGACCAAATGGAATCATTGCTTCATTAGATGTGGAAAGCCTTTTCACTAACGTACCAACTGAAACTACGACAAATACAATAATTGAAGAAGTTTATCATAACTCTAACAAACCTACCCACAAACTAGATCCTCACATATTAAGAAATATTTTGAGAGCATGCACAATGGAAGCACACTTCCGCGCGCCAGATTGAAAACTCTACAAGAATATAAAGGCAGGTGCAATGGGTTCACGACTAGGAGCAACTTTTGATAATTCTTTATGGGCCGATTAGGAAAAGAAACATAGACAGAGAATCATTCCAAACCTTTAACCTACTGCAGATATGTTGATCATATATATTTTGTAATTAGAGATGAAGACGAACTGCAAAAACTAAAAAAGAGGATGTAAGAATAATCTGTATTAAAATTTACTTATGTACTAAACCATAACGGAATATTAGCTTTCCTTGATGTTGAAATACATAATATGTGAAAATAAGTAGAAAACACAAGTATATACTAAGTTAACAAATTCTGGAAGTTGTCTTAATGGAGAAGGGGAATGTCCAAAGAATAAAACAAGTATTAATTAACATTGCTTATTCCAATACCATGGTAGACAAAGAAATAAAAAAAAAAATTCCAAATTAACAGATGAATAAAAAAGACGATAATATAAAACAATCAATAAATTTCTTCTATACAAACCAAAGGAGTGATTAATATAAAAGGGACGAAAGAATAATCAGAAATATTATACACCAGAATACAAAATGTACAAATCCAGAAGAAAAATTTAATGTGATAATATACTACAAAACAAGAAAATTAGCAATCACATCATTAACAATAACAAACAAAACGAAAGCAGCAAAAGCATATAATCTAATTTATGAATTTAATTGCCCCCATGAAGACTGCAAGCTTCATTATTCTAATAAATCCATTGGAATGACAGCCACATCCTTATCTCGTCGACTTACTCGTACTATGTATTTGAAAAACAGCGCTATCAAAACTCACTATTTAATAGAGGACAGAACCAATCTCTCAAAAGAAACTTTAGTAGAAAATACCATAATCAGAAGGAAAACTGACCACACGCGCCTTCACATCATGGAAGCTCTCTTAATCCAAGAAGAGAGACCGAGGCTTAATGGCCAACAAATGAATACACATAGGGCCTTAAAATTCTTAAAGGATTAAAAGGTTAATTAATACTAATAAAATTCTCATTCCACAAATTTATCATAATAATTTTCATTTTAAGCTAAAAAAAATGTAATTTTAATTTAAAATTTATTTGAACTTTCACATTAATCTACATTGATGGTTGTTCCTCTAAAATATTTAAAATGTCTACACATATTTACTATTTATACTATTTAATTTCTTTCTATTTATCATTATAGCCCTAGAAGATGACCGAAAAGGTCGAAAAGTACATCGGAACAATAATAAATAAATTATGAATATAGAAACCTTTATTCATAACCTTTCTCAAGACAAAAAAGTGTAATTAGATGATTAGAGAAGCAGAGAAAAAAGTTAATTAATAATTAATGCTCAGCTAGACCTAGTCTTCAATAAAACAACATGCATAAAAGAGAAACTCCTACCTAAATACACAAATATATATATTTAAATATTCATTCCAAGTTCATTATCAAGATATGACGGAAAACGACATAAAATTGTATTATATGGGGAAGAAGGTGAGGAGAGAGAACGACCAAAGCAAGAAATTTGATTGAAAACTGAAGACATGACTAGGCAAAAATACTGTCGACTAAGTGTGTTTATGGCTGTCTCCATACCATTGTAATGCCATTTTTCAGTTTTAATGTTCTTCCCTCGGTCCATTTTCATAAATTTTCATCACAAAACCTTTATCCGTTGTTTGGAACCCACGATTTGTCCTGAGCGCCAAATTATAATTTAAAGCAGCAAAATTTACTGCCCGCAGATCATTTATATGTATAACCATTCACTGGGTACGCTGAAGCCACCACATATAACAAAACACCTATGTGTTATTAAAACCCTTTCTCCTCCCCGAGGAGTTTCTTGATCTTTACAGATTTTGTAAACACGTCACACTCACCACTGATCTCGATTACCGGATGCAAAATGCTAATCTTTTATGGTTGACTTATTGCATTAGAAAGAGTTGAGAGCTCCACTTTGGTAGGAGCTAATGCTGCTTCCTTCTAATCACAAAGTGGCTGGATGGTGTGCGTTATTGTTGTAAAACCGTGATCCATGTATGTACTTGCGTTGAGGTAAGTTAAGAAGTCTTACCAAAATCTGCGTATATGGAAATTCAATGGTTAGTCCGGTAGCTTTAAGTAAAAGTTGAACGTACTGCAAAATACAAATCTGCGTATCTGAAATTCGACGATCAATCTAGAGTTATCACTTTATAGCAACGATGAGTATTGGTATACAATTTATAGCGCTTTTTTAGTCATCCCAGTTTATGCAAGATGGTCTTGTGATGTTTTAGCGTGAGGCTACTCCGTAAATTCTATAAAAAAACACTGCTATGTTTTTTATTATTCTGCAAGAATTCTCTACAGCAAGTCGGTTATTAGATTCAACTCCCCTTTTATAAAACGCAGGTTACATTTAAAATAATTTGCAACACCATTTATTGTGAAAAGAATATTAAACTTTAACAAGTGATGAATTGAGAAGTGAATGAGAACAGAGTGATCTCTATCGACACAGGAGTTAATATATCTGACTGTGTACACCGAGGAATGCTTTTTGATGTGAATAAGTGGACTAAAGTGAATTAAATTCCTTTCCCGGTGAATGGAGCGTAATGAAGTTATTTGGTTTGGGGGTGACAAATAAAGACTTAGGGCGGTGATCAAATCTGCGACTGTCTACTTTGTGTCCGTCCACCGAGGAATGATATATGAAGTGAACTGATTAGACTTAGGTGAGTTTATATCCAGCTAGACTCTAAGAAGTCAATGTAAACGCGAATGGAAAGAAGCGTTCTTCTTGATATTATACTCAGTCTTGAAGCTGTCAGTCCCTCCACTGAAGAATGCTGTGATTTGGGTTACTGTATCTAGCGTGTCTCGAGCAGGAAGAGATTGCATATTTATATTTAAGTAAAGTGGTCGGAAGCTGTTAACTTGCCATTCGTTGAGGCCTAAGTAATCCATCATTGATGCGTTCTCGTGATAGAGTAGTCTGCGTATTTCCTTAGGATCGTGTGCCTTAAAGTGAAAAGGGGCAAAAAATTGGTAGGCAGCCTTCACATCCATTCAGAATGATGTTTCTTCATCAAGGAAGAAATTTGCTTTTTTAAGCCCTGAACTACATATAATAAACATAAGACAACTATTTCTATGTTCCCCGGCTCGGCGTCAGTTTGGGGAAGCGTATTTTTGAGGAATTACAGTGACATTAGCGAATGGTGAGTAAAACTTTTCTCTAGCTTTTATAAAGAACACTGACATGATAGGCCAAAACCAATGACATAAATATCTGAGTTCATAGTACTCGAGTTAGTAGGAATCATGTTTAAGTTATTTCAGCAGGAATAGCGTTTGTCAGTGTAATTAGAAATTGCATGCTGGCTCATCATGACTCAAATTACCTAATCTCGTTACCAAACGCGAATTTCGGAAAGGACACTCATGTTTAACTAACCTCTTGCAATTTGTTCATAATTATTTCTATCTACTTCGACAAAAAGTAGTGAACATAATTTACTAAGTCTTTTAAATCCATTTGATACCTTTGCACATGAGATGCTCTTGCTGAAATTTAAAGTAGGGGGAATAAGGAGAAAAATACTTAAATGGAATCGTTCATAGCGAATTTTCATAAATGGGGCAAGCTCGGTTTGAGCCCCAGTAACAGGCGGAATACGACATAGGTTATTAGTTGTCTCCTCGTTGTTCAGTGAATTTATAAATCACATTAATAATTGAGTTGTATGTAACATCTGCAAATTCACTGATTACACTGGGCTAGGAAACAACGCCGTTTTTAGATGGAATGTTGCAGAACTACAGATAGATCAGGATATATTTGTTGAGTGGGAAGACAAATGGCAGATAAGCTTCAAATATGTAAATGCAAGATCATTCACTTGAATTTCTAAATTTAAATTTGTATTAAAAAAATGAAAAGGCAAATTCTAGAGTAGATTCATTAGAAACAGGATATAGGGCTTTGAATTTAGGTTGACCTACACGAATCAAAGAAAAGCGTCGAAGTTACTAAGGACGCAAACCTAATCTTGTGATACATTGCACAGACCTGTTTTTTTAAAATTTAAAGTGTAATTTAGTCTATACAGGTCGTTTAAGGTGGTGACACACTATATTATCTAATAGGCGACACGGATGAAAAGGTTCGGTGAAAGATCAAGAAGAGTTGCGATAAATAAAATTATAAATATAATAAAATAATACGATCCATTAATCCTTTGAGAAGAGCTTGTGCAAATGCGTTTTCCTTATTCTTTAATGGATTTCATTTCACTATATTCCTTGTAACATTAGCATTTGGGGTTCTGTAGGAGAAGAGGATCTGTCTTAACCCCTCGTTTTTATGATTGGCGATTGATTAAGCTATAATAGAACCTTGCATGCATCATAGAAGCACTTAGAGATAGGTACGGCATTCACAAGCTAACTTGAAGGCTTACAAAATCATTCAGGCAAACTCGTACCTAACTATTAAAATGATAAATCTAGTAAGGCTTTTGATACTGTTTTCTTGCTATACTTATCACCTTATTGTGGCACGGGATGGCTTTAAGTAGATCAAAGGTTCTTTGCTAGTCATAGTTCTGTAGTACATAGTGATGGAATGCTAACTGTTTCAACATTTACTCTTCGCAGTATTCTTTCCAGGGTATTCTGGCCCTACCACGATCCCTTTCAAACCTTCTCCTGCAGACAATATTAGTCCTCGAGATTAACCACTTGTGCCTCTGTCAGCACTTATATCTTTCAAGAAATAATTCACATATTCACCCAACATTTTACATACCTGATCTTCCATCTTTCGCAAACCATAACTCTCTCTATCGTATATTATTTCCATAGGTCTATTTCTATCAAGTATACATGTTCATCCATACCATACCCCCAAATACTTTCAATGACAACCTTTTTCAAAAAGATTCTACACTTTATAAACATCATTTACCTAGTCCTTCTTCACTTTCCACCTTGCCCATACCAAGCATCCTCATCGATTTTATATTTGCACTGCTTCTCCTTCTTTTTTAACCCACAATCTTACTCCTCTAGATATACCTTAGCACCGTACTACTCACACGCAGATTCTTGGCACATTGCCTCCAAAACTTCTAGCATTTACTGCGCTCTAGTTGCTTCAGAGAATCATAACATTAAAAACTTTGCGCTGCAATTCTGCCTTATTTGTATCATTATCCTTTCATGCAATGCCTTCTAGAATCATAACATTAAAAACTTTGCGCTCCAATTCTGCCTTATTTGTATCATTATCCTTTCATGCAATGCCTCCTAAATACTTAAAACTTCACACTTAATCAAGGTTAACTTTAATAATTTGGATATTACACCTTATACCATTCATAAATATCACATTTCCTTAATCTTTTCTACATTTTCATTTAGAATACCCATACGCAGCATACCTATACTTCTGCATTTAATGCATTCACTTTCCTTCCGTTTACTCTTATACAACAGCAATATTAATTCACTGTTCCATTCCTCAAGCACTCTTTCACTTTTAAATGCCTTAAAACACTATCATTATAATTACCACTCCCTTTAGCATTTTAACGACTAAATCATCTAATCCAACTGCCTTCAAATTTTTCAGATATCTCACAGCTCTAAAAACTACTTGCATGCTTATATCTTCAATACACTGATACAACACTCGATTTTCATGCACGAATCCAATCATATTTACATTTACATGATCATCCATACCCACATTATTCAAATAACCTTAGTATTATCTCTATTTAATTTTCCCTTTTCTTAGTTTACAAGAACCTTGCCAGTCTTTCCTTTGATGTTCACACAGTTCTACTTCTCCTGACTCCGGACTTTTCTCTCTTCCCTCTAGAATTTTTTCGCCTTCTCATCAGAATCTTTATTTCTCTTTTTTCAAATACTTCAATTTTGTTTTTCTTCTCTGTTTAGTCACCTATTTAACTTTAATTTGCAGCTCATTCTGTACATTCAACCGCATCTCCTTAAACCTTCTTCTCTTCTACTAAACATTTACGAGTAAACCTCCTTTTTGCTTTCCACTACATGCTTTACATCGTATCTTCACCATTGATATTGCTTCATTTGTCCAGTTCAAGCAAACCAACACCCTACTTTGCACTATAATCTAGCACTTTCTTTTTATATTTTTGATATATTTGCTTTTCTAAATGCTCACACTTATTTTCTCTATTCTACTCTCAATCATTCTCACAAACTCTTCCTTTTCTGTTTGAATTAACTATCATCTCTGATTGCCCACTCCTTTTACGACTTCCTCACTTTTTTCTATTTAGAGACGAAACAATTTAACATTACGCGGCGCCAAAATGTTATTAGATATTCCTATAGTCGTCATACCCATTACAGCTTTCACATCAAATACGCCCCGCAGCATATTGTTTTTTACAATGTACGACCAATCGTAATCTTAAATTGTCTCTCTCTCATTTGTTGAATCCATGTGAATTTATGCACATGTTTGTGCTGAACGAATGTGCTTAATATACATCAACTTCTTTCAGCACATAAACGTACTACCCTCTCTCTATTTTCATTCTCCTCGGGAACAACAAAAATATGCTATCCCCTCTTTTATTCTGCTAGCCTTTTGTGCATGCCTAAATTCCACGCCTAATAATCGTCACTTATTCTCACTTCAATCCATTAATTTTTCTGGGGCTTTTTAGAAATTCTAATTTTCAGATTCACATCATCATTATAAGGTGAATACACTACAGAGCAAAATAAGAGAACGATATTACTTTATTAATTTTTCTTTAAATATCATATGATACTAGTAAGTAGGTAAATTAAATTTTCATGGTACGTACATAAAGGCATACACTTAATATTTTTTATGAATATTTCCTAGGATACAATAGTATATTTAATAAATTTTACAAAATTAAATATTAACACGCAAAATAAGAGAACGATCAATCTCAGAATTGCTTAGTATGCAAATACACTAGAAAGAAAGCAAGATTTGAGAAGAATCAAAATTAAAATAGTCAATATGAAGTTTTGAAGCCTTTGTTTTTTAGAACTTCGGCGCAACGACGGCCTCAGGACCTCGGTGTATTTTTCAAAATTCTGCTGTTATTTTGTTCCATTCTTGCTTAATTTTTGTCCATAAATCCTTCACAGCTAAAGGCTGTTGTTTTGAACGTTGTCGCCAATTATCTTGCAAAGCTTCTCTATTGTGTCCAGGTCCGGGTTTGAGTCAAACTACTTCATTAGTTCCATAACTTCTTGTCGAAATAGTATTTCACTTGCTTTAGGGGATGTTGTTCTGCACAAATAATCTTGGCTGGTGCAGAGATGCTCGTAGTGAATGAATAATAATTTATTGAAGGAGTTTTAGGTATACATTCGCATTTACTGTTTCAATTATTTGGACGAGCAGACCAACTCCTTCATATTAAAACATCCTCTATAAAATGAGGCTGCCTCCCATATGCTTGGCAGACTTTTTAACACATTTAAGATTAAGTATTACCTGTTGCGCGTCTAACAAAGTGTATACTATCAAATCTAACTAAATTATATTTACTTTTAACCCTCCAAAAAACATGAGCTTCAGCATATTCGAGTCCCGCCTTTTAGTTCATAATAATGTTTGGTTTTGTTGCTGTAGAAAAGGTGCTTTTAAATTAGATGTATTGAGACGACAGGACATTGTGAAACGGATCACTTCTTTGGCAATATTCGTCTTAATTTTTGAGAATTTCCTCCTGCAGTCTTAAAAGGATCCTTCATAGAAAAGTGCCTAACAGCTCAGTCTTCCTGGATGGTGTTTATATGTAGCCGATCGAATTTTTCAAGTGATTTATAGGTTAGGTTTTATTGTATAATACCAGAACGCGCAAAATCGCATTCTTGGAACTTCTTACCTCTCTTAAAATCACAGAAAAAGTCTTCCCTGAGTGAATTTTGCCAGATTATTTCATTTTGCAAGTCCCAATATTTTATTTTGATAGTTTTTTAGAATAATTTCTTGAATATACGATTGTATCATATAAAATATTCATAAAATTTATTAAATGTAAGCCTTTATGTACCCGATAAATTTTATTTACCAACTCTTCATATTTTTGAAAATATTTTTAGAAAGGAAAATCGTTCCATTATTTTTGCTCGGTATTGTACATTACAATCAGAGGCACTGCTACCCTTACAAATCTCTCTTCTCCCATATAATTATCGAGCTCATCATTCCTTTCCTCACTCAAAGACATTGCGATTGCACCAAGTTCCACGTATGATCGCGTTCCATTCACTTCATCTAATACACATCTTTCATATTTTTATACCATAGAACATTATCATCAACCTACATCTTTTCAATTCATTAACTACAAATCCGCTCTTTCCTACATCACATATTCCTTTTCCATTCCACGCATGAACTCGGTTCATGTGAAGCGGGAAAGAATGGAGTGGTATAAAATGTCTTTTAATCAGAGAAATTGCAGACAGGGCTGGAGTGAATAGCGTGCGATCAGATCAGCAACAGGGTGGTAGGAGTAGAATTTGTAGCAGTGTATTTGAGTGAGGCGTGGCATGATTAAATTATTGGCGATGCATGTGTAAAAATGATAAAATTAAGTAGAAAAGACCACAGCCCAAACGGCGGAAGGGAAAGAGAAAAGCAGAGCTAATGAATAAAATAAGAGAAAATGTTTTGCGATCGGTTGCTTTTAGAAATCACAAAACGTCGATTCAAAGCATCAAACAAATTCTTCCAGACCTAGTTTAAAGTCAGCCTTTAACACTTCTTAGCTGATAGCAAATATATTTAAAAATAAATTGATATGTTCTTTCGCTGCTGTCAGCGAGTAATGTGGATCCCAAAAACCTGGCCTCCTTTGGATCCTAAAACTGTTGTTTCATGAGTAGCTTTCGTTATAGCGCCTCTTGCTTATACATAACTACCATATAAAAATTGGCATAGCATTTATGGCATTACTGAAGACACGGTACATAAACACCTTTAGCGAGAAAACATAACTGACTTATGGGTCAAATCCTCTTGTATACTTAGTCAGATGAATTTTCTTTATATTTACTTTCCCTTCACTCTTTTCCCTAATAATACACAAGTTTTAAACACTTTCAAACCTGTGTATTTTAGTCCTTTTCCTACTTTGGTAGTTTGAAGAGCTGTACATTTCTCAACCAAATGTGAAAAGCTTACGAACCAGACCCAAGAAGAACATCCAATTGTGGATTTCTCTTAAGTTTCCGGCAGTCATACCTGAATTGAGCCAATTCAGATTTGCATCAGGGCGATCCACTCAACGGAATATCCAGAAGGGTTTTATTAATTGATAATATAAAAAGAACTTCACCTTACAGAATGATGTGACCTCTGCCAACATTACACTCCCCCGACCAAACTCTTGTCCGGTATTCTAGCAATAATACACAATTGCATACAGTTTTATAGTAGCTACAAAAGTAGGGATATTTAACTTTTTAAATGACGATATGAAAAACGAATAAGTAAATTTAGGAATATTTAGTCGAAGAAATAGTTAAATTTATGTTTTCTAAATGTGGATAGCATTTCCCTTATTATGTCATCTCTTCATGATATCAATTGAAAGATAATTTGATTTCTCTGTATAACACAATTTTTGTCTTTGGTTAGCAACTGTTATTTTCTATTTGCTTGTGTTTAGAATACATGAAAAAACACCGTTCTTTATTTCATACTTTGCTATTGTTCTCCAGGATAATGATATTTATATGGAATTGTCCTATTTCCTCTGGAAGGAAGAAGTGAATTTGAATTTAAATTTGCATAAAGTAGAAACAAAATCACATGTTCCAAAAATAGCATTTACCTATTCTAGAATTACATAAGAGAGACAATTAAAATATTATAAATCAGGTTTTTTTCCGTGATTTAGGATTATACTGTAAATTACTTTCACGGATCAGCCCCCAAATATAGTCTCCTATCATATTTTCATTACACGATCCTTGTTAATGGCGTTCTAAGTCCATTAGATCCTCGTGAAAGCACACGCCATGCTCCTCGGGGTTCGTTTCCATGTTCTCCTTAAATTTATCAAGATGAACGTCAAAATTATGGACTTTCAAGGATATCCTGCAACTCATTTTGCCGTAGTTTCTCACCAATTTCTCAACAAGCTTTACATAGTTTTCGGCTTCGTGATTACCCAGGAAGTCCAGAATCACAGCGATAAAGCTGCCTCACGCAGCTTTGTCCGTCCTCGTGAGCTTCTCAGAAAACTCCTTGCACTGCATGATCTTTTTTATTTTAGCTTACGAAAGAACTCTTGGAGATTTGTTTCATAAGGCACAATTTTAGATGCAGAGGAGGAAACAGTACTTTTCGGGGGTCCAACAATGGCTCCCATTCGACGTTGTTTCTCCCTACACTTAACTCGGTCCGTCGTGGTCAATCCCGCTGATGATATTGTGCCATGGTGTCCCTGCTGTCCCAAAAGTGAAGATAACAAGTAAACTTGGTAGAACCACCTTGGAGATCCATCAAGAAGGCTACCATTCTGAAGTTTGCGATAACCTCCCAATGCATCTAGCAAGAGCTTGACACTTCTGTATTTCTCTTTGAGCTGGACCGAGTGAGCTAAAGTAAGAGATGGATACATGTCTTGATATGAAACAGCACTGCTTTGAGACTCCTGGACGAGCGGTGGATGAAGGTGTGCAACTCATTGGGGTTACAGGCGACTTCAATGGCCTCAAACAGACCGGTCACATTGAGACAAAGGCAAAGCTCATCTTGACGTGTAAAGAAGTTTGAGAAACACTGATATTTGGAAATCCGACTGCTTGGGACTCGAAGTTAAAAGCTTGGCATTGGACTTTGTGAGACCAAGATCTCTGTCAAGGTCGATGAGATCTTTTCGGTTGGGGTAGTATGGGTTTCTTTCTACAGTTACAACTCTGTAATCTGGATCAATAACGTCAGCCTCTTCTGAAATGCTTTTCCTTTCTAAAAACTTCTGCTCTCTTTTTAGAGAAGCATATATATATGTATTGTCAAAGACCAGGTTGTATTTTGATTTTATCAATTTTATTTTGGAACGTTCCAACTGGCCAATGCAATTTTTTGTATCTGGTTAAATATTAAAGATCAGTTGAGGAAAATCCATTTTATATTTTACAACTAATTTGAGTTTTGGCTGTGAGCTTTCGCTTCTCTTAAGGCATCTTCCGATGGAAGTCTTTGTTATTGTTAAGGCTCCGTTTGATTTTGTGTTTCCTTTGGTTTTGCCTCCTTAACCGGTGAGGTTGCTCATCAAAGGTCATGAGCAGCGAAGAATAAAATGGAAATGAAATGAAATGAAAAGAGAGGTGAGGGACAAAGAACAGCTCTTCCACCCCCCACCCCCACCCCCTTGGCGCTCATGGAGCAGCCAAAAATAGAAGGGGGAGGCCCGGTACTCCTTTATATACCCCCATAGTCACACTGTCTAGAGCCAAAGTAGGCTCCAAACACTGTGAGTACGGCGGTTAGGAGTTAGAGGAAGAGAAAGATGAAAGTTTTAGGATAGGAGAGCGAGGAAAATAGTAGGAGACAAAAAGTGGACTTAGTTAGTCATGGGACCTACAGCTTAACGTGGAATCCGAACCATTATGTGTCTCTTGTCTCTAACTATAACTTTAACAGTTTATCGTGACCCCTGTCCCACGTATCACTGTGAGTCCAGTGTGCGAATATGATAGTAAAACGAATAGATGCAGAAGGCTAAAGGAAGTAAGAGGTATGCAAAGAGATGCTAAATTGCATGGAGGTCAGGCTTATCTCTGTCCATTTTAGGTAGTATAGCTAGCGTGATAAAGTTAGAAAGTCGTATTGGTATATATGAGGCGTTCAAACCATTATTAGTAAATACTCTTATTAAATACTGGTGTTGGTTTCTATCTCTCTATCTATTCTTTCCTATTCCTATCCTAGTTATAATTGACTATATGCTATTCTCTGGTTTGTTTCGGTTAATTAATTACTTATAGTCGTGTTCGAGTATTAATCTCTTTCTCTAGGTTTACATTTCTTCTTCATATTCTTCTCCTTCCTCAATTATCCTTGGGAAACTTGGGAATAGTCCGTGTGATCTCCAACCTTCTCTCTGTACAATTTGGTTGGTTAATTCAACTCCTACTTCATTATGTGTCCTTTCTAAGACTTTCCTTTCTCTTTATGCATTTATTCTGTTAAGTGGCTTTATCCTTGCCTCCCTCTGCAGGTCTCCTCGTCTTTTTCTTTCTCCTCTTCTGGTATTTGTTATTAGTAGATAGCTTTGTTTTAGACTTTTGGAGTCTTAATAGGTTACTTCTCGAGATCCTGTTCATCGCGATGGTTGGATAAAAAATCGCTAACTGTACTATGGCTTGATAAATTTTTCTCTTGTTTTTCATGCTTAGGGTAACTAACTTTTACAGTAATGCCAGGCCGCTCTTTCCTCGATTTACCCTCTTAGTTACGTGCTTTTTATAACCTTACTTCGTAATGGTTAGTCCGAGCACCTTACATTCTTTGTCGTATCTGTAGCGCTGTCCTTGAACATATACAGCTGAGATTTTCCTCCTGTCCACGGGTACCATTTTAAATTTATCCCTGTTGGTTTTACTTTTTCATTTTTCTTCGTATCTATTAATGATTCTTATCTCTTCTGGAGTCATCCTAGCTTGCATTGGGCCGTTCCTGTAGGGGCAAACAATGATTTGAATGACGTTGTGGGCAAACAATGATTTGAATGACGTCGTCGGCAAATTGGATGTTCAAGAAGCCTCGATTTCTTGGTGGTGATATATCTGCTGTGTAGATTGAATAGAGAGACGGACTCATACAGCCACCTTGGAGCAAACCCGCAGAGAGCTCGAATATTTCACCATGATGTCGTCCGATTTCCACATAACCACTTTCTCCATTACCCATTCACATAAAATCCTTTCGATCTTGTTGTTCATTCCTAATCTGAGTATCTTAAGTTGTATACCCCTCTGCCATACTTTGTTGAATGCCTTAGACACGTCCCGGCATACAATGTCTACGCTCATTTTTTCTCTCTTTGCTTTCGCTATCGTTTCAAGGATGACTCCAATTGCCATCTCCGTGCTTCTGTTTTGCCTGAAGCCAAATTGGCAGCTGTTTCTTTGGCCATTATCATCGAGGAATTTGGACAGTCTGTTATTTATTATTTTTTCCAATACCTTACCGATAAAATCCAGCAGCGAGAGGTAGTTACCCACTTGATCTGGGGGGGGGGGGTTCCGCCTTGGGTATGAATATCATCTCCGCCACTTTCAGTTCATCGGGAAAGTATCCCGTGTTCAAACACGTATTGAAGACGTTTCTAACTCCCTCCAGTATGTTCGGGGGTGCTTCGATGTAATTTGATTTAGTAAGTCCCGATAAGCCTGGGGCTCTCTGTCGGAAGTTCTTTATGGTTTCTTTTAATTCCTCAGATGTAATGATTGCGTCTCTTCCGTCGTTGTTGTTTCTGCTTTTCTCGACAAAGCGGAAGGGGTATGTCCTTTCTATCTCTCCATTGAGTTCTTCCACGATCTGATGTTCGAAATCAATGTCATAGTCCTTAGTCTCTTCTTCGCTAATTTGAAATACATATCTCTTCAGTGCTCTCTGAATAATGCCTCTATTCCTTTCTCATCTTATAAAATGTTGTTCCCTGCATCCTTAATTTTCATTTTATCCCTTGTTGTCCAAGTCTTTAATCTGTTCATATGTTTCCAAAATTCCCCTGGTAATGTTTCCAAATCTATTTTCTCGATGTGCTGATCCCATTTCTCTCTCTGTTTTTCATATATTAGTGCTATTAGTTCTCTTTTCTGTCTCCTTAGTGCGTTGTATGTTTCCCCTGATGTTCCGAATCTTCTTATATGTTCTGTTGCCCGGCCGATCTCCTCGTTTAAAGCCACCATTTCTGGTGTCCACCTAAATTATTTAATGGTTTGGAACGAGTTAATGGGGATGGCCACCTTCTCTGCCCTTTGAATTTTTCCTCTGATCCTATCCAACTCCCCGTCGATTTCCTCTAGAGTGGCTTCTCCGAGCGGGCTGGGCACGTACGTCTAAAGTATTTCTTTGTACTTATACCAATTTGCTCTATGGTATGCCTTCCATTTCTTCGAAGGGATTTGTATAGGATTCTTGTTTATGTACATTAGAGTCGCAGTGTGATCACTGCAAGGAACATCCAGTGGTTCCATAAAATAGTTAAAGGGCAGATTGAAGTTAGCCAGGCAGATGTCCGGTTTTGTTGGGTGATCTCTTCGTAAGTATGTAGGGAAATTGGGTCTCAGTCTTTGCAGTATACGTCTATTGATAAGCGTGTTAAGTTGTTTTGCGACTTTGTTTGTATATCTGTACCCAGAAGCCCCGCAATGGGCATTTAAATCGCCCATCAAAATGACCGGTATCCTATATTTGAAGAGTTTAGTAAAGTTTTGTACCGGTAATTGGGGGCGCCTGGGTGGCTGGTATCCACTTGCGACAATGATGTTGCTTAATTCCATTTTTATTTATATAGCTAAATATGCATCTACCAATCCTTGTATTGTTTTGTACTGCAATCCATGCTTGACCGATATCGCCGCTCCGCCGTGTGTTTCTCCTAAAGGATTTGTGTTAATAACATTGTAGTTCCATATCTTTAATTTCTCGTTTTCTGTGTTTCTTCCATGTTCTGATATTAGTATCACATCTGGGTCAATGTTTCTGAATAAGTTTCTGTACATAATTTTTTTGTCTTTCCATCCGCATGTGTTAATTTGTAGTATTTTTAATATCTTAATATCCATAAACCAATTGTCCATTTCCGTTCATTTATTCGTTTTCCGTTTAGTTAGTCCTAACTGTTAAGTTAACGGTGTTTCTTCTTTTTCTGGTTCTTCTTTCGTTTCTCCTGGGTTCGCCCTCAGTTGACTACATACGAGGGTCCCTCTGGTAGTTCGTCTCTGGGTGATGGACCCCTTTTACTTGCGGATTTATATCTGTCCTTTCTTTGGGCTTTCCTGCGGGTAACCCGTGTGCACTCTTGCTCTGTGTTGTCGAAGGAGTTTTCAGTCTTTGAGTCTTCGCTGATTGTGTCTTCTTCTCTTTCTTCTGCCTGTTGATTTCCTTTTGCCTCTTCGATTAACTCATGTTTTTTCTTTTCTGTGACTTTGATTTTAAAAATGGCCGATTAGTCGACTTCTTTGGGGAATTTCATCGGTTCAAGCCCGTTTTCCTGTAACATGTTGTTGACTGTTTCTGCATAACTTCCAGAGTTAGCTATATTACCTTTACTTCAAACTTGGAGTTGAATAATTTCTTTTGTAATTTGTCAAATTCTCTGTTTGATTGACCATTATTGATCAGGATCTGTTTTACTCTTCGAAATACTTCATCAAATGCGGTCCACGATGAGCAGTTCTTCATGGCTCTTCTTATGTATGAGCTCAGTACCGATTTTTTTACAGTTCTCGGTGGACTCACCTTTGGAGTTAAGGCATCAAACGAAGTCTGTCCCTTTTCGATAAACGGTGGTGATATATTTTCCGTCGCTGTTTTCTTTTACGTCTACGTTCAGGTAGGTCCTTTTAAGTTGTAGTAAATGGTGTTCATCATTAATTATGAAGTATATGTCATCAACGAATCGGGTTTAAAATTTTGGGTGGTTTCGTCATTTTAGTTAAGAGCGTTTCTTCTCGGTTTTCCATGTAGAGAAGAGAAACTGCTCCCAACATACACCGATATATCTATTTATCTATCTCTCTTTCTCTCTCTCTCTCTCTCTCTCTCTCTCTCTCTCTCTCTCTCTCTCTCTCTATATATATATATATATATATATATATATATATATATATATATCCCTACATAGTTATTTTGCAGAGCTTGCAGGTGAAATGAGGTGCACCAGATTTGTCTTGATCTCGGACGCATTTTAGAAGATCTCTCTACAGGGTACTTTTTCTCTCTTTTCTTTATAAATTCGGTGTAGACATAGCAAAATGTGTCTGTCGGATGCTGACAACCTCTTGATGCCATGTGTAACAAATGCTTCTCTCAATAACGAGTAAGGATGTCTGCGCTGTGACGGATAAAGTTAAACTGATCTGTTGAGTAGAAATTCTTTGTATTTATTAAGTCATCTGCCTAGCCATAATGTTCTAGAAATTCTTGAAATATGTAAAAAAAAAAATCAGATTCACCAAATTAGTGCTAAATCTGTGTGGAATGTTAGAGAGCTGACATTGCTTTCCGGGCCGCAAAAAAAATATATAAGGAACTAAGAGCTATTACTACTGTATTACTCTTTCTATAACTTTTAAATACAGTATATCATGTTTCTACCATAACTGAAAAAAATAACCCTTAAAACTTTTGATATATTTTTAATATTTGCATCAAAATAATGTTGTTTACCATAAATCAACTCATTTAAAAATTCACTGTCCTAGCCACAAAGTAAAGTTTCGGGATCAAAATTGCCTTTTTTATTTAATAGAGCTGAAAACGATTGGGAAATAACACTTTTAACCCAAGGCAAAAGTGAAATTTTGTTACACAGTGTTTTCACAGTGTTTAGTCAGAAAATCACGTTGTTCTCAAGCACTTTTAATCTCCGATTGCCTTAAAAAATATCTCTGATAAAAACCATCTCTAATTATTCTATGTATGCCACTTGTATGGTTACCTACATTTCCTAAAACATCTTACACCAACACATACATAAACTACAAGAGTATAAGTTCGGTAACTTTTTCAGCAATATTAAATACACCTCACACACTTAAACATGCATACGTTTGCTTTATTTAGTATTTTCTCCCGCCCTTCAGACACTAAAGTTTTCTTGAGAATTACTTAACTCAAATGATTTACATATATAAAGCAGATTTATGTGTTGCGTATAGGCGCTGTTTATCCATTGCATCAGGAGTACGGTAGTTTGCAAAAGTTATGAAAAAAGACGCCTTATTGGCTTTATAGACCTAGATGTTTAAGCGATATTTGTATATTAATATGAAATTTTGTTTCTCAATCTCTTCTTCCGCTTATATATCCAAAGCTCTGAAATTATTCCATTAGCATAAGATATAATAGGCTTTTCCTAGTTCTCTCCACTTCTTTCCGTTTAACCGTATACAGATATTCTCCATTGTCTGTTTATCTCTGCCCCTATTCCCCATTGAGACTCTGATTCTCTTCCTTCTTCTGCTCTCGCCTTTTCCCTAAACAAAAGACTTACATTTTATGCGGAAAAGGTTGTTAATAAAAATTTGAGCCTATTAAGAAAGAAAAATGGAAGTTTCAAACTCTTTCATTTTTATTAAATTAAATTTTCAAAGTCGGGAAGAGGTTTTAGCAGTTTCAGGGAAGAGATAGTCTGTTTCAAAGGGAGTATTAGCTGCGAGGGAAGTCTTTTTTGAGTAGTCGTTTTAATATTCCAAAGCACAGAACAGGGTGTACATACATGCTGTATTCTTTCACAAGTAGAATCACTCCGTGTATGTAGCTCACCCGCGTGAAAAAGAAAAGTATAAGACTCTAAGGGTATTTATCTGGATTTACCAAGACCAAATTCAGGTATTATGAAATTCATCATATCGAAGGCACACGTTCCCTATGATCAAGAGCTCTTGCTATCTTTAATTTCTTCTTCAGATCTCGGAAAGAAATTCTTTCAGACTCTATATCCATATGGTAGGGCTACCTACCTGTTTTTTTTTTGGGGGGGGGGGGAGACCTATAGAAGGTGCGAAATAGGTCGAAACCGTGTGCACGTTTTTTCACTCATGGATGGCTCTTTTTTATTATGTGAAAAGAATAGGCATTGGTTTATTGACTTTAATGATGAAATTGAATAAATGGAAAAAAAAAATTTAAAAAGAATAAGTTTTTGAGATATATTGTATTAGTCGATTCCAACAATGGTATCAGTACTTGTTTTTAGTCAATGGCAAAATATTTATTTTAACATATTGGATCATGGGTTCTTTTAAGCCAATAGGCACATTGTTTCTTTTTGATAATGTAAACAAAGACTTTTTGAAGTCAATCAGGACAGGGAAATTGGATAACGGTTCAATTCCGATAATGGAAAAATTTTAGAAAGAAATTTGCACATGGCTTCAAATAAGAAGATGTGAGTCTGTATTTTTTAAAATAATGTGACGAAGATTTTATTTAAGAAAATTCTAAAAAAAAATTTCAAGACAATAGAAACATGTTTTCTTTTAATACAACGGAAAAAGGTGGTTTAAGACAATGAGAATTATAGATTATTTAAAAAAAATTTGAATATCAGTTTGCACGAATTAGAGATGATAAGGGCAAGAAACTAATCCCTATACATCACTTCGGGGCCCGGAATTCAACAACCAGCATCTGTCAAACTGGCTGTCTTCAACGAAGTGTAAGAATTTGATTCATATTTAACCCAGTTCAAGAGGATCTTCGAATTTAATCACTGGGACATACAATCTGACGGTATCGATAAATTGTTGCCCTTACTGAACACCCATCTGAGAGATATTTTCATTTCACTACCCTTAGAGGCATCAAGTGATTATTCAGCGTTGAAGACCGAGATAATTTCTGCCTATTATATGACCCCATAATTTTACCGTGTAAAGCTTAGGCAGTACAGAATTCAGCCCTAACAAACTTTCAGACAGTTCGAATACACAAGAGAATGTCACCATAATTTCTGGCTGGACGCATCAAAAGTGCCCCATAACTACGCTGCTATGATCGACTTTATTCTTAGGGAGCAACTATTGGCATCACTTCCATCAGAAATAAGATCATTCGTCAAGGAGACAAGATGTATTAGTTTTAAAGAGTGCATAGAAGAGGCTAACGTCTATGCAGTAAGCCCCATTTGTAACCCCAAAGAATGAAAGAAAGTGGAGCCATATTCTCCCAATTCAAGGTTAAATAAACATAAATTCTTTCCTCACAAGGAAAATTTTGTCAAGATGACAGGCCATTCCAAGCGGAAGCCTGTTCGAACACTCGTTAAACGATAGGTCCAGGTTATCTTCTCTAATCCCCCTTCGTCAGCCTTCCCAAAGAAGTCTATTGTGTATTATCCCTGCGGATTCGAGAGCCATGTGAAAACAAGCGCCCCTGGAGTCCTTTAATCCGAGATACCGGTTGCAAGTGTATCGTCCTCTAGGATAAGCTATTCCCACCTGTAGCTTCGGATCACGATCGGTTCGTCATGGTGCATGATTATCTGGGACGCGCTAATCGATTCCCCATACTTAATTACCATATAGACTGCGCCTACTTGACTGGCTAGGCCAAAGTAGTGGCAGCCCCCATCAGATTTTTTGCTGTTCTGATTGGGCAGAACCCCCAAATTTTTCCCCCCCGGTGGCTCAACCCGTGACCACCCGCTCACAAGCGAAGCATGATTTGGAAGCACCCGCACCCATGGGAATTCCCGGTACTTCATAATATAGCAATATGGTAAATGAGGACTTTGATAGGAAACACAAGCAGTGTGAATCCCTTCGTCCTCTGTGGACTAAGGCCCAAAATAAGACGCAGGAGTCCATTAGAAGTGGCAACCTAATTTCTTTCAACGTTAAAGATAACCTCTTCTACCTCATATGCTCCGATGGAAATCCCACCGAGTCTGGAGCATTATGTGTTCCCCGTTCTAATGTGCGGCTAATTTTACAAACCGCACATCACAGCCTTTTCTCGGGTCACTTTAGTCACACAAAAACTGCACAAAGAATTTTAAAGTACTTTTATTGGCACGGGGCATCGGAGGAAAATATTTGCTATTCTCGATTATGCGCCATATGTTAAGCCGCCTCCCTTGCAGAAGAACCTGATAATCTCAGAATCCCTCTCCTGAGTGGCAATTGACTTGGTGGGACCAATCTACCCACCATCTAGTGAGGGCTATACTTATGCCCTCACTCTGGTTGATTTTGCGTCCAGGTTCCCTGAGGATATCCAACTCAAGAAGATCAACAGCATTTCGTGTGCCGAAGGAAATATTGTCTGACCGAGGCTGTCAATTTACCCCCAATTTGATTAGGCAGGTAGGAAAATTACCTATCGTGAAGCCCCTACTTACCACCTCCATTTCACACCACTGGGAATAGTGTGTGCGAGAGGCTGAATGAGAAACTCAAGGCCATTCTGTGAAAGATTTACGCGGAACAGCCAAGAGAATGGCATCGTTATCTGCCAGTGGCTCTTTTTCCTTGTAGAGAGTGTCGGAAAATGAGAGAGAGAGAGAGTGGGTGTGATCGAGTCACGAGAAGGTTCCCGAGCGAAGTAAACTTGCTTCTAAACCTTCAGTAAACTTCCAAAGCGATAACGTGCCAGAAGCTCGTGCCGTTTATGGCGTTACATCCTTCACCGCTGATTCTCACCATCGAGGCTGTGTGAACGAATCGATAACGCTTCCGTTGGCAAATATTGGAACTTCCGGCAGAATAATAAAAATTCTCCACCGCGAGGATAGTCGAGGAAGTATTCTTTGAGCTTTCGGGCCGCGATCTGTCTCTCCGTTGCTTCCCAGTAAGCAAGCCCACGCAATCACGAAGGTATTCACGCGTCATCATAAGAGGTATTTGGAATCATTCATTGACGACGCGCAATCCTCGAGTGACAAACCCCGGTACTATTCGGTCTAGCATAAAGAATCCATATTCGGAACGACAAAGACTTAGTATGAAATATAGCGCTTAACCCTTCCCCTCGAAAAATATCTTCCTCTCGTCGTCGAAGAGGCGTGACGCTCACAGACGAAGTGACTCAACCTGCGATCGCCTCCCGGTCCCTCTCGGGTAAGTATTGTGATAATTATTGAGCCTCATACGGTTAAGACTTACCTCGTAATCGCCCCCGCTTTCCCTCGGGTAATTAATGTAATTATCGAGCCTCGTACGGTTTAGACTCACCTAGTAGTCACCTCCCGGTTTCCCTCGGGTAATTAGTGTAATTATTTTTTAAAAATTATGTTACTTGTCATTTTAATTTCATCCAATTAATAACGGTCTTAACTAAATCGCTTTTATATTATTCTGTAAATATCTATTGGTGTTTGTATAAGAATAAAAGATTATTTTTCTTCTTCTGTTTAAATCCTCTGACCACCGAAGCCTTAGTAAATATTAGCAATCCCAGCCACAAGAAATTCATTTTCACCATTTAAAATCCAAAATTGCACTTTTAGAAAATCTTTTCCCTTCAATCGGGGCTGTTGTCTCCCCCCCCCTGCATCCTTGGCCGAGCAGGTCAAAAAAGGGTTCAGAAGGACTACGTTATTCGACGACAGAGAGATATCACACCTCACTTAGGGGCTCGTGCCATTTTGTTGTTACTTTACGGTAGGAACGCTCGAGGCCCCAAATCGAACTCCGTCAGAGGTTGGAAGAATGCACCGAAATGGCCTACCAAAATGCCGACGTTAAACTGAATAAATATAAGGTTTAGTTTGACTGTAAGTCCGAAGAACGAAGATTTAAGCCCGGTGAGGTAGTTCTGTTATTGCTCCCGACCGACAATAACAAACTGCTAAGCCAATGGAAGGGCCCCTGCCAAATAAAAGAGAAAGGCGGCCCCGTCGATTATTTGGTTGAAACACCCAAGGGGAAGATTTTTTTTCCATATAAACCTCCTTACGAAATATCAACGACGCACAGGAGTTAACCAAATATTGGCTATAGACTAAGAATCGTCCATTGCCTAAAATTACCCTCTGCACCCCTAAATTTAGTACAAATTGCATGCGTAGAGCAAAATAGCGAATACCCCTTGTTCGCACCAGATGTGATGGTATCCACGTTTACCGAGCTCAAAATAAGAGACCAGCTATTGTCCGCTCAGAGAAACCAGCGCACATCTCTCCTAAATCAATTCGGGACATCATCTCAGATATTCCAGGTTGTGTTACTCAGTTTGAGTACGATATTCAATTGACCACTGAGGAGGCTATTAGGTCCAAGTCGTACCCGTTGCCCCTGCATTTGAGAGAAGCTTTTATTACCGAAGTTGAGTAGTTATAAAATTAAAAACAATCGAGCCTTCAACATCCGATTACTGTTCCCCCGTCTTCATCCATCACCATGGTCAAAAAACAGATAATTCTTATAGGATGCGCATTGAGTTTAGGAAACTAACTACCGTTGCCGAGTTCGACGCAGAGTCGATTCTCTTTATCGACCAAAATCTACATCTATTTGAGAAAGTGAAGTATATTTCAGAACTGGATTTGTGCTAGCCCTATTACCAGATCCCATTGAGGGAAGAGGTTAAAAAGTACACTGCTTTCCCGACCGAAAAAGGGTTACTAAAGTATTGTCAACTCCCATTTGGGCTCGTCACCGCTTGCAGTAACTATGATAGGGTGATAAGACAAATTTTCGATGGGCTACCCCACGTATCATTCTATTTCGATAATATTTACGTGGCTACTAAAGAATGTGACCAGCACCTAACCGGTCTTCAAGCGCTGTTGCAAAGGCTCATGGATCATAATTTGGAAATTGGTCCGAACAAATGTCATTTTACTTTTAATACAATAGATTACTTAGGCTTCCGCAAAAGGGAATAATCAATTAGCCCTTCATGAGGAAAAGATACAAGCCATCGTAAAAATGCCGATGCCTGCAAACAAAGAGCAGTTAAGGTCATTCATGGGTTTCACCTCCTTTTATCGGCGATTCATCTCCAATTTTACGGCCCTTTTTGCTCCCCTTTTTGAGCTCAGAACAACTAGTTCGGACTCGGCGAAACAACTTAAGTGTAAACTCGTGTCGGCTCCGATATTACGGTTGTCAAATCCAGCCGAACCATTTGGCATACAGATGGACGCAAGCAACGACAGTATCGGTTGTGTTTTAGTTCAATACGGAATAAATGACGAGATTTTTCCTATCGCTTATGCCAGTCGAAAGTTATTACCATAGGAAAAGAGCTACGCAGTGATTGAGCGAGAGGCTCTCGCTATTATATGGGGAATTAAGTAATTGAACAGGTATTTGATAGGAAAGAAATTCGTAATCTAAACCGATCACAAACCCTTGTCGTACCTATGAAATATTAAAAATAACAATGGTAGATTAATGCGATGGAGTCTGCTCCTCCAGAAATTCCCGTTTAGGATAAGGTATGTAAAAGGGTCTGAGAATGTTATGGCTGATATCTTAAGCCGAAGTTCGATAGATTCCTAGTCAAGTGAATCTCGAGCCTACTATTGTTTTATAATTTTTGTATATATACATCCACATAAATTTAAATCAGAAACACGTGTCCTTTTTTCATGTAAATAAATTTACAATTATTTTTTGAACCGAGGCATATGTGCCCTCTCCTTAAAATTCAGTGTTTATAATCATGATTGTTGTATATTACTTTTCTTTTTTGATAATAATCGATTTATGTACATTGTCAAGGAACGATACATTATGTCCCACTGTCTAATATGGGTACATACGTAATTGAGTCAGACCAGCAAATCTCGGCCCTGTAATCAGGCAGGTATGCAGGGAAGGGAAGGCAATGGCCTCCCAAAGTAAGAGTGCGACTTAATTACAGGTTGGCTATTCAAAAGGGGAAATCGTTTGGCAGATTCAACTCAGGAATTATTTAAGGAAACACCTCGGCACAAATAATCTTTAATACAAAATAAATGATTAAATATGGAGACGAGAATAATAACGGAAATTAGCACAAAGGTCAGCGTGACAATGGAATTTATAGCGGGCAGGAATTAATGGAAGCTGGGCCCTGGAATTATAAATTAATTCGATTGTTAAAATAAGAGGAGTAAGGTTATTAAATCTTTCCGTTATGCGATCATGGGGTCTTCTTAGTACTTGAGAGAATGAGGTAACTTACGAGGGTAGGATTCTGGATTAGCTCGGATGATTGAAGGGAGCGGAAGACCAGTGACCAGGCCTTCATAAAACGAACTCGGAGTATGAGCATTCAGGGAACTTCAACGAGTTTGCGATTACTCCAAGTTACGGGGAGGGGGAAGTGAGACCACAGTAGAGACTCGTCAACGGACGGCATAGAATCTTTACGAAGACGGATGAGAAGAGGCGAGCCCAGGACAGTCTTCCGAGGCATAATAAAGTAGTGGTAATCTTCCTCTGAACATAGCGGATTACGGAGAGGATCTGTACAAGAGATCACGACGACGAAGCTCGGTTCGACTGGGATACATATGCACTTGATCGGAGCGACAAGACTTCCTAACTCGCACTCTCTGATGAAAACTGTGCACTTTGTTTTAAATAGGGGAGTTCATGTGGAGTCAATTGGGGAATGCGAGATGAGCGAAATCCCAAGGGATGGCATGGCGTCAGACAAAGCAAACAAGGGAGTTTGATCAGCGCCGCTTTAGACGAAGCGACCAGTGGGAGTAGTGAGCGAATTCTTTCTACCCCACAGGAGGGTTGGGGGAAGTCGAGGGAGATACCAGCGGCCAGACGGACGGTTGACGCTATCAGAGTGGGGGACGGTGGTCATGAATGAAAACAAATATAGCTGGCCCCAGTCTAGGCCTGATAAAATTAAGCCACACGGCGCGTTCGAATTCATACTTCTACATACATTTTCTCTTTTTTAGTATTTATTTTTGTGTATTTATTTTGTATTATTTTTGGGGGGATTTTGTATAATACTTTCCTCTGTTATTTCCCTTTTTTGTGGTGCAAATCTAGCTTTTTTTGTATTCTTTTTGAATGCGTACAATGCGTTCTTTCCTTTCGTCGAGCGAAGGTATTGATTGCCCCCTTTTCCCAATTATCGAGATGTTTCTACCTTTAGAAGCCCCATCTTAGGAGGGGAGGAGTTGTCAGAGAGAGAGAGAGAGAGAGAGAGAGATTCACGCAGACTAAGAAGCCTAAATGGGAAATCTCACGGAAAAACGAGTCTTCAACCGGCATCTTTCAGTAAATGAGACTAGTCTAGCTGGAGCCCGGAACTAAAATCAGTGAAAGGGCACTAAGACTTTACTCGCCGCGTCTTGGATCGGAGTGGGGCCTACTTCCGATGGCAAACAAAATCGCGAAGCTTATATATTTCCCAGCGTGGAAACGAGCAAATTAGTACTCAACCAGGAGGCAGGCACTGCTCACACAGAATTCAAGCAGTATTTACGAGGCTTCATTGGAACCAGCCTAAAGACGCACGCAATTCTTTATACGCGACTTCCTTTTAATCTAAGGACTCGTAGACAAGAAACCAGTTGTTCGGAGCTATGGCAGTCAAGAACTTAAGGACTCATTGTGAAATACATGCTTCGCTTTGGTCCCTGCAAGGATACTGCCTCGAATCACCACTCGATGCCCTCTTCCCCTTCTTGGAAAATCGTAAGCCTATTATTGTTTTCTCGATCACCTTCGAATAGAAGTGACGGTCTCCGACTACGAAGCTTCACCCTATAATCTCCTCCCGTTATCGCTCGACTAAATATTGTGCTACTCATAGGTGGGGCCGAAACATTTCATTGTAAATTAACTCTTTTGCTGAGCGATTAGTTTTCCCATGGTGTATAAATTATTGTTACATTCTGTTTTTTATTGTATAATAGTAAAGATTATTTTCTTCTCTCTTGTTTAAATCTCGGAACCAGATATAAAACCATTAATCTATTTTCTATGTCGTCCAACGGAATACACACACTTGAATATCCCCCATACTTAAAAGGGACCCCCCACGTTTAGGACAGGCAAGCGAAGGTCAGTGAAATCTACCTGACCTACGACACTTTTATATATTAAAAGAACCCTTTTCTCCAATTTCTTAAAAAACTGTTCCCATTGTCTTAAACGAACCCCAGCTCCCATTAATTTAAATGAACACGTCTTCCCCATTGTATTAAAACAACACATTTTAACATTGTATTCAAGAAAAAAAAGGCGTGTACTAAACGAAGCGTGTTAGCATCATAAGAATTTGCACACATATATGATATATATTGTAGCGAAATCATTCATGATAGCCACCAACCACTATCACAAGTTTTGAAAGCCTGGAAATCATGAAATAGTTAGCAATTACTTGTCAATAGATGACATTATCTCCAACGATGGAAGCCCTCAGAGATCCCAAAGTGTTTTGAGTAACCTTGCTAATATCAATCTATGAAACGGCCCACACCCAATAATCTAGTGAGTTGCAGTCATGGAAGTTTGGCAGCTACAAGTCAGGTGAACAGTGCTGCGGAGCGTTGTTGAACAGCAACGCCTGACTTTCTTTCCTTTTGTGCGGGTGCAGAATCTTGCTGAGAAACTTAAGGCCTTCATGCCGCTATTTAGACCATCTAACGCTTGACTACAGTCTACAGCACCTGAAATTAAACCAACGCATTGACCTTGCGGCTCGGTGGGGAAGATATTATGACATATAATATGGCACTAGCTGTTGACCTTGCCTTAAACCATTAGGTTTGTGGGAAATTTGCTGTGAGTAGACACTTATGAAAGATCTTTGAAGAGCCAAGGACCACTTTGCTGATTCACCATCTTGTCCTTCACGATTTGTTTGTCGTCGTGAAAGAAACAAACTAAGCCGGCGCCATGTTCCTTGACTTTGATGACAACATTTTTTGTAGTTAATATAATCATTATCTCCTCTACGCTTCTTCCGGTGCGGAGGGGGCTCGAGTATGGCGTACTATTATTCAATTTTACCTGAAATTCTGAGAAAAAATGGCGTATTCTGTTACCTACATGAAAGCTAAACTCTTACTACGCTTGTGCTAAGTCAATTAAATTGTATTGCCCCAGTCATTAGCCCTTAAGAGCATTTTTAAATTTGTATCGATTTCCTGAATCACGTTCTATTAAAATAAGTCCTGTAACACTTTTGTTAAAGAATCTCTGTTTTCATTGTCTTAAAAGAACCTATATTGCCATTGTCTTTACAAAACCCATATTCCTATTTTCATAAAATAATCCCTTTTCGTTTTATATTACAGGAACCATGTTACTATTGTTTAATAGAACATTTCTGTCACTAGTGTTTTAAAACAAACCTGGTTCTTAGTATTTAAATAAAACTTTGTTCTCAGTGCCTTAAATACATCATATTCTCATTGTCTTAAAGAATCCCAGTTCACCTTCTCTAACGAAGATTAAGATTGTCGTGAATGAACATATCTTCCTATTCTCTTATCAAAACCTATTTTTCCAATGTGTTAAATGAACGCCTGTGTGCATACTCTTAATAGAGCTCATCCCTCTATTCTATTCACATGTGCTCTTTTCTCATTTTATTATAAGAAAGCCCCTTTCTTATTTTCATAAAAAACTGTGGACATTGTCTTATAACAACACATCATCATATTGTGTTAAAGGAACTTCTGTTACCATTGTTTTAAAAACACCGTTTCCATTCTATTAAAGAAATACTTGTTCTTTTGCCTTAAAATAAATCCTGTTCTAATTGTCTTAAAAGAACCCTTGCTTACATTGAAATAAGTAAACCCTACTTTTCATTTAGGTAAACCAATCTCATTTTCTTGAAAGAACTCCCTTTTCCATTGTCTTAAAATTCACTTTGTTCCCATATTCCTTGTCATAAAAGCACCCTTGTTCTATTTTTCTATGAGGACACCTATTCTTATTTTCCTTAAAAGAATCTCTGTTTCCAATGTTGTAAAAGAATCCCTATTCATATCTTGTTCTAATAGAATCCTCGTTCCCCTATGTTAATATAACATATTTTCTAATAATGCCGTACAAAACGGTAAATCTGACTTTCAAATTAATTCGGTATTGAAAAGGCATTTCAGATTTTCTCCTTTTATATAGTCTTCGAATCCTTCAAGACTAACTTTCAAAGCAAATATGAGCAATAAGGGATCCCAAATGTCAGAAACTGAAGGTAATACCGTCATGAGGCCGAGCACGAGGTAGTGCAATGCAGAGCAAAATCGTGGGAACCGTGAGAGAATCGAGCCACTTCCGCTGATAAAGCAGGAGCAAGAATTCCAAGCACGCGAGCACAAGAAGACGCTGCCCGCCTCTTCAGGAGATATCAAGAAACCCTGTTGGAGTGTTTGGTTAATGTGAGGTCCCTCCGTGGCCTGAGGCATTTTCGCTTCTAGCCAGCCTATATATAATGCTGGACACACCTGGAAAAAACAGTATAAGCCCACCTTTCTGCACGAGACATGTCATTTTCTAGATTCAGCTCCGTTTCCCCTTCTTAAGCTCGAAGGCAAGAATTCTAACCGAAGGAATTTAGCCCCAGTCAATTGGATATCCTTGGATTCGGTTTAAAACCTCATCTGGCGCAAGTAGTCCCTAAAATTCACTCCTCGAGGTCAAACTCCATCGATTACGATTTACTTGTTCAACCACCCATTCCCCGCGAGATCTTATAAATCCTCAACCCCCAAGCTAGGCTCCAGTGTCACCATTGTGGTTTCTTGACTAATCAACCCGTAAAGTGTATGTTCGTATATTTGCTCAACAGTAGCCGCTTGTGAGCTCACGTTTTAGCCTATTTATTCGCTCCCTGTAAACATTAAGTATCCGTTTGCAATATTTTCCATTTGTATATATGTATCGTGTACATATTGTAATTATTAAAGATTATTTTGGTGTCCTCCTTTCCATAGCCTCATAGTCCCGCAGCCTTCTTTATTATACCAACAGCCAATTGCCCTCGAATCGGTAGATAAATTCTTCAACGTGGAATTCAGCACTTAGATTGATTATAGGGTTATCTTGTTACTTATATATACTTATATATATATTAAGAAAAGGCAGGTATAGTGATAAACAACGAATTATTTAAACATTTATTTAATTATAATAATAATAAATTTATTTGTAATGACCCTTAAATTGAATAAACAACCTTAAAGTGTTACAGGGTAAAAAAAGGAAGTCTAAAAAATACAGAAAAATATACATTTCAACTTGGTAAATACTTGTACAATATTGGAAATAACTGGAAATTATAAAGATTAAATATCAACAAATTTGTTTACAAAAAAAATGTAACACTCGACGCATAAGTATTGTACACATGTCACTTAATATTTAGTTACAAAGCCATTGTTGCCAATTAAAACTTGCAGGAAATTTTCTGCATTTTGTTGTAACTTGTTAGCAGAATTCAAGGATAGTGAAAATCCCTTTTCTTTACAGAAACTCTTTACGTCTTTCAAATTCCGTGGGTTTCTCACGTGGAGTCGCTTCAGCTAATTACATAGATTCTCAATGTGAGTGTGATCAGGAAATTGACTCGGTCATTCTAAAATGTTGATGTTTTTATATGACTAACGAATTATATTGACACAAATAACCTGCCTGACGAAATATCCTCTACTGATGAGCTTATTATGCTTTTCAGCATAAGAAAAATACCAAAATGTAGTTCAAAATCCCTCAGGCAATTTACTCGGAAATTAAATAAGTGAAACTTCAGATGACTGACGCCGTGTTTTTAATAGTAAAAACAGTACTAATGGTAATTTTAGGTGTCTAGTCGTCATGTACGGCTTCGGTTAAGCGTGGGAAGCAATTATTTTTGAGATACCAGCACTCTGAGTACGGCTCTCTTTGCAGTGATACTCTGTTCAAAACAACTGCTTTCCGTGCCAAAACGTAACCGTAAATCATGATTAAAATGAAGAAAAACATCATTAGTACTGTTTTTTTAGTATTAAAAACACGGCGTTTGGTTACTGGAAGCCGTTATAGAGCCGTGCTATGTGTTGCCTAGACAAACTAAATATGAAAAGTACACAAAATACACACGACACCATCATCACGAACGCTTGAAAAACGGGTTTTGGCGCTAGATCGAAATCAGTTCTGTTATAAGTGTCTACATCCAGGATTGCCAAAGTGTGAATTAAGTTTGAATTTAATGTTGCAAATGTGTGAAATTCGTTTTGGGTCACATCAGAAGAAGTTAATGAGAACTTATTCAAATTTCAATATTAACCCCATCAATGCATAGTATCTAAAAAATATGTATTTTTCGCGCCAAAACGCAACCATACCTGACGACTGGAATGCCTAAAAAGTCATTAGTACTTTTTTAATGCTAAAATACGACGTAGTTTTTCTGAATTTGACCATAAAATACGTCTAGAGATTATATGTAATACCTCTCTAGCGTCATATCATTTTCAAGAAAAAGTTGAAGATATTTCTCAGATTCGTTTAGGAATGTTATTTGCACAATTTAGTAAATATTCACAACACAATTTATCTGAGGTATTACATAGGTTATGGTCATATTTCTGAAAGTTGATTACACCGATCGTCCAGACATCTTTGCAACGAAGTATTTTCAGATAAAATGGCCAAGAAAAGGAAACTTTTCATTGAAAAGAAGAATTATATCTTAAAGGAACAGAAATGAAAGTCACCTAAGTAAATTTCAAAATATTTGAAACCTGATTGATTATCGTACTGGGGAGAATATTGTAGAAAATTGCATTTATCCAAGGTAAAAATTGGATTAACCAAAATTCCAAGTTATTGCTACTAGAAATTCTTCTCAAATAAAAAAATAACAAAGAACTTTCATACAAGCAACAAAGCCATTGTTTCATGCTGTTGGGGCTCCCTTTGTTTCCACAGAAACAATGGTCAAGGTTCTCAAGAAATTTTCTTCTACTAGGAATAAGATCAAAGAGCCGTTTCTGGCCCTAAAACGCACAAAGAAATATATGTTTGGGCCAGGGAATATATAGATTAAAACTGAATTTAGCAAATTTATCTTCACTGACGAATCAAGAGGCAATATGGATGCACTGAACAGTCGGGAAAAAAAATATGTTATCAATGGACGTCAGGTGAAACACTATCTAAATGGCAACAAGCGGGTCGAAGACGGATGATTTAGGCTTCAATTGTTGTAAACAAGCAAGTAGGACCATTGAAAGTGGATGATGACGTCAAAATGGTTCAGAAAGTTTACTGCGAATTCATGAAGTAATACATCTAATTTGGTTCAAGGATAGCCATTGGGGATGAGGAAGTCACTGTCTTACCGCAGGATAATGATCCTAGTCATGCCTTCAACTTCTGGAATAAATAGATATAGTCGAAAGAAATTTTAGGACACTTAATTATGGACTCGCCTCCGAAGTTTAAAACAAAATTTGGGTAGCATCATGAGGTAAGATATTTGCGAAGATGGCAGCTAAATTAGCAACCAAACCCCTTTCAGATTTTTTCTGTTGATTGCGTCAAAAGTTTTACTTTATCAGTAGACAAGAAATTGTTCAGCGTGATTGAGGAGAATGTGTTTTTGTCTTTTATTCCTTGAATTGTGCTTATTTAATTGCTTCATCTCATTTCTCTTCATTGTGTTTCTTAAATTTGCCTCATATGAGTCGTTTAAACTTGTTACACTGCTATTATATCATTTCTTTATATATAAATTTTGAATCGGAAAATTATCTCGTAACAGTATAATTGTCAATCCAAATTTACTGTCTTATTTTCGTCTCATATGGCATTTAGATTCCATATATTCCCAATACATATTTTAGGAATATAAGAAAGCTTTGGCCATTTTTAAATAGTTGCTTTTGAATCAAGAAATACTTTTCATCTCTCCTGTTTATATAAGATTTATACCATAAATTTATATAAAAAATGCTCAAAAATAGGTAACTTACTAAAGTTTCTACCACTTACTGCTAAACCACCAAAATATAATTTAATTTCAGACGGGTGGCCTGGAGGAATTCACGACAAAAGGCAATGTCACCCAATGATGTTATCCAGGCAATAGAGGGGATGAAATCCTTATGACTCATTCCTAGAAACTTATCCGTTACAAACGAAATTGTTTGCATATATATCAAAATTCATGTGAAAATTAAGGATTGTAGATTCGTAGTGGCTTACCATGGAAAAGATTTCATCCAAATATTTATTGGTTTGGGCATAGACAAATCCATTCTTCTAAATATGGTAGTCAAATTGAGAAGAGATTATCCTTTACGTGATTTGACTTAGAAACATATTTTCAGGAACATCTCGAGAAGGAATAAATGGAAGAAGTGAAGCCGGATATATTTCTAATAGATGAGAGAAAATTCATTTCTTACCACCACGAAGTGAAGAAAGGGTCCCAACAACTCCCTTATGCGCTGTATTCATTGCTTTGCTGCTCGCACAAGTCTAAATGATTGTTAAAATCCAGAACCATAATTAATTAATAAGAAATCAATATTCTCCTTTTATTTAGGCACTATCCCTTTGTGTGCATTGCGAAATATTGAAAAGGCATACAATCAAATAAATTTAAACGATGAAGACAAAGACTCGGTCTGCTGTCTATGTTTTCTATGTTTTCCTTGACTCCTCAGCAAGTCAATTTCTACTGAATGCAGCAAATATAGAAATAATTGGGATAAAAGAGAATAACTTATTTCCAAATGATTTTATGTAGATAAGCTTGTCTACCAATGTACTCCTAAGAGTAATTAATCTTTATAAAGGGTGTTCCATTAAAACGGATTGAAGTTAGCAGGAAATATAAGTGTTATTTGTGAAAATTTATTGATTTCACTATTGGATCATGTTAGTTGAGTCATGGCAATTATGTGTGAAAAGTAATATCGCCTAAATGTTTACCAATGCTTCGGCGGCATAAATCTACTCGATAGTCTAAATTTTTTTATGACGTCTCTGCATAGTTGCTCTCGATCTCACCAATATGCCTTATTATCTCATCATTCAGCTGTTGAATTGTTGTTGGCTTGTTAGCATAGCCATTACTTTTGAGATGACCCCAAAGGAAGAAATCTAAAGGCGTAAAGTCACACGATCGTGGTGGCCAATTAACCTCGCTGTTTCGAGAGATGATGCGACCTGGGAACTTATCATTCAATAAAGCCATTGTTGCATTGGCTTTGTGGCATGTGACGCCGTCCTGTTGAAACCACAAATCTTCGACATCCATAGAATTTAATTCAGGTCATGAAAATTTGGTTATCATGGCATGGTATCTTTCGCCTGGAACCGTAACAGAATTCCCGGCATCATTTTTGAAGAAATACGGCCCAATGATTCCGCTAGAAAAAAAATGCACACCAAACAGTGACCTTTTGTGGATGCAGTGACTTTTCAACAATCTTCCTCGGATTTTCATCAGTCCAAATGCGACAATTCTGCTTATTAATGAAACCACCAAGATAAAAACGGACTTCCTCACTAAAGATGATTTTTTTGCGAAAAATCATCATCGGCTTGTCTTTGCTCGTGCACCCAATTGACGAATGTACGGCGCTTCAAATGGTCAACAGTCTTTAGTTTTTGGTTAATTGAATTTTGTAAGAGTGTAGAGAAAACTGTTTTGTCAAAATTCGATGTAATGTTGTTGTGGAGAGGTTCAATTCCTGCGCGCGATGACGAATAGAGGTGTCTGGATCTTCGGCCACATTCTCGCGCACTGCAGCAATGTTTTCAGCTAAACGGCGTAAACGAGCACGCAATGGCGTTTCATATCTGCAACCAACCCTGTTTGTTTGAATTTACGAACAATTTTCCCAATTGCACTCTCCGTTGGTCGATTATGTTGACCGAAAAAATCGCGAAGTGCCCGAAATGCGTTTCTGTTTGAACGTCCATTTTGGTAATAGGCTTCGATAACTTTAACACGTTTAAGATTGTTAATCTTTCCATGGTTGAAATGGCCAAAGACTGAAGTTGTCAAATTTGAAAGGAAAAAATGATTAGACGCTTAAATTTAACTCACATTTAAAATCGGTCCAAGTTATTGGAACATCCTTTATAAAGAAACAAAGAAAATAATAGCCAAGATAATAGTTACAATTTGAGAGAATTTTATTCTAATTCTAGAAAGCAATTAAGGTATTAGGTGTAGATAAGGATATTACTAATGATGAATTTATTTTCCAATCAGGAAATCCGGTTTTGTACCCAGAAAGAAAGATAGGTTAAAGAACCATGGCCCTACTTGATGACCACCTTTGCTTTCTACCCCTAAATTATTTTAATAAAATGTTGTTCTTGAAAGATTTATGTGACATTACATTGGATTAAGATCAGCCTTGGATTCTGGGTGAAAAGCTCTGGTCAAATTAATGCCACAACTAAAACAATGTTTGGACTATAGGTAGCCCAGACAATCCTTACTCTCGACCATTCTTGACTTTCACTGTTTTTTTGCTAGAATCACTTAAGATTTATGGGTAGTCGTGTATCTGGTCTTTGTGATGAATCCATTTCGTATCATATCATGGCTAGACCCAAAGAGTAAGGAAATCTATAACCCGTTTAAATTTCGTTCTATCCTCAGATTTATTTACACCCATGTTAATTAAAGAGATATTATTTAGCCTTGATAATATCATCATTTTTCTTATTGAGTATCCTATCATAGTACACATTAGCGGTATATTCCGATGAAGAACCTAACTTCCTTTCTTAATAGGGAGCCGAAGATGACTTGTTTTTACGAGGGGACAATTTTGGTTAATGTGGCGAACTGAATTGTCTTCGGAAATTCAATGTCACACCTGGGGTAGTATATACCTGAGAAATGGTACACTATTCACAGCGAAATATAAAAGAAGGGTTGACCGATCAGGTGATGGGTAGGTTTGAAAGAGTTTCGAGGACGGAGGGAGGGAGCAGCGAGACTTTGAAGTAGACTTGAATGGCAGTTTCCTTCAAAGGAGTTACAATGGAATCCGTCCTAATTGGTAGGAGCTGCGGATATTAGTAGACTTCCGTTGCCCAATAGCTATCTGCCTTTAGGAGACTATGTTAGATGTGCCCTTCTCCACTGCCTCAGCCCAAAGTACAATGGTGTGCGACCCCCACCACCAAGGGATGAGTACCCAGGAAGAGGGTGCGGAATTTAGACCCGACATAAGACCCAAGTTCTTACTTTACACCTAAATATCTCCCTGGATTCTCTTGCATTGCATCTGCACATTAATAGTAGGTATAACGTTATTTCTCTATATTGCACCTTTGCGTATGCCTTCGAGTCATAACATGGCTGCAAAGAGAATTTCTTCTCTTCCCGAACCTGATCAGGAAGCACCCATTTCGAGATACTACACGGCCAGTGTATTTTTCGGGTCTTAGACCCTACCTTAGAAAAAAGCTTGGTTTGGTGTCCTTAATGTGGATGGCTTCTCAAATTAACTTCAAGAACTGCCTTATTTTCCTATCAATGCGCTCTCCAAAATCACAAGCTGACTTTGGGTGATTGTGATTGACGACTTTCTTTAGGACGATCGTTTTCTCGTGCAAATATCGTTGGAGGATCCATTGCTACTTAGAAGGTCACCTTGGTGGTGCCTGGATCAGAAACAATGTCCTGTATTCTATGAAATGGTCGCACTTACTATTTTTAGTCAGCAGAGTGTGATATAGCCCTGGGAAGAAATGATATGTATACCTAAGTGAGAGAAAAGCGGCGTCGTTGAGAGTTAACCTTGGGCCAATTCAGCCAAGCAAGTGCTAATTTCAGTTTCATTACGAAATATGCTTACCGTTCGTCTTTTCGATCATATATGTCTTCAGACAATGAGAAAACGCTTTTTGTAAAAATATAGAAGTTCGCTAAATGTAGGTGGGTTATTTCTGCCAGGACCTCCTCCCCACCCACCTTTTCTCTTCCTGCAGGAAGCCAGCCGGAACCAGCATGACGGACCCTGTGTATATGATGGAATCGTTCGCGACAGCTTACTACATATTCTTTAGTTGGATTTTGATGCACCAGAACTAAAAGCACGTAACACAGAAGATGAACTGAGCGACTGACTTGACTTTAAGAAAAGGAAATCCTTGTAATTCCATGCGTCGCGTCCTTACTGTGTGCGAGGGTACTGTCTTTATCTGGGATAATATTCAGTACGTCATGCATCGACACCTGAGTCAGCGATGGCATGGTCTTTTAGTAGCTTTGTTCAATAGACTGTGAACTGAGAATATCTTCGCACAATACTGGCGAATGGCTATCTTACTTGCTTGTATTTTTAAAGCCCATGAGAGATCACACTACCTAGGCCGGTGCTTACACAATTTCTTTTAAAACCGTGGTTGGGCAAGTTGTTTGAAGAAATTGATTAATGGTAGGTTAGATGATTTTGGAGGACAGGGCATATCATCATTATTCTGCACTGTAATGCTTCCATAGTTTTTACTCTATGCCCTGCTCTGCCCCAGCTGGGGAAAGTTATTTGTGAGGACTTCCTTCGTGGATAACACTTCCCAGAGGTTTTTCTTTAATTTCAATAGGGAAGATGATAACGCAAGCTATACGGTATTATGGAGACCCTTTATACATGGTCGTTTCTGATTAAGTCTTAGGGGGTATTCTTTCTGTTCCAATAGGGTAGGAAGGAGACGTCACGCTTGGAAGTATCCTAGCACTCTCTTAGTGAGAGCATCAGGTCATACTACGGTATGACTTCTAAGCGCACACGTATTGCTCCAAAGCAGAATATGGGTTTAACTCGCACCCGATTGAAGACGTCAAGTCTCTTCTGTATGTTGCCTCTCTCTTCTTGATGGATCATATTACAATATACCACTCGGAAACTTGAAATATGATATATAGGGACTCACATAGTACGCTTAGAGCCCTTTATCCGTTGAAGACTATGTCCTCTCTGTTCACAGTATCTGTGATGTCACGGCTCCTACGACCCTGAAGAGTGTGGAGAGTGCCTTCTTTCTGATTCTTGCACATGAAAACATTGCGGGAAATAAGCGCGTTGAAAAAGTTCCCAAAAATACTGCATGGAGTGGGCGAGTGACCATCATTTTGCTCCTTCTTATTCTGACTACATAGCAGAAGTCAGCCATTTATGGGAGTATCTAAAGATGAAGTGAGACGGTGACCTATCTCCCTAATGCCTTAGTGATTTCAGTCAAGGGATATTTGTCCCTTTGAAATCTGACACTCTTATATTCCCTTCTGCATCCGCATATTTTTAGAAGGAATTTCATTATATTTTTTTCGCGTTATCGTAAGATTGTCAGCACAACTTTAAAAATTGACGCTGTGCTCATTCTGCAAATTTATTTACGCTTAATTTAAAAGTAGTTGCACTCTAATTGATTTTTTTTATCTTTGTGAGTGCCCTTTATTTTAACGGTTAAGTCATTTATCATTCCCCTAAGTACTTATCCCTACTGCTATGCCATTAAACTTTGCTTAGCCTTATAAAAAAAATCATATTTAAATCAGAGATTTAGATAATTTAAGCATAAACATAAGTATAGGCAGGTATTTATAAGAGGCACATATCAAGAGTAAATTAAAAATTTTATATATAGGCAAAAATTTAAGGTTCTTTTGCTTATACTTTCACACTATTCGCCTTATTAATTTTGCTGTTTCGATATTACGATACTTATTCAACCCAAGACTATTACACAAATGTTTATTCTAATAGTTTGGATTGACGCTCAAAATTGGATCACCAATTATGCTCCATACTCTGTCCTTGATTCCCTAAGTTCAGCTACCCAACTCTTTCCCGGCAATGCCCGACTCTCTAGCCTCTTCAGTTCATTCTTAGACAATTTTTAGATGCTTCTTGTGGCATTTTTTATGCTGATTGGTATTTCCAGAGAAATGTTTTTTAGATAGTCGAGGCATTTTTACGATTAAATTTTTGTGGATAATCTTTTCAAGCTAATTCTTCTGCGCTAATTTCACGTTCAAGAAAAGTTCTCGTAGAGCCTTTTAGATTAGTTCACTTGAATTACCGCTGCCCATTGAATCGGTATAGGAAAAATGTCGACCTAAAATTTGACAATTCTTATAGTCTTCTTTATATATTTGACGTTTTAGAGATGAATGAGGATTAATAAATCTCAACGCAGTAAGTCATGTTTTATTTAGACTAAAAGTAATGGAGTCATTGTGGTCTAAGATCTACTATGTATTACGACACATCCCAGGTTCATAATTCTTAAAGGCCTGATAAGTTCTAATGGGTAGAAGGACTATGGTCTGTCTCAACTACAGAGTAGGTTTCTTCTGCTTTTAAGGATCTGAAAGATCACTCGTTAGGAGAAACAAGATCTGCTGACCAAAGTGACGTGCTCTCATTTATTCTGATTTATGACCTTACGAATTTCAAAACCTTCAATAATTCCCGGGCTAACCTTGTGAGGACCTTCGCAATTATATCATTCAGGGGGTAATGTAAAAAAAAACATAAGGGTTTTAAATTTAGTTAGAATCGTCCAAAGAGTTACAATGTTATTAGCAAAACAAAAAAAAAGCAAAACGGGAACCGATCGACCGACCACATAGTGAGATATAGAATCGCACGCGACAAAAAGGGGATCGCTTTCACGAGTCCTGTATCGTACCCACGGTGATTCTTCCGGACAACCTCTTTGTCTGTGGCTGCTTCTCCTCTAAGAGAACTGGAATTCTAAAAATTTCCCAAGAACTAAAAATGCTACTCAAAGATGGTTCATCAAAAACTATTCCCAAGAGTTTAGGACAAATTTTTAGATGATACTATATATTTTCAACTGGCGGTTGATAAACAGAATCCATCCAATTTTTAGCAGTTGCGGGTGCTTATTGAACAAAAATGGAGACATATTAGTCAATAAAATAAATTAAACCAGTCTTCAAGAAGAATGGACATGAAGTAAATACTGAATGTGCGCATAAATTGTTTGTATTTATTAATAAAATGTGTTTGCAGCCGATTGTTTGTATATTTCACCTTCAAATTTGCGACAAAAATACTAATAGAAAGTGCCACGTTTTATTAGTTTATTAATATTCTTATATGAAAAATATAGAATTCTCAATAATTTTGGCCATGACTTAAAAATGTCATAATATTTTTCTCTTTTCTCCCTTTTCACAAGGCGGAGAAATGAGTAGTATCCTGATTTTGACAAAGCATTTAATTATGTTTATTTACCATTAATTAATACTTTCTTGCTTGTTCTATCAGGGATTATTAAATTTAGTGATCAGTGTAAATAAAAATTAATAAACCTTTTCCAAATATGATTGGAAAATTTGAAGTACTTTTGTATGTGTATATAAGAGCGAAGACCACTGGTAATATTTTCAAAATGTTGAACACAACTGTGAACAGATATGAATGTCTAAAAACTAGTTAGTTGCTAAATAATACAGAATTTATCTTCCCAGAGTTAAGACTACTCTGCTCCTATCAGTGAGAACCCAACCATCATTAAGAATTCTATGAATAAGATCAAGTAAAATCCATGTAGTAATGCCAAACAACTTGCTTTCTATGCTAAAATGATCCATGGAGCATAACTTAAGAGCATCTCACTTGCAAGTCCATCAAAAAGAAAGGAGCCGAAGGAACAAACTGTTGACTTTGATGACTTTCACTCTCGTGTTTTGTGGACGGATGAGATATTGTTCACTGTTCAGGACCGTTATAATACAAAGTATTTGTATCCAGGCACAAAATAAAAACGAGATTCGGGTTAACAGCAGATATCTTTCAAGACAAAGAACCTAGCTTCGGTATTGATGTAAAAGGGCGTAATATAGCGGGGCAAAAACAACACCTCTCATGTCCATTGGAGTACGGGTGAAGATCAATCATCATGTTAACTTAGAGATTTTCAAAAGAAAAAGGCATTCCTTAGGGGGATTCCACCATAAGGAATGCTGATATAATCCGTTAACAAGATTTAATAACCTAATACACCGAAAGGATACTTCAAGACTGATGCCAGCCAAACTTTTATGGGTTTTGGTCTCCTATTTCGCCAGATTTGAACTCCATGGACTTCGAAATGTATTCAATGCTTGAGCAGAAGATTTGTACCAAATATCAATAAAATTTCAACGTTTTTTAGTGCAAACCAGAAAGATTGGGGCTGATATATAAGAAAACACGATTTCGTTAAGCACCCAAAACAAAATACTGGAGTTATCATTTAATTGCCAGATTGGAGTCAGTAAGCAAAGTTAATTTTCCTCATATCGGACCAAGGAAAGAAAAATTTAACTTTATTTATACCATGCTATGAATATACCTGGATAATGTTGAAGTTGAAAACGTTTTGGAAGTTTCTACCTACAATGATTTAAGATGTTCAAGCCAACGAAGTCTTAAGATATATCAATTGAATTTATCCTACAAGTCTAAAGAGAGTATTATTGAACTGAACAAGTTAATATTTTGACTAGCTTTGGAATATAGTGTACAAAGTTGGCGTCTTTACATGCTAAAAGAAGTAGAAATACTTGTAATGGTTCAGCGCGGCTTTATAAACATGGTTCCTAACATTCGACTTAGAGCATATAAACAAAGTTTGAAAGCGCTACATTTGGACACACTAGACAATGTAGTTTTCTTCATTTTGGCTTTAACTCATTTTGCTTATCAGTTATACGGATGTGAACATGTTTTATAAGAGACTAGTATTTCATCAGTGCCAGGAATTAGCTTTTATTTTCAGTAGGGAAGCGAACGTGGCCCGTTTCTCGGACCGGATATTTCTAGGGAATTCGGCTGATCCAGCTCAGCTGGCCTTGTGAGTGCTCCTCAGACAATAGATCTCTGAATTGTACAGTAGACGCTGCATTATACCATGAACTTCGTGAAAGAATGAGTCTAGGCGAGAATACTCGTTTATTATTCTTTAGAAGACATCAAAGAAAACTTACTAACCCAGGAAGCGGTCAAAGTTAAACATATAATAAGGAAACAGGGTGGTCATCGAGATCCCTCCCTGCTACACCTGAGTTTGCGCGAACTGTTTGGTGTGCTTCTCGCCATTTCCGCGATGACGCTAACATTACCACCGCTCCGGACACACTAGGTGATAATGAAGATGGACTAAGTCGGGTCAAGCCGAATTCTCTGCCTTTAGCTTTCTTGATGCTTTCGACGTTTCATACTGAAGCAGTAGGATCAACAAGGATGGCTTTAAACACGAAGATGAAGTTGGCTTTTTACGACCTTTTCCCTATATTTAAAGCTATAGGGTCCTTTTCGGTCACTGCAACGGTATTCATGGACGAGTTCATTGTATTACAGCATTTGGTAAGAGGAACAGGATTGTAATTTTTAGCGCCTCAAAGAGCGCACTAATTTTCTTGAAGCAATGGAATCTCTGTGGCTCCTTGTTCACAGTATCCTTGACTCCACGGCTGGTGCGAGCTTACCGGATTTCGAGATTCTATTTTTAGGGCTTATGGACAGGAATTGTTATAAGAAAATGAGAGGGCTTATTACGGCGCCAAACATTCTACAAGGATTGGTTGAGCTGACCAGTGTTTTGCTCTTGCCAACTTTGACTACATGACAGTCTTCAAATCCGCACTTAGAGCTGCATGACTACGCCATCGGAACTAGCCCAAGGGGATCTATTCCTCGACAGTTTCAGTTAGTTTTATGCCCCCTCATCACTAGGCATACTGGTTCGCGTCATCTCATGGAGCTCTCCCTTTACTTTTCTGCAAAAAGTGCATGGCCCCCTAGACTGCCAGGCACATTCTTCTTGAGTGTCCTAGTCTGTGGAGCCTTGAGCACGTTATCTCTCCGGGTTATGGAAAGACCAGGGTTGCGACCGCATGATCTTGTACTTGAGAAGGCTCAATCAAACATCGCTGTGACATTTTAGATTTGGGGAGGAGGTAGGATTCCTCCACTGTATAGTAGTTTGGCTATTGGCCGTTATTTTCGAGTTTTGAGTGACCAGGTCTTCTTCCGGTGCTTGTATATGCCTTTTCTATTTTACTTTTGGCTTTGTTTTATATTTTTTATAGATTTGCTCCCACTATACGAGAGCTTAGAATTATAAAAAAATTCATCCTAGTCGCATTTATCATCCATATCGTGAGAGCCCAAATCTCTTCAAAGTAAGAACATTTAATACAATTTCATATATTTAGTTATGGCAACTGTTGAAAATATAATTTTTGTGCTCAAATACAATAATTGATTCTTCTCAGTTTATTAGCAAAAAGGCAGAAGTATATCTAATTAGCCGCACATGAGTAATTATTATTTTTTTATAGAACCTTCAATGTATTTTTCATTGTTTTTATTAACAATCTGCTAGGCAGTACCCACAAAAAAATCAAGGAGCGATAAGTCTGGCCAACGCGGTGGCCATGGCCTTTCGAAATGATTCCTTCTGCAAACACAATTATCATAGAGCTAAAGTTTGGTTCGCAGTATGCACCGTTACGCCATCGTGTTAAAAATATCCATTAAACATTCGTTATCATTTATTTTGCCAACAAATGTATATATGATCTTTACACAATATTATACAGCTTAATTTGTTTCGGTAACCGAAATTGGACTAATTAACTTATTATTGAAACGGATAACCCGGACACCAATTTTCGTCGATATTAATGCTGTTTCTTGAATATCATTGTTTTTCGCATACTAATTCACTTGATTTTTGAAATTTGATACGCTTAGGTATGGAAGATAAATCCATGCTTTGTCGGAAAAAGATTGTTAAATCCAAATCTCCTACCAACTTTTTAACAAAAATTAAAAAAACATTCACATTATTGCAAGGCCTTTCCATAAGCAAAACCTTGCAATTCGTTCTGAGTCAAGATTTGATATGGATACAGTTTTAGTTCGTTCTTTACAGGTCAATATGCTGTTCCATATTTCAATTCATACCTATGTGTTAATTTTCTAATTGACCTTTTAGACTTAAACTCTGAAACTTATTTGTCCGACAAGTTCTTTCCACATCAGGTTCAGATCCAGTTTTGCGGAAGTTATTGCTCAAATATCACGATGTGGCAGTTGTCTGTCGTCAAAGCCATTTCTGTTTTTTTTTAACAGATTTTCTGTATTTGTCTTTATTTCAGAATAAATGCACTTAATCTATTCCAGCGAAAGCAATATCAGATCCCCAACTAATCCATAAATAATTAGAAAATCTTCTTTTCTAATTATTTGTTTTCACAACAGTGTTATTGCTCTTTTCACCAAGTAAATTTTCTTAGTAGAGAAAGAATTTAGACCCCCGTGTATTACTTTAGTCCTTCAGTTCAGAGAACAAAGACCTAAAATTATGAATTAAAACTCGCTTTGCGTCTTTTTCTTAAACTTTGTTGGATTTTTCGTTTTTTATTAAATGAGATAGCTTGTGCATCACCGTTAAAAATTCCTTGGATCTCTTATAAAAGAAAAAACGGCCAATTGAGTTTTGTCATGTTTATTGCTTTTCAGACCCGGATGTTCAAAATGAGGTCGCAATCGCCTTAGTGCGCATCTTGCGGCGATGAGAGTTGTGAGAATTCGTATTTTTGGTTATTCATTACATTTTATGTGATATCTTTTCATATCGTAAATTTGTTCTCATAGTAACGCGACAGGACTTCATTGTGAAATAAGAATAAGTTCAGAAAATGTTGTGCGATTCCCCATATCTTGCGTCTCTACTATCTACTTGGGCTTGTGAGTTCTCTGACTTTTTATCTCTTTAGAAATCGCTTCAATAACGCTTTATGGTCTTATTCATTTTCGGTTATTACTTCTTTAAATATTTAATATAGCTACATCAGATGAAAAATCATATCCGCTAAAATATGTATTAAATTGTTTCACGTGAAATGTTTTTTAATGCAATTGTGTCTTTGAGAGGGGCAGATTTAATGGAAATGGGGGGCAAGTGAATGCTTTTGGATGCATTTCTCTCCCACAATAGCAATGATATCTACCCAAGAAATTAAGTTAATTTTCTATTTATAATTCAAATCTGCCCATACTGCTATTTAAGATACTGATGTGACACAAACAAAACTATAGTTAGATCTGTTGAGCTAGTTTAAATAAGTTTAGGTGTGAAAAATTGGCCGCAATATTAAACCTCAAGGGAGAGCCAAACCTGATCTTTTATATTAAGAAATATCGTTTCGAATTTCTAGTAAACAACGAACCACAGGTAGAACACTTATCTAAGACTTTAGGACTTTAGGAATTTTTCATCTTAAACTTTCTCTATGTTTGCCAAGTCTATGTAAATCTGAGAAACACATAAATTATTTAAATATATAATGTTTTTTGAGCCCAAAATAGAATTTAGACTTTAAGTAAGAAATAAAAATCTCACACCCTATAAACTAGAAGGTGAGATGAGCCTTGATCAAGAAATGTCTCTCCTTGTGATATTTGAAGCAATAAGATATATTCTGGTCAAATCTATGGAATCATCCGTTGTCACTCTCATTAAATAAACAAATTAAAAACAAATTCCATATAATATCCTAAATGATTTTCACTAAGTCTACCTACTTTACCACTATCTCGAAGAATTACGCTGCAATTTTATTTAGTTTAATATAAACATAAAAATATTGCTCTACTCTTCCGTTTGGATGAAATTTAACAGAAAAATATATCACTTCCTTACATCTTTCCTTCGTTTTTTTCTAAGATTTGGGAAAAAATATCAATATTATTAAATCTTTCCATGAATCCTTAGTTTATGTCAAGAACAATTTGAAAAACACTAGGGAATTTACTTTAATTAGGTTTGGTCTTGTTTCTTTGGCTTTATTTAATGTACCCTAAGTTTGTTTATTTCTGGTGTTTTTATTATCCATGCTTTTGGGTTTGTGTACGTTCCTAAATTGAGTAATTTCTTTGCCTTTAAATAGAATCACTAAAGATGTTCCGATATGTGAAATGAAACATCTGAGACTACTAAATAAATGTCTTTTTTCATCTCTTCGTATGTCTTTATTTCAGGCCTCTCTCTCTCTTTAAATATATATATATATATATATATATATATATATATATATATATATATATATATATATATATATAATGGAAAGGAAGATATCACATTAACGTATTAAAGTAAAGATAATGGTAAACCACAATATTTGAATCAATATTTTATTTATAACTATCGGACTAGTTTCGACAAGATGCCATTTTCAACTAATAATGAAGAAACTAGGCAAGGAGCACAGTATATATAAATTAAGACACATTCTAAACAAAATGAAACAGCAGGAAACAATCTGTAAGAAAAACTCGTTTGAATCTGGTGTAAATGACAAGAAAACAAAATGAAATGGAACCGGAAACAATCTGAAGAGTTGCTATTCCCCGAGACGCATTGCGTCTGGGGGCTTATAAATACGATTGGCGACTTTATTCATTATATATTTGTTAAATTTTTATTGCCTTTCAGATAAATTGAAATTATCAACTTTGTTGATGATGATGGATTCCACAATTTTCCTCTCAATATAATTGTTTGATTTATAAATGATTTTTGCATGGTTAAAATAAATTCTATGGTCGTGTATTTGCAGGTCCGTAAAGAAACTTGACGAATTCGTACACCTTCTGATATCAGCTAAATGTTTTTTCATTCTTTTATTAGGGTGGCTTGACTCTCCGATGTATGTTAATTTGCAATTATAGCATGGTATACTGTAAACACCAGCATCGAGATTGATTAGGCGCAGTCTAGTCAAGGATTTTTAAATGGTTTTAGAATATTTAAACGTAATATTTGTTATTTCCTTTCGCATATTATTTTAGAGGAGCTAATGATGGAGCATATGGGAAACTATTGTATTTTTAAAATCGTCCCTTCGTGGTGTGGAGGTGGCATGGAAATTTTTAGTGCTTTGGAATGACATCTATTTATAAGGTGAATTGGATATTTTAGCTCAATGAAATTGCAGATAAGTTGGTTAATTTCCTCTTGAAGGAAGATTGGGTCGCACCTTCTATAGACTCGGAGAAATAAGAAAGAAATAACATATCTTAACGGATTTGACATGTAGTGGGTAAGACCAAAACATAGTGATAACAAAATCCTACAAAAATGACCATATTATTGTGATGGATAAAACTCAAAATTCGCACAAATTAATTGATCTCTTAAGTGACAACACTACATATTAAATTTTAAGTTCTAATCCTCTAAACAACAATACGAAATCCTTTAATGACGCCATTCGAAAAATCTTAGGTTCGAAATCTGAATTAATCAAAAAATTTAAAACAATCAACCGATTACTCCCTTCCCTACATGTACGGTAGGGTTGTCCCATGCTTTTTTTCAGTTTTTATCTCCACATGCCTGTTTGTATTGAACACTAGGTCACATACTCAATTTCATCAAAATCGAACAATATTTACTGGTCGCTATATGGATCTTAACTTATAAGTCTGCTGGTAAATTAATTTTTGGGATAGAAATGAACAGTTTTTGCAAATATTAGTTTATTTAAAACAGATCTTGGTGGTGAAAGACAATTTTTTTTTAATATTTATATTAAAGTAAAAAGAAAATAGTTAAATAGCAAATGATTTCTTTTTGACACAAATTATAACTAAAACTGCGTATTAAATATTGATCCTTTTGAGCATAAGGGAAATTTTTGGTGATGTTTTGCCCCAAGTCTGAGAAGCAACAATTTTTGTTCTTCATCTTTTGTTAGAGATGCATTATACGATTTGATAAGTGCAATAACTCTTTCTGCTGGATTTTTAACAACCATTAAGTTAATCGCTCTACGTTGAAATTCTTGAAAGCACGTATTCTCTTCCCAAAAACTTGGGTTAGTCTTCAGGAATGTATCCTCTGCAAACTTGTATCCATCTTTCATTAGGAGACGGAAGATTAGCTTAGTTTTTTGAGTTACCATTTCATGCAAGTCAGAATCCTCGATGTTTTTTTGTAAGATTGAATCGGCGAACAACTTTGGTGTTTTCATTACGTTGGAGATTGCCCCATCAATAGCAGATAGTAGTTTTCCATCCCAGTGAAGAAGGATCGGTCCTTCAACAGACAACGAAGCTTTGTCTTCATTGTATGTTGCCTCTCCTACTTGCTTTCTAGAACGTCGTATAGAACTCCTGGAAAGTGTCATATCTGCAATATCCTGACCCAAGGCTTGTGCTATTGATCCAGCAACCATTGTTGCTTTTCTATCCGTAATATTTGCATGATCAAGAACAGGAGCCACACCTGAAGTTGTAAAGATATTTTTGGAATTCGAAAGACTACATTGTGCATTCTTTTTTCAAGTTGAAGAAGGTGGACAAAACTCTTTGTCTGCCGCAATTAAACTTTCTCCTTCAGATGATGATGACTCGAAATCTGCATGAGCAGCAGCCTCTGCTTGATTTTAAGAAGTATATACTTTTTCTTTGTATTGTAAAGCCTTCTCATGTCGATATCATTTTCGGAATTCCATGGCTGAAGTAATCTTATCAAGGCACGACATAATGTAGGAGAAAATGTTCTATCCCTGCATCAACAGAAATTGGCGGTCTTCTTTATTTTTTACCACATTCAAAGCATTTTTTGAGGCTATGTCAAAAAGTTTTGAAAGAGTAGATTCGAAACTACGCTCATTCATTCTACATGAGGACAGTTCGGTTTTGCGGTTCTTCTTCAAAGAAAGGTATTTTTCATACAACCTTGAGAGTTTCCTAACGCAAGAGTCTATTCGCTGTGTATGAATTCGGGCTCTTTCCCATACTTTTATGACTTTTTTGCAAGCGAGGTTGTAACTTTATGTCAAAGTCATTGACTCGACTTGATGTTGGTACTGAACAACAAGAAGCACATCACCACATGATGGTATTCTTGCATATGAAAGCTCAGTAGTAGATGTCCTAATAGCCAGACTGCCGCAAATGAACGAGTACTTCCAGCCATAATCTGAAACAACAGAAATAAAAATTTATTGTAACTGAGTGAGTTCACGGTTCCCCTCCATTTAGTTATACTTAGAAGATTTGTTTTTTATACTCTAAAATATCTAAATATTCAATATTCATGAAAGAATAAGCTTTCATATTATGGCAGTCATGCTTAATTAATATATATATATATATATAATTATAATTATATATATATATATATATATATATATATATATATATATATATATATATATATATATATATATATATATATATAATTATATATATATATATATATATATATATATATAATTATATATATATATATATATATATATATATTGTGAATTAAAATATGAACATAAAGTGTGTTAACATATAATTCTAATATTCATTAAGTTGATATGATATTGATAAAAAACTGCAAATTTTCTATGCACTGAATAAACAAAGTATATTACTGACCTAAATAATTATATATATATATATATATATATATATATATATATATATATATATATATATATATATATATATATATACTTGGATAAACCAGCACTAGTATTCACTTTTATTACGTCAATTGTTAAACTTCAAACTACAAATGAACAATTAATCAATCCTCGCTGATTTATATAGGAAATGGTGCGATTGCAACACCATTTGAAACGAGGATGCGTTATTGCGTCATCACTTTACAAATGGGCTCAGAAATCAACAAGCTGAAACGACAATTATTATTGCATCATACGCCGAGTATGTGAATGTCATTCCACTTTTCAGATAATGCAATATCTTGATTTTTTGCGAATTATTGTAATTCAAAAGGAATGAGTCATCACTTACAAATATATGATAGTATATAAGTAACAACCAATAAATTCCTAATTAAAACGTTCCAATATTTTTACAGAAATTTAAAAATATGGAGACTCATAGCGACCTCTAAATATTCACCAATTTAGTCAATATTTTGCATCAGCTCTTTTAACATCTTATAGCAAATTTTAGCCATGTGGAGAAAAATTCCAACTAATTTCAATTTTTTGCATATATTTTTAGACCACCCTAATGTACGGGTTACCGAAAACCCATAAAGAAGTTATCCCATTACGCCCAATCACCTCTTGCATTGGCTCCATAGTTATAAGTTATCCAAATGGCTGGCTGGAATTTATCAAATGCGGTGAGTAAAATCTCTCACTCACATATTATCCACTCATCGGACTTTATTTCCAAAATTTAAAATCTTGACCACAGTGGTAAAAAAAACTGTTAAGCTTTGACGTAAATAGTTTGTTTACAAAAGTCCCGGTCGATGAAGCGCTTGATGTGTTATCGAAATTTCTTCCCAATTTAGATATTAAGCTACCTTTACCGATCCTTAAATTTATTAAATTAGTCCGCTTATGTGTGACGGATAATGTATTTTCAATTGAATATAAGTTTTTCCGCCAAAAATATGGCCTAAGTATGTGTAACTAACTTTCTTACTTGTTTAAAGTTTAGAGCCCTTGTCCTTAATTAATCTGATAGGGTTTATTTACTTGAAACTAACAATTAAAATCAAACAAGACCATGGCCGCTAGAGAGTAAGTAAAGAAAGTGATAGAGATTGGAACTGGAAAAGTAGGTAAGATTAAGCTTTCTAGACAGGAGACTACTTGGGGGACTCGGGCTAAGGACGATTCTCAATTTTTTTAACAATCCCAACCATTACCATTTAAGTAGATCCTTGCGCGTAAGATAAAGCCCTGGGGGCCTAAATCAACCGACTTTAGCTGCAGGTAACATCATGGGGTTGGTTCGTGCTACAATAACCCCTTGAAAATATTTAAAAAATGGCATCGCAGGAAGAGATCAAATGCAGGAATTATGAGAATCAAGCCATGAATTCTGTTTATTGTTTTATTCTATATATAATCAGTGCCATAATTCGGCGATCTTTCTCCTCCTCACACCACATCATTTAGATATTATTCAATCACAATTTAAGACTTCGTAATTTAAATATTGTACCTAAACGGGGATGGCTTCCGCTGTAGAAAGTAGCACATTTATGGGAGCTGCGTAGATAAAGTTCCCTAAGGCGACAAATAGGATTGTTCTCAGGCGACTCACGCTACGTTTTCTCCCACCGCTGGTTTCTCTTTCATGAAAATTCTTTGGTAAAAAGTGAAAGTAAGAGAGAGAAAATGATCTAGAATAACATTTAAAAGATAAAGACTGAAGGCTATTGAAAGAATTAAAAGATGAAGGACAACACCAGCGTTTAGATGAAGTATCCGACACCGTGGCCTGAAGCGCAGCTCGCGAGCTCTTTTAGCAAGTGAAAATAAAAACTCTCGCGATGGTCAAAGCAGAAAGGATATTTGTTTGAAAGAAGGAGACAGAAATAAATAACGGAAGAAAATAAATATTGAGAAAAGAATTGAGGGAAATATGACGTGCAGTGGTGTTTATACTGCAAACAACGTCACTCGTCTTGATAATCGAGAGGAGACTCGTTTGAAAATATATAATAACAAAAACACGAAAATGATTCAAAACTAAGAACGTGGATCCTTCTTGGAGGGAAATAAAGAGATAAGGAAAATATCGGCAAGATTGGGTTAGCAAAGATAAATAAACAATCCCTTATCACTCATAACTTAGAGGGGAACGAGATTAAACTTAGCAAGTTGTAGCAAAATATCACGCATATCTTCTCTCGATGCTACGTTTTGAGCAATTTATCCTGTCATCTAAAGAGCGGAAAAAATATAATAAGAAAGGAGTTTTGAAAGATAATAAGAAATTTTAAAGCGCTTTTATAGTAAAATAAAAAAATACACATTGAGTACAAACTATTGCTATCAAATATTCGACTTAAAGAGACTAACTGGCACGAGTCAAGATAAGTAAATTACATATATGCAAAATTGAGTGTTTAGATTTTGTATGAGCTGGGTCGAGGAGAGATTGTTTTTTCTTCCCCCTAATTAGGAATCGCAATAGCAACTAGGCTTCATAACGCAGAAATTTGTTAGGAAAAATCGGTAAAGAAACGTGAAATTAGAAAAAGTTAAAATATGTGAAAGATATATAGCCGCGGCTCTCCTTCAGGCATTGGGGGCACAGAGGGGGTCAATCTACAGATGCTGGGACATGGAGGTAAAGGTGATTGACGCACTACCTTACCTTTACTCTGTTTTCTTCTTTTTTACACGAGATCGATGAGAATCAGCAAAATGGTTTAATTATTATATATTTGTCTATTGAGAAAACGGCAAAAACATGAAGAAAATTCGGGGTCAGAAGTTTTAAAGAATCTTTGTAAAGAGTTGAAATGAGCGAAGATCAATGTATCAAAGAATAAGCAAAATAACCTTAGTAACCAGATGATAATACTGTAGTTAATAATCATGACCGACCAAATATCTTTATAAGAAGATGGATCATTCAGCCCAAAATTCGCTTGAGAGGGTTATTATTATGATTATTTTACAGCCACATCTCTCTATCTGCCACCAAAGTCGCGTCAATTTCGTTGGAATCAAGCTCTGTTCTTCTTATGGGCTACAAGTAATTAATGTCTAATAACAGCTCTTTGTATGCACCAATTCCTGTAGGTTTACCTTACACTTCACTTTCCTTTGTAAATTCACATTTAATCTTCATCTATCTGCCTCACCTCATTAATTACTATTGCTTGAACTTTCCCTAACTCCTTACCCCAGGTTTCATTTCTTACACCCTCCTAAAAGAAATATATCCATATCTGTGTTCCCATGACGATGATAATCAGGTCGGTTCTTCATTAAATTAATGTCATACTTGACTGAGGTTTATGTGACGGGTTTAACGATAATGTTGTGCAAAGTTCGATCAATATTTCAAGACGGGAAACCAATATGAATAAAATGTACAGGAGGCGGTAAAACCTTGTTCTATGTGTGTTGTAGTTTGGAAGTAGACTATTAGGTCTTCAGTAAAAGCAAAAACGAATTAAAGATTTCTCAGGACTTGGTTATTAAAACACACAAGCTTTTTTGAAGACGTCCTCGATTCAAGTAGCATATGCATGAAAACATAACCATCAAACGTTTTCTCTACACTCCTTACTTCCAACGGAATTTCTAGAAGGCTTTTAGCAGATAGAGTTCAGGAAATATGTGTGCCCATTAGATTTGAGCTGTAAAATACGAGAGGAACGGAATGGATAAGAATCAGCTTAAGTGAAGATGTTTCAAACACGGAAATCACACACTGGACTATAGGACGTATCTTTTATAGTAGCTCGATGTAATGGAGATGCCCAGGAAGATCGCGAATTCTGAGTTATGTCTTCTTTCTCCATTCTGGTGAACTACTACTTCGCGTCTTTGAGTTTGCCATAATAAAAGCTGCGTGGGGGCGCAAAGACATGTGAGACTATCGTGTATATAATATATTGTTGATTGAGTAGAGTTCTTCACCGGCTGTTCACATAATCGGGATGAGATTAGGTCTGGGAATTATTCGAGTAATGCATTGTATTGAGCATTTACTTTAGGATGCACAGCTGAAAGAGAACCGGTTGAACGTAGTAAGTCAATTCCTTGAATAGGCTCGGTAAGAGTGAGCCAGGGGTGCGAGAGGAGCGGGTGCGGTGAATAATGCTCCCGGACACTTGATCCTGAGAGTACGGCCTTTTAAATCGAGTTAAATTGAACAACGTCAGCAAATAAAAACACCCAGGGGGAGACCGTCCTGGAAAGATATAGATTAAAAGAGGTTTCGTAGAATATAGCGGGATAGGCTAAGCTGAGATATTTTGGAGCTAGAAGACGATGGGAGTTTAACTTTTTTGTTGAAGCAAAGCTGGAAAAATGGAAACGGTGGAGCCGGTGTCAACTTAGAATTTGATTCTCGTATTCGGATCCCGGATGAGCTCTTCTTCACTCCTGTGGTAAATGCGTGGGCAGGTTGATTGAGCCCCTAGTGGAAGCTGTCCCTGAAGGAGGTTAGTAACGTGGTTGGAAAGCGCAGAAGATTAGGTGTGAAGTAATAAATGACAACTCTTACAAGGTGAGGTTCCTCTTTGTATTTCATCGTGAAATAGGTTGTCATTTCCTCTGATTTTGCTGGCCGATGACTTGTGAAGTTAGGGTGTGCAAATTTCCGTGTGGTGTCCGGATGAGGTATACTAGTAACGCTAGTAGCTTCTATATGGGTAGAGACTTCAGTCAGTCACTCGGAAGCAAAAAGCGAATGATGGACGTAGTGTCACCCTTGAACCAATTGGAAGATATTCATTGGCTTCTCTCTATACGCAGGCCACAGGGTGACAGGCTGTGATTGGGATCACCTTTGATTTTTTTGTGATACCAGTACCATCTATATGACTCAGTAACTGGATCTCACTTAGAAGAAAAGTCAGAAAGACCAGAGAACCAAGAGTAGGACCGGAAACCAGGATTTTTATTTCGGTTGAGTGGTTACATCAGACAAGGTGTAGGAGGCAGCGGTGGTCCTCTCCTGCTTATTCAAACACTCAAATTTATGGTCTTCGCCTAAATTGATAAAGTTTAGTGAAATATGTAATTAAACATTTTTAGTCAATCATCACTCATATAATCTTGTTTAATAAATCACGTAATCTTGGCTAAAAAATAGGTTATGTAGAGATACACATGCACATTTAAAGAAAAAACTTGGAAACCCACAAATCAAGAAGTCATAACAAAGAGGTAATCTTTCATCGAGTTTTTCTACAATTTTTTTCAATGTTTGGAAAAAGAAATACAAGTATTCTTAACCACTGGTGCAAGATAAATCAGTGAGATGTTTGATATTTGGGATGTGGAGATAAATCCTAGTTGTTTATTGACATTAATGATGCAATTGCATAAATATAAATATAAATTTACAAATTGGTAAAATATAAATAAAAATAAATACACATTGAATATTCTATTGAAATTCATTATATTGTTCTTTTTTGACGGAAAAGACAGGGGGAGAGGACTTTTATATGCTTTACAAGCGGTTCAACAATAGAAAATATTTAAGTAGCTCTTTTTTAAAGGGATTTTATGAAAAAGATTGCATCTAAAGAGTGAGGCATCAGTAAAGAAGACGTCATCAATAAACTTTCAGTGATCAGCTCAAAGACGATTTGCATCGCCCAGGCTATTCATGTGCAGATTTAGAATCTTTTTGCACAAATTTAACAAGAAAGCTTCGAAAAGGTTTTCATTCAATCAGCTCTGCTCTTAACTCAAAATAAAACTTCTAAACTACTTAGGATATTTCAGTTTCAACCTGAATCAATGCAAAAGCGTACACAGACGTAGACATTACATGTTGAGTGGTGTCCCTTTCCTATCACTCATAATTCTGTTTCGCTCTAACACACTCTTTATTCATACATGACCAGTCACGTCATTGTTGAGGCTGTGTGATCATTTAGGTGACGAACACTAGATAGAGTCACTCGAAATAGATTTTGTGGATTATACGTTAACTTGTTAACAGTTAATTTATTTCATTTTAATTTTGTTGTGAATAATACTGTAAATACTTTTTATGTGTATTTATTTATCCCTTGCGGATACTTTAGAATTTAGCACCGTCCTAATCAATTCTGGTGAATTTCTGGTAGGCCTTTAGATCCATGGCCTTCTATAAATTTTATGTGTGTTTTGGGGGGGGCCGTGTGAACCGTGTTCCGCGATAGCCTTTACATTAAGCTATCGGCCATACAGTTATCGGAGCCTTAAATATACAGGATCCTAAATTGAAATTCTTGTAAAAACAAACTCTAGCAACTTAGACGACCAATATTGTTTTTTACATTTCGGAGATAGGACAAAGATTTATGGTCAGTTTCTATTACAAACCCTTTCCTTACCAAAAACATTTTAAACATTTGAATTCCTCAAATTATCGCGAGGACCTCTTGCGTGGTAGCATTTTCGACCTGCATATGTAAGGAGAAAGCTCTCATTATTTTTCCCGTACTGGACTAGAACACAGCTGGCATCTGTTCGAATACCAAACGGTTCATCGGGATTGGGCAAACGTAATATGGGTGCCGACGCGAACTTTCGCTTAAGTTGATTAAAACTCTTAACTGACAGCGGATTCCATACGAGGCGCTCGGGGCCTTTTTTTTAAAAAAAGTTTACATAAGGGAGGGAAGAGTGAGGCAAAAATCTGAATAAAGCGTCAGTGATAAGTTTTCGGAAGATTTACGTGGAAAATCGTACCTTCCTGTTACCGTTTCAATCAAATACTTCAACGGGGCCACGTTTCTCGATCACTTGATAGGGGCCCTTTCCTTCTATTTGCTCAGTAATTTGTTGTTTTCAGTTCGGAGCAACAACAAAACTACTTGAGCTGACGTAAATTTTCTATCTTTGGATTTGTAGTGGAAGTAAGTTTTATATTTTTCCAGGTTAACATGCGCATTTTAATAAGCTATTTCGGCGTATTTCTCCAAACTCTATCGTAATTCGAGCAGATACTAGTACGAAGATTGGATTTCCTGATCCAGTTTTTGACTTGTCAATAGCTCCTTCAAAATGCCCAAGGGACCTCATAGAAGATGTAGGTGCCATTCCCTTGGCTGCTCGTTACATAATTTTTTAAAAATGTCTTTGCGACTGCCATTTACCCTTTCGCACATTCCATTTCTGGCTGGTTGAAACAGAGTCTTAAACACGGGTTTTATCATGAGCAATTTGCTTCCCTATTCCATCAATTGGGACGTAAATTGGCCGCCACGATCCCACAATATCTCTTTCGGAAGCCCAACACGGGAGAAAATCGTGATGAGTGCTTCGGCACAAAAGATGCTGCCAATCTTCTTAAGTGGCACAGCCTCGGGGAATCTGGTGGAAAAAATCGACCAGAGTTAAAACATAAGCATGGCCTTTACTTGAAGGTGGGCAAATCGGCCTGATCAAGTCAATTGCCACTCGGGAGAAGGGTTCGGAGGTTATTGAGCCCTTTTGTAAGGGTGCAGGCTTCACTGGAAACCTAATCACGGTCTTCTGGCAAATGTCACACGAAGGACAGTAACACACGATTTCGTCCGATGCACAAGGGGCAATTTGAAGCACCGGAGGTTTCCAGAGGTGCGGGCGCTTCCGATTCTTTAACCGCTTGAGATTGGGTGGTCACGGGTTTAACCACGGAGGGGGAGGATACCCGCGCACTCTTGCCTATTAAAGCAGCAGAGAACTTGACGGGCACTACGACGGCCTCGGCCCAGCCATTGAAGTAGGCGCACTCGATGTAGCAACTCACAATGGGCAATCTTTTAGCGTGAACCAGGTAATCGTGCACTATTGCAAACTTCTCTTGATCCAAGGTAACAGCTGTAAGTAATCTGTCAGATATCACAATGCATGTGTACCCTGTGTCGCGCAAGAGAGTTGAGATCCGGCAACTGTTCACCACTCCAGTTTCAAATTGGAGACCTACAGGTGTGCTTTTATCAAACAGAAATTTCACCTGGTGGCCGGTGGGACTTGGATAGCTTGGAAGGAGAAGAGCTTCTGGTTGCAAACGGCGTTTGAGTAGGCGTGGCACTTATATTTTGCACCTAGTGGAGATGGCAGCATCTAAATTGAAAATTTTGAGCGCAATTATTTCTTACATGACCCTCTACTCCACAGCAGTAAGAGGCGATAATTCTTCTGGGGAACGACGATGCAGGGGGGATTTGACGAGAAAAGTTTGATCGCACGTTTGTTTGGTAGGGATAAGGGTTTAGGCTTAGACTGACCAGTCATCTTGATGAACTTATCCCTGCTGTGGAGAACGAATTTAGTTTTTTGAGCCTTTGCTTCGGGAGAGTGTGGTACCAATTTCTTCCCTTCTTTTGGATATCAATTATGACTAACCGCTTATACATCTGCTTGCTCGGTGCACTCTGTAGATGTTACGCACTTCCAGGCCTCAACGAAGGATCTCATCTCCGACGGAAGTGACGCCAAGTGTTGGTCTTTGAGTATGAAGTCAACCAAAGCATCGTATTCCTATGGAAATTTGGACGCGCCTAGCCAGAAATTAAAAAAATAAAATTACGATGCAGGGAATATCCAAATTGAAGTAATGTTTGATTAGGCCAGATCTGACAGTGTCGGGTTTTGCACAGTAAAAGTCCGGAGTCATGTTATAGGCAGCAAATAATTCGGCATTTTACGTGGAATAATCAATGGCTGCAACTGATGGGAGCGAGATGAAAATATCCCTGAGCTGGGTACTAAGTAAAGGCAACAACTCGGCCACGGCGTTTGTTTCAATATCACAATGAATCACCTCAAAATTTTGGCGAAGTTAGTGATGTATGACACAAAATCTTCTCTGTTCTTGAAAACAGGCAATTTTATTGACCCGGTTTGTTGCACTGCGATTCTCAAATTAGTTGGAATCGTTTCGTTTCTGGCCCTAGTTATTTCTAGTTCATGTAAACGAATTTTCTCTCTTTCATCTCTTTCTTCTTTACGAATTTTCTCTTATTTTTTCTTCACGTTCTTTCTCTTTTCGTTATATTCACGTTCTTTCTCTTCTCCTTCCCTTCTTTCCGCTGTTACTGCTCTCTTTTCCTTTGGATGTCCGGCATTAGATCCTTCCCGTTTAGTCCAAGGGACTCACGTTGTGCTGTGAAAACTTCGAAAGACATGTCGTGTTCAGCAAACTTTTACGCAAAACTAAAAAAAAACACCACAAAAGAATTTAGCGGTGTTGTCGAACCAGATTTAATCGTAATTCCCTCATTAATTTTACTTACAAGCATTAATGGAAGTGCAAATAGGTTTTGCTTGACCGCAAAATAAACAATTAAATATTTTGCACTATTCGAATTTTATCCCGTTCGCAAAATCCACTTACTGTGATTGAGACGATCGCCTCCGCATCTACACCTCAAGAACGCCAACACAAGAAAAGAACAAAACAAAATGCAATTCTTACTCAATTTTTAAATATGGCAGAGTATATGAGGCCAGAAAGAATACAGAAATTCTGCTGGGGAGAATTAGTGAAGCATAGTCACAAAAATATAAAATTCTAGAGAACTTATAAATAAATAAATTCAAAAAGTCAATGGAATAATGTAGAAAAAAGTTTTAACTGCAAGTAGCCTATGCAAAAAGATTGTTTCCCTACAGTTTTTTGATAGTCAGAACCAAACCCAATAAAACCTTGATAGAAGTTTAAGGTATTTAGTTAGTTCTGCTCTTAACCCAAAATAAAATTTCCAAACTACTCAGGATAATTCAGTTTTATCCTGAATCGAGGCAAAGGTGTACACAGACGTACACATTAAATGTTGGGTGATGTCCCTTTCCTATCACTCATAATTCTGTTTCGCTCTAACATACTCTTTATTTATAGAGGACCGGCCACGCCTTGTTGGAGCTGTGGGATCATTTAGGTGACGAATACTGGATAAAGTCACTCGAAATAAATTTTGTTGATTATACGTTAACTTCTCTAATAATTTGCTAAATAGATTTTTCTTTGAATATTAAAAGAAAGAAATTAGAAAAGACTGAAATCAGTTATTCTTAAACAATTCCGGCTGGAAAACCTCAGCTGAAGCTTCAAATTGTCGGAAAATTAGTTGCATATCCTCTGTCACCATATAAGGTGAGGCAAGGTAAAAGAACTATTATTCATGCAAAGCTGAAGCAAGCATTACACATCGTTTTGCACTGATAATTACGCATATTGTAGAAGCTCTCTAATGTACAGAAGTTAAACTTAGAGATATACAGCGCTTTCTGAGTACTGGACCCGCATACCTCTGAAATCCTCCTTTATGTTCAAAAGCAACTTTAAGTATCGCACAAATACCTGGTACTCTATATGACAACAAAATATGTCAAACCATCAGCTCGCACTATTTCACAAATTACAAAGCTTGAACATAAGCAAGAATTAGATCCTAAGAGATCTAACTCTCGCAAATATAAATTTGATCAAATGCAATACAACCAGACAGAACATTTAGCAAAATCTAAAATTGTTTTCTTATGCCACATTTGAATTATCTCACATCCAAATTATGAAGATTAACAAAAATACTTAAAAATGTTAATTAAAATGCTTCTTAAATTTTCGTATTAAAAACGCTACATGTTTATTGAGTTATTCTTAACTTATAAATTCTCTATCTCATTGTTAATAAACTTCTAAGATATTTTCCTTTCATCTATGTTTTAAGTCAAAATTTCGATTTTCTTTCATTCTTTTAAGAAGAACTGCCGCTCAGAGTGTCCCCCTTGAGATACCCCAAGAACTTTGAGGGAATGATACAAGTTGAGAACTCCCTGCTTTAAAAAGAAGGCTTATTTCTTTCCCTTTCTGCCCTTATTTTCGTGACGTATTAGCTCCTTGTTTGTCTTTCTTCCCAAGATGTTTTTTGCACCACTAGTGCTCCCTGAAGAATTAAGTGCTCCTTTTCTTTCTTGGAAAACATCCGCCCGGCTAACAAAGTGTTTACTGAAAATTCATCCTTGTTCTTCTTTATGCCTAATTGATAACTTTAATAACTTCCTCTCGCCTGGATTAGTTGCATCTAATTTCAAGCATGCCGGTTTTTACCCAACCCTAAAAATACCGAAGTTAAACCCAAAAGCCCTAGCAAGCTACCGACCAACCTCATATATAACTTCAATCCATATCAAGCGTCTAAATGGGGCTGGTTTCAGCCCAATTTATAATAATCTGTTCTACTCCAATGCTGATGAGAATTTTTAGTCTAATTTTAATGAGGCCACAACCGTAAATCACCTCTACTACATAAAATTAAACAACTATCTGGTTTGTCGCAAGGCCAAAGTGGCCAGCCTTCGATTAGAGTACCTGAGAATACTTTAGCATCATTTAGCACCGTTAATCATTCTGATCTTCTCCACATTCAATTGAACACCTTCTTTTTCAAGAGGCATTTCAAACAACCGATGCTGCAGAAATAAAGACTCTACTGAATTCATTATATGACCAAATGATAATTAAGAATTTTAAAACTACAGAATCAGCTCTAATTAACACAAAAAAACTTAGTTTGCTCATATAAAGAGAACCATCGGTTGCCATAACGGTTAGTTGTTCTAATTAGAAAGTACTCTTTGTGCTAAATGCTTGAACTTGGAAAAGTATTTTCCAAAGGAGAACTACTTTCCAATATTTCTTTCCACAGAAAAATCATTCAACATTATTTACCCCCAAATTAGTACTTGAGAGAAATATGAAACATCCCTTACTTATCAATTTCCACTACAAAGTAGCAATAATATTAACGACCAAATGCCAGACTTTTTATATCAAGATAATACCATCATACGTTTCTGGTTAAATGACGAAGATTTCAATTTTAATTGGAAAACCAGCAAACAACACGGCAGTTTGTCATCGCTACCCGCAAATGAAAATTCGATGTACAAGTTTGGTATCCATGAAGCCTGTAAGAACGGCATGTTATAACGCCCCCTTCTCCAAAGAGAAGCTAATGCTCTCTCTCGTGTCGTCTTTAGCATTCTTTTAAAATCTCCTACTCTCTTTTTACTGCCTTTATGACCCAACGAAGGAAGAAAGATGGAGGTAAACTTTTTATTAATTAATTAGCTTTTCTTTGTTGAAAAATTTATCAATATTCATCAAAAGGATTTTTTCTCTTGCCTAGCAACTCCTAATCTCAAATGATACCTTTGCTTTTTTAGCCTTTTGAAAAGGGGTTTCTCCCCCCAAAAAACTTCTGTTATGATAAAATATGTTTCAAATAATCTTTGTTTCCGAGTAGAGAATTAATTGGATGCTTTGTGTACGGTACTCAAATGCCTCTCGACGTTAATTCTTTTTAAAATTGCTACAGGCTCTCCGCATCTAAAGCATATACATTTTTGTAATATATAAAACTTTTATACGTTGCGATGAGCTCACCACATATACGGCGAGTGTCTAAGGAGAACAGAACCAAATGTCGTATCCGGCATTTATATCCTTTGTGCTTAAGGGACGGGATTAGTCTGGTGACCTTTGCCTGAACTCTTTCGAAATGTTCAATATCTATGTGATTTGTTGCTGACTAGAATTGTTTCCCAAACCAAATTGTCTCTTTATTTACCCTATCATTCTCTGGCCCTTTTTCCTACCTCGGCGCACTGCTGAGAGACAGTATAGAGTACGAATTAGAGTGCGATTTAATGTACGATATACTGTGGCAAATATAGTACGAATTACATTGCGAAATAGAATGAGAATTGGAGTGGGATATTATCCTGAATTATCCTGCCAAGTACGACTTAGATTGTGAAATTAAAGACCATATATGATAAGAATTATAATGACAAATAAAGTACGAACTAAAATGAGAAATAGAGTAATAATTAAATGGTGAAATAGAGTAATAAATTAGAGTGTAAATTAAGTTGCGAATTAGGATTCGAATATGTGTGCGAAATAGAGTGTGGTGATTTTCGATTAACGTGGGATAGCTCTTTCCATTATTCTGGGTATTTCCTCTTATCTGCTGTTTTTACTTTGAAATCAAGAGCCATTCTTTTCTCTACTCATTAATACTATGACTGACAGATTCTGGTAATGAAGAATTTTGGTCGCATTACCTTTGATATCAAGTAAAATTCTCAAATTCAAAAAGGGTTATTTCCAACACTTTAGATAAGTTACCAACTACGATTGGAAACCTTGGTTAACACGATGCTAAGTATTATATTCCCGCCAGAGTTCATTATAGAGCACCCATTCAGGACCTTTAGGAAATAAGGAATTGGTAAATTGTTTGATCGATTAGTCTCGCATTAATGGATAACATGGGTTTAATTAAACAATTTTCTGATCTTGTTTACTTTCTCTTAATGTATAGCCTATATGTATTACACTGGTCTTCGCCATTTTTGCTGTCAAGGTTTTTTAAACTTATTATGTATTTCATTGTGGGGAATTCGAACCTGGATTTTTTGTTTCATCAGGTCAAATTTTGGGGCCTTGCCTTTTTTCTCTAAAAAACAAGAGCTTTTACTTGTTTTGTGGTATTTTCCGAAATATGTCTATGCCATTTTTGATGTCAAGGTTTTTTTCCAACGACTCTTATATATTTCAATGTGCTGAATTCAAATCTGGCATTGTTTACTTTTAATCAAGTAAAATCCTTTGGCTATGGCCTTATTTCTCTCTAAAACTAGAATTTTTACTTGCTTTTGCAGTATTTTCCTTAATATGTCTGAGACATTTTTGATGTCAATGTTTTTTCCAATTATTTTTATGTATTTCAATGTACTGAATTCAAATCTGTCATGGACTGTTTAATTAGGTATAATTTTTTTGCTATGGCCTTTTTTCTCTAAAAAAACTAGAACTTTTACATATTTTTATATTATGTTCTGAAATATACCTGCGATATTTGATGTCATTGATTTTGCCAATGATTCTTAGGTATTTCAATGCACCGAATTTAAATATCACATTAGTTTTTTTGTAATCAGCTAAAATATCTTGGTTATGGCCAATTTTCTCTAAAAAACTAGAACTTTTACTTGTTTTGGGGGTATTTTCCGAAATATGCTTTCGACATTTTTGATGTCAATGTTTTGGCAAATGATTCTTATGTATTTCAGTGCGCTGAATTCAAATCTGGCATTATCTTTTTTTGAATCTTGTAAATATTTTTGGCTATGGATTTTGTTGTCTAAAAGCTTTGGAACTTTTCTTTAGTCTTTAGTTTTTCTTTTTCAGAAATACATTCATTAGAATCAGAGAAATGTCATAGCCCATGCCTGATATTATAATTACAAATTTTGACTATCATTTGATGTTATCTCTATAGCTTGCAACAATCATGATGCCTTGTATCGTCTTATTGCGGCATATTTGGTAATTCTAGAAGGTTCTTGATGTAGTGTGAGGTTACGATTATGTTTGTTTATAAAGAACGCATCTCTCTCTGTGAAAACAAAGCAGTATTTAACTAAGTAGCATTGGCTCTCATTATTAGATTCCTAATTGCTCTTGCCATTGCAATCAGTTGGGTTTTTTTATAAGCCTTGTGATTGGCGATTAATGTAAAGAATGTTATACTGCGTGTCACTTTTATACATATGTTTTTGATCAACTCCTATCCCTAGACGTAATAAAAAATATATAGTTGAAATAAACGCTAAAAGTTTTAAAAATATATAAATAGAATGTCAAAGACCAATAAAAATATCTATTTTTCCATAAAAATGCGGGTTTTCATCTATTTTAGTGTATATAGTTTTAATGTAATAATTGAAACTATATACACTAAAATAGATGAAAACCACCATTGTTATGAAAAAATAGATATTTTTTATTGGTCTTTGACATTCTACACCTGTCTATTCTAAAACAATTTTATTTTAAATACTTTCCTTACTGCCAATTTATTTCTAATTATAAATGTTTGTTTGTTTTTATATTGATTTCAGAGGATTTTAAAAATGAATAGAAATGCAAAAATGACCCCAGTAGGTTTTCTTTTATCAGCGCGCTTGCCTGGACAATAATCGAAAATAGCGTCATTTGGAAAGCGCGTTAGCACGCATAATTTGGAATAAAATTAGGGGATCAAGATAGAAAATTTGTTCCGCATTTCTATTGAAAAACGTGTGTTGAAAATCTAAGAAGATAGAGTAAAGGCAAAATCGATTCACTACTATTTGGTATTACTGATGCAGTGGCGAGAGAACAAAGATTATGTGACAGATTGATATTTTTTGCCTCACTGACTTCACAGGTAAGAATTTTATTGTATATTTAATTATAATAATATCTTCATTTATCATTTTAATATATATATAGATCGTATGAGTATGATTAACTCTGTGATTTTTAATCTTTAGTCACTTTATTTAAGAAGTAAACATGAAAAACGAGAAACATTTACTTTATCTGTGTATTTTTAAAGAGAGTGATGAAGAATAGGGAGAAATGGAGACTTCTTCATCATGTATGCCTTCAAGTTTAGAATTATACCAACCTAAGCCTTTAAAGCAACCCCATCTGAAAGACTTGACCAGAGACTTGGGTCTATTAAAAGAGTTAGCCCAGTTATTTGGTTCAAAACTCGGTGGAAATAATTTGCTAGTTCCAGAAACAACCTATTACTGGCATCGCAGCAGAGATCAAGAATTTCAGAAGTTTTTTTCCGTTCGCGAAAATAATATTCTGCTATATTGCAAAAATATCGATGGCTTCATTGAATCTTTAGGCTTCCCTTATAAACCAGATGAATGGAGACTTTTTATAGACTCATCAACCAGGAGTTTGAAGGCTGTGCTTTTACATACAGAAAATAAAGTACCATCTGTTCCAGTTGCACACACTTTTCAATTAATTGAGAATTATGAAATCATGAAGACTTTACTGGATGCTCTGAAGTTCAATTTACATGAATGGGACATTTGTAGAGATCTAGAGGTAAGATATACATATAATTGCCATTTATTTAAAAAAAATAATTTCCCAGTAGAACATTAAAGTTAATTTATCTAAAAACGCTGACATTATTTAAATTAATCTCATTCTCAAATAAGTCGCATTCAAAAGACAAAAAAATGGCATCTTTTATATATAAAAACTATAAAATTACATTAAATTTGTTACATTTATTCAGATTTCAGAATAGTTTTTAATTTCAGGTTGTGTCTTTAATACTAGGAATTAACTGGAGGTGTCTTTGATGGTATTGAAATAAGGATGCTAATGAAAGACCCTGGTTTCACAGAAGTTATAAGTGAGGCAGAAGAAAATACATGGCATCTTTCAAAGCCTTTTTTCTTAATTTTATAGTGACAATAGAAGTACAGAGTATGAAACCATTGTTGAAGGTTTAATACAATACTTTCAAATCCTCGGAGGTAGACTGTCTGTAAAACTTCACTTTTAAGATCGCATCTTGACTACTTCCCAGAAAATTGTGGAGATTAGAGTGAATAATAACGGCTAAAGGCTTATTCAGTTTTAGCGGCGGTTTTAGCCGAAGAAACCGGGCCGAGTATTAGTCTTCGTTTTTTAGTTTTATTTGGAAGAATTACCTTCTCATTTTTGGCCAGCATGAAAAAGGGGTATTGCCTAACTCTATTAAGGATACTTTAAAAGTTATTGATCGACGCTGGTCCAAGATTTAAATAGTCCTTTATACTTACACTACCAATTTAATAGTCAAATCCTAAGCGTAGGGAAGTTATAGAATCTTTCCGGACACCGTTTATTTACTAAAGAGTGGATTTTTGCATCCTTTATTTTGGAATATTCAGTCAAACTTCTTCAATTTATCCCTTATTAAGTTCGCCAAAAATATAGTTCTAAATCTGAAAAATAGAAGGGTGATGCTGAGTCAAGTTAGTTGCCATATTTAGAAGATAGGATATGATAATACCATAGCTATTAGAGATTTGTATGAATTCTTTTCAATTTTACCCAACCATGAATCTACCACCTCTGATCTCCGCAAAGAATTTTAATCTTGTTATAAGATGAGGACAGCGTATTTTTAAGACAATCTAATATTATCGTGGACAAGATTAAAAGATTTTTAGCGGCATAGTTACAAATATTTAAGAAATATATTGAATAGCATAATTTAAAGCCTATGTTATAAATATTATTTACTTTTTTATTGAAATATTCAGGGGATACTATTCGTAAGCGCGGAGAAGCATTTTGACAATTTTACTTTGGTTAAATTTGACGTCTGCTCCCTGTTCACTGAAGTTCCGGTCAATGATTTCTTCAATTTTTTCAATAAATATCTTGTTAAATTCCTTCTCACTATTCCCAACACTATTGTTATTAAACTCGTCTCTCTTTGTATTAACAATTCTAAATTGACGTTCAATTATAAATTTTACCTCCAAAAGTTTGGAATAGCCATGAAAAATTGTTTGTCAACAGTTCTCGCAAATACTTTTAATGAGATTTTTGAGACTAAATTGTTACCAAATATTACATCCACATACCCATGCCCTGGGTACGGTATGTTGATGACATATTATATCTAAGTCCAAATAATTTATAAAGTAATGTATTTTTAACTAAATTAAATATTTAACTTAGTGCCATTAATCAAATTCACCCTCGATGTTCAAAAGGAATGCATTCTCACATATTTAAACATCTTAATCTATAGAATTCCTCAAGACTTCAAATATGAATCGTTCTTAATTTCCAGCACAAAGGCGAAAAATGTAAATATATGGGCTTCGAGCTAAATTTGACGATTTTTATTGTTACCTTACTTCCGGAACAGGATGACATATCGGTGAACTGTCAACGTAGTTGTAAAGCAGAGTGAATATAGTTTTATTTGAAGTAGAGTAGCTTGACATGTAGGTATAGCAGCCACCGGAATATTGGAAAACATTTACTTGTATTATGATGATTTGCGTTAAGTATCAAAATGTCGACGTTATGACTACTGCTTAATGCTCTATGAACACTTTAAAGGCTGTAAGATGTGACAAAGACAGCTGCAATACAGAGACTATGAACCTATTGCCAGCAGAAAGTGACACTACAGACGTTGTGACTGCGTCCGCACGCCGGAATTCATTCAACAACTGCAGGATAAAAGGTGATAAAATACCCAAGAAATGAAATCCGAGGCTTGGCAAGAAATATTGGAATTTTACTCACAGCTATGTACCGGGCCTTGTATAAGGGCCTTCACCACCTCTCGTACAAGAGAGGTAAGGGACAACTTCTGCCATAAGGCCAAAGAGAACCGCTTGACGAACACAAAAAGCTGTGAACATACTGAAGCCTGTTATTGATCAGGGAACGATCTGGTTCTTCTTAGATTGTTGTCAAATCCTAGTTTGAATGGGTTGGTGGTGAGAGCCATACCTCTGGGAAGGAGTCAAAATTCGTTGCCGGATGATTTTTACGACTTCACCAGCGCTCCCTTTTCGCCTCCTAATTCCCCTGCAACATCAATAACTAATTGGTGCCCAAGATCAAAGAGGTGTTTAAAAATCTTCCAAGAGATCGAGTGAGGAACGCATGTGACAATACTAAGAGCCGTTCTTAAGCAGCGGTGGACGCTGAAGACGGCTACCTTGAGTAAACTGTTATTTCTTAGTCATAATCTCGTTGATATTTCTTAATTTTTAAAATAAATCTTTTTACTGAGATATTGCTGTATTTTACTCTTATGCAAACCGTCAAATTTAGCCAAAAGACACACACACATTATAAATATGCCTATTTTTCTCTTTTGCTCAAACATCTTTCTTCCAAATCATTCTGCGCCAAACAGCCAAAAATCCTTATATCAGACAAATGCTCTTTATCTCTCTCTCACTTTTGAACAAACATCAGTGAACATTTACTTCCGACAAAGCTACTCTCCAAAGAAACCTGATTGGTGATAAAAAATGCCCACGCCCTCTTTCTCTACACATTATAAACAATTGGACATTATAGCACATTACTAATACTGTCAGTCCCATCTCTTCAGGAAACATAAATTTCTTCAATTTGTCATCAGGTTGTGCTCCGTCCACCGCAGAAGGACTCACCTCAAGCAGTCATCGGTAGATAGGATTCACAAGTCTTTCCGTCCGCATTCACATTTAATCCTTCCAACGAAAAAGGGATTTAAGTTCACCGACTCCATTCATTCATACTGAAAAACGTCAAGTTCAAAATAAATTTATTTTTATCAAGTGTTTATAAAACCAAATAGAACTTATTCGGTGAACATCGTCAAATGAACTCGAATACCGAACTTGGATTCATAAGCAGAGAAGAAATATTGGTTCTAATCAAGAACTGGTGACCCGCCATGACCATCTTTCCCCTTTTCTCGCCGCAAGTATTTCGTTCTCGCTATATATATATATATATATATATATATATATATATATATATATATGTGTGTGTGTGTGTAGCGAGAGGGGTCTGTTCTTTCTTGTGAATGACCGAACATATAAATTCGTACTTGGATTTCTAAAAACAATTTGATGAAAATATAACTTTATTTAGGAAGTTGAAGTTGTTAAAATAAAGGACTGGAGCTTGGTGAATCCATCCACCGAAGTGAAATGGATAACAACGATGAAGAAATGTCCTTGATTGTTTCTAAGGCTGATCTGGGTTCTTGAGCATAATCTATCTTGTTTTATACAAGCTGAGTGCGACCATGGGAGAGAGCAATAGAGATAGAGAGAGAGAGAGATTAAGAGAGAGATGGAGATAATTCGTGTAAACCTAACACAGACTATCCAGGGAAATTGAAAAACAGAATTATTGGTGTTAGAGGTCAAGGTGTAATAAATACTGGTTACAGGGCCAGCGCTGAGAGAGCTTCAAGTGAAGATCAAAGAAAGCTCACATCGTTGTTAGGCGATGCCTAAATGTAGTAACATCATCACTACACACACACACATATATATATATATATATATATATATATATATATAAGTAATGAATAACTCACAAATTAGCACGTGAGGTTCGCAATGAATGCAATGTCCTGCAGGAAAAAATAAAAGGTGCTTCCAAGTACTTTCGAACTTTAATCAGTTAATTCTCAAGGATAACTACACAAGAAAATAATATGATAAGGGTATATATAAGCTAGTAAAAGATAAAGGACCGCCTCTAAGACAAGAAATCACCAATGAAGAACTAGAAAAAGAATGGTTAAATTCATATTAAGATTTAGCTATAAAAGGTAGCAGGGTCAAACCGAGAGGCAAGAAAGAGTCAAGAACAGAGCCAAAAGGGTTAAAACTATTAACGGATCAAGCGAAGTCTAGAGAGGGAGATTGAAACAAAGGAGAGAGGAAGAGAAATAAAATAATCTTAATACAAGATCAGTGCAATAATTAAATTCACAAATCTGGTTCCTATAAAAATGAAAATTGCAATAAACTAGGCACATAAGTCAAAGCTAATTTCTTTAAGAATGCGTTTTTTCCTAACAACATCAATTTTAAAAAGGCCAGGGAAATGTTAAGGTTATTAAATTGGCTTATACATGAACATTCAAAAAGGTTCTTTTAATTGAGTCATTTGAGAGTAAAATAGTTTTGCTGAATTCCAATTAATTAAATGGTTATTTTCGGACATATGCACAAAAAACGCATTATTATTTAGAGCTATCCTAAGATTGTATTTATGCTGATTAATACGGACAGATAATCGCTTTCCTGACTGTCCAAAATATTTACTTGGACAAACAAAATATTCGACCGAATAGACTCCCCCAATATTATTACAATTATTGTGAACTAGAATGTTTTTATAGTTGACTCGTATTTGAACTTAACTGAAATGTTAAAGTTTTTTTAAAAGACGGGGAAGGTCAATGAAACAAACACAGAAGGGTAAAATCCAAATGTTTTTCACATTAAAAGGGATAGCAGGAGTTGTATTATAGAACGTCTTTTTTGCATACGAAGACAGTTTAGAAGAAAAGGATAAGGGTAACATAGTTTATGGCCAATTTCAAAGATATTGGAGAATTCAGAATCCATATATTCAGGACTAACAACTTGTAAAGCCCGTAAAAACATAGACGAAAAAAGGGAACGTTTGACTTTGGGACTATGCGCAGAGTAAGTTGGTGAAAGATAGAAAGATAGAGTATTTAAAACCATCGGTGTTCTATATATAAGAAGATCGTGAAATGGAAGAGTTCTATTATTTTTAACCTCATGGTTAAATTTAATGGAACGGACGAGTGAGTGAATTAAGTTTTGTAAGAAAGCTATTAACATCTTTAGAATTAGGCCACAGGCAAATCACATCATCAATATACCTGTACCAAACAAGAGGAAAAAGAAATTGTGAGCCACGGCAGACTTCGGTAAGATTCCCCTTACTAATTTGATTACCAGCCTGGGAATGAGTTCGTGCTCGCATAAGTATGGACTCATGAACTTTCTGGAAGAGACTCTCCTCCTCTATTTTACTTTACTCTATTCGGTGTTTGTTGCGTGCTCCTTTACTTATAGGGCCTGCACCCTCCCTCCCACGAGGCCAGAGCATGCCTTTTTCTTCTTCTTACTTTTTTCTTGGCCATTTTTCTTTGTTTTTACTTTTGTGTATATTGTTTTCTTATGAGTTTAACGTATCCTATTAATAGACTAAAATTAATAACAGCGTTATGACTTATGCTTAGGGTGGCAGTCCCCAGATGGACACTATAAACAAATTTTACTTCGCTTGCTATGTTTAGTAAACACTTGTTTCCACTCTTCTAAGTTTCCTCAAGTTTCTAACTTTTTTCCAACACTACATATTTCCAATTGATGGGCACGCTCCCTTGTATGAGGATTGAGGGTTGAAGACCATACACTGTCAGCAATCTAAAGTGGGTCGTGTGGTAGCTTGGCGTTTTAGCATTAGCATGTGGAGGTATTTTGCACTGTTAATTAAATCAGGGGACTCTTCTAAGTCCATGTTAACTGTCTCGTTCTTTTTGGAGTAGTAGCCGCTCGATGTAATCTCTACGACACCATTGCTTATTAAAAGTTTTTTCTTCTAAACTTAGCATAAACATGTGGATGGAAAGAATACCAGGACTCTTCTCTTTAATCTGGGATAAATATCATCTAAATACACACGAAAAAAATGTACACATATACTGAGCGTGGATCTTTCAACAAAAGGGTGCGCGATTGTGAGGGAAACGAAGTTGCTAAGATACCCTTCATTAGCGACCTACTGCCTATTGAACTTTAATTAGTTATCTAAAGAGGGACATGATGGTTTGGAAATGAAGTCTGAACAAAAACAATTTCTGGCTTTCTTACTGGAAGGGGTATCCGATTGTCTTCGCGTATATGTTTGGTTTTTGTTGATTGACTTCTAGCGACTACTATCAACATTCTTAGATGCCTAGCTGCTTCATAGGCCACGTTTCGAGTAACTCAGAGATAAATAAATGATGCCACTCTCAAATTTTCGGTTAGTAAAAGATAGCTTGCTTCCACCCATCCACGCTGAAGTCAACAAGAAAATTGAACAAATTTTGAGGACGTCGTTAATTTTGAGGATAGCCTGTCACCTGGCTGCCCTCTATTTCAACGCCTCAATTCTTGCATCTGTATGAGACTATGTTCCTATTTTGGAAGAGTGTGATATAATTTTTCTTTATCTTGTTCCAATTTTAAATTACTTTACAAATACCACATTATCCTTTAAATTTCAATGAATAGTTTACGCAATAATTAATACTAACAAATTAATTTTAGTTGCTATTTACTTTGAGAGAGTTCCGATCTACTCTCGTTTCACTGTGTATATTCAGTTTGGAACAAAGTTCGGATTTAAATATGTTAAATATAAAACTAGCCAGATTCCAACTTAGTAAATTCACTAAAGCCTGTATCTACTTCATTGAGTGGAAGGGCGCTTGATCACTGACATATTCAGCATCAAAAATTCTAGAACATTTGCGAAAAGAAGAAATCCCCAATACTAGCACCAAAACCTTCACTCCAGTGGGCAACGCAACCAGGCGTTAACGAAACTCGGGCATGTGAGAGCATTCCACGAATTATAACTTTCCTTCCTTTTATGCGGAAAATGAAATTGGAACAGGGAGCTAAAAAGGCTTAAGATACTCTTCCTATAAACAAGCGGGAAAGCGACTTCTCCAACGAAAGGCTTAAGGACTTGGAATAGGGCCTTGTGCCACGCTGTGTTGAGCGAGGCCAACTTATTTTATGCTTTGCAAGAAATTTATATGCAAATGACCTAACGGGGTGGAAAGGATGACGCCGATCTTTCCTTTGGGGGTGCCTGAGTTTATTCAAATAAGAAGTAAAGATGTATACGCTCTAGCTGAGTTATATGCACTTTTGTTTCTTATTTATGAAGGCTTAGCAGATTTTGATTCGACGACAATAGAATGAACCCACGCTTACCTAGTTAATAAGACGGTGGATTTCCAAGCATGAAGGCCGGTTCGGATTCCCAGACACAATAAATATCGGCGTTCACTGGGAATATCCGATTATATGGCTGGACATTGAATATGGGTAGATGAACAGACAGCAATGGCCAGTGGTCGAAGTAGGCATACAAAGCTAATCATGTTGTCTCTTCACCCACCTTCTCCTTGCATTGAGAACACGTCACTTTGCGTGCCAGAAAGTGTGCGACAGAGTTTTTATATGTACGTACCATATTCATTTCTCTCTTGCTGCACCACCTAACAAGTGACTATTCTATATAAATAGTAAATGGAAAAAATAATATACTCAGTTTCAAAATATTATTATCAAAGTAACGGTACATCAATGCATAATATGATGCTTGAATAGTAAAACTATAATTAAATATCTTTGTTTGAATCAAAGGGAATTTGTAATCAATTTTGCTTTAACGTAAGATGATTATTTCGCAAATTATTAGTGATATTCCTCGAAACCAATCATATCATTATTATTATTATATTACATTAAATGCGGATATTTAAATAGGTTGATGAAACGAAGGTAAGATGGAAGGACAAAGTGAGAGAAATTATAGGGAGAGAAAGCGAGAACAGGCGAAAGGTTCTAAGTTTGGAAGTGTGGTTAACTTCAATTATCCACTCTAAAGGTTTCACGAAAAAGCTCTTGTTAGCCGAGTGGATACGGCGTTGGCCTCCCAACATCGCGGCACCGGCTTCGATCCTGGCATGAGCGGACACAAACGTCAGAGCACGTAGAGATCTGGCTACCAATTGGTAAAGGCAAAGTGCTCAGCCCTGTACTCGGGTGGGTAAATCTTACACTTATCATCACACATACAGGGCAATTACAACACTGCTTTCTTTCCTCTCCCGTCTTCACAGCACAACATACACACCCGAACTCTGTTCCAAGTAATCCTGCGGATGGGGATCTATATCCACATACCTCTGACGCAGAACAAATCCCTCTGCCCTGGAGTGACGAAGGTTTCACCTAAACGAGGTTTCGTCTCAAAACATAATACTTCCTGGCACCCCGCCAGCGATTGTCATATTGACCTTTATGTCTATTGCATTATCCGTTCAGGGATCCACCTAAATAAAGGCAGGTTAGCAATCCACAACACTGAAAAACTAATACTTAGTTTAAAGTTCTTAGAGAAAAAGGAATAAAATAACCATCAGTACATGACGCCCTTAGAAGGAAAATTTAAACGCTTCAAGTTAACACAATGTAACATAAACCTAAAACAGTAACATCTCCGCCAAAATAAATATTTATAAAACAAAAATAAGATAAGAGGAAGGAAAATCAATCACGGCAGGGCTATAAACACACACAGACACTTCACGCTCAAATAAAAAGTACATCTCTCCTATAGACTAGCGATGTCTTGTTCCAGCTGCAATTTTTACTCTCCTTTCATTTTTGTATTCTTTGACGCTGACAGATTCTGTCGCCAATCTTCACAAGTTAATGTTTACCTAAGTATTAACTATTCTGCTCTATTATTTATCTAGCAATGAAATCACATATATATTCATTCAAATAATTATCGATTATATTGGATCTTATTCATTGTATTCAATACATCGTCATTACATTTTATTTTTACAATCAATTGCTATTTTAAGCAAAATTGTCAAGGGATATATACATATATATATATAGGTAGAAAGAGAGAGAGAGGGGGGGAGGACGGTTACGTCATGTTATTTCACTTCTTCTTGAAGGCCTCAAGCTAAACACCAAGGGCTACCTCCATGTTCTGATGTAAGTAGTAAAGCCATGGATCAACCGCGTACCTGAAGGAAGGCCTTAATTTTTGCAGCAATAACCTGGAGCCTGCCACACTATCAGGAAGTCGTAGGTCTGGCTCGCGAAAGTTTCTTCGATCACACAGCACCTAACAATTGCCAGCCAAATCGCCTCTCGGAAACTCACTCAACTTTATTATATCAGGATGAGTCAATATTAATATATGTTTATTGGAAACAAAATGTAACGGCTAATTTCAAATTCCAGTGTTTAAACCTTAAACGGATATTACCTGTTTAGAAAAAGCATTCACTATTCATTCTTACATCAGCAGTAAATAAGTGTGCCTTAAAATTTAAAATACAATATCATGCAATAAAATGCAATAAATAAAAGGTCATAAGAATAACAAAATCGCTTCAAAAACAGCAAAGAAAATTTGTAGTGTTTATGGCCAATGAGCCATTACTGATCGCTAAGTGAAAAATTAGTTTTGAATGATTCATTCTGGCGATCAATCATTGACACATGAACCAAGACCAGGATGATCACTAGCTTTCGATGAAGATGGTATTAGAGAACTGATGGAATGCAAATTTATACTGTCAACAGATGCAACGCGTGCATGAAAATCTTTTAAGAAAATGCCCTGCACTCGTCAACAGGAGACACATTGTGCTTCTTCATGATAACGCAAGACCACAGAGAGCAAAAATCACGCATAAAATAATGTTAGACTTAGGTTGGTCCGTTCTATCTCAGCCACCATATTCATCAGAGCTTGCACGAAGTGATTTTTATGTTTTTTGTTCCTATAAAATGCTTTGAATTGTAAATAAAATTCCAAAGAATAACAGGGGAAAAAGTTCGTTGGAAAAATTCTTAAATTCAAAACCGGCTGAACTTTACCTTAGAGGAATCAATAAGCCAGCTACTAAATGGCAAAAGGTGATTGATCAAAATAGCGAAAGTACTATTAATTAAAATTATTCAATTGTTCAATTATTCATGAATAAATAATTTTACAAAAAACGCAGAGAATAATAAATCCAGCTGTAACACGAAAAGCTAAGCGCTAGGATTATCATGGCCTTTAGCGGCCTAAAATGAGATACAGAGACGATGGCCTGGAGGCACTCTCGAGGTTACCTGAGGATGTCATCCTAGCCACTAGCAGGTTCATCAGGTGAGATCAACAGGACATGGTAGGTGGTGGGGCGTATCCGTTGGCCTGCAAATCGTAACTCTGGGGCCCACTGCTACTCTCTGCTGATAAGTGAACTTCGGTAATTGTTTTTTTCGATGAAGCTGCAGTTGTATTTCTTGAATTAGCTAGTGAAACAGAGGGAGTAAGTCGGATTTAAGTTTTTGTATGAGGTTTTCAAGGGAGTTTGGGGGATTTTCAATTCCAAAATCATATAAAATAGAACAAATCATATGCAAAGTACTTTAAGATTTCACACTGCACCATCGGAAGAGTTGTGCATGACGATATCCGTAACAATCCGTATGGGTTGCGGAGAAATCAGTGCATGGCAGGTAAGGCCTAAGAAAATCGTTTGATTTACGCAAAGCGCTTGATATTATTGTTGAATCATCGAAAAGGTGGAATGCTTTAGTTTTGCCTTGATTAGAACAATTCGACCAAGACCTAAAGGTAAAACCAAGGAATTACAACTGTGATGGTTCCAGGAGCTTTTAGCAGTTAGAGAGAGATTTCATGCCCACTCATTTGTTTCAAAAGGCTTAAGAGCCTATCATGCTGCCAAAACAGATGTTTTGGAGAAGGTTTTGAGCCCTTAGATAGACATAGTACGCAAAAGAAGATCTTATTTCTTCGACCAAAGCTGTACATTATCATAAGGCTAGAGCAACCAATGCTTGGTGCGTGCCAATTTCCAGGATCATGTTTTTTTAGACACATGACCTCTTAGCTCACCAGATCTCAAGTCATTGGACTATTCTCTATGGGACATCTTAGAGAGAGAGAGAGGTCTTTCAACACCCCCATTAAACTATTCAATCTCTCAAGTTTGCTATTACAATGAATATGTCCAAAATTATAAAAGATCCTGATTCGATTATGACAATACTTCAAACCCCGAATTGAAGCAGTCATTGAGGATAATAATGAATTTATTTAATAGCTTTGTTAAAACGATTCTACAGATTATTGATACCTATTTTCATTTAAATACACTTTCCTCTGATTTGCTCTGAGTCTTTTTCTCTATTCCTAAAAATGACTTCAAAATACTGACACAACATATATATATATATATATATATATATATATATATATATATATATATATATATATATATATATATATAGGCATATATAGTACAAGAGAAAAAAGAATTGGACGCGAATGAGCAAATGAGACAAGAAACCGGAGTTTTTTTTAAGGCAAGAGAAAGGGACATTAGAAGAACCTAAAATCAAAAAGAGCAGAGGGTGGCACAGTAAAGGTGATCCTCTACCGAAAAGACAGAAATAACGCCAGGGGGAAAAAGTTTTTGAAAATTCCTGGCCGGGACTCGAACCTGGGTCTGCTGATTACCGGTCAGATGGTTTACCTCTAAGCTACCAGGGACAGTAACTATATTTCGCCCAAAGCGTTACTCCATCAAACTCAGTATCTCCCTAAGTTAGGAATTTTCAAAAACTTTTTTCCCCTGGCGTTATTTCTGTCTTCTCGGTAAAGGATCGCCTTCACTGTGCCACCCTCTGCTCTCTTTGATTCTGGGTTCTTCTAATGTCCCTTTGTCTTGCCTTTAAAAAAACTTGGGTTTCTTGTCTCATTTGCTCATTTGCGTCCAATTCTTCTTTCTATTGTACTATGTATATGTATTTATAGTCAGCTATACAAGGTTTCTGCATCTTTATTTCCGTCTTCAAATTTATTTGAAAGGCAGCAAATAAAAAATGGCGTAGCCCTGTGGTGGTTGTATTATCACCCGCAGAACCTGTAGTTGCTCTTTCTTTGTATATATATATATATATATATATATATATATATATATATATATATATATATATATATATATATAATATGCTGCCATATTAAATATAACATATGTCCTCAAATACCTTACGCGCCCTGTATATATATATATATATATATATATATATATATTATAGCATCTTTTATTAAAAGCAACCGCTAGTTTCGAATCAATAATTCTTTTTTCAATCTTCTCGATTTGTCTTATATTCGCCTTAAATTCATTGTTTAACCTGTGGTTAAGAGTACCGAAGTTCATCGGGGACTGATGTTTGTTATTTTGCCAAAGGTAGAAGTAAATTCATGTAATTTAGCACTTCCTTTAATTTAACTGACGCTTTTCGATACATCGAGTACCATCTTCAGAGTTACAATGGGGAATTATTACAAAGTATTCAGTATTCAATTTATATTTGTTACAAAATGTATTAACAAAATTACGAACGAAGCTATACAGATATAGGCAGGTTGGATCCTGGTGATAAAAGGTCGGAGAAGTTAGGTAGCCAGAGAGGATAGGGTAGGGGGATTAAGCTGCTTACCAGAGGGGATTAGTGGCTAGGGGCAGCTCTGAGTACACCTTTCCCTCTGTTTGCTTTTTTTGAGCTGGGCAGGATTTCGTTAGAGTTAGACTGTATGTTTAAATTCGGTTGCTTCTCTCGGATATATATAGCTTCAAGGAAGAGCAGTTGGCGCTTGTTGAGAGCATAGTCTAAAATTTTGTTGTTTTGTTCTATCATTTTTCGGTTGAGGCATGATTCGTGTTCCTCCTGTGTATGTTTTTTAGGTGCACCGTTGTTCAGATGGTGGCATTCTTCTTGAGAGAGAGGTGTCGGTCATGCCGATATACGAGTTAGGTCGGAGCTTACCCTCTCCTAATTTACATGTGTACTCGTATATCAGATGTGTCCTTTGTTTTGGTTGTAGAGGGTGTTTGGGGTTATTTTTCACGAAGAGATCGAAGTTCGTCTATTTTGATAGTAGATGATTAGTGCGATCTTATTCTCGGCGTTTGTGAGTTTTATTTCATGTCTATAATGTCTTTGATGGCTCTTTTATCTGCTTGGTGTTCTGTGCTCATAGTATTCTTGTAGAACAGTTTTATAATATCCTCATTATCCGTATTCCTGTTCTTCTGGGGTTCTGAGAGGTACCATCTGTCCATTTTAATTCTTATGGCTGTGTGTATTTCTTTATTGGAGAATCCGTTATTTACAAGTACCTGAGTGGCTCTCTCGAGTTCGTCGTGTGTGTCCTTCCATGTGGTGCAGTGGGTAAAAGCGCGATTGATGTACGACGATATTACGCTTGTTTGGTAGCGCTTAAGACAGTCGCTGTCCCCATTCATGCAAAATCCCGGGTCGGTGGGTTTAATATGCACTTCAGTTGTTATTGTTTCATTTATATTGGTAGTGAGGATCTCTAAGAATGGTACTTGGTTTGGGGGTTTGATAGTGGTGAGAGTGGAGGTGTCCAAGTGCTACATGAACAAGTTTCAAAGCTTGTGGGATATCTAGAATTGGCTCACACGCCTACAAACTCTCCAAATGGTTGGTGTCCATCCTCTCTGACGCGGTTGGGTTAACGTCCCCTTCCCATATACTTCATTCTTCTGGTTTATCGAAAGATTTAGGAAAATCAACATAAAAAATAGTCGCCTTGTCAGTTTTGATGTCGATGGTCTTTTTATCAATGTCCCGATTGATGAAGCCCTTCCAATGTTATCGGACGTATTAGATAACCCAAAATTAAACCTCCCATTACCCAAAATAAAAATTTTTAAACTTGTTAAGCTGTGTGTTACCGACAATGTATTCAACAACGAATTAGTTTTTTTCCGACAAAAATATGGCCTTAGTATGAGAACCCGTTATCCCCCATTCTTTGCAACTTGTTCATGGAACACTTCGAAACCACTATCAACCCCCCAAACTTGGTATGCGATAGATACGCAGATGACGTGATTTCCACATGGCCATTATCTGAACTAGATTATTTGATATTTTTTGGACAAAGTTGAATAACCTCCACCCTACCATAAAATTTAAGGTTGAATGGGAAAAGGACAATTTTCTTCCTTTCCTTGACGTTAAAGTCCTAAGAATTGATAATAAATTGTCTTTTACTGTATATCGCAAACCCACCAATTCTAATTCCAATATACATTTTTTTTTTCATGTCATAATCTTAATATAAAAAAAGCTATTGCAATACCTATGTTTTTAAGAGCTATCCAAATTTGTGACCCCTGTTTCTTACAAGATAAGATTGCCTTTATACATGCTTATTCATTGAATTAAATTACACCCTCTACCATATAGATGAACGCTTATCTAAAGCTAGGCCAATATTCTACCATTCTCAAACGATAAACCCTATATGAAAAAAGAATTGCTTAACTCTCCCATATTCCGCCTTGCTCAAAGGATTAAACCACATAGTATCTTTCCCAACTTAATCACCTTCAAATATTCCTTAACTATTACAAAATCATTTCGGTACAATAAACCTGAATCGCCTAATATAGATTTACCTGATTCCATGTATAACACCGCATTGCTCCTCCTCCTATGACGGAGAGACCGAGAAGTCATTAAATATAGGTATTAATGAACATTATGGGGATATTCGCAGAGCAAGCGATGTCAGAAGGTCCACACAAATGTAGCTGCTATGTATCTGAGCTCATTTTAAAAAATATTGTTAATCACCTAAAAGTAACGCCTCCTATTAATGTCAGTTGTCGGTTTCTGTATATTTTAGTATTTCTGTTTTCTTTGTCAATTTCTCTCAGTTAACGGCTGATGATGGTATGGAAATATTCATACCGAAACTAGTTCCGGTTTAATGAACTTTGTGCTCAAAAAGTGGTTTCATTTTACAAACATATATATATATATATATATATATGTATATATATATGAATCCATTAAACCACATTTAAAGAGAAAACGGAATAGTTTTTCCTTGCAGTAATATTTTTATTACCTTTTTCGAAAAATCCGTACAGGGAAGCGATTCGAACTAGGCACACTGAGGCAGCGAGCACCGCTTTAATCACAGTTAAAAGTATGGCGTTAGTAGTGTAGCGTAGTGTACTAACGGCATACTTTTAACTGTGATTAAAGCGGTGCTCGCTGCCTCAGTGTGCCTGGTTCGAATCACTTCCCTGCACGGATTTTTCGAAAAAAGGTAATGAAAATATTACTGCAAGGAAAAACTATTCCGTTTTCTCTTTCAATGTGGTTTAATGGATTCATTTTCATCATTCTCCCGTGCTGCTTTGAGATATATATATATATATATATATATATATATATATATATATATATATATATATATATATATATATATATATATATTGTTGAAGATTATGGTGTATTTCGCCTTAGTTAATTTATTTTGGCAACTATGTATTCACCTAACTGTCTTTTTTTATTCCATCTTGTAGATGGTAAATCACTTGTGCTGAATTCATCTCTCTTTTAAATGAATAGGTTTAGTAAAAACCAAACTAAATTGCTGAGATTTGGATCTTATTCAATCTTATTCGAAAACTTAGCAATTTAGTTTGTTTTTTCCAAACCCATTCATTTAAAAGAGGTGATGCATACAGGACAAGTGATCTACCATCTACAAGATGGAATAAAAAAAGACAGTTAGACGAATACATAGTTGCCAAAATAAATTAACTAAGGCGAAATACACCATAATCTTCATAAAAATTTGAATTCATGAAAGACTGCTACCCATCTACACTAATATATATATATATATATATATATATATATATATATATATATATATATATATATATATATATACAAATATTTTCACACTGTATAAATTCCAACAACAATCTTTTGCCGTCACATTTAACCCTTTTGAAAAATAGCGTTTCGTTTGCTCATTGAAAGAATGTTGATAAAGTTAAGAATATTAATTAAAAAGGTTAGATAATAAATTAAATCTCAGTTACAAACATACATCCCAAAAGTTATGGAATAATTTGTGCTTGACTTCACGAAACATAAATTCCTGTAAAAAACTGTGTAACAAGTTTCTTCTGCATCCATTCCTCTCTTATGATTTAGTTTTATGTTTATTCCGTTACGATCCTACATGCTGTGTATAGAGGCTTGATTCTTTGCTTATGATATTTAGCGAATAGTTCACAATTCCATGAACGTGTACGATTTTTGTGTATTTTTTGGTATGTTTTTCATTTGTTGGAGTGAATAGCCGAGCCTTTCTTAACAACCCTTTCAATTATTGGTAATTGGGTTGCTGTATTTTTGCGCTCGACAATTTTCATATATGTAATGATTGGTGTCTTTAATGTATCAATAACTCCACTCACCCATATACATGACTGGAGAGATCTTCCTCTTTGATGTTTGGTTTGTGTGTAAAGTACGATTTGTCAGCTTGTTCTGTCACCAGACCTGACCAATTTAATATGATTATATAAAAAATGTAAATTACATATTTTACCAAATGAACTACAATTCTTTCCTGATCTTTAGGAGACGTTCAATATGAAATGCATTGATTTCTCCAATTTCATCAGGCATATATATAATTGATTCAGCCCTTATTTGAAGGCCCGATTTAAAATTACCAAAAGAAAGAGTTCTTTCTAATTGTCACTTTATTTTTTTACTTCGCACAGTTCTTATTATGACACTTCTCAATATATTTATCGAAATTCGGAACACATTTCTGACAGTCCATCATCAACTTACAATAAGCACATTTCCTTTAGGGCGTAATAAGTTCTTTTTCCTTTACTCAAGCAATCGCTTGAAGAGAATCTTCAAGTAGTAATGGTCTGACTTAATAATTGAATACGCTACGTTCATTGATACTTTAGGGTTTGTAAACTACTAAATAAATCATAATAAAGTTTCAATCAAAGTTAGGTAAGCTTAACAACTGACTTTTTAGAAGTACGTTTGGTTTTAAATTTAACAAGAGAGTCTCAGCATCTTATTTAATATTGTAATATTTTCATTCAACCTTGAGATTTATTGGTTCTGTTCATTACCCTTTCAAAAAGGCAATGGATTCTTCATATACAGTTGCTCAAGGTAGTTTTCATATCCTACATAATACCACAATTTGTTACCATATTTCATGAACTCTATTACATGGCAGCAAAAATTGAAAGTCTAGAGAGAAATGAATGAATCGCCACACCAAATTCCAACAAGTTAAATAAACAAAAATGGATTAATAACCCTTTTTATGAAAATTTGTAAACGATTATTATTATAGCTTGTGACTAATTTAAACAAGCTTCGGATATATTTCTGTCACACTTGCCTTTGTTAAAGTTATAAATCTTCTATCAGTTTGAGGTCTGCTAGCTAAAATGGATATGCCAAAACACATACTCCAGCTCCCTCCAACAAGGAAGAAACTATTTTCAATGTATTTGTGGTCGGTATTGTGTTAAAATACCCATCGTTTTCCTTGGTCAAGTTTGCCGGGATCATCCAGAAGATATTCTTCAAAAATCTTGGTGTTGTACATAGTTTTACTCCATCATTCCGTTGATTCATCAAATGTATCAACGCCGGTTGTACATATAAACTAACGCATGGCATGATAGACCCACCTTCGTCTTTTACTGTGGGAACAGTAAAACACTTATGCCAAACATCATTAATTCCGAACATCTTAATTTGCATTCAATCAGACCATAGATATGACACTATATATTAATTGAATCTTTCTTCAAATGATCGTTAGCTTACTTTACATGGCCTTTCAAATGATTTTTAGTCGCATGCGAATCTAGGCAGGTGCAACTCTTTGTCTCACTATGTCGGTCGGTCGGTCCGTCTGTCCCCGTTTTGCTTTTTATTGTTTTGGTAATAACATTGTAACTATTCAGCCGATTCTGAAAAAATAAAACCCAAATGTTGTTTTACGTTATATTTTGAATGATATAATTGTCAAGGTTCTCCTAAGGTAAGCCCGGGAATTATTTTGTTTTGGTAATAACATTGTAACTATTAGGACGATTCTAACGAAATTTGAAAACCTTATGTTTGTTTACATTATCTTTCAAATGGTACAAAATTGCCAAGGTCCTCCCAAGTTAGCCCGGGAATTATTTTTTTTGGCAATAACATCATAACTATTAGGCCGATTCTAACGAAATTTGAAACCCTTATATCGTTTTACATTTTTTGGAATGATAAATTTTTCAAAATCCTCCCTACGTTAGCCTGGAAATTATTTTGCAATAACATCATAACTATTCCGCTGATTCTAACGAAATTTTAAAACCCAATGTTGTTTTACATTTTTTTTTCAATGATATAATTGCCAATGTCCTCCCAAGTTTAATCCGGGAATTATTGAAGTTTTGAAGCTCGTAAGGTTATAAATTAGAATAAGTGAGAGCACGCGACTATGGTCAGCAGACCTTGTTTTCTATAAAGGTGACTTTTTTGGACTACGTCCATGAATTTCCACTTAGTGAGACATATTAGCCGGCATGTTTAAACTAAAGATAATATCTCCCCCTCCTTACTGACCATTCACATGCATTTTTGTCATTCTTGGGATATATTTTAAGAGGAGTAAATATCTTCTGACAGTGCTGAGTGAAAATTGATGAGGACGACCCGAACGAGGGAGATGTGTAGTTGTCACTAATTCATTAAACTTGCTGTGCCGTGTAAATTGTATCTTGCACAATGTAGACTGGTGCAGCTCCTATAGACACGGCCTTTACACCAAAAATTCAGGACTCCAGTTGCTGTAGAGGCTTTGCTAGCAGATGCAAAGAGCTCCAGCGACTCCTGCCCAAGGAAATTGTCACTCTCACTAAGGAGTTTCTTAGCTCATCAAACACTCGGTGCAGATACCTATAACTGAGATCCGTAGTATAAATTACAACTGAAAAAAATAATAAAGTCTTAAATGAGCAGCTTTATTAGCACATGAATAAGTGAAAGCGAAAGAGTGAAGAATAAGCATTCTTGGTCTAAAACAAGACCAAGGAAAAGATGCTACTCTACCAAGTCTAGATGAGTAAGATTTAGGAACAGGTCCTGGTTGAGTTGAAGAGATGGGTGGCAGAAATGCACGACTTTAGACACTGGCCAAGAAAATTGACACCATTTCGCGTCGGCATAACTCGTGATGCAGCGAAGTGTTTGTTGGACTCCTCGTTCCAAGGTAGGCATAAAAATAGTTTGAAAAGGTCTTTTAGTTAGATAGCAGCGAGAACATCGTCCTGCTGCACCTAGGTGATTCCCTTGATGCACAGAGCATCGAATGTGACAATGACGGTACTTACCATAGAAACCACACGCTCCCTGCACATTGGAACGGAGAGCTCTCCTTGAGTGCATCAAAATGTAAAATTAGCTGTCGCCTCTCGACGAAATAGGGAATAAATCAAATCTTTTGGAGGATAAAAAAACTCTACGCTTCCTTAGGGAGGCCCGTCTCATCAGATGCCTCAGAAGGTAGCCAACAACTCATAAAGCTAATTAATAAGAATAGGATCCGTTCCACCCCCAAAATAGTTACATCACAACTAGGTGGCAATTAGTTCAATCCCACGACTCAATTCAGGAAGTTGCGGGCAAATTTCTCACTAATCCTGGCAATGAACCATCACATTTACAAAAAGAGTATCTAAAGTTTAAAGGAAATCAAATTTCAATGCCCCCTGCAGGTGGGTTTAATAGGGAGTAAACTAAAGCACCTGCAACCTTTAATGAATTAGGCCGTATGTCAACAGTATATGTCACCGCATAATAACATTAAAATTTAAATTCCGGTCAGCCGCTTTCCATCATCATCGCCATGCACCAGTGGAGCTGTTCTGATTCCTGCTAGTAAAACGTTGGTCGGATCTTACAGTCCGTGGACATTGTTTGTCTTACGCTTTAGCGTGCTTATTTCCTACACCATTTTTGTCCCAGAACCTATCACAAGCCAATTTGACATATTCCAGGCTACTTTTAGCCGTAACGTTACAGATACTAAGAGAAATGGTGTGCAGAGATTCAAATCCCTCATAGGTATTACGTGCCCTTTGTGAGTTGCTATTAAACAAAAATCGCTCTGCAATCCAACAACGTGACATAATGTCTCTTAGCGAGTGGCGTATTCAAACCATCTCAGTAAAAAAATAGACGCAGTGCAATAAAGAGCTCTGATGTCTTCAAACCAAGCAAGACTGCATAGAAGTCAATCATTTATTAGATTTTGATACAGCTATGTGCAATGGCATGGTACCAGTGGTCACACGACATTTACTCCAAAAACTTCCATCACTGCTGTAGTACTCAAGAATCTAAAAATGCTTTGAGACTAGAGGAATGGCATAAAGAATTCAATGGTGGTAGCATCCAGTTTAGCGTCTTGGAGAGAACAGGCGGCCATTTCTAGCCAGTGAGCCGATAAACTAAATTCACGATTGGCGTCTAAAGTCGGCAAAGATGTAGTCTAGATTAGATACGGTCTAAAAAGAGAGCTGTTTGAGATTTGTGGGACGCTTAACCCAGACGTAGAAAAACAATTTACTGTGCAAAGGCTTTCTACCGGAGCATGCAAGAGGCAGCGGTAAACATGCAGAGACCAGTGGAGTTGATCGAATCCACCTAATAATAAACGCTGAGAAGTGGGATTCTTATCTTTGCATTGGTAGATTATCTTGGATAATTTGAAGAGTAGCTCTATCAGTCTCTAAATGAGGGCTGAACACTACGGAGCGGAGAAAATATATCGTGTAAGTTCAGGATAAACTAACATTGCGAATATTGCTTTCGTTGTTAAAAATTAAGCTAACTTAACGTTAAATAATTTTTCTAGTATTTTTGTTGTAGGAAGTTAATAAATTGTGGGAAAACCGACTGGGGTATATATATGTATTGATCTTTAAAGGGTACAAAAAACAATCACAGTATCCATTCGCCACGAATCTTGGAAGATAGCTTTCGTACAGCTTCTGATGAACATAGCTATCGAAAACGCCATGCCTCACTCACTTAAGAGTCGAAGCATGGTGTAATGGCTATCCTCCGGACAAAGGTTTGTATCGCTGACGTAGCTATGAAGGAACTCAGAAGACGGAGCGTATACAGTTCATTGAAGGGTTTTTCGCCTATGGGGTGAAATCTAATTGAAGCAATTTCATAAAATTCCGATTGCCCCTTAAACTTTTGATTTCAACAACCTGATCGAAGAATGAGGAGAAAGCTATTGCAAAGGATTCCATCTCGGACGAATTTTTAAATATCGTAGTCTCACCTTCCTGGAGAACTGAGAGCGGTCTTAAAGGAAACTATTGTATCATTTTTAGACGCTTCCGTACCCTCTAAAGAGGAATCATAATTTCCGGGTTTGAAGATACTTATCTTCCTCTCTTCATTCAAGTTCTCTAGGACCCAACATCTAAGAGTGATCATCTTTCGCTCTTTAATGGAATTGCCTACCGGTCAACTTTTTTCCGAGGAGAAGAAAGGAAATGGAAACCTGTGTTAAGTCTTAGCGGAACTTAGTCTTATTAAAATGGACTGGTGATGGAATATAGATAAAAATAAGGGAAAATTTTCCTTCCATGTGAGGATGCACTGAAACAACATGTATGGAGGTATTTATTTGTAAAGGCAGGCTGGTAAAATTAAGTAGGGTGTAAATTGCTTACCTACATTCTAAGAACCCGTACCCTACCGGTGAGATTGCAAAACCCTTATATTTCGGGAGTTTGGGCACTAGACTTGGTTTCATGCAGACAAATCGCTATTGTGGGACTGAAGGAGACTTACTTCCGTAAATACCAATTAGTTTGAGGTTCACAGTAATTCAATTAGATGAAAATGCCTTTCAGATTAATATTGAGGTAACTGTCAGTGTTTTTTTCCAAAGGAGAAGTCCTTTGCGGGACTGGTAGGAATCATTGTAAAAGCCTAATCTTTCACTATCGATAGTAGGGGTTTGTCTAAAGGCTCCCACCCTCTGCTTCCTAGTCTCGAGTTTAACTCTGATGGCATCATGGTTGACTAGATAACTTGTGATCTTTCTATTTAGTAGGCAAGCAATTTACTCGCATAGACTACTCATTTAACGTGCTCTTTACTCATGACCAATGTGTCTCTCTGGTCAATACAACGGCAGGAATCTACGCACTTAACAAGCCTGATTTTGTTCGCATATGGGTACATGCTTAAGAAATGGTAAAATGTTAAATACGAATGAAGTGGTAGAATGTTAAATATGAATGAACAATCACCAATAAGCGAACACTCAATTAAATATCAAACCATCCCAACTCTGGACGATTTTACGATTCTGGAATCGAATCATAATCATATCTACTCGTGCATATCCGAGTGTATTTACATTAAAATGATGACCTACCCACACTCCACCCTAATAACTAATGATTAATCCTCATTTACCATAAATCCCTACCTGCAGCCCTTCTCGACGATCCCCCTGTTTAAATGTCTGAAAACTGTAGTGATCTTGGAGATAGCATTCAACTTGCTGGTGCACGGGGAATTGATGGCCTACCTCTCTGAACCAGGTCTCTCACATAATTGCTAAGGGGTTGCACTCTTGGGGGATGTGGGGTCAGATATTCTGAGTGATGTCGTCAAAGAAATTATCTGACATCGGAGACTGGGTACTCTTGCTTGCGTGGTATGATACTGAGTCCTGCTGAAACAAGTTCGGTCTTCAAACGGCCACCTCCTAGATGCAGGGAAACACTAACTCATCCAGGCTCTTTATGTAGCTCTCCGCAAAAATAAACGGGGACATAAAGTCGCCCTTGCTAGTGACCACCCAACGCATTATGATCATCGAAGGGAACTTGGTCTTTATGACTCTCGTTACATTTCTAGGGGATACGGCAATGAAAATGGTTGTTTTCGAGTTCACCAACTGGTCGTAGCAGAAATTATTCTCATCTGAGAAGAACCAAAGCATGTCTGGCTTGAGATAATGGTTCAGTTTGTTCACAAGCTTTGGAGTACGATATAAGCTGGCCCCTTCTGATATTGTATTACTAGTAGCTGATGTCCTCATGAAATAACTACTTAATGAGAAACTGGCACTCCCTCGTCCCTGGCTATGGACCTACCTCACATGCTGTGATCCTTGTCAATGATGGCCAGGATCTCGGTGACAAGTTTGGCCGTTCTTTTTATATCAGAAGCCATAGATTGGGGTCGCTGAGCTGTCGTATCCTCGTACTCACAGCCAGGCCTATCCAGTTCTTTCCTTATCCTCTGAATCATCCTCAGATTGAGACCCAAACACTCGAAGATATTCTGATTGTAGCTCCATATACTTATGCTAAGCAGCACATCTTGCCTTCTCAAAATGTTTGTATGATGTAATTCAGCCTTAGTATTTCTTCCTTCACAAACGATGCACAAATGAGTCTACTACCTTATGAAAAAGAAAGAACTGACACAGGACAACAGGCATCTACGGAACTGAGAGTTGTCGGCTGGCATCCATATTCCTAATCGGTGGTTACACCGATTAGGGATATGAAGGCCAGCCGAGCGACTAACGGTGGTGTCCAGTAAAACAAAGAGCACTCAATGGCATACGTTTGAACCGCCCATCATATTTAACTTTCTTTAACAGGTAAAAGCGTTTATAATATTTTATTACGTTTCCTATCCCTCTCCTTGATCTTTCTTAATCATTGCATTTGTATTTCCTTTCCTTAAATTCTAGTGGTTATTAGGCATATATATATATATATATATATATATATATATATATATATATATATATATATATATATATATATATATATATATATATATATATATATATATGTATATATATATATATATATATATATATATATATATATATATATATATATATATATACATATATATATATTAATATAGTGAGGTAAAGAACAGCAAAATATTTGTAAAGAGATACTATCAAAGGACAAACAAAGTAAACGTAACATGAGATTAATAATATGTTGCCATTTTTAGATATTAATGTCTCTGGTACCCCTTCTTGCATTCAAACGTGTGTTTTTAGAAAACCAACTTGAACAGGGCAGGGTTTAAATTTCTTTAGTTTCTGTGATTTAACATACAAAATTGGCGCCATTAAAACACTCCTCTTCAGAGGTTTTAATTTGTCTTCCACTTATTTTACTATGCATTTTGAATTCAATTTTTTAAAAGAATAGTTTGTAAAAAATGATTACCCCTTATCTTTAGTTGAAAGCTGTATTAGAAAGTTCCTCTTCAGGCTTTATAACCCCTCCACTTCTTTTAATGTCCCAAAGGAAATCAAGTATGTCCTGTTACCAGACATCAGGCCCTTGTAATGACCTTCTCCAAAAACGTTTAATTTCCATTTTTAGGAAATTTTATTGTCAAATTAATTTTAAACTTATATTTATTAATAACAAAAATATTGGTAATTTCTTTAAAGTGAAGGACAGTATTCTCACGCCGTTTAGTTCGTGCATTGTATATAAATTTATTTGCCCTAGCTGTAAGTTGGGGACTTATATAGGAAACACAGTACGTACTCTTCAGTCTTGTTTTTGTTCTCACATGGAAATTAGACATAGAACCGGTAAAACATTAAGTAACAAAGAGTTTTCTTCAATCAGCAAACATGCTCTTGATTGTAAAACAGACGTGCCTTTAAATCATTTTTCTGTCTTAAAATTTGCTAAATCTATTTCATCTCTCCGCATTAAAGAATCACTCTGTATTAAATACAACCCTTTAAATTTAAATGAAGACACGTCATCCTTTCCTCTGTTTCTAACTTAACCAAGCTGTATTCATTCTTCGAATTCCTTCTTGTTTTCACTCGTCATTGTGATCCGACCATGTAAGGTAATGTTTCAGTGTCTATATTTTAGTTTTACCTTTTGTTTGTATCCAATTCTCCATTTTTCGATTTCAATTGTTTAATTTTGTAATATTACGTTTACTTTGTTTGTCCTTTGATAGTATCTCTTTACAAATATTTTGCTGTTTCTTGCCTCACTATTTTGTTTGTTCATTAACGTAACGTTCATTTTATATTTTTAACGTCGTTTTTGTGATTTTCTCTGATTTGTGGTTTTTAACTTTGAACTTGTGCTGTTATTTATGTTTTTAAGCTTAGATTACTCATTTGAAATTTGTTTTTAGCTCCTGAAGATGGGTTTTGTAATAACCCGAAACGTTGGAATTAAAGATGGGACCCGCCTTCTTCGTTTTGTACTTCTTAATGAATTTATATATATATATATATATATATATATATATATATATATATATATATATATATATATATATATATATATATATATATATTCCTTAATTTGAATTTTTTAAAAATCTGCTCGGGCTAAACATTGATTTTATTACCCGTGTTCCTACAAAAATTGTATAGATAAAATTTAAGCTTAACTGTCTCATATTTATATATATTAGAAGGAGAACACAAACATATTTAACTAACAAATAGAAAAATAATTAATCAAATTAAAATCTAGATATTGTAGGCGAGTTTAAAATCAAAGAAACACTTCTTTAATGCATTATAAAACCGTTTGATGTGATGATATAAAAAACACATTTTAGCAGAATCAGTTTATTACATTAAGGACTAGTTATGGTATCTACTACCATCTTCAGCTATACAATGAGAAGAATGGACACACAAATGCTTTATAAATAGGATGGAATGAGGGAAGCATCACAGAGAAGTAAAGAGGGAACAATGGAAAGCATTGATTAAGGGACAGATAAATTTGTGACGATTTTCGAAGCAAGTTTTGGGTCGAGAGAATTTTTGAATAACTTTCTTAAATTTAAGAAAGTAATTTGGAATTTGTTTAATTAATATTAACTCAATTATTCGTCTTTTTTAATAATTAGCAGACTTATAGACTAGTTTGGCATTATTTAAATAAATTTGGTGATCCTAATTACCCGCGCGGTTGAACAAACTAGAAGATAAACTTTCTCATCTTATATCCCGCCGATGTGCATATATGCGTATTAGAGTTACCAATATCCCCTCCATAAGATACGAGTATATGGCAATTATTACATGGTTTGTTCTTTTAAAAACACTTTTTTCATAGTCTGGTTATATTTTTAACCCTATCGTATTATTGGTATTAGTGGCGAAGTCCTGTAGTTTGAAATTTGTCAGGAAAAAGGTAATATAATATAGGTTTTGGTCGAAGCGTTTTTGCCGATATTAGAACAATAATAAATCGGTTTGGCTCGGGAGTGACATGATTCAATAAACCATAAGGGTTACTACATTAAACCAATAAACATACAACTAATTAAGCTAATTTCGTCTTGAAAGAGGCAAAGGCTGCAGATGCGATAAGCTTTTAAGATTTGTGATAAAATGACGAATTTTTGTACTGATTTTTTATGGAATGAATAAAAATGTATATACGAATTTGAATTTGTGGGTTTATGATATAAAAAATATATTATCGAGCCATTGAATCTAATAAGTTTGCATCCAAGAACGGCACTGAGTTGCCTTATTCACTCACTCGACATTATATTTAATAGTAAGATACAAGTTGTATAATTGATAGTTCCAATGTCTAGTACAGGGTTAAAGGGTATTGAAGTAGAGAACCTGAACTACAGAGACCATTAAAGTCTTGAGACAAAAAATAATATCAAGAGGATATAATAATCACAGAGCAGAAAAGAAACAAGGCGACACCAATGCTAAACCTTATATGAGGTTAAGATGGTTATTATACCAATCAACAGCGCTACTATAACCAAACAACCGGAATTCAAGAGTATAGAAAGGATCAAAGAATAAGGTGAGGTCTGGATCGAAAGGCAGGTATAGAGCCGCTCACTCTCAACATCAAGGAAAGAGGGCGGAGAAGAGTACACCTTTAACTTTTTATTCCACAGCAAAAAATAATCAGCGGAGATTTGAGAGAGCACCATTGGTTGCTTAAATTGAAGCCATCAACGATAAAATTGAAAAAAAGGGCCATTTTATCCAAATAAAAATTAAACTCGATAATGACATATAACCCGACCACTACAATAATAATCCACTAAAATAACACAACCAGAATCCTGATGAAAAAACCGAGGAAGCTAACATAAAGTGAACCAAATTACCCCAAATTGAATAACAGTTAAGTTGAAGTGTGATAGGCGGACTAATATAAAATTCAAATGTTAAAAGACAAAAATTGAAGCGGAAAGTGAAAAATGTGGAGTGATATAACCAAAGGTAAGTGAATAAAAGTGTAAAGTGCATAATTACAGTGAAGTACAAACTAAAAGAAAAAATAACATGCCATAATTGGAACATTACGTCATAATTAATTAGAAACAAATAAAACCGTAACATACATAATATAAACGATACAAACGACAACTTCCATAAGCTCTACAACTTTAATACAAATAACGGTGTCAATACCCCAATAAAGACACCAATGAAAAATAGAAATACCAAGCTTAAAACAGATTAAAAGGCTCTCCCAGATTTGTGTATGAAGTTTAACAAGACAAAGTAAAATAAAAAAGCTAAATGCGAGGGAAGGAACTGAGTATTATAAAGAAGCGTGTTTTGGAATTCACAGCAATAAATAGGGCCACTAAAAGACTTGTTCCATTTTATCCATTTATCAACTATAAGAAGGTCAACATATATCACACGACGACCCTTCTCCATCTGGGTACACTTGGATTCTTTGAGAGATGAGAGGAACTTAGATGAATGGTCGAATGGTGGTAGCTCTCTGCCTCTTCTTTTCAGGAGAGCAAGGTATGGACGTGATTATGCCGGAAAAGAATCTCCCTCTTCTACCCTCCATCCATCCATATCGCTCCCGCAATTAAAATTTGCGTTCGCAAAAAAACCTGTTCTTCTATAACCCAACACACACATACACACACACACACACACATATATATATATATATATATATATATATATATATATATATATATATATATATATATATATATATATATATAATGAAAAACTCACAAAGTGGCACGTGAGGAAAGCAAGAATATGAAAATTAACCCACAGAAAAATGAAAAGATGAATCCAAGCACTCTCGAACTATATTTGCAAGTTTATTTTCAAGGAATAGCATTAAAATGGAGAAGACAACCTTATATATTACTGAATTTTTGGATGAGGATTTGTCCAATATTTTTGAAATAAGTAAAAAACATTGTTACCCTCGTCAATTTTGGCCTACTTCATTAAACTTTGCTAAGAGAACTTTTTATACAACTAATAACCCTCCGGTTTATAATTACAAAAATTGTCCTATCTTTCCATATTTTGAACCATCTTACGGTCTCACCCGTATTTTTAAGCAACTTAGTATCTCTGTAAATTTTAGATATGAGAACACTTTATATAACATGTTAGTCCACAATAATACAAGGAAAAAAGGTGGAGTATATTCTATAGAATGTTCTATTTGCAATTTGCCTTACTTCGGGCAAACTGGTAAATCTTTATCTGCTAGAATTTACCAACATAATTATAATATTAGAAGAGATGAAATAAACAGCATTTTATTCTTACATGTATCAGAAAATAACCACCCTAATTGACTGGAACTCTGCAAAATTCCTTTATCATTCCGATGATTTCACAAAAAGAAATATTTTCGAGTGTTCATTAATTGGCATCTTGCCTAATATAAATATTTCCCCTGACTTATCTAAACTAGACACTCTTTTAAAAAAACTTGTAAAAAATGAAATAACTTAATAATGAAGCCTGTTGTCACTCTTTATTAGTGTAATATTATTAGCATTCCCCCCCCCACGTGTCTCTGCTTTGATCGTGGATTAACTTTTAGCCCTAAATGTTTTCGTTTTAATGATAATCCTTTAAAATATTTTTGTTTTACCCCCCCCTATTTCTATTCATATACACGGCGTTGTTGTGTGTATATCATTTTTTGGGATGCATATGTCTGGTATTAGTTGCCTATTGTTCTTTTTATTGGTATTTTTCTGTCTTGTTTTTGTGTTTTTCCATTGGTTTGTACTATGTGATGGACGATCCCTTCGTATCTTTGTACCCTATATACAGTTCTCTTCTCCATTTTAATGCTACTCCTTGTAAATGAATTCTCAAATATAGTTCGAAAGTGCTTGGATTCATCTCTTCATTTTCCTGTGGGTTAATTTTCATATATATATATATATATATATATATATATATATATATATATATATATATATATATATATGTATATATATATATATATATATATATATATATATATATATATATATATATATATATATACGAAGGGCGGTCGATAAGTTTTGCGAATCGGTAGGGCAAAACAGAGGAAGGGGGATGGCTGTTTGTGGGGGTGTTAGGACAAGTTATGACAAGTCAAAACCTGCAGCCGCACGCTCCTGCCTCGTCTATTTAAGAAGCAGTAGCTGATTGCAGATCGTCAATCACAAATTTTTCAACAATGGAGAAGGTTTAGCACCGCACAGTGATCAAATTTTTGACCAAGGAAGACAAGAATGCAAAAGAGATCCATGAACGCATGGTTGCAATGCACATCGACACCGTTCCTTCATATGCAACCATTGCTCGCTGTAATAGGGAGTTCCGCTATGGTCGTGAGTCCCTTGAAGATAACCTCCGTCCAGAACGCCCGTCACACGTGACCAACGAGGACAATGTGGCCCGTGTGCAGATGATCATCCTCGAAAATCGACGAGTAAAGGTCGAAGAAATCCAGCGAGAACTTGGAATATCACATGGAAGTGTTATCAACATTATCCACGACAATTTGGCCAATTTGGGTTCCTAGAAATTTCACGCCCCATGATCGACTTCAACGTCGTCAAAGTCCACAAGGCTAGAGTTGCACAAGCTGCCCTGCGCAAGTGCGGATTCGACGAGCTCAACCATCCCCCCTACAGTATAGATCTGGCCCTTAGCGACTACTTTTTATTCCGCTAGCTCAAGGCTGCACTGCGTGGAAGCCGGTTTGAGGACGATGAAGATGTCCATCTCACCGTCCAGGATTGGATTGAACAGCCGTCGGGAAATTTCTGGTTGTAGGGTATTCGAAGCCTCAGGGACAAGTGGCGCAAGTGCATTGAAGTCGAGGGTAGTTATAATAAAAGAATAATAAAACACTTTTCCTCATATCTCGTTTCCTTATATCCGAATTGCAAAACTTATTGACCGCCCCTCGTATATATATATATATATGATTGGTTGAAGACTAGGTTGAATTAAGCTTAGATAAGCATGAATTTTACTTATGCAATTCCTAATTGCGGATGGTAAAAGGAAATTAATTGTGATAAATCGATTTAATTTAAAAGACATTCGTTTATTTAGATGTCAGTTTTCGCCTTTCCTAAAGCATCTTTAGACGGAAAGCTTAATTATTCGAGAGTGATTTTGCATAGATCTTTGTAGTCTGCATATCTCCTTCACCAGCAGTGTGACTGTGATCCTGTGCCTGCATTGAGTAACTGCTGGGAGCTTCGAAACATTTCGCATTTTTTGAGAGAGGGAGGCATAGTACGACGTCAGATATTTCCCCTCCCTATTCGCCGACCCATCGATGATTAGAGAGTTAGCAAGGAATTGTCTTAGGCCAACCTCTCCGCATGATCTCCCTCCCCGACTTTTATTTGATATATTTATATTTATTTAAGAGAGTGGTAGACACAGAAATGAAATGAAAAAAAAGTGAAATGTGCTGAATATTCAGCGTTGACCCTAGTTGGTCTGCCCAAAAAGCAGGTGGGGAGATTGGGATATGAGTGCATTCCTAGATTTCGTTCGCTGATCGACAGTTTAAGATATTTATTTAACTGAGCTACGTGTTGTCCCTATTCTATAATTACTCTCCTCCTTGTGCTCTTTTGTTTGATGTTAAGGGTCTTTCAGGGTTGATAACCTTAGGGGCTAAGAATGCCAAACGTTCTCTATCTTAGTCCTTGTATTTCATATGCTCTTGATCCTTACCTCAGCGGGGGAAAACGGGTGTCCCAGCTGATTCATCATCTATTGGTTTTCAAGCCATTGTTTTGCTCAATATTTTTCTTTGGTTGTTTGTTTTGTCTCATTATATTTTTGGTACTTTTCATTTATATATCGGTCTCTCATCAGGTAGTAGTTTTTCTTTTGCATGGGAATCTACCATCGATCCGTCTGTCGTCTTTAATGGTCATCATCATCATCATCATCATCACTAACTATAATTTATGAAGTGGATTTTTTTGAGTATTTAAATATTAATCTCATCTTAGTTTAGTTATGACTTATGTTTTTTGTCAAAGTTATTTCTAATAAATCTTTTATAATATCAAAAAACAAAATGATGAAGTTCAGAAATAAATATAAGTATCGAATTTTTGTGAATTTTTTTAAAACCCAAAGAATTACAAATAGTGAAGTTCAGAAAATTTATTTGTATATTTCTTCTATATTTTAGCAACGTGATATTTTGAAAGGGGGAAAATTTAGTTTAGAGTTCCTTTTTAAAATTATTATAATTGGCGAAGTTGAGAAATTTATAAAAATTTAACCATGACTGCTTTTCTTTTTTAGATTTTAAATTTTAATCTTAGTAGCGAAGCGCAAGCTCCCCCCATATGGGGGAGTTGTGAAACTATTGCCTGGTAGCTTTATATAAGCCTTGGTTTCTATCTTCTATCTTGGTCCAATTTTTCTGGGTCCTTTTCCTTAGTGTCCGTTGGAATGGCATTATATTGGCTTCCTCATATAAGTTTCATAGATTTCTCTGTTATAGTCAAGTGACATGGTCTTGTGGGATCCACCGCAGTTAATACACTTTCTTATTATCTTATTACAATTCCTTTAGGTGTGTAATTCTTTATAGCATTCTGAACACAATTCTCTCTTACTTGGGAAGTTTTTAGAGGTGTTTTCTTTTAGGGCGTAACATTAGATGGAAGTTTGAATATTCACGATTTTTACTCTATTGATGTCGTCTTGTTTTATCCTCATTCCAAATGCCAATACACTGTGGGTTGCTGCTTTGGTAGCCATTTGAGAGGAATTGTTAATAATAGACAGTGTAAAGAATACTTTCTGAGCTTGTACGTTTTGTGGCGCGTTAAGGTTTCACCCCATTCAGCAGCAGAGTTTCGAGAACTCTTAGGAAACGGGAGATGTTAGTATTGTAGTCCACAAATAATTTCTTGTTATTTGCTGGCTGTGATCTCTTTCGTAAAAAGGTTTAATGGCACATTCTTGCTGGCGAATGATTAGGTTTGCTGAACGTTTTTGTCATGCCAATCTAAAAATTTTGCGGATGAGGCTTATATTCGTTATTAGGGCATAAAAATTGGGATATTATGAAGAACATAACACCCAAGCAATCTAAGTTAAATTTAACTAATTGTCTTCTGCAATTCACGCTTGGATGCGGCTGCGTAAAATTTACATATGACTTGAGCTTCGAGCTGAAATATAAGCGGTAAAAAATATGTATCGTAGTTATCTCTCTCAGCACCTCAAACCCAAACGTCACGGAACAATAAAACCCAACCATTTGGAATTTGGCCTCTCAGGTGAAGTGGCGAAAGAAAAACAAGAACAAGGAAACATTGCGACACGACCACATCCATGCCAAATTTATTTATGGACAATTTAAATTCGGTGTGTAGCTGTGAAAGGTGACAGAAGTATTCTACATTAGACTTTGCCAAAGAAATCCGAAATACTTGGAACTCAACAGACTAAGAGATGCGGTTCAATGCTGGGTGGAATTGACCGTCCATAGTTGTCATCTAGGCAGTGCCCAAAGAGTTAGAAGGTCGTATACGTAGAGCGTAGCACGGATATTTCTTCTTGCATCGAGGGAGCGGAAGACCAACCTTGAACATTCAGTTGAAGTACTCTGTTACCTCTTGTTACACGATCCTCTCTCTCTCTCTCTCTCTCTCTTGCGCGCAAAAATAGAGAAGGGATTGCATAAGCTTTCACACACAGCTTCATAAAATTTAAGTCAACCAAGAAAGCCAGAAATTCCCTATATGCACTCGGCAAGAGAGGACGTGTCGTCATTGGGATACCAGGTATATCAGTCTAAACAGGGTACCTCCCTTATGAGGCATGATTGTCCGGGATCATCAAGAGGTTATCACGTGGTTCTCATATAAATTTCGGTGCTGGGAATCAAAGAACATGGACTTAAGTCTTCTGAACGCTAGAGATCAATGACTTCCATACTCAATTTTATTGGCACTTCTTAACAGTCAGCATCAAAAGCTAAAGCGAAAATCTAGATGCAGGAACGTATAAGTTCATGTTAATAGAACGGCTGGCAACTTAATGCGGTGCTTCCCGACAACATCGACACATACAGTGACAACATATTCTGTAGAATTACATGAGATGCGAGGAAAGTGTGAAAACTTCTTTAACTCCTTTCTCAGATTCTTGCTATTGAAATAGGCTATCATTTTCATTTTAGAAAAAAAAAAACTATGATGAGCATCTTACCACGAATCAACCATCAAACTTGAATAGAATATAGTAGAGAGCCAGATTCTGCTCTTTTATATCCCTGAATCTCTTGAAATTGGCGATGATTCAGCCCACAGGGAAGGATTAGATTTACCGCCTTCACAACATTTGCCATGACTTCCTCCATAGGTGCATATTTGAGCTTCAGGCTTTTTGGTCAACAATTCACTGCATAATCTTGATCAGTCGATGGTAGCCGTACTACTCAAGCTGCTTCTGCATCAATGAGATGAACCTACTCTTCTCACTAACAATGGCTGCAGCACCTTCTCTTGTGATGGCAGTCAAGCGAGGCAAATCCAGGTTCAGTTCATTAACGCACTTTATCATTGCTTTCAAAGCATTTGTACCTGTTCTGGTGCATTTTACCGGAACCATTGGCCAAATTTTCTAAAAGACTTCAAAGTTAGTTAAAGTTAACATCTTGTACAAACACACACTACTCAAAATTTCCCTTCCTGTCGTTAATCCCATCTAAGGTCAATGAGAAGAAAGAAAGAGAAGCAGAGAATTCTTTCCCTGCAGATCTCACGTTCTCAGTGATCTATTCTATACTTTGCGTCATATACGAATTGAATTATTACGTTGAGCTCCTTTAAAACATTCAAAGGTTCAAGATGTATGAGGCACAGAGGCTTCCTATTTTGCTCAACTAAAAAGCATCGATTAGTACGCACCTGATTGAATAGACGATTCTGTCTTTTTCTTTTTTATTTTTATTCTTATAAGCCAGTTTTCTGAAAAGAAAAATGCATTCTACAGGAACAAAGGAGTATAAGAGATAAAAACATGGACTCAAATCGAGCCAATAAATTTTTACTGTATTTCCATAAAAAACATTGGGACACCAATAAAAATAAGCAACCGAAAATCATAAATAAAAACAAAGAATCTAAAAGTGAATGTGACTTGGTTGATATGCAAAGAAGTATTGTAAAAATAAGTATGAATATTGATATAAAAGAAAATACAAAGGAGTTTGATGTTTGGAAAAAGAAAGGAGTATTGTTAAAATAGGATTATAGAGGAAACCTTAAAAAATGCTTTGATACCCGAACCCCAAAACAAAAAGAATTGCTCTGACTGCTGGAAAGAAAATCAAATTATAAAAAGCTATAAAAATGTTACAACTACGGATTAGCCGCGGGTGGATAAAATATATATGAATTAACTGAAGATGCAAATTGGGATTAAGGTAGGAAGACAAATGAAAAAATAAATCTAAAGCAACATTAATAGAAAAATATTTTAGCAATGAATAAAAAAGATCAAAATATCCATCAAAACCCATGGTAGGCTTTTATGGATTTTAAGATTTAATTAAATGCTAACATTTAATCATGGTTCCAGCAAAGCTTTTTACAGGCAATGAAGGAGAGTCCCAAATTGAGAAAAGGAGGATAATGGAAAATAGATAGAGTGTGAAGATATTAAACACTCAGGCAGAAAATCCATAAGATAATGAAATTGTGGAAAAATCGATGGGTTATTGGAAGGAAACCAGAAAAAAAATAATGAAAGAGGTAATATTAAGGAAGAGTATGTGCTAGGATAGGTATTATGTGTAATATATTCTTTGTAAAATCAAGATGACTTTGCACCAATTCAGTTTGCTTGTTTTGGCGGAACAACCACGAAATACCATGTTTAAACAGTAATGAAAGATCAATCCCATTAAGTAGGGAAGGATAAATGGATATAAAGTATGGGAAAGGAAATTTTGAAATGCAATGCATCGGACCCGATAAATCCTCATTTCCAATGAATAATGTCGCAAAATAGGATTAAACTCAATAAAAGAGTTGAATAACATAAGCTGCACAATGAGAGGATCAATAAAAAACTTTATTATAAAAGAGAATGAAAACGATTGGAGCGTTCCCTAAACGTTATGGAAATCAAAGAGAAAAGATTCTCAGTCAAGCATAGAGAAGCGATGTGAGAGGCTGCATGGCTGCACATCACAAAAATGAAAAAACTTACAAAATCGGAAGAATATTAAAGAAGGATTGAACAAAATGTATAAATGTTAACAGTACAGAAGAAGAATGGCACACACAATTAGAAGTAAAATTGGAGATGAAAATATTTTCATTTAAGAAGTAGAAAGGGACATAACTAAAGAAGAAATTTAGCGGTTAGAACTAACAGAATCATATTCTTAAGAAAGAGAAGAACAGGAAACAATGCAGACTCATGCTTTCACTAGGTTTAAAAATCGTAACGAAGTGAAAGTTTGTCCTAAGGAAACAAGTAAAGAGGTCAAGTGTAATATTTTGAATTAGAATGAAAAAGATTCCCTAGCAACGAGGAAATAACTATGATATAGAGGAAATACAAATAGGGAGAAAACATTGGATTAAATTAAATAGTGTGAAGATTAGGGTGGTTCTTATCAGTATGTTAATTTATTTTTTAGGAAATATAAACCTATCACCCTCTCATTTATTTCTCTATTATTAGTAATTAATATATGCAAAATATTATCCTGATATATTATTATTTAGGGTGTGCTCAATGCAGATTTTTTTTTTATGTCGTGCCGTGGGTGGAAAAAGCTGTCCACGGGCTTTGGTCATTCCGTTTTCTATGTAAAATAGGCTATATTTGGCTTATTTCTTGATAATATCAGAGCTTCATTTTCAGTGAGAGGGAGAAAGGGGCATCCTCAATCATCAGAGGAGCACAGATGCTCTTAAATACATTGAAAATTTCAGCCGTGCCGTATGTCCGCAGGTTTTGGCTGGTTTTTCAAATATTTGGCCTTTCTAAGATCCAAAGAGGCGATTTGAATCTTATAAGGTAAGGCTTTTACGCACTTTCATACAGTATACTACTCATACACTTTAAAAAAAATATAATATTTATGACATTACTGCAGATGGCCAATTTGGCACATTAGTGGCACATTTTATAGCATTTAGACATAAAAAAAATCCACTAATTCAACATGCTTCAACATAGAGCATGGCTCACATTTGCTTACAATGTCCTCCTAGAAATAACCAGAGACAGTTTTAACTCTTTCCAAAGCTGTATCACACAAACAATATGGAAGAATTTGCTATTTTAATAGACTTTTTAATTATGAGAGGTTAAAAGTCAAATTTCGCCAGGCGAGAGTGGATCAAAGTAGGTGGTCCCTATCAGAATACATCATAAACACCTGTATTTTTCAGATATAAGATGACTACTTAACGGAAACAGGACATATTATATTTGCTGGGAACCAGAAGGACTCTCTGTCGGCCTTCAAGCTTCCATCCAAAGCTGACGTACTCCGAGTATATCTGCATTGCATGGGTGAAAAAAGAGTGCTGAAGCATGAAGCAGCAATGCAGACTATAAAGGAGGTCGAAAGCTTTTGGGAAAAGACTTGCATTCCTATTTGGCCTTTTCATCATGCTGTAAAGAAGATCGAAGACCTTGTGCCAGAATGGAAAGCCTTGAAGAAGAATAAGGGGCGAAGGAGTGAAACACATGAGAGGAACGAAGAGTAACTTTGCGAAACCTTGAATGATCTTTTGTACATAGCCCACCAAGATGCTCTAAGATGATTACCATCGCATAGGATAAAGCATTTCTAAAGGCACAGTGGGAGAAGGTGAGGAAAGGAAACATGGCAGGAGTTGAAATTAAGCTGGTAAAGAAGGAAAAGTAAAAATCAAAACAAGAAGAGAGAAAGCTACGAAGGATTGCAAAGCAGCAGGACGAAGCTTATCAGAATGAAAGAAGTGTCACCCTAGCAAACTCTTCGTGTAGCTCCTCAGCTAAAGAAATTGAGACAGAAGGAGTCACTGCAGAAGCATGGCCAAACACAGAGCGAAAGCATAAAAGAGGAAAGAAGAGCATTCTTAGTAGAGACGTCCTTTCAGCCATGGATCGAACCAAGAGCAGTGATCGTCACGCGGTTCACACTCTCTCAGCTGTGCTCCATGCTTCTTTTCAACTGTTTGACGAGTTCGAAGTCAGAAGATCTTCCATCCTCTGTGCTCGTAAGCAACATCGTAAGGATCGCTCTGCATTTCTCAAGCAGGGGCTTTCTTGCGAACAGCCCTTAACATTTCACTTGGACGGAAAAGTGATGGCTGGACTGACAGGAGATGAGATAATTGACAGACGCCGCATTATTGTGTCAAGAAAAGGCGTTGAACAGTTGCTTTTTATACCTAAATTGCCGCTGGAACTGGTCAAGCAATGACGGAGGCAATATCTAAAGCGTTGACAGATTAAGGTTTGAAAAATGTAATTCATTCCATTTGCTTCGATACAACTTTGAACAACACAGGCAAAAATAATGGCGGCGGCATTTTTTTCAGCAGATAATGGGGAAGAACCTGCTGCACTTGGTATGTCGCCATCATATTCACGAGATACTGTTGGAAAAGGTTTTTCTCGTCACCATGGGCCAATCATCCGGTTCAGACATTGTTATCTTCAAGAGATTCAAGAGTCACTGGCCACAAATGTCCCTGTTGCCAGTGCTTTGACAAATATGACAAGGAACATCATTGAGTTCTGGTCACATCAACTGGAGGAAGTTCATCCTAAGGAAACTTACTGGAAGCTTTTGGAACTGACCATCATTTTTCTCGGGGGAATTTCAACTAGAGGAGTTCTCTTTGCTAAACCAGGGGCAATGCATCGCGCTCGCTTTATGGCACGACTAATTTATACACTGAAGATATTTGTCTTCCGCATGTATTCAGTCTAACCGCCCGCGAACTGAAAGGCATGAAGGAACTCTGTGTCTTTGGAGAGAAGCACTATGTAAAGTCTTGGTTCTGCTGCCGTCTCCCAACAGCTGCACCAAAAAGCGATCTAGAAATTCTAAAGTCGTTGGCTGCTGCTGATGACAGAACTGCAAAAGGTGATCTCAAGAAGCTGTCAAACCACCTCTGGTACTTGAGTGAATAGCTAGTGGCACTAGCCTTCTCTGATACAGCTGTCACTGTGGCTGTAAAGAAAGCAATAGTCGCTGCCATGGACAACATAGGAGACCAGAAGCCACTGTATAGGGTGAATATGGATCTGTTAACCATTGGAATGAAGGATTTGAGCGATTTTGTTGCAAATAACACTAGGAAGTTCTTCGATATTCTAGATCTCAGTCAGGAGTTCTTAACTGAAGATCTCAGTACCTGGGCCCACAACAGAACATACATCGCATAGGAGATTGCGAAGAACCTGACTGTGACTAATGACACGGCATAGAGAGGCATATCGCTTATCCAGGAGTATAATAGATTCTTGTGAAAGAATGAAGAACAGACACACTTCATTATGCAATTGGTCAGAGAACACCGAAATCTGCTTCCGGACAGCCGCAAGAGTACTGTTATTGAAGGACTCGTCGGATTGTAGTGAAGATCTGGCACATCAGACCTTATTTTGTTGTTACAATCTCGCATTTGAACGGCAGTGTCCAGTTTTGTTTTAATCAGTATTATAACTGTTTGGAGTGTTTTATATTCTGTTATTAACCAGTGTCTACTGCCCAGTACTGTAATTGGTGAAATGTAATTTTAATAACGTTGTGAATTTAAATTATCCATAATCAGCACTGTATTTCATCGTATTATGGCAATTAGGAAAAAAATTCAGTTTCATTGAGCACACTCTAAGCTTAATCCAATCTCAATCAAATTTGGGCTACTTCATTTTTTCATGAAATGGAATAGATTAAAGGGGTGAGAGGTAAAGATTTCGAAAGTCAAAAAATATAAACTACCCTATTGAAGATATATAAAAGATATGTGAGGATGAAAAAGCACTTTTAGGTTTATAAGATGAAGAGATTTTTGAGACAAAGAATACTTAAATACAACGTTGAAGAGCAAATTATGTATATAAAGAGGTAGAGGATAAGTGACAGGGAGATATATCGATCGAATGGATTAAGGCAGAAAAAATCAAGGGCAAGATAGAGTTTATAAGGGAAGTTTAGTAGATAAGGATTTTAAGCAAGAAATAGTTGAATGAAAGAAGGATGCGCCAAAATATAGTGCAGGAACTCTAAAGCGGTTTTTTTATTTTTATGGGACGGAAAAGATGGGAATACCATACAATATAGGGGAGAAATAATCTTTGAACGATCGCTAGATGAGTTAGAATGAGACAGGTGAAGGTTAAAGAAGGCCTTATTTGGATTTAAGGATGATGCAAAGGCTTGCTATACAAAAGTACTAAATTAATTTCAAGAATTGGGAGGAGAAAACTGTAAATTAGATTCAACTATACTTTTTGAGGAATAGAGAGATGGAATTAAAAGAAATTTTGTGCACATACATATGATGTTTCCTTGGAGGATATAATATATACATTCGAAATGTGATCATGGATCTGAAGACAAAGCTAGAAATTGAATAACAGGGAAAAGAGCACTTTAAATGTATTAAATTTCAGAGACGCGAAATCTGAAATATATGTGCATATATTACTCAGAAAATAAGATAGATATATATTACAGAACCATTGGAATGTTACAGGGACGAGAGTACTTGAAAGTAAGAGCTAACATTATATAGATCAGTTGTGGTACAGTTAAACTTAATTTCTCAACATACTGTTTTTGAATTAGTATAAAATGTCAATTAATTGAGTAGAGCTTTTAAATAAGGGATAACATAAGACACGAGTAACACAAAAATAGTAAGAAAAATATAGAGATCAGGGCCAGTCATTGCTGTTGGGAAGTTTATTTCGATGCTTTATTTGGGAATGTGGAAGAATAGAGAAAAGAGAGGATTTATAATATATTTGTTAGATAAATAAAGAAGATACCCAATATGTGGGAAATCCTGAAAGGAAAAGAGATCTATAATGAGAAAGAGACTAGCGAAATCTGTAGGTGTGTGAGAAACCTAAGTAGGCAGTATCTACTTTAATTATTTCTAGAAAACATACTAAAAAAAAAGCTCTAAGTTAAAATGCATAGTAAGAAATTGACACAGGTTGGTAAGTCTAGCAGTGGAGTTGAGTAGCAATCTATGCATATATGTAGATATGGCTGAAATAATTGAAAATATCGACAGAGAGAAGAAAGCAAAAGTAAACTGGGTACTGAGTAAAGAGTTGATTGCTGATGTTAGGAGAAAAATGTGAGCCAGCAATGAAAACAAAAAAATATATTGGGTAAAACAATTAAAATTAAGGAAAGAATTGAAGGCAGAGGAGAGGATTTGTGTGATTGATGTAGAATTGTTTAGTAATAGAAATAAAAGTACACAGTTCATTTGATTTAAAAAAATTTCAATAATAATTTTGAAATTATTTATAATAGCAGATAGTACTCCTTGGTTAGATGTAATATAGTATTTTAATTCATCATATATAAACGTTAAAAAGAAATCTATAAAAAAATCCTCTGGAAGATACAGCTTACCTTTAACGAAGACTATCCGTGTCGGTGTGGAGAGTAATAAAGATTGAGATTAATTTGGCACCAAGTGTTTGCTTACAAAGAAAGTTCGTTACAAAGGAAAATATAATCCATTGTTTTCAAAGGTCTCAAAAGAACAAAGGACTCAAGGGATTTTATATATATATATATATATATATATATATATATATATATATATATATATATATATGCACCACTTTTTCCATATCCCTACCAAAGCTCAACCTTAACCCCACCCTTTACCTCCTTCTCTAAGAATATATTATATTAGGTAAATGTTTGCTTGTTTCTGAGACCCTTATTTGCTGAAGGATGTCAGAGAAAGAGTGCTTGCTTTTGGAAGTCCATCGAGGTCGATGATGAACGATGCCCGCTTGAGTAGATCAACTTGCACTAGACTTAAAGGGGTAGGAATGTGTGCAGTCTTCGGACCCGTATCTTGACCGCAGGGAAGCTGCCGAGACACCGGTCTGTTGGTGCTCGCCTATAGGCACTCCCGATCCTGGTTTGTGATCGAGCTATCTTTCTTCTAGCATTTTCTTAAAAAGGCAGAACCCACATGGCAGGAGGGTGTGGGCAGTGGTTGGCAGGCGCCAGAGTATGTGCACATAACTTTGGGCTTGCACTTTGGTCTTAAGTGCCATCTTTGCTTGCCTTTTTGCTTTCATCTTCTGCAGCTGGCTAGCACTTGTGATTGAACCGTGATTAATAGTATCAATAGTTTATAGTATTAAAACGCATTTATAATATCCTATTTCTTTGAAAATATAAATATAATGATTTTTTGTCAAGCCTTCTGAAGTGGAGGAACATCAAATTTTATCTCGTTATCTCGTGATTTACGAGACTTAGCAGGAATTTCCAAAAATTTGTATTTGTCCGAGGAGGACTCGACATCTGAGAAAGAGTGACGATGCATGCTTAGTTCGGGAGTTAAATCTCAAAATGGAGAAAATTCCCTTCGACCTTTCATGCAAAGGCAAAATTCAATTAAGGAATATCCTGATTCCATTAGAAAACTTCTCCTCGCACTGATTCTGAGTTCGTACCTCTTCTGTCCTCTGTCTTATTTGATGTCCTCCAACTAAAGGCCTAAGGCTGTTGTTTGGATCAGTTCTTTTTTATTTTTGATCCGGTGCCTGCCAAAAGAACATGAATAACTGTAGAGTAGGGAAGGACAGACGATAAAAAGTAAGATGATAAAAAAATGTATATTTATTTACAGACAGAAAACGTAAAGTAAGTGTGGGTCGTTTCTAGCAGAAAGCTTTTAGAACGAGATGAGTAAAAAGTTCATAACTCACGAATCGTAAAGCAGATGTGACCTGGTAGAGAAATTGATCCAGAAGGAGGCCCATCTACTCAAAGTAAGGAGGAAATTATCATGGCTCTAAAGCACTTAGAAGATAATACTTTTCATCCCTAAATGATAGGGCCTAGGTAGGCTTGCAATAAGCCTCCAGGAAAACAAATCACTCGAAAGAATAAAAGTGTTACAGAGTGCATCTCCACTTAAAGAAAACCAGAAGGAGGCAAATATGACGGCAAAAGTCGGTTAAGCCGTTCACTGTCCAGTGAAAAAAAAATAGATTTCCGATTCGGTAAAAAATGGTTACTAAATTAAATCAAGAAAACTTTCGTTCACAAAATTATTAGCAATTTAATATCAATCAACTGGAAAAAAATGTTCCATAGAGAATAAGCCTAAAATTTGGCTGATACATGGTCTCCCTTTGTGTTTCGATTAATATATCCTAAAATTAAGGATTTGCAACAAAAAAGAAAAAACCCTCTTTATTCATGGCACTCCCCTCCAGATGTTAACTAACATTGTAAAACTTATAGACTATATGATGTAAATCTATCTTTGAACATAATATTGATTCTCATCCATATATGTTTAATTTTTGTTATTTTCCTCTCTTTAAACATCTTAAACGTGTCCTTTTTATTTTAGGTAGGCAGAAAGTCGACTTGTAGAGCGTTAGGAAAATTTCCTTAACATATTTTCCTGTTTAATCGAGGACACTCGAAAAGATAAAGCTTGGTGGAAGGGTGTGTACGAGAGTTACGTAAAAGAGAGAGATAGAGTCAAAACTGAATGAGGGAGAGATCAGAGATAGCTATGGAGGAGTCGTCTATGTTTAGCCTATTGGTTGGGAAGAAGGAGAGGACTAGATCATCTGTATTTATTTCCATGTGTGTAAATTGAGGTGAGACAGATTAAGAGAGAGTAAAGTTTAAAAATATTAATAAGTAGCAGATACAAAGGATTTCCATTAGGATATTCTAATCTCTTGGAATAAGTAAGGTTGCAAGAAGGGTAGAGAAGGTTCCGTTCAAAAACACACTCAACTCATCCAGAACATCTACTTGGAATGAGCTGGAGACGCTAAGTTATCGAAAACAGTTCTTCGAAAGTATTTAGGCTTTTGAATTGAATAAGAGAGTGAAGAAGATATGGTGAAGTAATTAAACCAATCCTTTCCCGAGGTCCCGTGCATCTAGCCGCATGATGAACGAATACTGACTTAGGTCGTAGCAGTAGGCATTATCGCAGTACTTCCTTCGGCAAACGACTTTTATGCTTAATCAAATGTGGCAAGCCAATCATATGAGCTAAGGACACAAATAAAATACCCTTCCAAATATCAAACTGCAAACGAAAACATCAGATTAAAAATGAGCATTTGAGGGATGGGTCCAAAATTATTTAAGGATACGAGACACTTTTTGAAGAGAGCGCTTCTTAGGTGTGTTTGTAATCTTTTAAATCCAAAAAAGATTTAGCAAAAGAGAAACATCGATAAATTTGGGGTGATGGCCTTGATATACCTATATAATTTAGTCTATGGTAAGATGATGGTAGCCTCTGTTTGATGCTGTATTCGAAGAATAACGTAGACGTTTTCAAACTGCGCATCAGTACGGAGAAGACACGAGGTTGTAGATGCGAGAGCAAGTGCGGAGCAAGATGCAAAAGAGAGAGGATTTGAAGGTTTTATACAAGATTTGGGGAGGGGGACGGTCAGAACACATGAGATAAGAAAATGTATTTAACTAAAAACAGTTAACGATATATAAAAAAACTTAGAAAATACCTACTCATGTACAGAAGGCATAGGTAATTTTTCGCCTAACTTCAATGTAAAACAAAATAACAAAAAGGGTTCTTTTATACAGCCATAATTACCAAAGTTACATCTAAAAGATTTAGAGGATTGCAATATTCATTTTACCCAACGAAATTGCTATAGGCTTCAATCACGGAGTCCAGGCGTGTTGGAAGTTGATGCAGGCTTTCTCGACGGTCCCCTATTTTACTGTGTGAAAACTGTGGTGATCCTTGAAATACGCTCCAACTTAGTAGTGCACAGGGACTGGTTTCTCTTTATCTCTCTCTCAACCACGCCACAAAGATAAATAGTTTAGAAGATTGTAGTTTGGAGTGGTGAATGTTTAGCTGTTCAAAATGATGTGGTCAAAGAAATTGTCCGATAGCCAACACTGAGTCGTCCACCTTGTGTGGCACAGGTAGTACCTTCCAATGGTCATTTACACCATACAAGACAACAAAAGCTCTTCTAGACACGTGATGTAGCCCTCCTTATTGAGTCTAACGCCCTGTGATACGATAAACGGGACATAACGTAGCCCTCGCTACTGCCCATCCAAAATACCATGATGTCGGAAGGCAAAGTGGTCTGTATAACTAACAGTACATCTTTGGGGAACATAGCCTTTTAGCGGGTGTTTTGCGAGTTCACTACATGATCCTGCAAAAATTCTTCTCGTCTGAGAAGAAGCGAAGCAGGTTAGGCTTAAGGGCATGCTTTAGTTTAGTCACATGCTTCGCAGCACGTTCTTTCTGCTTGTCTTTCATTCTTTGTACAATATGCGCCCATGTATTATCTTATATGAGTATTATCGGATGTCCACATGCACTAACTGCCTGATGAAAGACCGATTTTTCCTTATCCTTGGCTATAAATCTGGTTGACTTTCTGTGATTGTTGTCAATGATGTCCTTTTCTCAGCCACAAATTCGTTTTATTTTTCGTATCAGAACGTTTAGACTAAGGATTCTAAACCGTAGTATAGACGGACTCATGTAACACTTCCCTGATTCTCTGCAGCGTCTTCAGATTGACATCCAAGCGCTTGAATATCATCGCATTAGAGATACCGGAGTAAGTACCAAGCATTACAGCTTTCTTTTCCCAATTTTGTAGGATTGAACTCACCCTTTCTACTGCGTCCCTAACAGAAGGCGCACAACTGAGTCTACTATGATATAAACAAGAAAGAATCGGACGCCAGAACGCATGCGCAGATTTCAGAGTTGCCTACGGCAGCAGCATGGATTTTAATCCTATTTAAGGTGACTCGATGAACAAGCACCAATTAAAGGGATATTGCCTCTGAAATAATTCCTCACTATTGTTGCCATAAACGTGAGCTAATTATAGGGAAAAAAGAAATGACTTAAACTCCTTTTCCTGAAATGACTTTATATGTACAAATCTTCTTTGATCAGATAATTTTCTTTTAGATGATATGTTAAAATATTATCACTTAGAGGTATCATGCATCAATGCAGTTATGTAACTCTGATAGATCTTATGCGATTAGTCTTTGTTGACAAACAAAAGCTTTGGGTCTCCTCTTATTACTCCGTTTGACCAGCCGTCTCCTTACTATACTCTTTGTCATTGTTACAAATTTCCATACCGTCGTTTAGTGGTAGTGGATGGGAAGATTGTCACTGTTTTACGACCTTGGTCGTATCGCTGAGTTCAGTCTAGGATATATAATCTAGTGCTTGCTTTCAAATGAAAATAAAGTGACAATGATCTTAACCTTTTATCTTCTTCCATACCATAGGGAGCTGCAAAATAAATGAGTTTTTCCTCGTGTTTAATCAGTCCTATTATGTTTTGGAATAAACGGTAGAGATATCATTTGCTTATCCTTTTTCTGTCTTAATCTACCAGAGAAGACAGAAAATGCAAATGGTAAACATTTAATTTGTATTATTGTGGCATTTTGCTTAGAATGAGAAGATGAACGAACGACAAGCACAAAAAAATATATAATTGTTTTTGTAATGACTCGACATTACAAGTTCATTCTTACCAGGACAGAACCCCTAGAAAGAGAGTTTTGTTTGCATAGAGAGGCTAAGATTGGACACTCAATACTCTCGAAAATCGTAAACAATTTTCTATATATTTTACTGATGAGAGAGGAAAATACCCCTTGCACACTCCTTGTGTTGCTGATAGAGTAACAACTGTTAGTGTGCTATACCAATGACAGCATTTGAACCCTTTCGTCTAGTTCTTAAAATTACAATAACACAATAATATTGGTTAAATAAACACTAGTTAAATCAATTTAATTATTGATAATAAACTATCTACAAAAACGTTTTAGAAAAGGTTATAGATTTTGACTTGGTTTCTTTATACTATGCCGCAACCTGCTCGAACATTCTTGCTTACAACCTTCTGGAAAATTCTGAATGGTGGCAAGACGCATGGGGTTAAATAGCTTTCCTCCACTCAGGCGATTGCTGTTAACATGTTTATTTTACTGTCTAATAAGCATGAACTCATAATAAACCCATAGATTTATAAGCTCTTCTGTTGTTAACAATAAGAGCAAAAATAGAAAAATGTAACTTTATAGTTTTCATCCACTCATGAAAAGTAAACGTGAACCAAAACAAGGTCTGCTGACCAAAATGTCGCGTGCTTTCTCTTATTCTGATTTATGACCTTACGACTTTCATGACTTTCAATTATTCCCGGACTAACCTTCGGAGGATCTTTGCAATTATATATTTCGAAAGATAATATAAAACGACGTAAGGATTTCAAATTTAGTTAGAATCGGCCGAATAGCTACAATGTTATTACCAAAACAGAAATAGTAAAATGGCGACCAACGGACCGACCAACCGACAGAGTGAGATATATAGTCGCACGCGACTAAAAACATGAAGCTCATATTTATAAAGAGGAGCTGAGTCATATTATGATTCAGGTGATACCTATTTGTGATGCGATGAGCGACAGATTAATGTTTGGGAGAAAATCAAATAGTGTGGATTCAGTTCTGTCGTAATCGACACTGTTGGCTTGCAGATATATTTTCAAAGAATTAATTGGCTATGTTGCTTCTGCGCATAGAATATTTGTATCCGTAAATCCTGTGAGATATATTCTGAAATTAAAGTAGATCCTTTTGACTTATGCTGCAGCATAGTAGCTAATGTTAACTATGATCTCTCTTTGTGGGGCAGGCAAATTATAACTGCTTGCTAAGTTGTCTCCGTTACCTTTTAATGTGTACAATCATTAGATTCCTACTTTAACATATATGACTCTAATGACCACTAAATTCGGTGATTTATATAAACGGATCAATGAAAAAACAAAAAGTTAAAATAAAACCTGTATGTGAAAAAACAATTTTGTTTTAAGCTGAGATTTTTCTGTATATTCCACCAAAATGACATCTTTCCTATCTCAGGAGATAGTATACAAAATGGAAAATCTATTTATTTAATTATTTATAATATTCATATGCCGTTAATATAATAAAATAAATATAATTTACTTCAGTATTACTTCATATTACATCTTATATTTGCCCAACACAAGCTTTAATCAACATATAACCTATTTCGTAATATTATCATATAAAAAGAAAAAAAAACATAAGCTAGTCCTTGCTTGACTTTATGAACATATATTTTTTAATGCTTCATGCTATATAATACTATCACTATGAAATAAGGAAAACAATTATTATATCTATCATACATAATTTCTGTTTATAATTAAAGATGACTCATTTATACCTAAGCAAGATTATACTTGTTAGAGCTTTTTCTACAATCTTGCTTTTTTACTTAGGCAGAATCGAGAAATGGCGTTTCTCCAACCTCTAAGCGTTATTGATGTCTCTAACGTCATTTTTGAATATGAATTATGAACTTTGGGATATGGAAAGGACATTTTATTATTTCTTTTAAGCTCATATTCGTCTTTAAACTCCAAACCCGGAGGCTCATAAACTGGAATATTGCTGATATCAACTAAATTCCTCCATCGATCTGCATTTAAATTGATATCTAATAGCCTGTTGATTCTGATTCCTTGAGAACGTCTTTCAAGTGAAGGAAAGGATGGATTTTCTCTTATATTGACTATAAATTTTCCTACCTTATCTCTGTGAGCTTGATCAAGGTCCCGCTACTCCTCCTGGGTGAAAGTTAAAATTATTAGCAATTGTGGACAAGCATTTTCTGTTCTTAAGTAAAAAGCAAAAGTTCCAAGAGCTGTTGTTTGCCATCGGCATGACTGATATGATAATCTTTTCTGAAAACAAACTTAAAAGACATCTTGGTAGAATTGATTCCCACTATATACTCATACAGGTCTCACTAATCAAGAGTTATGTAGATAAATGATAATCTCATCATAGGAAGTTCAATAGGTGAATATATGGGAACGAAGGCTGGCTGTATTTTATTGTTGTCATGATCATCGGCTTTACCAAAAGGCTCAAGGAACTTATTTGGATCATTAGTCCGTCCATCTATATTGTAAATAAAATAACGCATATTTACTTCATTAAGGTGGAAAGCACACATAATTAAATAAATAATTTATTGTGTTTCATCTCAAAATGAGCCACTGCTCCATTAAAAAAACTGTATTAACATTGATGTTATCATAAATAATAATTTCTAGTCTATCCAAATTATCATGCTGTCCAGGAATATTGTAAAAGAAAGAAGCTTAGCCTTCTCGTGGTTCCTATTCATTAATTTCTATTTCATTCAAAGAGATATTAGAAACCCTGGTGTTTCACGATCAATCATACATTTGTCTATAACCTCATGCTTGAATGTCTCACTCAATATTCTAACATCTTTCAACAGAGCATTTCCAAGCTCTCTAGCAGCTTCTAAGATTATCTCATACCAGGAAAAATAATGTAGAGTTACATTTAATTGCAAACAATTTTGATGATTGTCTCATTTATGACAAATACAGAAAAAAATGTTACAAAAAGTATAATAATGCATTTAATAATCTAACCAGGGAATTATTGAAAGTTTTGAAGGTCGTAAGGTCTTTATCAGAATAAGTGGGAGCACGCGACTTTGGTCAACAGACCCTGATCTTGGGCTTTCCTCGATAAATTTTCTTCACTCGATCAACAATTCTTGACAATTTAACTTTTATTGCTTTCCTCGGAAGAAAGACAAGTCTTGGATTTACTTATTGCCAAATATTAAGTAGACTCTGTTACATGAATAACAATACCAAATTTAGTTATCAATGGCGTAAGCAACTCTTATTTCTGAATACTTCTGCCAATATCACGTAATGTTGGAAAATCAGTTGCAAGAAAGTTCTCTGTGAGTACAACAACCTTCCTTTGGAGTTTGCATCTAATTCCCGCCTTCTGAAGAGATTTAGGACCAAATTTATGCCGAATCAAGAATTGACACTTGACAGTGTCTTGACAGTGTCTATACTATTTTTAATTAATCTGTATAATATTTATTATGGACAGTATGCATAATATTTATTCCCTGTAAAAATCTCGTTTAAGCTGGAAAATAAATATGGAGGTTAGCTAATTTATAATAATCATTTCATTATAAAACAGTGTTTAATGGCATAATGAATATATTTTTAAACTACATATATTTGATTAATGCTAGTGAAACTTTATTAACGACCAGTCCTACTATGCATCTCTGTGGTGTAAGTTTTTGTGCATAATTCATTAAATGTAGTTTATAATGCCCTCGAATTCTCTGGGATCTGCATGCAAATAAACGAGTTGGTGAAGGGAAATGTGGGTTGTTTTACTCTGTCTCAGTGTATTAGCCGTTTGTCAGCAACTAAATTTAGTTTGATTTTCATCGGATTTATTTACCTTCTGGTGGCTACGTCATACAGCCTATTTAGGTGTTGACTTACAGTGTCCAGCATTGATGCCGTTTCTGCGGAATTCGTCTGTTAGTGCGGGAAAATTGCGAGAGTTGGCAACCGAGATCGGATGGATTGTCCACATCCTCACTCATGAGGAAAATAATTCCTCACGTACCCTGAATCTGAACTTGATGTCGTAGATGACATTAAATGCCTAAAAAATAGGCATGTTTGTCCTTTTAATGTCTGGGGTTAAATAGGACCTTTTTACAAAGTTTTTATTTAAATATCCCATGTCATTTAGGTTTGTATGATGTAATACCAAGTCGATAACATGACCGTGCTGTCACTCATATGTCAGTCTGTGGCGCCTATCGGCCCAGGTAGGTTGTTTCTAGACTTTATCTATTTAGCATTCATCTGGTTTAAGGTTTATATATTATTTATACTATTCTGTATGTGAAACTACTACTCGATAAAAGCAAAAAACAAAAGAATTCGGAAAAAATACAGAGGAGTCTTGCGCCAAATCCCATTTTCTGCAGAAAGTGGGAGTTTCTTGAGTAACGTTAATAGCAATATATTTTCCGGGATAGGAAAAATGTTTTATCCTATAATTATATAGTGTGCATAGTGATGAGATAAAACATTCTTCCAATCACTGGAAATATCTCATCCTTCGTTATTCACTGCTATTATTGGTGTGTATTTTATCATTTGTAAGGAATGTGTGTATAGCAAACCCTCATTAAACACTATGTTAACACAGTGTTTAATGTTAAAACAAGGTTTACTGTAAACACATTAATTACACTGGTCTGCGTCAAAAATGTACCTTAGGTTTTCTATAGTGTTTCTTAATAAAATTGACCTCCTAAATCGGAATCTGTCATCCGTTTTTCTCTATCACCTCCAGTTTTTGCGATACAGGGGGTGATAATAATTTTATAGTTTATACATCTCCTATATTACATCAAATTTCAATAGTTTTTGCACTGCTCTATTCGCAGTAAATTTTGTGTACATTTTAAGTAATTATGCAAATAGGTTTATATTTTGCAGGTTAAAAATTGCTTAGCATTATAATAATAAGAATAATAATAATAGTGGTTGAGTTAAAAATGAACAGAAAATGTAAGAATAGCTCCGACAGATTTTGCTATGTTTGCGGCAAAGTGACTTTTCCCGAGCAGCAAAGTACAATCCCTCTTGTAATTAAATCTTTGTATCATGCATATTTTGGAGTAAGGCTAAGAGATCTTGATAAAAGTTTTTCACCACATATCTGCTGCAAGGGATGCTACATAAGTGTAAGACGCTGGAGTCAGGGCGAACAGAAGTACCTCTCTTTTGGTGTTCCCATGGTGTGGAGAGATGGCAAGGACCACACTACGGACTGCTATTTTTGCATAGCAAATCTTAAAGTTGAGCATTGTTTCAAGTATTTAAGCTTTCTGTATTATACTGTCTCCTGAAAATGTCATTATTATGCAAAGACTTAGCATAAAATTAAAAACTAACATAGTTCACTTCAGCATGAACATATCCTTTACTAAACATTTATGTACTATCTGCAACTCCAAATCAATTCTTTTATGTAATATGCAATTATATTTTCCACAGGTATAAATAAGAAGAATAAACATAGTGTGGCATATCCGGATGTTCCTTCTGCCATCAAACCCCTGCCCCATGGCCCAGGAATTCCTATACCTTCTCCCGCTGAACATATAGAGGTACATGAAGAGATTAATATGGAAGTTGACCAAGATTATGACACATCTGAGTCTTATCAGGTTTCCACACATGATATGGTCGCAAGACCATTCACTCAAGTTCAGTTAAATGACCTGACCATGGATCTGGGGGTTTCAAAGGCGAAAACACAACTTCTTGGCTCTCGACTTCGTGAAAGTAATCTTCTCGCTTAAGAAACAACATTTAGGGGGGTACAGAAATAGAGAACAAGAGTTTCGAAGCTATTTTTTACAGCATTCTTCTAGCTCTTTAGTATACTCCGCCAATATTAAAGGACTTGTTGAGGCCCTTGGAATTCCCTACAACCCATTAGAATGGAGACTGTTCATAGATTCCTCCAGTAGAAGTTTAAAAGCTGTGTTACTGAATATTGGTAACAAGATAGCTTCCGTTCCTATAGGGCATTCAATCCAACTTACTGAAAGTTATGAAAATATGAAAAAAATGCTGGATGCAATAAATTACTCTAGATATAAGTGGAGGATATGTGGTGACTTAAAGGTATGATCATTTTACACTTGGCATTTCTAAGCTTTTTAATATTGACATTTTCATTTTTAATTGTTAATAATTGTATACACCTTTTGGTCAACTTACATTTTACAAGAATGCAAATCTGGAAATCATGAGTCATTTTTGAGTTATATTTTTTGTTGAAGTGTGTCCCTATAGGTTAATGCATCCTATTGGGTTAATGGGGAACTTATCCTAATTGAGAAAGTGTACAACACAACTTAATAAACTCAAAATATGATGTACATATATCCAATTAGTTCCAATACGATGATTTAATGCATCGGCATACAGGATTTTTCAGTACATATTCATATTCTTATTGTTTTAAGAAATATTACTTTGAATTTGTTTTTAGAAATATTACACTGAATTTACATACCGTGCTAAATTTTTTTTAAGTAGTGTCTCTTACGCTTGGGACGCAAACAGGCTACACGAAGCATCCCTGTTTCCTATGTTTATGGGACAGTCGTGCAGATAGTATGCACTATGAGAAGAAGGTTTGGCCTCCACGAGAAGCATTTAGAATTAGATCAAACAATGTGATAGCTGAACCTTTAGTGCCTCCTCAAAAAATACTCCTCCCTCCACTGCATATAAAGCTTGGCATAATGAAAAATTATGTCAAAACCCTTAATAAAGTAGGCCAAGCTTTTAAATTTCTTCTTCAAAAATTTCCAAAAATCAGTGACGCTAAGCTCCATGGGGGAATTTTTGATGGACTTCAAATCAGGAACTTGATCAGTAATTTGATGCATCAAGGAAGGACATAGAAAAAGATGCCTGAAAAGCTTTCAAAGCTTTAGTTAACCATTTTCTAGGCAATAAAAGAAGCTTAGAAGAATATGTTGCCCTGGTCAATCAGCTCTTAACAAGTCTCAAACATTTGGGAGCTCGAATGTCTATAAAGATACACTTTTTACAGTCCCATCTGGATTATTTTCCCGACAACTGCAGGGATTACAGTAAAGAACAGGGGCAAAGATTCCACCAGGACATAAAAACAATGAAATCCAGGTACCAGTGTAAATGGAACGGAAACATGCTTGCTGACTACTGTTGGTGTTTGAAGCGTGATGCACCAGATGACAGGCACAAACGAAAATCGTCAAGGGCGTCTGTTCTTTGAAATTATAATTATTTTCTTTATTATGTTGCATTCTTCTATTTTTTGTTTATTAAAAGAATTATAGTTTACATACGTGTATTCCTGTTTATATGATATAACAGTTATAATGCATTATTAGATAGAGAAAGGTTTTTTTTTTTTAAATTCAGAAAAAAATAGGTAATCTCAATGAAAATGGTGTATGCTGTACTGAGAAAATCGCACCTGATTGAACAAATATACATTCATTTTTGAGCTCAGGAGGTTGGATTCATTAAGAAACCACAAAGAAATCCTGGGAAACATAAATTCTTTTTTCAAACGCAGGCCTGTGTTATCAATGGTAAAATACACATCTATAATATCAGTGGATAACGAGTGATGACTACTATTAATGTTGGTTTCGAGGCCGTAAAATCTCAGGACTGCTCTTATAAACTTCAACCATCAAATAAAATGATTGAGGCACTCAAGAGGACCTGAGACATAAATGTAGAGGGGATTATGTACTGTATAGTGAAGTGGTTAATGGGAAGTCCGGAACAAGCTTTAGAAGAGGGATTATTGTAGGAGACGCAAAGTTTTGAGTTAAAAGAGGACAGATTGGCGAGGAGGCAGATTGAGCAACCTCGGTAATCAAAGGTGGAAAAGGTGGAATACCCTTGCCCGAGGGACAGGGGAGACCTGCTAATTAACGTGGAATTCGAACCACCGTCATGCATTTACTTATCATTCTTACTTCCTTTCTCACACTTTTAGCACCTATGTTCCTCATACAGAAGCGGGAGGACCACCTAATCTCTGTTCCCTTATTCTCTTCATCTTTCATTCATGTGTTTATTGTAGCATTCATGCCTTTCTCTTGTTGATATCACTTTTTCGCTATTTCACTTTAGTTTCGCTTTGTTCACTTGTTTTACTATTAACTTTCACTTCACTATCATTTTTGTTAAACCTTTTAATACTATAGTTAACTTATTACACTTTTAATTTACTATGTTCGTGTTATTTCTGTTTTACTGTTAACTTTCACTTCACTATCATTTTTGTTAAACTTTTTACTATAGTTCACTTATTACACTTTTAGTTCATTTTGTTCATATTATTTCTGTTTACACTTTTGATCTGTGTTGTCTTCTTGGTCGGTTGCTCCTTCCTATTTTAGTTGTTTAAATTCGGTTGTCTTATTAGGGTATCAATCTAGTGTCTTGGTTGGGGTAGTATATAGTAGAGTAAATATCTTTATCGTTTTGCTTGTTCCTTTTCTCCTTTTGAATTTCTACTTAACTAAACATGAGTACCTCCTCGATTCTCAGCTGTTGTCTGCCGCTGGGAAATCGAGTGTTAAAGGGGAACTCTAATTCTGGTGTTCGTGTGTTCTGTAAATATCGGAGGTAGATCGTCTATGTTCCTCCATATTTTATCCGCTCTGTTCCTGATGTTGAGCGTTTTTAATCATGCTTCTTGGTGCAGATCCTGCAGTCTTCTCCTCTCTCTCTCTTATGGGTGTTGGTGATTAGGTAGAGAGGTTTATTTTGTATTCTCTGGAGTTCCAATTTTTTGGTTCTTGTTTCACCATTAAAGGGGGGTTAGTGGATATAATGGTACCTCTCATCTTAGTGCAATATAGATTTTCCTTTTATTTTCCATGTCTAACCCTCTTATATTGTATAGTAAGTTAAGCATAGGAATCGCCTTGTTCTTTCTCTCCGTTATATGTTCTTTGTAGCTCTTTTTTGTTATTCTGAGTCCTAGCACTTTGCCCTCCCTATGATATCTGTAGTTCTGATCTTCAACCACAATTTCATCTGTTTTGTTCCTGTAAATTTCCTCCTGTTCGTCCTTATCTTCCAATCTCTTTCGTAGTTGTTGATGTTGCTGATTTCTAAAGCGGTTGTTATTGCCTGAAAGCATACGTTCCTGTACGGAGTGAAAACGACTTGGCTTATGTCGTCCGTGGAATGCATGTTTAGGCAACCAGGCATTATTGGTGGTGGCAAGTCTTATGTGTATATTGAATACAGCATGAGGCTGAGAGAGCTCCCCCACCCCCTGCGGGAGTCGAGCTTCTAATTCGAATTCTGGTCCTGAATAACCATTGATCTTCACATATGCTCTTCTGTTTGTGACATAATCGCAGATAATTCTCTCCAGATTGCTATTTATCTGGAGATTTAAGATCTTCTATCGCATTCTTCTGACCCAGACTTTGTCGAATGCTTTTTCTACATCTCTCGGGACCAGATGGCTGTAGTTATTCTCTGATTTGGCCTTTTCTATTTTCTCTGTTATTATGCCAAGGGCAATTGTGGTGTCTCTGTGCCTCTTCTAAATCCGAAGTGATAATCATTATAAAGGTCATTTTCGTCAACATATTCTTTTAGTCTTCTGTTAAGAGTTTTCTCGAAGACTTTATCCATAAAGTTTAATAGCGATATTGGCCGGTAACTGCTGAGGTTGCTTGGTGGTTTTCCTGGCTTTGGGACGAATATAATTTCGGCTAGTTTATAGCTATCAGGGAAGTAAACGGTGTTTAAGCAGGCGTTAAAAATATTGTATAATAAAATAGTTACTATTTATATATCTTACATTTTGGAGGGCGCCCTCCTTTTGTATGTATATGTTTAAATACTAACTACTAACCGTTTATCCTTAAAATAAAAGTTACTATTTATATACCTTATAATTTCTGCGACGCCCTCCTTGTATACGTTTATTATCATAGGCGCATATTCGGCGGCGACACTGGTGTCCAGCAGGCTTCGCCGTTGACGTGCGGGTTCGAATTCAAATGAATAATTTATTTTTGCCCTCACTTGATGATTTTTAAGTAGTTGTATATGGTTCGAGTGTGGGTTTGGTGTACTCCCTCATTTAACTATGCGTTTCTAGTCTCGTATTATATGTCTGCGTTCGCTGTTTGGTTCGGTTGACCTATTAGTACAGCCACCTCTCCTTCCGATTGTTTTGAATTTAATTCAGCTTCATTCTATCCCTTAAGAATTTTCGCTTCAATTATATAATCAATAATTACTCTACCTTATTTGTCACTTCGGGTTTCTTCATTAAGAAATTAGCCGTTGCTCTCTATAGCGAAGCTAGCAAAGGGAGAAGAAAGTTTATGATGGTTGGTGTATGTAGTAAGGTTGATCTGCGCGTGTTATGGGCTGAAGTTGGGTAGATAATCTGACACACCGTGTAAGGAGGGGTTGAGAAAGTTTCTCATATTCTAGTGAGGGTTGTATTTGATGTTCGAATCAAACTTCTAGTAAGGGCTCTAGTCGTAGTTTTAATAGCAGTTAGAGTAGTGGGGTGATAGATAGAGTGGGGTCTGTAGGAGGAGGAAGGGCGAAAGTAGTAATGTTTGTGTAGAAAAATTATGCTTCGTTTTTTTTAATATAATTTAGTTCGGCCAGAGTAATCTAAAGATAAATTCTCGTTTATCAAGGTACCGTCATGGTAACTATTCAAAACATAAATAATAAGTTTCCTGAAAGGATGTGTTAAATACACATGAAGCTTTAATTCAAAAGGTCGGCCCTATATTTCAGTTAATATATAATATCTAATTACCATCCAATGAAACATAGTGATCATTGTAATTGTTACTGATTGCTGCTAATTACTCCCAGTTTTATCATGAATAAGGTTTGACAGGTGATGAACTCTGATTGAGGACGGCATACCTGCATAGGGTGTCACTCACCGGAAAATCAAAATATCGCCCATATATAAGAAGTATCCTTAAGCAATCTAGGGTTTTATTGGCTGTTATTCGCTATAGTTTGCACCATGATTAACAGGAGAGCGAGAAAACTTGTTCTTCCTATAGCTTGAATGAATATGGCGTTGGAGAACGGAAGAACATAGAGACAAATCGAAACAGATAAGGATTTTTACCAATTGCAATGAGGGTAGACCATGATACTTGTTGGCAAGGACAAATACATATTAATTGGATTATAAAGACCAACCCGTCAAAAAACTATCAGTACTAAACAAATGACCTTGTAGAAATGTAAACTGCAATATCCACAGTGATGCTATGCGGTTAGTATAGTAATGTATCTCTTCCGTCCCACTGCATCGACTTCACTTGGGTTACGTTCTTTTTCAACCTCATGCAAGTGACTGTTAGATTGGTATATACTCTATTGGATACACCCACGTGTTTTGCTTAAATGAAGAGAGAACCTCAGGCGTGTTCACTGCAGTGTGACGGAGGGAACTCGTTTCTATAGCAACAGCAAATCGACCTATGTTTCCAGTTTTTGCACTTTGGATCAAGCTTACACTTGTTGCCGGTCTTGGACAGGGTTAATGTACTTACTAAATCCACTCTTTTTGTTTAGAAACTTCAAATTTGAACTTGATTAGGTGTTTTACCCCTTACCAATAACCCTTATCTTTAGGCCAGGTTTAAGTCAAATGCTCACCCTTTACAGTTTACCCACAATATAAGTTTATTCATCTTTCCATTTCCTGTCACTTTATTTACAATAGCGGCCTAACATTTTTTTACATAATGGCCTACTTGAATGTTGTAGCTTCGTGAGTATAATAATTCTCCCTAATTGTCGCGGAGTCGGTCTTTTCATCCAATTTTCCACCTCCTGGTCGGGAAGAACTGTATTAAAAATGTTAAATACGGCTTCTCAGTGTGTAGTTTAGGGTCAAACAATATTACCTTAGATCCTGTTTATAATTTTGAAATTTAAGTACCATAAGTACCATAAAGCCTAACGTTTCTATGGCTTAAAATGCCTTATTTTACCGTGATTCCTCAACCCTAATTTTCTTTCAGCGATGCACAGAAAAGGCGAGGAAGTAGAGCTGAGCTGAGGCAAAACCCTCTTCTAACTAGCAAATCACGGGAAATAGGGGACCTTTGCCTCCATTTCCCGCTAGACTTTGATTATTTAAATTGAAGTCCCATTTTTCATTTTGTAGATTAAGTAGGTGAAGGGTTAATTAAAAAAATAAGGAAGTCTGAAAAATATTCATCCCCTTATTAGCGCACAAGGCCCAAGCAACGGGGGAACTTACCCCATTCTTTGGCATATATCCACATGAAATCAATAATTACGACGAGATTAAACAAATGCCTATGAGGAGAAACGCCTGTGTAATTCAACGAAGAAATAGAATTGTTGGAACCAACGGGGAAGGAAATTATGCAATCCAACCAGAGAAAGGTATTACGGGAATGAAACCGAGAAAGGAGATTGGCGTAATACAACCGAAGACTAGAATTTTCGTAATCCAATCGAGGAAGGTGATTGGAGTATTTCGACAGAGGTAAGGGATTTTGGTAATCCAACTGAGGGAGTGTATTGGCGTATTACGACAGGGAAAGGGTACTGGTGCAATCCGAGCAAGAAATGGGATTTTCCTAATCCAACCGCAGGAAAGGATTAGTGTAATCCAGAAGAAGAAGGAGATTTGTATAATCCACCCTGATTAAAGCTTGCTTCTAAATGTAATAGTAATACTGTGGTTTTCAGAAGGTTCGTCCCCTTTGATGGTTTTCATCTTTCAAGAGGTTTAGGTGTGTGATAGAAAATGTTCCGTCAAACAAACTTGAATTTCTATTTTTCCGCCAGGTGTCACTAACGCGCCTTTTCCATTGTGTTAAGGTGAAAGTTAAAATAATCGATATCCATACTCTCCTACACCCGGGCCACAATAAGTTTGAGATTAGTAAACGGTTTAACATAAGCCGGATGACCGTCCATAGAGTTGCACAGAAGAAAAAGAACAGAAAAGAACTCAAAGATAAACCTTGTTCAGGTAGACCTCAAGTTGGCAACCGTTGTTTGACTGTGAGAAAGACTTTCAAAAGTGATGCGAAGCTCAAATTGGCTGCACTTGTGAAGAAGAAGAATATCTCGATGGAAACGGTGTCCAGGGCCGTCAAGGAGGTGGGCGGAAGGAGCTCGAGATGCTTGAAAAAGCCTCTGTACACTGACTGTATGCAAAAACAACGTCTTGAGCGCTGTCATCGCCTTCTCAACGATTTGAAGTGTCATGGCAATCGAATTCACTCTTATATGGATAAAATTTACGGTTGATCCGGTCATTAACAAGCAGAAATACCGCGTGGTAAGCTTTGGCCGGGACGTCTCTGAGGTCTATTACGTGTCCATGACCAACCACCGGCCCTCCGTGATGATGGCTGGTGTCAATTCATAGAATGGCGAGAAGATGTTGCCAGTGTGGTTCGCAGACAGTACAGACTTATCGCGACCGATTACAGGGACATTTTGCACAAACGTCTTGTCGTGAGTGAGAAATATGACGAAGAAGGGCGACTATGTCCTTTAGCATAATGGTTTAGGGGAGATAGTTGAATCTATCCTATGCTATGAGTAAATAAAACAAAAGAAAAGAAATCCGGCAGACACATCTATTTTTAGAGAAAAAATTTCTTTCTTACGGTTGTACAATGAATATACCTACAAGATACAAAGCGTACAGGAAATAATTAACAAGAGTAACAATAAAAACAAACGGATTGTGTTTAATCCTGAATTATTGTGATCTCAATTTACCGAGCCACATCTTAATCTATTGAATTTGCCTGCCAAGCAATGGCAATTGCTTGCTCATAGGGACCGGTAGATATATACTCGTATATTTAGCCTGATATACCGTATAATCTCTTTTCTTTCTCCTCACGGGTGGCTTCAAATGAGACAATCTACATGGGTATTAGATCCTCTAGATTGTGGGTAAGACATTTTTCCACATGTTCCACTGGCTGCTGGCCTGGTAATAGATTTTCTAGACCCTACACACTCTCTTCCATTTGAACCTTTGCCCACATGGGACCCCTAAATTATCTCTGCTATCGCATGTTCTTAATATACATCATTTTAAACCTCTAAATGGGGTCTCAATAAATAGTGGTGCTCGGGCAAAGTTGAAGCGAAAATTCTTTGGAAAAGCAGGTTGTCTGTCTTCTCAGGGTGAACTTTTACCTCTGAGGCATAGGGACATTCGGCAAACGCTGAAAATTCAATCGACTATGGGTATTAATGGAAACCTGGGCGCACTGGTAAAATCTTAAAGTTGATTACGTAACTCTTTACTATTTTAAACACATCTTCCAAAAATTAATTTATGTCCTTACCCAGTTCCCACATTTTTAGAAGACAAGGAAAGAAATAGAGGAATAATTATTTTCCTCTCTTTGCTTAAATTGTGAGAAAAGTACAAGGAATTTTACCGAGATCAGCGGCTCAGATTCCGTCTCTTTCTACCTAATGCTATCTGTCACACTCTCGTCTCTGACAGTTTCAAAAGACTTATTGTGAATATACAGAATTATTGGTATAGGTTTCGTACCATCATAATAATAACTATTATTTCTCTTTTTTATTAATACTATACACCATCCCTACTATATTTGTTTTCTTTATCATTTTTATCCCCCATTTAAGCGATAAATAGGACCTCAATTATGATAATACTAGCATGAGATAATTAGTATTACTCATTTAATGACAATGATTAAACTTAATAAAATAAAGGGAATTAATAACTATTAGTTGTTTGATCGTTACTAATTAAACTATTGGTATTTATTAGTTAATAATTATAAATATTAACTAGTAAAATACACTTCCATTACGATGTTGTAACTACGTTTCATAAGGCGTTGGTGATCTAGATCACATAATTCTTTCCAATTTTGTATCTTACTATAGGAAGATCTACTGCGGCTCAAATTTCAGGGTGGAATCAACAAAAAGGAACACTGTTTGAATCAATGAAGTTTCAAGGGTAAATGAAACTCTGACAACATGGTTGGACCAGATGGCCTAACGAATATACGGCGGCGTTGAGGCCAACTCCTGGCAAATATGGAACAGAATCCAATCATAAAATCAGTTACGCCTTATTCATCTAGGATTAGGGCTGATGCCTACTCGAATGGAAACACTCCTTCTGAATTGAGTAAATTAGTCACATCAGCTGTAATTTTTTGATTGATGGGCTCCTAATTCGGGTTGCCTTCACGACGATGCCATACGCTGTATCGACCCGGGATCAGGATACCACGTTAAAATTTATATCCCCATGGAAAAAGATGGAATCTAAAGTCATTGGAAATCGTTGCTAAAACTTTTTTTTCGCAGAAATGAACCCCGCAGGATTACGTGAAAAACGGCAAAATCAATGAGCTACACATCGAGCGTAATGAATTTGTCCAATCGGCAACACTGCGGATTAAAAGTGGAATCATCAATAGATCGCTTTCCAAGCGTTACCCTCTCAATATCGGAGAGAAGATGTCTAGCTCTGATCCCACAACTTCGTACTTAGCCTCGGATCAAGGTACAGCAGGGATAGTCCTCGAGCTATACTATTAACAAACAGCTGTTAATCGAGCTACTGCTGGAATGAGCCATGGGCAATATTTTTTGAAACCCACTTGAGGATGAAAATTTTACAGGCATGGTATTCATGGTCTTTAAGACGCATTCGGCATATCGACTTGTGGATCAGCCAAGTGCAGGCATCATCTCAACCTAGCATTCTTTCAGTTCACCTGCGGAAAAATAGCCATCAACGAATTCGTCATAAGCATCTGCAAGTTGTTCCCCTGTTTCTTTCTCTCGGTCTCCACGTTGTAATAGCAACTTGGCCATCTTGCCAGAGTATTAAGGAATTTTTCAACGAATATCTATAAATTCATAGTCCCAAGCCCCCTAATTTTTGTAATAGAGTCCATCTTTTATTCATTATTTCATTCATTCATTCATGAGAGAGTCTTATCCGAAAATATGCTAGTGGCTTTTGCGTCATTCTTCTTTTCAGTGTTTCGGAAATGATATTTCCAACATGCAGCAAAGACATACTATTACGATTTTAATGTTTCATATTTATAATTATTTATGTTATTACTATTCATCGTCTGTGACTGCGGCCAACCAATAATTATAAATGTTCGTCTGATGCAATACAATCTCTCGAATACTGGTAATTACCCATACACATTTTTTTTCCAACGCCCTCCGTTCATAGATTTGTGACGTGTTTTGTATTTCAATTAACTCTTTTATCTTTTGTAAAGGCTCACTTTTCTATTAGCCAGTCAGTCTTAATACCTCTCTCATCCTCCATGTACTCTCATGTTTCTATGCTAAAGCATAATCCACTATAATACTTCTGATTATAAATCTTCTAACAGATCATCGCTAGTACTTTATTTCCAACGTTGGAGTCCGGTCTTAACACTTATAAAACTTCATATTCCGGCTTGGATACTGACCATGATATATAGACTAAACCCCCAAAATCGATGTTTCCGACCTCAAAGATTCTGAGTCAAGACACAAGTTACCATCCAAGGGGCGCATTCACTTGCCGAATAAGCCAAATCCACTAAGGCTGAGGGCGACTTGGGCGAGAGGACCCTTGCACAACACCTTCTACAGTTTACTCTGACAATTCATATCTACATACAAGTACTCTAAGCATCAGTTATCGACGCGTCGCCTTTGGAGCAACCTTGTTCTCAGCCAGCGCGTCATTCAGCGAGTAATTCATTCTTCCAAAAATTGAGTGTTTCACCACTAGCGCAGTTACGGTGAACCAAAGCTTTTCGCGTTGCACCGAGAAAAACATCTTTGCCTTCACGTAGCGAACCAACAATCGCAGTGCTACATGGGATTTAACATCTGCACGAACCCTTTGCCCTCATGGTGATCATTATGATGTTCTGAGTAGGATTTTTCATGGATTCGGCAGATCTTAGATACACCAAAGTCGCTGTCACGAACGATTTAGAGGGTCCAACAGGATAATCACTGCTCAATGGACAGAACAAGAATGATATTCATGGACTACATAGATAAGCAACCATCATTTCCTCGAATAACAAACAATTGCAGGCTAGACAGGCTACAACATCCTCTTGGAGAAATCAAAGGAAAAGCTGAAGATTCCGCGCACCCAGGAGGCCGAGAGAAAATCGGTGCGGAATGTGATTACCTCGCAAGAATTTGACATGATAACTCACCCTAATTCATTAAATATCCGACTGAGTTAGGTTGTACAATTAAGCACAACTCTGACTCTGTTCTATTCTGAAGCCCCATTAACTCCTATTTGGGTATACTAGTTGATTTTATCAGCGAAAATCAATGAGCACTACGGACTGATGGCCCTCAAGATGCGAAAAAGAAGGATGATTACAGCAACACCAATAAATAGAAAAACAATATTACAGGCCAGTATGGAGAAAGGGACCATAACGAATCGGAACACCCTACGAACGAAAAACAAGAGAACATAGAATTTTCTCCTGCTATCGTTCCGGTAGCCAAACCAAAACACAGATATATACATTTAAAATGACGTTAAGTGATATTAAATTCGAATTTCTCCAAGGCAATGGCGTTAAAGCGTATAAACCACAAGTGTATAGGTTCTAAAATTTCAATTGTCTTCAATCCGTCAATTGTTGTAACATTTGAATCCACTACATCTCACAAGTGTTTCTAGGCATGTGATTTTTGGTGAAACTATGTGACTTTTAAGGTTTACCCAGCCACCAATTTCCGTTGTAGGTTGATAATAGAGATTCAGAGAGCAGTGTACCTTCTAGTTTTACGAGAAAATAAGTAACCTCATTTTGTTCAGTTACAAACCACAATCGGTTTCTTAATCGCCATTTATGGTGATAAAAGGAAACTTCATTTTAGCATACGTATCCCCTATCCTTGGAGTGGACGTGTCGACCTATTTTAACTTATGGGTCATTTCTTCATGGAAAAAAGATATATTCGAATGTCGTTTTGATGAAAACTTACCCAATAATTCTCGGCTACACATTGCATCCAGGCAACTGATAAATTATATATTTGGAGCTTAATAGAGCTGTTAAGTATGTTTTCTTCGCCCAATAATGCAGAGCAAACGTTACAGCCTTTCAGAAAGTCAGTGGTACGATGTTTTATACTTTGTTGGTGAATTTTTGAACGGCATTTTGGTCAGGAATTCTCATTCGTACGAAAATTTCAAACCTATAGAAATGTTCCTTTGTTGGCACGCAGATAATTTTCTTAGTCGATATGTCCGAAAAGATGGTATCTCCCCCGCGTATTTCACAGGGTTACGTGACTTGTTAGGAATAGTGAACTGTTATTGCAGCTTCATCCCTCGTTCTTTTCAATTCTATATCAAGTATTTTAAAATTTATGACTTTTTTCTCTCAAATAAAGCGGAGAAGGAATTTTAGTATTAGTTTGAAGATAAGGAATAAATTTTAACGTTTAAATCCCTTATTGAATTGAAACCTACCTCCCAAAAATGAACAGTTTCGATTATTTTTATAAATCTTTAATTATTTTTGAATAGATTAATCATGTATAGACCGTCTGGTCTTCGCTGGCTTTGATTGTTTATATATTTATATTGTTTCTGCTTTCTCATTCCATCTGATTGTTTGGTCTTCCACTACCGACTGTTGGTAACCTTTATATTAAAAATATCTTGTTTTAACTATAGTCTCCGTTCTCAGTTAAATATTTTTACCATTTTACTCCTTTAACTCTAACCACATCCTTAACGAATTATTTATACAAATATTTTGTTACACGTTCACTTCTTTATTTTACTTTTTTCTTTTCCTTACCCTAAATTGCAATTTGGGAAATATATCACAAATTGACACAACCAGAGATAGATCCCCAAGAAAATCCTGACCTGCTACCTTAATCTCATATTTTCTGTTCATTAGCTGCCTGCAGTCCCTTACACTCTTGCTGATCTCGTCAAAACTTTTCCTTGTCCTCTTATTGACCCTAATTGCTCAGAGACATCCTTCGCCAGATTAAATTAAGGGAGGGGATGGCGTAATTAAAAAGCAATTTTAACACTCTCCTTCTACATAAGCTGCGCCCGCAAAGCTTCATTCACTGTTGGCTTCCAAATGGTATTTCATTATAATTACACTAAGATTCCATTCAAGAAGTAATACATGAATTAAATGCGCAAAATCGCGAAATTCAAATTCCGGTAAGGACAAAAGAATTAGAACAAAAGGTTCTATTTAGTCCTACTGACAGTTGGCAGTGACAAATACACATGGGAGAGAGATGAAGAGAGAAAAAGAGAGAGAGAGAGAGAGAAAGAGAGAGAGAAAGAGAAGGAGAGCCTCTCAAAAGTAAAAGGAGCAGAGTAAAGGGTGCCCAAAAGGCAAAATGAAATATTCAATGGGGGAGCTAACCAGATGCTGTGCTGTGTTTGAATGAATGAAACGTAGAAAGGGGTAAATTTTGTTGGATAAAATTATAAGGAATTCTTATATGATTTTATTAAGGATTACAGGTTGTATATTTGGAAAGAAAGGTGATTATACTGTATAAACAGAGAAAACTCCTCTATACTCCTCTATACGTGGAGGTTATATTCATAAAAATCCATAGTTCATTTATGTTTTAAAAAGTAATCTGCATTTCAGTAAGGTTTATGGCAAAACAACCACAGCTAAAATTCAAGACTACTCTGCTCGTTTCTCGTTCAAGATATTGTTCAGTGCGTGGTTTGAAGAACTTCTAGCGAGACCCGTTTACATTTCGATATGGAGACTCGCATTATTTTCTCTCCATAGATTCCGTATCTACTAATTTCATTAATTTCTCTACTAACATCTCCCACATTTTCTGGAAGACATTCCTTCATTAATTTTCCTTAAGTTTAATTAAATATTATACAAATTGCTTTGATGTTCTTCTAATGGACTTATCGCGCTGTACCTATGGTTATATATCTTCTAGCTATTATCATTTTTTCTATGTAGGTTCGCCCATTTTTTTTATATCTCTTTTTCGAAACCTTCTGTCAGATAATACTCGTTGGTTTTCGCTTTAAATGATATTAATTTTTAATTGTCTACGAATTTTGCGTTTTATGGAGGTTTCAAAGATCGCTTTGTACTTTTTTTTTGTATATGGTTTGCTTGAGTGTGCAGAAAGCTACGTAATTGCCTCGCCTGCCCTATGTGTATGTGTCTGTCCCTCATTTGTAACCTGCATATAAATATTGGTGCTTTTGATATTTCCTTTCACCGAAAGAAGGTTACCTGATGGTTTCTATTTTATTTAATGGCTATCAGCAAAACCAAGGGAAACTCAAGCTAGTGCTTCCCGTTTTATTTATAGAGTCGAATCGTATGTTTGTGTTATTTAGCATTTTTTCCGACGGCAGATTCTGCCATCTTATTCATCAGCCAAAGAAATTCCGAGCTATTTTCGATGCTGTCAATAGTTGGCAAGTTCGGCCACATTTGATCAAGTCGGGCACATTTTTACAAAAGACGAAATTCGGAAAATAGTAGATATGCATTTTTCTTCATAATTATCTCTTTCGAGAAATCTTTTCGAAAGAAAGGTTTATTTATAGATGGATATAATAGAGTGATCCTGCAATGATCTCGTTGAAAAGAGTACTAGCAATGTAACAAAACGGATGAGAGGTAGCAATTACATTTCCGTCTAATCAGCTCTAGGTCGTGCCTCAGGAAACTAACTTCTCCAGAGCGTGGAATGAGCCGGCTTTATAGGACGATGCTCGATTCTATTGGTATTAATCTCATAAAAGAGATAAAGAATAAGTTTCTTTTTAATTTTACTGCCCTAGTCTGGTTACCACCAACGAGGTTAGAGTTGCAAAAAGAACAATAAATATAAACTTAACATTGGACTAATTTGCTTTTACCCATAAACCAGTTTCCCAAATAATAATAAAAATCTTGAAAATAAAAACAATAAAGAAGCATGCTTAGGGTTCCAAAGTGAGTCCAGTTTCTCTCAAAGAGTCAAAGCATGGGAAGATAGGTCAACTAAAAGGGCCGGGTCGTGATGACACGCAACCTTAAATCCATTTTTTTGTCACCATCCAGAAGAGCTGACTTCATCCTTTTTATATAGGTAGTATGAAAAAGAGTGACACCTCAGGCAAACTAATCTAACTGTGCAGACAACCTGGCTTCTTATCAGTGCGCTTGTTCCTAACAAGCCCTACATGTCCAGCAGAAGACAAACTCGAGATCATCAAAACTCGCTGGTCGCATGACGTCACAGATATTTAAAACTAGAGGATTGATGGACTCTAATGCCTCTAGGTGCCTTTGCGCTTTATGTAAGTCACTATGAATTATAAACCCGTCTATGCCCAGGAAAGGGCGAGGATTATCCCTACTGACCGTTATTATGGAACCAACTCTGCTACCTTCTTAAGCCTAGGGAAGGTAGCATAGTATCCAACTACCATTTTCGGAGTGGTAGCTAAGTTATTAGACATAAAGGAATCCAGTTTATCTAATGTATAGTTTAATGAATACGAACGTGAGTCAAACACTACTTTAAAAGCTTTCTAGGCAGAGCCGCAGCGAGAAACCTTCAAAGCTGGTATCATTTAGGGATACACATCTAAAACACTACCTCAAATATAATAACTTCAGTAGTAATTCCCGAAAGTAACTTCATTAAGATACAATTGATTGATGTGGTTTTCCTTTCCACATAGGCGGTTTATATCATAATTAGAAAGTAATAAAGCACAAAACTAAACCAAAAAGCATACATTGATTTTTCTATGTTGATTTTTCAATGCATGATATCAGATAAACATAACCTAGATAAATAAATGGAAGTAAAAGGCTAGCAAATGTTATCTATAGTCAACTTAATTGATAGAGGTGAAAGAAAATGAAAAAGGGTGAAGAAGAAAGAATAACTCGTATCCGGCGAAGTTAATTGAAGACTACTTTCGGGAGAACAAAATTACAAATCCTAATTCGTTTATGACACGAACTAGCATAAGGTTTCACCTTATGCAGTAGGGATGGCGAGAAAGAGAAAAGAAAAGAGTGAAGGAAGCAAAGAGAAAATATAGAGAAAAAAATAGAGAAAAAAGCAATAATATAAAAAAGAGAGGGGGGAAAAAGAACTCCAGAACTAAGATCAGCAAAGACCCTAGGGTCCACTCACGACCAGTCTGAGAGGTAACAAGGTTAATGCTACCCCAAGCTAGGGAATTCAGTATATGCATTTAATCTTCCTATGTATATTGTTATGGTATACACTTGCTATAAGTAATTCGGCATGTCATGCAAGGATCTAAGTGCGTACACATTTACTACGAGTGAACTTATTCCCGTACAAGTTCTAATATACATATTAAGTCACACATTTAAAAAAAAGGCGATAGAATAGTCCTTTCTCTCTTCCGCGCCAATTCTTCTAATGTTGAAAATAATAAAGTCAAGAAAGCCAGAAAAAAATATGGAAAAAACATTTAGACTCATGTTTTACAAATACTATCAACTGCCATCATTTGAGGAATGGCTACGGTACATACACTATGTATACAAACTCCGTCCTGATTTTATAAAGTGATTTTCATCCGTGCCTCTACTTGGTTACTTTTACATGACGTACCTTCTACTACTCTTTCTGGTAGACTGTTCCACGTTTAATGGATTTTATAGCTACATAAGAGAAGATCAAGGAAAAAAGTGCGTTCCTTGTAGTGTGAAGGGGGCTACTAACCAACTACCATCAGTGCATACATTGCAGGTTTCATTACTATCTCTTGTCCTACCTATTATTACTTCCTGATATGTGTTCAAATTTTCTTATATCCTCATAGTTACATTTATCTCCTCTCTTTTGCTCACAAGAATTCTCACATACTCTCCCTTTTTCTCTTATTTAAAAGTTTTTGATCATGATTTCTCTTCCTTTTCACCTTATCATCTCTTCTTTTCCTTGCACCAATCACTTCATCCTTACACAGCAGAATCGGGTAATTAATTATGCCCAGACTCATTCCTCTTACATCTTTTACATTAAATACTTTCCACATTATATATATTTTTAACAGGCATAGATTAAACATACTTATACATACTCTCTGCTTGGCTTAACCTATTTTTATTTATCCTCATCCTTGAGGGAAAGAAACATGTTTGCCAACCCCGTTTCTTTCTGCACAAAACACTACCACTCTCTCTTTCCCTTTTTATTCTCCCTAAGTTTACCAATATCTCCACTCTCTCACTTTTGTCACCTATTAGTCTTTTAATATCTCCTAAAACTTTCAAACAATGCTTATTCTCATTTCCATCCAATATTCGATCCAAGTAATTCCAGAACAACTTTTCCTCAGCCTCACTTTTATTATTTGTAGTATCCCACTTAATTTCACCAACAGAAATCTCAAATTCACCCCCATCATTCTTCTGTTCTCCTATATCTCTCAAACGATATTGCATTATACTTCCGTTCACTTTAAAGGAACGCCATATTCTCTTTCATTCTTATCATCATGATTCAGACCATATCTCACTCCATTTAGCCAACCAACCACCAACTCCTTCCTCCTATTTTAATGTTGTCACACTTGTGCATGGATCGGCAATCGCTCTATTAGGTGGTCAAAGACAGGCTCAACCATTACGGCCAATACGTAGGAAGAAAACCTTCTGAGCCGATATTTCTTCGGCCAGTGGCTCAGATTCTGGCTTGGTCGCTATGGAAATTTTTACAACTTCACCTTTATTTGCTTTCAGTAAAGGTCACTGGCTTACATTATACTTAGAAATTGGTGGCTACTTAGGTTATTCTTTTATACACAGTTGTCTTGTTAAATCCATGTAATGTTTGTCACATTCTGGCAATTCACCTATCAAAATAAAGGTCTTTCGGCGGCTGATTCTATCGTCAACTAAGTATATCCTATTTGTGCATGGGAAGGGTCATCTGTTCCCTCGTTTCAATTTGTTTGTTTTGTTTTTATTCCATTTAGGTGTTGATTTATCCGTTTTTCTTCTCTGGTCTATTTTCTTTAGTTCGAATGTCCATTTACGTGTAGATCTCGGCTTCTTTCCCTTATTCTAGCTTGTTGACAATTCCGACTTATCTCTAATGGTTCCTTTATCATTTATTTTCCGCAAGAAATTTTAAAATATTTTCTTTTGCATGTTAATTTGCCCTTTCTATATTTTCGAGACTCTTACTTTTTAATATCTTATTCACAGATAAAATCTTTATACATCTGGATGAATCTATTTTTCTTCTCTTGATTCTGAGTGACAGTAATTAAGTGCAGTGTTTTATTCAGCACCTATGCAGTTTTCTCTTGGTGCAAATTCAAATTATATAGGCTATTTATTGTCTATATTGGTATCAGAGTTAAGAAGTAATGAAGTCCAATTACCTAATTACTGTACTCAAGTAACTTTATCATACATTTTACTTCCTAAAAGTACTCAATAATTTAAGTACTTTCACTTCTAGTTGGGTGTTTTTCTTATGTTTCTTTTACTTCTTATTTAATTTTAGCCAATCACAGATATAGAAGCAAAATTCAGACGATGACCAATCACATGCGTGTACTCTGCTTTGAACCAATCATAAATGCTTGTTCTCGTTTCGACCAATCACATGCATCATTTCATACACGATAGATAATTCGTTTTCATTTAAACTAGACTTTCTGACCAATAGAGGGATATTTAAAGTAAGATTGCTAAGTCCAGTTCAACGGAATTCCAATATATAAGAATCAGTACAGCGGATATAAAATGGTTTACTGTACACTACTGAATAGTGCCAGAGGTGATGGGTACTTTACTATTTGCCGGTACTTTTATTTATTTTTACAACTTGAGTACTTCATGAATAAGATACTGTATTACTTTTACTTAAGTACATTTAATTCTGGGACCTTAAACTTGTAATTTGAGTACAATTTTAAGTATCAAAGCAGGGAACTTTTTACAACACTGATTGGCATTGACTTGACTAGTGCTCTATTATTTTTTCGGTCTTTTCTCTTATAACGGTGCAAATTCCTCTTCTAAGCCAGTATTTGGGGGGTTTCTGGGAAGAATAGGGGGGAAATAAAGAAAAAAAGCGAAAGAAAGTAAAAAAGTAAAAGCTAATCATTATTTAATAGATAAAACTTTCAAATGTGTTTGGAAAAACCATCCAGACATTGTACTTTCTCTAGCAAGTTCGTACATTGTCATATTTTAAGGGTGAAAACAATGCTTATTCTTTTACAAATAAAACAAAGGATATCGTAACATTAAAAATGTCACACCCTTATTATTCGAGCAACCAGCCGTTTAGCCATCTAGCAGAGGAAACAAAATTGCGCCATAATAACAGAAAAGATTTTTTTCTACTCGTAAATTTCGAAGTTTGTGACAGTTATTCTCTTTGCTCCCATTGTTCTTAAAATTCTTAAATTTGTGTTTTCTGGTTTAGTTTGTTGATAATTTCATTCCAAAATCCTTATACACTTGCTAGTAATGTTATCGGAGACCTTACACTATTAGTTATGGTGATAGATTTCGGTCTAGTGGAACAATTATAAATTTTATCTTTATATTTTCCCTTTTTCTTTATAGTTAGGTATTCTTCTTAAATATTCCTTTGTGAGCTTTGTTAAGTTCGAGCATCCTTTTATATCTAAATTATTAGTTTTTTAATATCATTCAAGACCTTGATGTTTAGATTTGCCTTATTACGCGGTGAAGTAATGTATTCAGTGTAGAGAAATGAAACAAAGGAGTTGGATTAACCAGCCTCTTTGAGAGAGATGGACTTTGAAGTGAAATTACGGTTAGTGTTTCCTTCCTTTTTTGTGAAACCAGTTTTAGTACATTACTTAAACGCATAATATATTTCGTACGTTCTTGCCTAAGGTGAGCTTTCAAAGATTAAATATCATTTCATTTTGCCTCCATTTCAAAGGCTTCCGATAATTTGAAGCAGCGATGAGCAGAAAGTTTCTTCCTTTTGGCCTGAACATTCTGTTATGTAATTTTTCTCAATATCATTATCGCGCTCTTCTATTTATTAATCTATACTTATATTCATTATATATGTTATTTTCTAATGAAAAAATCAAATATTATTCTACCAATCTCAATAAGGGGGATTGGGCAGTAATTTTCATATATAAAGGGTGGCCAAAAGGTTATTTCAAAATTAAAATTAAAATATCACTAAAAGTAATTAAGTTATAAAAGTGGGTGATATATAAAATAAAAGTTCAGATATTTTCGTTTTATTATTTACATAAAATATCCTTCAACCTTCTTTTTTATTGTTAAAACAAAGATGGATTATTTACCCCATATTTTGGAAGTTACCTAAGGAAAAGCTCTCCAACATCACTTTATATCTTATCTCGTCTGCTCTCCTATGTTACTTTCTATATTTTACTGGCATTTATTTATATTGAATTCCTTTGTAGTCACTATATGGTAAAAATATTGGTTCCATGTATTGGTTTTACTAGATCATAAAGTTTTCCAAGCACAGGTAGGGGAATCCAGACTCACAGCACTAAATTACCTCTTTGAAAAAGAATTTTCCTGTTTCTTCCTCCATCATTGACAGTTCTTTAGCCTTACTCCCTACAACGCACATTAAATGAGACTGAAAATTAATTAAAGTTGCCAAAATTTAACATACATAATAATATAGAAAATGACACGTTATAAACTTAGCTGAATGAAAGTGACAATATATATCCATTTGTACTAACTAAGAATTGATCCAAATATTGAGAATCTATGCTAAAGAACTAGTTCTTACAGTTGATTTCCTATATCATTGAAAGTTCTACACTTTAATGATCAATTAAGATTTTTTTAAGCCTTATATTTTAAGTTTTCTGAAAAATCTTAATAGCGTAAGAATAATTCCACCTCATATTTGATTCTAAGAACAAATCTAGAGTAACGGGAATCTTTAGCATAGATTCTCAGGTGATTATACAAGTTGTAATAAACAAGGTCTCGAGTTTTCAGACCACTTGTCATTAAACGTAATCTCTATCAGGAGATGCATTTACAAAAGAAATAATATAACTCTCCGCCCTTTGTGCCTCTCTATAAATTCTCTTTTTTCCAACATTACGTGATTACTAGCGCTTAGAATATATGAGTTCTTTTAACACGAAGTAATTTCCTCTTTGATCTGAAATGATCGGGACCCATGTGTACATAAGTGGTCACTACTGGGTTAACATATAGAAATAAAAAAAAGAAAGCCTTCACAGGTGAGAAACTATTATTGCTTCAAGTGCATCATGATAGCCACCATAGAAACATCAGGGAGAGCTCTAAAACAATGTGAACGATAATAGCCTGGAGTCTCTCAAATTTCTGGGCAAAGTAAACTAGTATTGACTATTATTTAAAATATATATTTATATATAACTAATAAAAGGATTAAATACCTTAAAGGGTTAAAATAGTATGTAAAGAATAGAAAGTAAAAGGAACAAATAAACCAACCTAAAAGAGCTAAGAAGAGATCAAATCCAACGATTCAGATTTTGACAAGTAAAGTTCCGACGAGAGACTCCTAAAAATGCTCGCAGCAAATGGAGGAAACCCGACAAAATGGATAGAAACTGAAGAGTCATGAATTTGAAAAAACTAAAAACAACCATTACCAATCAGAGTGTCAAGGAAATAATCATTTATAGAGAAACAAACTTTAGAACTATGTAATTCGAAAACGAAAATAGAATTAGAAAAGAATATGAATAAGAAATAAAATAAATGGAACCGAAGAAATCAAAATAATTTAAAACAAAATGAAATGGGAATAATGTTAACATATGCAAATATTTTTAGAGTAAATGACTTAGATAGATACCATACATATAGCAGAACCCGAATTATCGTATAGGGTAACATCATCAAGATTTGGAGCTACCAGAAAACAGCAATAAAATCTCACCCAATAGATCTTCAACTCAGCAGCAATAGACATAAATAGTGGATTAAATCACAGAAGGCTTCAAGGTTACGATGAAACATCTGTATTATAACATATGATATAATATCCTGTAATATTAATAAGAAATTTAAATACCAAATGTGACGTTTCTGGTCATAAAAATGCCAATCGAATGCGAAGCAAATTTTCGACACTATATATAAAAAAAACTATCGAAATTCTTTCAAAATTAGATTTTATTTTAATCTTCAGCCTGGTCTCCTGCATTATAATTTCAGACCTTTTTGGTATAGTTAGGTTTTAGGATTTATTTATAACAATGAAACTTTTTGAAATTAAAATTCATTATGTTTTATTCTGGAGTTTTTAAAAGAAATTTTATTACAAAATGAAGAGGTTCAGAAAGCTTTTCATACATTATTGGAATTAAGGCAAGAATTTATAACAAATTTAAAAACAAAGGAAAAGATTTCATCGTGTCGCTCAACTGCTATTATTAATAAATAAAACTGTTTGTGTTTATTATTTCCTTTAATGAATTAATCGTTTAGAAAAATATTATTGGCTAAGTTTTGATCAATATTTAAAGGGAAAAGCTATCCTTCTAAAGAAATCCTCGCATAGAAACGATGTTTTGACATTTGAAATAGATTTGACGTTGAGTTCATTAATAAAACAAAAAATGTCATTAGGTAAACAACCAAATCTGTCGCTGCTCAAAGCGTGTTGCATATTTTTGAATAAAACATTATAAATTGCAAAAAAAATAACAAAACGGATATTAAAGATAGGAATATAAATGACAATGTAGTCAAAGGAAATTAATTAAATCACAATATTGCTTTAACAAATGAAGACGTGATTTAAAGGGCTGAAATTATACAAAATGATATTGTTATTGAATTTGAAAAAAATAATTGAATACAGATATTGTTTAAGTAATAAAGAAAGGATTTAAACAGATGAAAACATAGTAAATAATATTGATATTGATATTTTGATAAAAAAAGAGGTTTGGACTTATTACACCAGGAATAAAGAAAAGACGCGCAAATGGTATTGGAACTCTTTCATCGAAGGGAGTTTTTGTAATGATGAAAGAAAAGCTAGAACCGAATAAATAAAACATAATGAAGAGAAAAAAGAAATCCTGAAGCCTATAACAATAGAAAGTTTTTTATGCCTTTATTCAAAGAAAAGATGCATGGATTTAAATAAACAAAAACCAAGAGTAAATTATTAGGAGATATGTACTGGAAGCCTTTAAATTTTTTTTTAGACCAAAAGTTCCAAGCCGGATAGGCGGTAAGCCACACACAAAAGTTCTGCATGCGAAATTCAAATTCCTTATGTAAGTAGGAGTGGCAAAGCCGCTTCTTGTTTACTCTTATGTTCTAAGACAATTGCTCCCATTTATGTAGCGTGTCCGAGCTTCTAATTTCTAATATCAAGAAGCCTGTTGTCGTTCAATACGTCTTTTTTTCCTGATATTAAAATAAGCTTTTTTGCTTTTATGGCTTCTTAGCTTGCTATCCTCATAAATATCCTAAATTCGAATAATGTTTGCGATTCTTCAATATTCCTATAACTATTTATAAAAAACTTTCTGGTACTTTAATTAAAAAAATGCCTGTTATTTTAAGGATTTTTTTATGACTCGGTTCATTTTGAATATGCTGGCGTATTGCAAATATTAATAAAATTCATAAACGAGCCTTCACCTTTTATTTGCCTGAATGATAACAGACACATCTCTTATATCTCTTTTTTATCTAAGGTCTTTCAGCGTTTGATACTAAATCACCTCACTCGTTTTAAACATATATTAATAACTTGTTATCAGTTGTGGGTTTTAGAAAAGATCTGAGAACATCTGAGGCCATTTTCATTTTCACACATTACATGCAAGTGTCTCTTGATGCTGGTCATGGAACCCGTCTTCCTTGATTTTAGTTCAGGCTTCGTTAGAGGTAACTATAGAGTAATTTCGTACAAACTTAGAGTCTTTGGTATTGATATCCACCTTCTTGAAGTACTCTTCAAGCTTTTGACTAATATAAGAAAACATCCTCATTTGATGGTTGTTTTAGCTCGTCTATTTACGTTTTGTCCGGCCTCTCGCAATGTAGTATCCTCGTTATCTTTCTTTTTATTGTTTATGCTTTTGACGCTCGGTACGAGATCGAGTGTCAAATGATTGTTTATTGCTGAAGGCGCAATCTTGTATGCTGAAATCGCTTCTCTACAGGATAGACAAAAGATTGCTTATATCCTCAGCCGTGTTTTAATGAGGATCATGTCGTAGTGTGTTATTTTAAGAGTAAACTTGAACGCGAAGAAACCTCACATTATGATTATATTCGATCTAGGATGCTATACCATTCTTGCCTTGATATCATTGGCAATATTATTATTATTCAAAACTGTTGCCTCTAAGGTTTTTTTTCATAAAACCTAATTCCATATTTACTTTTACTTCGTATTTAAGATCAAATGCATCCTAAATTCATCAAAGAATTCATTTTCTGAGAATGTGCCTTTAAAATTGATGTCGTTAGAAATTGATTTTATTCTTTTATATTGCTCCATTTTTTAGCATTTTTACTATGACTCGCTCTCAGCATTAAAACCAAACTTAAAAACCTTAAAACCAGATTAAATTTTATGATCACAAATATTTAACTATAAATGCGAAACATCGAATTATCATCTTACAATTTGCATCAAAACATGTAGAACAAAATATGTATCATTGCCTCAAAATCTTACATTAAAGATCAATTTTGGAAAGAACAATAGAATTAAGCAGTCAAATCCAAACGTAAAATCCTAACCATGATCCGAATGCTATAGCATCCAGATCAAGACAACACTCCCCCACCCTCACCGTCAAAATGAGAGATAAATTTTAATGACGATACCCAAAAATAAACCAATCTTCCTCAAGTGAAGGGGTAAATAGCAATAAATAGATTTTTACAATCATTAGGCAACTTGAGAAGCATAATGAATTTTCCACCAGACAGTTAATGTTCCCAAGCAAATAATAAAGGAAATAGTACCAGATTTTCCGCAATTTTCGGCATCTATATTTAATGCACGAACATAATACAAAAGAGAGGAGGGCAGAGTGAGGGATTTTGAATCCTAATAAACTACTAGATCTTACATTCTTTATGAACTGAATGGAGGACCTAGTATGTCTACCCTTTTGGTAGATATACTAGGGTCAAGTATATAGCACCTTTTTTTTTCTGTTTTCATCTTACTTCTCATCCTTCGCTCTCTTGAACTATGCCAAAATCTGCTTCAATTCTTACTTGATATCACCCCCTGGATGGCACAGAAAATACTGTGGGTTCTCATAGGGCCTCAGTTTTTCCAAGTAATGCAAAATGAAATGATAAAGACAATAGTAACGTAGTGGACACGTTAACAGTTCAATGAACATGAAAACGGTTTTTAAAGAAGCAAGTTTTTTGGCACTAGTAGAAGGCTAGTTTTGGAGTATCACGCTCCATCCTCCAGTTATACAAGCCATGAGAAAGTTTGACCTAAGCCATTACCTATATACGAAATAAGAATAAAATATTGAAAAGCCGATAATGAATAAATCAAATTAACGCCCACGAATTAATGGGGGATACAAAAACTCATGTATGGAATATTTTTTTAGAAAAATGGGACTGACTCTTCCTATTGACCAAGTAACTTTTCTTTGGGTTTTGATAGTCGATCATATTACCCTGTTTGATTAGTGGTTTCATTTCAAAAGATTAAAATTTGGCAAAGAATCAATTGAAGCCGCCTCATCTCTTTAATATTTAAGACACTCATTCGAGGTATAAATAAATATTACTGTTTCCCAATTGGCGCTATAGTTAGTGGAACTCTTGTGCTTAAATAAAGCATTAGACTAATCATTTTCACTCCTTTCTATGCATATGTACTATATATATATATATATATATATATATATATATATATATATATATATGGTATCCTTAAAAGGCACAAAGACCAGTGTCCTCTTTTCCCCAATATATCTACGGTTAAAATCACGCCTCCAAATTAGACCAATTGCTTGCCTCGTGTTATCTCCCATTTCAGGCAGTATTACCGGAACACGCAATAGAAATGCTAAAGACTTCATCCTTAAAGTTAAATCTTACAATTTGATATTAATAAACCCAAAGCTCTTTTCACCAAACTGCCTGCTGACTCAAGCGACAGTTAAATTAGTGCATCTTCATTTGATTCCATCCCAGGTCATCAGATCGATTATAACGAGTCAGATAGGGATCACCTGGCAATTAGGAGGAGTCAGTTTCTTTCTTAACTTATTTCAGCAATGTGTTCCTTGTACCTCTCACGCTCTTGTGTGTTTATTTAATTTTTTTGTTGTAGTTTTTGTCATTTATTCTTCCTTATTTTGTATATAAGAAATGTTTTAGGTATAACTTTCTCAGTGCTTGTACACCTCAGGATGAAGGTGAGACTCCAAATCTACTCCTTCACTTGTGATGAAAAGTAAAAAGGTCGCTTCTCTTCCCCAAAAAATTTCATTTGCATTGAGAATAAAATGAGTTAAAAAATGATGGGCAATGTAAGAAGTAGCAGCAGTTTCGAAAAAAATATTTTAGTCTGGGTTAAATTCAGGGACAAAAGCGTAATATAGAAAACAAGTAGATGGTAAAAATGATTTCCTTCTTTGGAAAATCCTTCTAGGAACATAAGGTTAGGGCTTTCTTTAATTATTCTAGATTCAACAATTTAAATTTCGAAATCCTGGGACCATTTCTAGATAACTTAGGGTTTATTGATGATAATTATATAGTTTCAGTTAGTAAAGTTATAGAAACTTGAAGTTTCTTGCCGCTGGTGGTTTAGGTGTCATCTATATAATTATCACACCAGTCCAAACCATTCAATTGACTTCATTAGAGCCAAACATAAAAATCCCCAAACAATTCCGAAGGTAAATAATTGAATCTTCACTAAAAACAAACACCCTTACCTATACTGCTGAGAGTAATATTTCTAAATTGGTAACTATCCTTTCATTCTTCTACTTTCCTAGTTACTATGATTACTTAGATCATCCTTTTGTAATTCTGATTTTAATTCTATTACTGTTATTACGTGAATAACCGAAGATTTTCTCAATTTCTTTGCTATTCATGTACCGTATAATTTTTCCTATTTATAATTATGTTTTGATTTGGGGTTTTATTGAATTGCATCGTTTGCTAAACGATATAATTATCCCTTCAATCGCTAATTGGATTCGGTGAATAAATATCATCCTCTCTCAGCATGAAATTAATCACAATCAATTTCCAAAGCTCATCTTCTTTTAAATTGCAGAGAGGGAGTGCTGTATTATTGGCTAGTTTGCAAAGAAGTCCCACGTGCCACACTTAATCGAATGCCTTTTCCACATCTTTGCTTATGGAGAGTGTCTTTTTTTTGGCTTGTCTTGTTTTTGTATGGCATATTTTTTGTATTGGCAAGGACACAACCATCATACGTTTTACTTTGCTTTCATGTAATTATAAAATAAGGTGAATGAGTAAGATGTTACCTTAACAGCAAAATAGGTGCCTCTCCCAGTTGATCGTAGCGGCAAAACTAGCCAAAAGAGAAGTAGCTAGATTAGTCTCTGCTGCCCAAAATAGTGCATCAATCTACCCAATAGATGCAGTTGCCCGCTATAATAAAATATACCACACTATATTAGTAATTGGAAAACGTCGTGTCAGAAAACCAAGAGAGGCAACAAACAAGAAGTATCTTGAGGGACGTTTGAACCACTTTGGGGATAATACCTACTAACAATCAAGGGCAGAAGTAAAAGAAAATATAAAAAAACAGGAAATATTAGAGCAACTTTAATAAAATTATATCTGGTAAAACTGAGACGGCCAATACCACACACACAACCACGAGCTGAAATAATATCGTAAAATAATTACTAGAAAAAAAGGTAGAGAAGTTTAAAATCTATTTAAGGTGCGCAGCAAGTATATTCAGGATGGGATTCCTGGTCAACAACTGGCTTTAGCAAGTACAGTATATGCATCGCTTACTGATCTTATTGCAAAGTTTCATTGCATTAGACTACTCAAACCAATTAGAGCTCTTGCTAGCCAAGTGATTATGACGTTGGTCCGCTAACGTCGCAGTTGCTGGGTTTGATCCCCCATGTGCGGACACAAACGTCAGCGCACGTCGAAATCTGGCTACCAATTGGTGGACGCGCTGTGCTCAGTCTAGTACTAGTGTGGGTAGATCTTACACATTTCATCACACATACAGCCAATTACAACACTGATTTATTTTTCCTCTCCCGTCTCCATAGCACAACACACATTTACTCTGTTCCAGTAATTCTGCCGAAGCTATCTATATCCACATACCTCTGCCGCACAACAGGTATCTCTGCCGAGGAACGATGAAGGTTAACCTGAACGCTGTTTGGTGTCAAAGACGAAATAGTTCTCTGACATCTCTCCCCAAAGAGTACCAGCCCCTGGTGCCCTCGGGCTTACCAGCGGTGCCATACTGATGGGAATCCGCCTGGATAAAGGTAGGTTGGCAGACTACTACTGCTACCTCTCGAGTGCGGCTCTGCCATAGCTTACCCTGGCTTATGTGAAACTGTGAGGATGCGCAACTTCTCAGAGGTTGAATGGCATAGCAGGGGCAAACCCCTCCTAAAACAGAAACATGGAGTCGCGGAACACCCTCTTAATCCCAATGCCCAAAGATAAATGGGGAAGGGAGGGCTCTCTTTCGAGGCATGTTTATAGCCAGCATATGATGGAAAAGGTCGTTTAACGTTCTATAAACAAAATGTGTTGTATAACCAATCGCCTAATTTAGATCTAATCTGAGTTGCTCTACTTTATTAGAAGCAACCTCGATAGTTCGAGTAGAATTAAGTTACCCAATCACTTTAATAAAGCCTAGTGTGCAATATATCGCTTCGCCATGAATATGAATATTAATATATTTCCTATACAGTAATTATGTGTATTCATCTAATGTTAAAAAATACCTAACTCCTAATTCATCCTAATTCTCACTGCAAAAAATCAAAAATTCTTTCTTTGACTAGCATAGTTAGGCACCATATTCTTAACAGTGAAGACATTAGTAAGAAGATTCTTATCGTACATAAATAATGGGAAGGTCGCATGAATAAAAGAACTATTAAACTTTGGCTAAAAACTCAAGCTACCTTTGTTAGCTAATTTTGTAACATCTTCTTTAAAAGACTTTTTCTTAGAAAACTCCATTTGTGTCTTTAGTTTTTATAGATCTGAGGTAGGATTTGCTTGTTTTTACAATATGAACAAGGTTTAAGTATGTGATAGAACGGGTTGAGGCCGCGTTAATTCCAACCACTATCACATGTTATTTAAAACCATGCTGCTCCCCACGTGCATCTTCGCTTTGAAGCTGGGCGCCTTATCGCAGCCACCTGAGTCAATGTTTAAACAAGGAGGTTTATCATCCCCCCCCCCTCCCGTTTGCCCCATCTGCCGATCACGCCAGATTGAGTTAGGCTTATGGGCAAATAAGGCTTGTTCTCAGGCTCGGCTGTGCATTCCCTCGAAGCTCCCACTCCATTGTCCCCCACGCCAAGGGAGTGTCTCGACTATTTAGATGGAAACTTAACCACTAAGATCAGAGTGGAGATCCAGATTTTTGTCGCCAAACATCACTACGACCCTCTTTCACCTTGTGCACCAAGGGGCCTCGACCTCGAGATTCACCATCACTTGTCCAGAAGAAGGACAATATCCCTTGAGTGCCAAAGGTTCGAGCCTTCGTGACGACCACAAGGCTTCCCCTGCTGTTAAGAAAGAGAACAACGTTAGAACAGCCATTTTTCGTTCGAGCCCATTGACAAGAAACGGTTCTCACCTCCCCCCCCCTGTTGTTCAGAAGAGAACAACGTAGAACAGACATTGTTCGTTTGAGCCCGTTCGCCAAGAAACGGTTCTCACCCTTCCCTTGTTGTTCAGAAAGAAAACAACGTTAGAACAGCCATTGTTCGTTCGAGCCCGTTGACAAGAAACGGTTCTCACCCTTTCCCTGTTGTTAAGAAAGAGAACAACATTAGAACAGCCATTGTTCTTGAGCCCGTAGACAAGAGACGGTTCTCACCCCCCCTGTTGTTCAGAAAAGAACAACGTAGAACAGCCATTGTTCTTCAAGCCGTTCGTCGAGAAACGGTTCTCATTCCCAAGACGCCACGTCAGGATCATTTTCTTCCCCCCCCATCTTCGGCTGGATCTCGCCGGCGGACCAAAAATTCCTTCACGTCGCCTTCCTCTGCACAACAAGTATAAATTACGTAAGCTGAACGTTACCTTTGAGTATTTAACCCTTTTGTCAATTCTATCCTGTGCTCTAAATGGTTTAGCGAACCATCCCATCTCTTTAACTTTATATTTGTTTTACCTTTTTAAATCTTTTAATCCTTGGATTAGCTCGATTCCACACGACCCTTTCCATTCTCTGTTTATGTCAATATTTTCCGTTTTGTGTGTTGTTGATAGTTATTATTAATAAAACTCTATTTTATTAATGATAGCAATATTATTATCCTTGAGCTCAGTTCCACTTCTTAAGCATATCGAAGATACATAATATCGGCCAGCCAGACATCCACGCACTTTAAAGATAATTAAATAAGTTTCCTCAACGAATAGATATATATGGTATATGGTCGGGAGTCCATTCTACGACAAAGTGATAAAGCAAAGATGACGTTGAACCGTCCTGATTCTTTTAATTGAAATGAAAACTTACTTTAGATTTATTCTTCTCAAGAAATATGAATGAGGAGCAACATAAATTTAATGATATATACGTGTGGCACTGTGAGTTTAGAGACAAAATTGAACTCCAGCAGAGTGCAAGTTCGCATCAGAGCTTAGAAGCCTGAAACTGCGGATTTGACACTGTTGCCACAAACAAGTCACTGTTGTGCTGTTGCAATCTCTTTCGCAGATATTAAGCATAAATTTGTCAAATTAATAGTAAACTATATAATTAAACCAATATTATCTTTTAATTTTTTTTTAAATTTCTAATCTAAAAATAATGCTAAAAATGAATGTAATGTATTCAAAGAAGAATTGCAATAAGATGGTAGAAAAATAAAATTAAAAAGTAAACTATTATTTACTCTGAAAATACGACCACAAAAAGGGTCCAAATATTTCTTTTATATATTTTATTATGAGAAATAACAACCAACTAAACTAACATTTTAAATACTCGTAGATCAAAGTAAAGTTGGTTGAAATTTTTTGATCAATTATTAATCAGATATATTTAACTGCTTTTGAACTCTATCTATTTAAGCCCATCTTTTCTTTAATGAATAGGACTAACTCTTAATCCAATATAGTTTTACATTCAAAGAGAGAGAAAAATAGTTAAATAAAATTCAAATACGTTGAGGCCCAGTGGTAAGCAAATACTATTAACTTTGTCAAAATTTCTTTAATTTTAATTATACACTTGTGTTAATGATGTGCATTATATAAGACTTTTAATTTAAAAAGGTATATTAGAGAGAAATATGGCGGAACCAGCATGTGTAAGTAGGAGGGTTATTGACACGGATTGTTTCCAATCATCTAATAACACCATATTTTAGAGATCCAAATTTTTTAACAGTCTTAATTTTAGTTTGTGAGTCGACTACGTATATTTGAATCCTTTATCAAAGTTCTTTCTAAGAGTTCAGAAAGAATAAATATTATTATCTCAATATTTTAGAACCTTAAGGAATAAAAATGATTACAAATTGTGAATTTCAGAAAATGTATTATAATGTATCTTTACGGATTGCGAGTCAAGTGACGTCGGCGGCCATGGATCGCCACCTTGCCCTCTCATCCGCCAGTCTGATCAGGTCCATCGCCAAAAATGTTGAAGAATCCTGTCCATAAGCTTCGATCTTCATATTACTCTTGCTCGCTTCTCTTCTATTCTACACAATAGGCAATTTTTATCAAAGTCGTCTCCTCTCAGGATGTGTTCATCATCCTTAGCAGGAAACACATCTCTATTGCCTCACGATCCTTAACAGACATCTCTCTGTATCACCCTTATTAATACTTCCCCATTTTCAACTCTATCTGTCTGCAGGATTCTCATCATCCTTAGCAGGAACCACATCTCTATTGCCTCCAGTCTTTTTACCATATTCATCTTAAGTGTCCATGCTTCACAGCCATATGTCAATGTTGACCAAACATAGCATCTTAATATTCTTGAGTTTAAATTCATGCTTGTAGAGATGTTAGTCAATTCTTTTCTCATTTTTCTAAAGTTACGGAACCTGTATTCGGACCAAATGATAAGACTGATTGGATGAAAACACACAATGGTGTCGGACAACGGTCCCTATTATTACCTAATCTTTCCTATTATGTATATCTAAAAAACTGCATTAAAGAACTAGGAAATGACACCGTGTTAATGGCGAACTCTAAGAAGAAATCACAAAGATTGGTTGAAAAGCTGGTAGAATCATGTGAAAGAAGACGACTGAGGATAAACAGAGACTGATTGTATATGTTCAAATGCAAAAAAGGAGACGGAGGTAATCAAATATTATACGAATGATATGAAAATGAACATAAAAATGAGTGCGCTTTTTAGATCAGCTTTGAGAATAAAAAAACAAATCAGGAGCAAAATCCTCAGCATGGACGTTAACGAAGCCTTTGTTTTTTTTCAAAAATTGAGTTTTCATCGGACAATTACATATTTCTGCAAACTCCTGCTAAGTCTCGTGAACACTAAATAACGATATAATTTTTGATGTGCCGCCATTTCAGAAGGCTTGAAACAAAATTCACTGTCGTGGTATTGCAAGGACCGAGTGGTGGTGTACTTGTAGGTTTGTTAAGTACTTCAAAAACTCCTTGATTTCGTTTTCTCTAAGAGTGCTATATTATTATTATAACGTTATATTAATCTTTGAGGATTTTAGTGCCATGCTCAGCGTTTCACAGATTGAATTAAATACTTCTAAGAAAATATATCTTTAATTTCAGCATGAAAGAAAGAATAAATCTAACAAAACAAACTATACAGCTATGAATTCAACGAGTTTAAGTGATACTTACTAATTTAAACAAATGAATATAAAGTAAAGGTTGACCCAAAGCTCACTTTGATATTGGAGGCTAATTGAACTTCAAAAAATAATGGAATTCTTCACTTTTAAAACAACGACACGAAAATCCGACTGGAGAATGACCTTAGCCTAAATTTTGATGTAGACGCGAGAATTTTTTTACCGCTAGGCGCGTGGATGCGTTCACAGACACTCCAGGCGTTTGGCTGGCCTGGGGACAAGCTTGAAGCAACAGGTGATTTCCCGGCCGGCGACGGATGGCGTTAAGCACGTTGTCTTAGTTAGATGAGTTCAACAACGGGACCATGAAAGTATGCTCTTCCAATCTTCTGGTTAATCTTGGAATGATTCGCACTGAAGATCGATGAGCCTACGAGTGAATCCTTTGACGAATGGGGAATGTTTGAGGGAGTTCACTTTTGGGTATTCCTCAATGGCGAGGACTATCTCTGTGCTTTGTTATAAACCGGGATAGGGGTTTTCTGACAAGAGTGATTGAGCTTGTTTCTTAATACATGCTAAACTAAATTTCGGTGTGACCACCAGAAACTGTCTCAGCATGAGTTTCTTCTCTGTCCCTTTCTTTGGGTTGCTGGGCACTCTAGCCGGACTTCGTCGTCTCGATCGCTAACTCGATTTCCCTTATTCTTCTAGTTATCTGACTATATACTTTACCACCCCACTGGGGGTAGGGAAAGGAGGGGGGATGAGGTCTTAGGAATTAAAACTCCTCCTCTAATGGCTCTTCTTCGAACGTCTTTCACTTAGCCATAGAGGCATCTTCTGATTTTGTAGCCTCTCCTCTAATTTTGTATATTAAGTAAAATTTGATTCTAACTCTTATGGCAAATTTTGCTGGTTTAACCAATGTTAGGCTCGCCGGACCTGAAATCTGATGATTCGTGCCTCTTGTGGTTGTGCCAGGCCTTTCTGGTGATCCGCGATGCAAGGGGAGAGAGGGGCGGGGGGTTAAGTAATCGGGTTATGCTGCCAAATGTCAGGACGGTGTGGTGACGAAACTGGGCCTCTGTTTTAATGGTGGGATATCGATTTCCCTACATTTACCATAGTTATATTTTCAAAGAAATTGGATATTATATATACATTTTAATACTATAAACTATTAAGACTATTAATCACAAGATAATCACAAGGGCTAGCCTATGGCAGACGCTGCAAGCGAAAAAGTGAGCAAAGCAGACACTTTACACTAAAGTAAAAGCCCACCAGTGTGTGGACACGCCCTGGCGCCTACCAAACACAACATTCCTCTCCAGCACTGCCTTGTGTAATCTGCCTTTTAGTCGAAGACCATGATCTGGAGTGCCTATATATAGGCACCAACAGACTGGTGTCTCGGCAGCTTCCTGCTGCCGAGAAAGAACCTTGGTCGTCTCGAGCCTCTCCTGCCGCTAGGGTCCTTCTCTTTTCGGTAAAGATACGGGTCCGAAGACTGCAAATTTTCCTACCCGTTTTAACCTAGTGCAGATTGATGCCCTCAAAGGGGCACCCGTCATCTTCGACTTAGATGGAATTCCCCTTCCCCCCAAATATGTTCAAATTCAAGGCAAAGTGACCCAACAATGGAAGGAATTTAAATATCTGGAAAGGATTATTTCCGATAAGGTTGACTGTGATAAAGATATAAAAAACTAGACCAATAATAGATTATTAGGAGATATGTACTGGCAACCTTTTAAATTATTCAGAACAAAACCTCGTTGCGATAACCATATAGGATATAGGCCATAGACGGAAAATATGCCTGCGGAGCGCAAGTTTGTGGGTGTGAATTTAGAGCCAGATGTTTATTCTAGATTTAATCTCTCCTTCTTCAGCATTGGCAGATAGGCCAATTTCCTACATTTAAGCCCCTATAAAAATAAATAATTGGCTAGTCAACTCGAGAATACCCAGGGATAGGCACCTTATAACATACTAACATACACATTTTGTTTCAGATCCTTAGAACAAAATATATGCTTAGAGGGGCCAATATTTACTGAATCGGTACAGTAATAGCGATCCGGAAGAACATAGGACCGCTAGCACTGTATAGATTTTTTTCAGGATATTTTTACGATGCTCCAAACAGATTTCGTCGATCTTTTAATATAAAAAGGATATATCTGGAGGATAATGAGATCTCAATCAGCCATTATGGAAAATCATCCTTTTGTTGATCATTTACAAAGCTTTGCAGTGTGAAGAAGTTATCTAGCGTTAAGGGATTAAGCTGATCCAGAGAGTAAATTCATTTACTGATTAAGGAAAATGTGTTTTCCTTTCCTTGTGTTTTCTTGTTTATATGTAACTTTAGGTATGTATGTAGGTTTTCTGGTATAATAAATTGTATTTAAACATAGGGGTAAATTTTAGGTATCGTTGTATAAAAGAGTAATTAATGTTCACTAGTAATAAACATACTCTTCATGCATGCAAGTGGAACAAATAGGTGAGAAGATAAAAATGCGTAACCAGTATCACCATGACTAAAGGAAAAGACGACATACAGATTGGACCACTCACCTAATGGGGACAGTTTCCTTGCATGTTTCGCGTAACATGTCGAAATTTATAGTGCTTTTATAGCTTTGTAGTATGCAAGGATTTTGAATGAAGTATTACTTTGGTTGAAAGAGCCCCCTTCAGGGAGAAGCGAATCTCAACATTAGTTTCACTATCTTGCCCATAATCACTACGAAATTTACTGTGATCTTAGTGTGGACATAACCATCTACCGAGTGAAATCCACTTTCCGAAACTCTAGGTTAGGTTAGGTTAGATTAGAGAGATGGCAAGAAACTCCATTAATCCACTATATTATTAAGATTATAGAATAATTTCTATTTTGATATTTCCTCCTTAGTTTTATTCTGGAAACACTAGGCAATGGCTTCACTACTAAGATTAAAATTTAAAATCTAAAAAAAAGCAGCCATGGTTAAATTTTTATAAATTTTCGGAACTTCACCAATTATAATAATTTTCAAAAGGAACTCGAAACTAAATTTCACTCTTTTCAAAATATCACGTTGCTAAAATATAGTTATAGAAGATATATAAAAATAAATTTGGGTTTTACAAAGTTCAGAAAATTTTCGATACTTATATTTATTTCTGAACTTCATTATTTTATTTTTGATATTATAAAAGAATTATTAGAAATAACTTTAATAATAAAACATGAGTCATAACCAAACTAAGATAAAATTATTATTCAAAAACTCGAAAAAGTCCCCTTCTTAAATTATAGAGTTAGTGATGATGATGATGATGATGATGATGATAAATCTTTACAATGGATTAATTTACTTTCCATTTTCTCTCTATCTAACTACTCTTCCCCTAATGAATAAATGATTAATTAATATTCTAAATAACCGAGAATGTAATATATACCAAGGGCAGTATTTTCATCTAACAAGTAAATAAGAGAAGCAAGAGGAAAATTTGGAATAACAGAAAAAGTATCAGGAAAAAAACGATGAGAACCGATACATGAGTAAGTTTCGTCTCTTCAAAATGCAGCTGTTGGAATGATACACTCAAAGCCTCTTGGAGTCCTCTATATACAAGGTTAAGAAAATGAATTAGTGCCCGCTTAAGGGAGTTTCAGGATTGACCTGTTTTCAATGAATTACACGCATCTCCACTTTCTCTAATAACCATTGAGGGAATTTCTTATTTTCATTTATTAGTAGTTTTTATATATTCATTTATTTTTCTTTATAAAAGCACATTAATTTTGATATCCTTTGCATGGCCTTCCTATATTTTATATAGCAATACTCCATTTAAAACTAAATTTATTATGATTCTATCTCTTTGTTCTCATCTACCTCATTTGCACCACCGCCAAGGGTTCCCACTTCTGCGCAGGCGCAGATCCATAGAGGAGGCTGAAGGGGCTGAAACCCACCAAATTTCAGATCTGTTTATGTTTATATTTCTTTTTTAAGGCATAATTCTATTCTGATATTCAGAAAGAATTATGTAATAATACAGAATATATATATATACAAGTTTTTAAACCGACGCGATCACCTTATTTGATCACTGTCTAAAATACAGATAAATCTCCAAAATATTTATTAAATTCACTATTAAACCTTAACTGACGTCCAAAAATACAATAAACCACAATTCGTAATTTTTGGAAGTGTGGCAAAAATTTGGATTTTGTAGAGTTAGTGCTCACTCCCATGTGATATAATGTTATATATTGGCCATGTTGTGTAAGATAACCATTATTACTGTTCAATGCCTTTTTCTCAGTCTCCTCAGAGGGATGAATACTTAACCCTCTCCAAAAATTTTATTCTGGTTCTACCACTGCTCCTGAGAGCTATATCCACCCTACTCTCGACTAGACAACGATACTCTATTTCACTCCTTTTGATGGCCAACATAACACCACTCACCAACATTTTACTCCCCTGTGCTTATTCCTGCTTATATCGTCTAGAATTAGATATCTTTTTCTTATCAACAAAAAGCGGAACCGAATAAGAGCATTTCCGTTTGGAAGGTATTGAAAATTGCTTCATAAAATAATTGGTAACGATAACGAAAGTGAACATTTATGGTAGCCCCCAAACTAAATAAAGTCAGTAGATGGCTCCAGAAGGAAAGGGAAGCTATCTATATAATCCGAGACACATTACCGAGCAAGACAATTGAAACTCACTCTCTCATTATATGATTCCAATGTGAAGACAAAGACGAAGATGTAATACAGTGATCCTCATCACTCAGTATAACTAAGGTTTAAATTTCTTTAATATAAGGACGTAGGCGACCCGGCCTAATCGAACCGTCTCTATCTTCTCTGAAAAAGAGATTCATCTAGGGAAAGGGGATTAATTTCCCACTTTATAAATTTAAATTCAACTGGAGAAAGACGAATAATGTTCAAATTTTAATTTTAGAAGAAAAAAGACATTTCCTTAAAAATCAACTGTTCTTTCTCATTAGCAAAAAGTGAATTAATATAAGATTATTAATCATAAAAACTTTTAAAATAACATAGAGTACCAAAGCTAACCTCGTGAACCAAAAATGCTCGGGCAAAAAGATGAACTACACACTAGCACTTAATTAAAACTTTATTAAACAGCTCAGTAACTTGAACCTTTTTTAGGAGGAAATGAAGATGCAGTTTCTTGCGTCTCTCCAGAATTACTCATTTTATTTCTCTTCTTCCAGGTTTGAAGATAATTAATTCTAGTAGGTCAAGCATCATCAATAGCACATAATACGAATTTTGCCAAAGAGATTAGACCAACTCACTCATAGTATCCTAAAACCCAATTAAACATTTCTTGCGGCAAGCAGAAGTCGCCACAAACCGGCCTTAAATCTCCTCATGACCAAGTTGCTTACAATCAATCATTAGCAACTCAGTAGATATCATTAAACGAAGACAAGGAATGCAGTTTTTCTAGCAATCGTTATATTTCTTCACATTGTATGGGGATGGATTAGGTGACACTCTTCATTCATTCAAATACAATAATCTGACAGAACTAAAAATAACTGTTTCATATGATTATCTTAACTTTCACTCTTGTCCCAGGACATGGGGAGTTTTCAGCCACGCGTAGAGCCACGGTATATGATAAAACTCTTAGTTAAAAGACAATGAACAAAGCCTCGGTGTGCCATGGTGTGTTTGAAGAACCGAATCTAATCCTAACAAGTAATTGTATCAAATAGTCCAGCTAACCTCCATGGAACTATTTAAATTGCATAATTTAAAATTCACATATTCCGTCACAGGGCAAGGAGAGTTTTCACTTAGTGATGAAGGCATACTATATGATATAGCTGCCAGTTCAATTTAAGGGGCGTTAGGAAAGGCATGCGTTATATATAGCAATGGTAAGCTTCCTTGCCAATGCATCTTTTAAGCCTCAAATAATCTATCTAATACGCCTATCTAACACAGTTTATCACAACTGTTTCATTAGCCATTTTAACATTCAAAATTGCCATCTCATTATGAAAGGGGTTTTCCTAACCCTTGGGCGTATGTTATAAGGATAGAACTATTAGATAACATTATTTAATACAACTAGTATATGTCTGTATTATAACAATATTTTATTCTCATTAACTGAACACCTTGAAGATTTTGATGCTCTTATCTATATCAAAGAGAACAAATTAAGGACATAGAAAATTTTTAAATAGATATTTTGAAAGTCGTAGCTGTCGTATAATTGCCAATGATGGTTTTTACTCACGCATGGCTGGACGCTATACAATATTAAACGTCATTTATACTGAACGGAGCCACTGTGATAAATTACTTGAGCAAATGTTTCACTCCATGACACTATATACATATGTTAGGCTTGAATGACGATTCTAATTCACTTCAAGCAAGTGCCTATCAAGGAGACTAATAAACTACTTTTACAAATCTTTCGCCGAAATCTTTACTTATGTCGTTGGCCTTCTCTTAAAATCTATTAATAGAGCCTGAAACGTTGTTACCGTTTTTCATGCTGTCTGGCAAAACAGCTTTGATGCCCTGAGAAAAACTGCGTCCTGGAGTGGGTTAACTACGAGTCCCTCATGAAGCGTATATTATGTCATTGGCGTGTGTGGTCGCGTGCAATGCAGTTTTTCATTAGTGTTTAGTGGTGTGGGCTTCTGTGGTGCAGTCAGGACAAAAATCAACAATAGAATCATCCAGCCTCTTCTAAAAACTCCAAAGGGCTGGGTTGTGTCCACTCCACAGTCTAGCCAGGTAGACCTTTAACTTCACGGGTGGAGGTTGGATTTCCGAGGGCCGAGCTTCCAGTTTAGTGTTGTTTTTGAGTAAATGGATGGAGTGGTAATTAATTCGTGTGTAGATAAGTTTTCGCAAGATTGTTTGTTGTGGGAAAGGTGGGAGTAATGAGTAATTTGTGTTTGATATCGTGTAAATATGTGTTGTTTTGATGTTCCTTCGAGTGTGCCAGTGTTTTTACATGTAGTTTAATGGGTGTTGTGGTTTGTGGAGGACAGTTTAAGGTTGATCCTTAACTTTGAAGATTTTGATTACGTGGTGTAGGCGGTCGGTGGTAATAATAGCTGTGCAGCGTGTGATGAATTTCAGCGACTTAGTTGTATGGTTTGTATTGTACTGCGGTGTGCCTCGGAGAGGTTAGATGCTCAGGCAGGGCTTTCTTAATTTATCACTGAGCATACGAGTATATATATATTGTTTGTATAATGTGTTTTGCTTTTTTTATTGTGCCAGAATATTATACTAGCAAGAGGTCTGAGAGCGTTTAGTCTTGGTGTGCATTTGTATTCTATTTTCCTGATGTGTTGTTTGAATGACATTGATGAATTGTTAGTTATTCTATGTATTTTGGGTGTGTATGTGGGTGTACACTAAGATGATGTTGTATATGTTGAGATGGCAGTTCGTCAAATGTAATTACGTCCCGCGAGTGTCCCCAATTCGGAGAGAAGACAGAAAGCAACCTGAAGCCGTCAGAGCATTGGTGGGTAGACCCATGAGAACAGGCTCGGCGCAATGGCACTCAAGATAGTAATAAAAGATTCATAATATGTCTATTTTTGTAAAGTCGCTGTCCTAACATAATCTTAGCTATCCATACCTTACCTAACCTTAGACCAACCTTAAGCTAGCGATAGCTTCAAAAGCCTTATTTGCTGCCAGTTCCGAAAATACCCGGATCATATTTTCCTTTAAGACCTAGTTTAGGAGAGTCTACTGATTTGGCAATCCTACTTAATAATTTGAAATGTCAGATCAAAGAACAAAAAATAAAGATCTCAAACGGATCCCTGAGTCACGCTGCTCGTGACATTAACGCCCTCAAACCTTTTTTTCACTTACTACCACTCTGTATTTCTCAATATCATCACAGCAGGTTAACTTTTATTATTAAGTGAGATCTAAGCAATCTCAGAAGGCCCCTATTGGGAACAAAATCGAATGTTTTTTTTAAATTTAAGGTAAATAATATCTATGGCTTTATAGCGATTTTATTTTTATTTCATTAAAATATTAAAGCAAATTTGTTAAACCCAACCGACCTCTTGTTATGGCTTTGGGAACTACATCAAGATTGATGATGAGGGATGCCCTCTTGAGGTCATTACCCTGCATTAGGTCTAATCGGAAAGTGATGTGTGCAGTCTTTGGACCCGTATCTTGACCGAGAGGAGAAATATCATGGTGGCACTAGAGGCTCGAGACGACCAGGTTTCATCCTCGACTGCAGGGAGCTGCCGAGGCACCGGTCTGTTGGTACTCGACTGTAGGCACTCCCGATCCTAGTTTTTGATCGAGGTATCCTTCCTTTAGCCTTTGTCTAAAAGGGCAGAACTCACAAAGCAGTGGAGGGAGGTGGTTGGCAGGCTCCAGGGTGTGTCCACACACTAGTGGGCCTGCACTTTGGTGTTAAATGGCTGCTTTACTTGCCTTCTCGCTTTACAGCTTCTGCAAAGTGATTCACAATTTTATATCTTGTAATTGGCGGAAAAAGTTTACCCACAATTGACGTTAAGCTAATACATAATATTATATTTTAATAACGGGATTATTTGGACAGGTTGAATAATAATTGATATCTTTAGTCGCGTACGACTCACTCTTTTGGTCGGTCCGTCGGTCCCCGTTTTGTTTTTATTTGTTTTGAAACCCTCATGTTGTTTTACATTCTCTTTCGAATGATATAATTGCCAAAGTCCTTCTAAGGTTAGCCGGAGAATTATTTGGCAATAACATCATAACTATTCTGCTGTTTCTAACGAAATTTGAAACCTTATATTCTTTTACATTTCTCGAATCATATAATTGCCAAGGTCCTCCCAAGGTTAGTCCGTGAATTGTTTAAATTTTAAAGTTCATAAGATCATTATTCAGAATCATAAAGAGGACGCGATTTTGGTCACTTACCTTGTTTTCTCTGAGTTCAGTTGTCACCTCGGTATATCTTAAATTTCTATCCGATTTTATTCTAAAGGTTCCTTTAAAATTTAAGAAAAAATGAAGTTCAGAAATAAATATGAGTGGCAGATGCTGCGGATTTTTTCAAAACAAAAAGAATAACAAATAATGAACTTCAGAAAATTTATTAAAATTTCGGCATGGCTCCTATTTTTTTGTATATTCGAAAGTTTTATGGAAGCTATTTCCAAAGTTGATTTGCAATTTTAATCTTTATCAGGCGGAAATAGATACTGGCCCCTAAAAAGAAATCAGGCTAAATGAAATTGTTGGACAAACTTCAAATAGATAAAGAAAGAATCTTGAGAATTGTTTTTTCTCTATCTAAAAAAACTTCCGATAAAACTTTTTTTGACTTGTAAGTCTAGAAAATAATCATCTATTCTAAAAATAAATAGACCTTCTTCTTCTCGACTCTGCCTTACACCGGGTCGCCATTAGTGATGAGTCGTTTTCAAAGATTTCTGCAGAATTCATCTTTAGCCGCGCGCGCTCTTGATGCGGTAGCCCCTCCTGGTCCACAGAGTTAGAGCGATGTGTCTCTGGGACGCTTACGGGCGACGTCCTGGCGTTACTCTCATTCGGCAAAGGCTTTACGGACGGATGTTCTTCCTTACTTCAACCCATCCTTTTGGACTGGCTTGTCCCGCCAGTGGATAGATTAAAAGAATAAATAGACCAAGAGGAAATTGGTAGGAGATATGTACTAGAAACATTAAAAATGTTTAGACCAATAGGTCGTGGCCAAAGCCAGAGAGGACCGAAGGTTTGCTTCCAAAGCGCAAATTCTTCCTGTAAGGAGGAGGGGCGAAGCCACTCCTCTTTTAGGTCTATAAATTGTGGAATCAATTTTCTGCCTTTCCCACAAGGGGGTATATGGAATAAAGGGGCAATACCCCTGCCCCAACTGAAACCTGGAATAGCCGCATGACCAACCGACCCCAGTGCTCCCCGAGAAATTATGGCTCTCTCTCTCTCTCTCTCTCTCTCTCTCTCTCTCTCTCTCTCTCTCTCTCTGATCTTCTTTAGCATCTATCTCTTTTAAATCTCCTAATATCTTTTTAGCGCTTGTTTAGACACAACATAGGGTGAAACAAGTCTTTGAACGACTAAAAAGTATTCTTCCTTTTTTAAAACTTGGCATAACAGTGTCTATCTTAGTCTTTTGTATAGTACCAAATTTTTATAGATTTTTAGAAATTTGAGTGTGGCGTTCAACTCCTCAATATGCGTTGGATAAATTCAATTTTATGTATGTAATCCGAAAGTCTCGATGTCTGAGAACCTAAGTTTGGAAAGTAGATTATTTTTTGATTGAAATCAAATGCATCGGGAGATAGAGAAAAGCTCCTTAAACTTGAAAGAGAAAAATAGAATAAGAGGGGGACGAGTTTGGAAGAGAGGTTGTAGAATAATAGTGAGAAAAGGAAAGAAGTGGTAGTCAGATATGTGTGTGGGTGCCCAGTGAACGGGCCATCTTTATTTGGTACTTTGTTTATTTTTTTGTATTTGTTATTAATTTTGTCCCACTTCGGTATGTTTAATTATTTTCTATTTGTTACTGACATACTATTTTGTCCCATTGAGGGTTGTTTGGTTTGCCCGATCGTATTTTTCTGAAGAACGGTGGCTCGTAGAGCTTGAAGTTGTCGTCGCACATCCTTACCTCGCATTTCATGAAGGCTGTCTTGAACGACTCTACCTCATCGGGTGAGTCATAGCACCACTTGATGTGGCATCTTTTAACTCCTGTGGCCACCTCCTCGATGAATATCTCTCTTTGTTGATTGGTGTTTTTGTTGAGGGTGATTGTGAGTTTGATATCCCTTCCGTCGAGCTCGTGTTCTTCTTGCTGTGGTAGTCGTTCTGCTTCCTCTTCTTGTTTTCTGGGTTCTTCTTTGTTACTCATTTTGTTCTTTTTTTTTGTCTAGGCGAGGCAGGCAGATGTGTTTGGTCAGCTGCAGGATCATGTCCGGTCGCTTTAGGTACATCTTCGTGGGTTTTGGTTTCTTTTGTTAGCTTGGTTGGTTCTGCTTTTGCTTCCTTGTTGCATGTTGCCGAGAGAACTTTGTCTGACTGTTGGTTGTCCGGGAACGTCATAAATTCTAGGCCATTTGCAGCCAGCATCTTGTTCATCTCGGTATTAAGTATATCGGGCAGGCTAAGAGAATGGAGAATGCATACTAGCATTTTAGGAGAGGTCGCATCGGTGAGCTGTAGGACTATTTGGGGTTGTCCCGGCGTTGTGTTAGTTTGTGATGGGATCTAGGCAGCTGTGGCGTAAGAGATGTTCTGCCTGTCAGCCGTTTCTCTCTTCTTTCTTAGGTGTTCCTTCCTGACTGGGCAATGCATGCTCAAGGTACGGTGGTGATCAGCGCAGTTAATGCACATCTTCGTGTCGTTAACGCAGTTCATCCAGTTGTGGCCGTTTTGTGTGCACTCTGAGCAGATGTTATCGTTTTCCTTGTCTGCTCATTCTTGATTTCTCTTAATTTCTTGTTTGATGTCTTCGGCTGATCTTTCGCCTACCCATCGGTCAACTCTTCTGCATACGATAGCCTTCCTTGTCCTTAGTGCTGAGTAAGGTTTGGGCTCTAGTTCTTTCATGCCAGTTGTTGAGGTCAGGTTAACCAGGTCCGTCTGTGTGTGGCAAATGGCGTTGTATCCTCTGGTGGCGTCGATTATTCTTTTAGAATCTGATCCCCTAATTCCTAATGATAGTCTCAAAGACCTACGCTTTGTCCAGTTTTTCATTTCAGACTATTCGCAGTGGGATCCGAAAGCTCAGAGACTCCCCCGCTCCGTTCATTGCTGGGACGTCTTTTCATTTAAGGGAGGGGGGCAGTCCGATTCCGTCAAATTTCGCCCCTCGAGAGGAGCCCACCCGGGTCCACCATTCCCTCCATCATCATCACATTCTTGACAGCCAAACTAGTGAAAGTGGGGCCAAAAGGAAGGGGGAGGGTCCAAAACACAATACCAACATGCATAACAATATGGAGTATAGAAGACTCTCACTGAGACCCGAACCCGGAGCACAAAAACCCGAAAGACGAGTACTAATAAGGACTCTTTACACTGAAGTGAAGATTTCCCCTACTAAATTAATAGAGGTCCCAAAGGCTACGTTGCCGATGCCATAAACAAACTGACATATAACGCCTGGTGGCGCCCGACGGACTAAATCAAAGAATAGAGACATTTAACTATACAAAACAAAGGAATTTAGAATAACCCAACCTAAACATATAAGGTAAATAAATACAGTATAAAACCCCCAAGCAAAATCACCAATACAATTTCGAAAATAAAAGGAAAACGAATAAAAACTTAGAAGCAACCTGTACAACACAAACCCAAATGCAATTAAAAGAGCAGAAGATAGAAAAACGTTAAAAGAAAGATGAGCCAGTAACCTACCAAGTATTAAACTACACACAATCATCACGCAAACACATATTTCACACTCCCCCTCTATCCTAACACATACAAAAAAACCTGTCATGTTATCTATCTATTCCTGTCATCCCCACACTTTTCTTACCTTATATCTGACTAATGGTCACTCCGATCTAGTTCTCTGGCAAAGGAGGCAAATGAAAATGAAGTTTGAAAACGTGCTTCTTTTAACGGCGGTCAACTCGGAGACGCCTAGATGGCGAGAGTATGGTTTCCGGTTGAAGTTACACGTTAATTGCCGGTTTCTTCATTTAAATAATCACGGCTTCGGCCATCCGCAATTTTCTGCAGTTTTGGAGTCTCAGGATGACAAAGGTGTCCTTATTCAACTTATCACGGGTTAGGGTAGTGCCATGAGAGTGGGAGTGTTTTGTAATTGCGCTATCTGGGGACTCCTCTGATACGGGTATCTGGCAGCGGGCTATTCTTCATCCCTCCCTCCTTCCGAGCCCCTAATTAGGCATTCGCAAGTGCACTGCATAGTTGAGACGAGGTTGAAATAACAGCGTCCACTAGTCAAGGCATAGCGCCCCGTTTGAGGGTGGAGGGTGGAGGGTGGGGAATTAGGCAGTCATGAAGAATATGATGCGCCTAATGAAAATTATTAATTCTCTCTTTTTTATTACCTCCCGAATGAGAGGACTTTAGGTGTGGTAGAGAAAAGGTGTATGAGGCAATAAATGAAATTAAAATGAAATATGAGAATGAGGAAGGGGGTGAGGTTGAGATGCTCTATCTTGAAATCTTCTTTAAACAAGTGTGAATTTTTTCCAGATTTACAGATGTAGTTCTTCATAACCTCCTTAGTATGTAAACTTCCAGCCTCGGCGGCGAAGGAAAGGGAGGTGATGCTTTCGGTGATTGCATTACCAAGCGTGATTGATTCAGCAGGAAGGCGATCCAAGCGGTGAATTCAGTAGTAAGTCGAACTTGATTCTTAAACCAAGTTAACTTAGAATTCGGTGTGACCACAGGGTAACGGGCTCGAGGGGGAGTTTTTCTCCTTCGTTACGTAATTCCTCATGGGCGAGGACGGTACTAAGCGAGGGGTCTTCTTCAAGAGCGAGGATTAAGGAGGGGGGTTTCTCTGACGAGAATAAGTTGAACTTGGTTGCTCAACCAAGTTAACTTATGAGTTTGGTGTGGCCACCGGGTGACGGGCTCGAGGGGGAGCCTTTTCCCTCTTCTTTTCTTAATTCCTCAAAGACGAGCAATATCCCTGGGCTTTAGGATGCACTAGGATATGAGGAGTCTCTCTGACGAGAGTAAGTTGAACTTCACCAAGTTAACTTAACGTTCAGTTTGATTACTAGTTCGAGGATGAGCTGCTTCTTAGCCCCTTAGGTAGCCCTGCCTCTCTTGTAGGAGACTTCGTAGTCTGGCGACTCAAGTAATCTACCTGTCTAGTCTTGGTAGCCCGGCTTCTATCCAGGGACTTCGTAGCCTGGAGACTGACGTATTGTACCATGTTTTTCCTAAGTGTTTCTTATTTATACCTCGTCACCCCACTGGGGGAGGTGTAGGAGGGGGGGGGCTTGTAGAGGGGCCCAGGAAGGTTCTTATTCTAACGGTTTTTCTCACCAGGTCTTACCTCGGCTCCCATTAGCCTTCGAGCTTGAGAGAAACGCGTCTCCAATTTCTTATTTGAAGTGAAATTCAATATCCCCTCGTAAGGAGGATCTTGCAGTTTACAACCTTTAGGCTTTTCATAGCGACGGTTGGCGAGGCGTTGTGGTTACGAGTTTGACCCCACGGTGCCGAGGCCGGATGTTTTGGCGGTAACTGCCTCGTGTCTCCACTGAGAGAGAACGGGGGAGTGACGATTCCCCTACAATGGTTATCCTGTCCTTTTTTACTCTCATTATTGGTATTATTTTAATTTTTTCAGGTTGCTTTTAATTTTCCCTCTACTCTCGAATTCATTTATATTTTGTATCTCTCGCTCTGTTGTCTTAGCTTGCTATCTGCGATTTGTAAACCCGAGCGGAGATCAAATGACTGATGTCATCGGCGTATTGCACATTCATGCAGCCTGGCGTCAATGGAGGTCACATATCCGCTGTGTACATCGAGTACAAAGTGGGGCCCAGGCACTCCCTTTGTTGGACCCCAGTTTTCAGCTGGAATTTAGGTCTTTCGTGGTCTTCAATGTCAATGTACGCCTCCTTGTTTGTTATGTAATCACCCAGTATTCTCTCCATCCGGTTGCCGAGATCGAGTTGGAGGAATTTGTATTTTAACCCTTCCACCCATACCTTATTGAAGGCCTTCTCGACCTCCTGGAGTACCACGCCCACATATCCTTTTCCAGATTTGGCCTGTGCAATTTTTTGCTTATGATCATGAGCGCCATAGTTGCGTCTCTTCTCTTCCTGAAGCCGTACAGGTGCTCGTTGTATTTCTCTGAGTCTTCTTGGCATTCCACCAGTCTCGTATTTAGTATTTTCTCAAATACCTTTCCCAGAAAATTAAGCAAAGATATTGGTCTGTAATTTGAAACCGATGTAGGTGTTTTTCCTGGCTTGTGACGAAAACCATCTTCGCTACTTTAAAGATTCGTGGGCAGGCACCGATATTCATGAATGCATGGAATAGATCTTTAATATATATTTGTATATTTTCAGGCGCTTTTTCGTAGTTTTGTTTTGTGAGCCCGGTATTTCCGTGTGCCTTTTGTTTAAAGGTAGCGATTGTTCTTTTTACTTCCTCCAGAGTGATTAGGGCTCCTAATCCCATGTACTCGTCTCTACTCACATCGACTCTCCGAAGTGGTGTTTCTCTGTCGAATCACTCATTATCTTCTTCTTCTATTGTATACATTTTTTCCCAATGTCCTCTAAACTTCTCTTCTATTTTGCTTTGCTTTTGAAATATTCATTTTGTTCGTTCTTTATTTTTATTGGCTCTCTTGGTAGTTTTCCTTTGATTGTTTTTATCATTCTCCAGGCCTCCCTTGGGTTTTTTGTGGCCTCTATTTTGTTCGTGAATTCTTTCCAGTTTTCTTCTTGATGCTCTTTTATCAAAAAGACCATTTCCTCTTTCAGTCCTTTCAATTTCTTGCTTTTTTGTCTGTTTGTACCAAAAATTATTATTTCCAAGTATTTTTCTTTGATTTGTCTTGCTTTCTTCTTCATTTCTTTTGTCTACTTTGGATGTGGTAGAGTTCTGTATTTGATTTTTGGCACACTTGCTTCTTCTGCTTTCTGTATGTTTTCTATTAGGTTTATGGTTATTTCCTCTAGTTCGTCTACGTTTTTCCCATTCAGTTCTGGCTGTTCATGGCTATTTAACATAGCTGTTTGTCTCCCAGCTCGCCTTCCTGTAGGCTTTTCGAAGCTTGATTGAGACTTGTATCGGGTTTTGATTTACAGTCACCAAAACTCCGATATGGTCGCTACAGGGAATGGGTATCGGTTCCATATAAGTATTATACGGGATGTTCTCTGTCGTCATTATTATGTCCGGTATAGTTGAAGTTCTTTTGGTGATATATGTTGGGAATTCCAGGCCTATTTTTTTAAAGTTTTTTCTGTCCATTATGTTTTCTAGATTCCGCCCTGCTTTGTTGTTTGTGCGGTACCCTGATTCAGGAATCCTGGCGTTAAGGTCCCCCAGGATAATTGATGGGTTGTTTTTGAGTAATGGCTCTATAACAGAGTGTATCGGTATATACGAGCGACAGGGTTGTTGGTAGCCTGCCATTTATGTGATTGGAGTGTACTCCATTTCGATAGTAGCGGTTATGTAGGCTTAGTCAACTTGGCTTTCTTGTGTGTATATTAAGTTTCTCTTTATTGCAATGTCTGTCCAATCGTATCTTTCGCTGGATAGGATTCTCTTTATAGTGTGGTAGTTTGAAACTTTGAGTGGTTCATCATGTTTGACTCCGTGCTCGGAGGTGGTCATGACGTCAGGGTCGATTTGTCGAAATATATTTCCGTATTGTATTGTTTTAGTTTTCCATCGGTCAGTATTCAGGTGCAGTATTTTTAGTTTGGTTATCTCGTTATCTATTTTTTTCAAAATTGTCTTGTTTATAATTATTTCTTTGCTTTGCGGTTTTTCCACTTTGCCGTTTGTTATTTTCTCAAAGTTATCCTTCTTGATAATTTTAACGTTGTTGAGGAAGATCCTTATTTTGTTCTCTTCGATTAATTTCTGAATGGTTGTTTCGTCATGGTCAGTTACGTAGTTCCATTTCCAGGTACCTCTGTCGATACCCTTTCTTATTTCTTTTTTTTTCGTACCTTTGGGTAGGGGATAGGCCTCATTAACGAAGATCTTTAGCTTAAAATTCTTTGCTTCCCCACTCTCTGTCTTACTCTCTGGGTCGGTTTGTGTATCCGTTTCGGATTGTTTACTTTTAATTGGGCATTTCTTAGTTTTCCTGTGGCTTTTCTTTACCTTTTTCTGTTCGTTATCTGAAGTGTCTGTTTCTTTTTCCTCTTCATTGGGTTGATCTGTTTCCTTTGTTTCTTGGTTTGCTTCCATCTTTGCTCCTATCTCCGTCATATCCTGTATCTGAAGGGTTATAACCGCCGTTACTCCGTATACTAGTTCCGAGGGGGGTCGGGGGGAACCACATCTTTCTAACTCCGTTTTTCTCAAGAAGAAGATTGAGCGTTTCCGAGAAAGTCCCCGGTTGTGCAATATTTTAGACGTGGGCGTACATAATACAGGCTATAATGTATAGGCCCGTTCACTCTTTCACATTAATGCTGATCTTTGGTTCTTGGGTCTCTTTTATTTCTTTCACCATAGCTTTTGCTAAGCTACCGTAGGTTTGGTTAGTCTCGATTCTTCTTCTTTCTTTTGTTCCTGCTCTTTCTTTTCTTTTAGGACAGTTTACTTCCATAGTCCTGTGTGGACCCTGGCAGTTCACGCACCTTTAAATGGTTTCCGTACATTCTTTGAAGGTGTGATTAATGCCTCCGCATTCCGAACATATTTTCTTGTCCTTATTTGGGTAGTTTTTTGTTACGTGCTATTCTATGGCGTAGAACTGGAAGCAAGTTTGTACATTAATTATTTTTTCTTTTTCGATGTTTTCGGGCGGAATTCTCATTCCAAATGTTGGTGGTAGCCTTGTTCGCCATTTCCACCGTGGCACAGCTAACTTTGAACGGGTGCGTGTAATATCCAATTTTTATTACTTGATGGTGTATACTCAATTTTTGAAGATGGTGTGATAGTGGTAGATAAAAGTGGGTGAAAATTAAAGCGGAGAGGGGTATTTTGCCCTAGTAGGAGGGCATCACTTTATGTTTTTCTTTAGATTTTCCTCTTTGTTTTATATTTCATAAGTTGTGTTTTTATATGTTGATTTATTTATGTGTTGTTAGCGTGTTCTTATTGTTAGTGTTTCAATTTTTGTGTACTTATTTTTGGGTTAATTTCTTTGAGCACTCAAGCCTTTGATAGCTTTTAGCTCAGCAATTTACCTTATGTTATTTTAGTGTATTGTTATTTATTTTCTTAGTATTGGCTTCGGATGTACTGCGTTAGTTTCTAGTGTTCCCGTTATGTGTATAGTGATGTAATGTTTTCCCGAGAGCAAATCTTAATACTTGGGAACTGGTTACGACGGGAGACTTTCTCCCGTAGTCGTGCAGGTATATTAAGTCTGCCAGCAGTTCGCGGTAGTTCCGGAATAACAACATTCGTAAGGGTTGACCAGACCTTTCCTCCCAATTCTGGGGTGAAGATGTTGATAGGTTCCATTCTTTTTATCCTATGAAGATCCCTTTGCCGATGTTGGCCACGCCTTTGGCTTTGTTAATTATTAGGGATGCAGAGTTTTGGTCTCGTCGGAGTATTCTCATTGAGGTCTTGCTGGCCGCTTGAGTCACTACTGCGGAGTAGATGAGCTTATCCCGGATGTACATCAGATATATTTTCCTAATGTTAGCCAACCTAGGATCTCTAAACCTAAATAGCTTGGAGATTTCTCTCTTTGCCAGGTTCTGCCTCTCCGTGTAGTGTCTTGAGTATCCGTTGTCGGAGATCTTCAGGCCCATCATCATCAGGCCGATGATGATGATGGGCAAGGTCAAGTGGGACGATTTTGAACTTGTCCCAATTTGTTATAATCTTCCATCGTCTGTCGTAGCGGTTGGTGTTATTGTTTTCCGCTATTGTACGCATTGCCTGATCCCTTGCTTTCTTCTCCGGGCACAGAATGATCTGGATGATTTCACCTGCGAATTGCAGATACATCGTGTTCCTGTGCACTGAAGTTGGGAGGTCGATGGTAAAGACCAAATGAAGCAGTGGGCTCAGGCAACTTCCCTGGGAAGTGCCCGCCTTGAGTTCAAATTCAGGTCATCTGTATCCTTCGATCAAGAGACATGACCTTTTGTCCATGACGAAGTCACAAAGGATCCTTTCCAGAATTGGGTCTAGGTAGTGAATTTCTTTCAGCCAGACTTTATCGAAGGCCTTCTGCACGTCTTTCAACACAATTTCTAGATAGTACCCATTCGCTCAGCAAAATGCTACTTTTTCCTTTAGGAGCGCCAGGGCTGTTTCTGTGCCTCTTTTTCTGCGGAACCCTTGTTGTTGTGGGTTATGCGCTCCTAACTCGCTCAGTTGAGCTTGTAGCCTATTAGCTATAATCTTTTTAAATAACTTACCGTGCATCTCCAGAAGGGAGATCGGGCGATAGTTAGCCACATGGTCTGGAGGCTTGTTTCCTTCCGGGCTGAAAATGATTTTAGCCATCTTTTACCCGTCAGAAAAGTAGCTTGTATTCAAGGCGGTATTCATGGTATCACCCAGTCCCTGTAGGATTTGCCTCGGGGCATTCACGAGTTTGTTTCTTGTTATCCCAGACTAGCTTGGTTCCCCTTGCTTGAAGGGCCTTATGGTGTTCATGGGCTCTTCGAAAGTGCTTGAGCACCCGGGGTCAACCATCTTTCTTTCCTGAGATACTTGCGGGTGAGGCTAGGTTCTATGTATCACTGTCCTGAGGTCATCTAACAGTTGGTTTTCGATATGCTGGTCGAAGTCGTCGTTCTCCTCAAGGGTTATAGCGAAAATCTTATTCCAGTGTGTCCTGAATCTTATTTCGAGAGACTCTGGATCCTCAAAAATCTTATCTCCTTCTTTTATTTTTTGTTCTTATTTTAGTCGGCAGTCCCCTAGGTCTTTGGATTCTCTTCCAAAAACTTACTAGACTGTCCTCCCTATCTAGCCTTCCAATGATGACATTCCAGATTTTCTTCTGTTTCTCTTTGATGTGTGTTTTAGTTCCTCTATTAGTTGTCTCATTCTGGCTATCTTTTCCCGAGTTGGGCCTGTCTTTGAGTTAGTTTATATAATATGGCGTTAAAGCCCCATTTGTCTTAAAAAAATTAATGTTCTTGGATATGATATGTGTATTTGCTGTTGTGGTATTAAATTACTTTAATCATTTTAGTGTTGAGCTTAGTGTCTTTGTTTCTGTATATCTTGTAGTAAGTGTAAATCGTGTCTTTAGTTTTTTCTTGGATGTCTTCTTCGGTATTTTGGGGTCTTCATCGGTGAATTCGTATAGAAATCGGTGAGGTTTTATAATTAAGTAATGTTTTTCTTGGTCACTTTTTTGGGTCTGGGTAAAAACAGACTCATGCCTCTTCACTTTTGGTTAATCATTTGGACGATATCTTCGTAAAATTCTTGATTACCCAGTTCCTGCATATTCCTTATCCGTTCGTCTATGACAACGTTAATGTGACTTATCCCCGCCTCCCGGTGCAGCAGTTCATGGCGTCTTCTTTCTCGCCCGTATGTACCTGTAATTAGGTACATAGATTTATTCTGCACCACTTGTAGTTTCCTCTTTTGTGTCTTTGAGACACATGATAGGGCGGAAGCGGCATATAGCAGCGTCGATCTTACAAGTGCATTGTAGATCTTTTTCTTATTATTTCACGAAGACTTCTGAACATATATAGAATTTTGACTGTATTTGAGGCCTTGGTAATTCTCTCTTAGACGTGCTTCTTGTAGCCTAGTATATTGCCAGGTATATTGCACACCGTGGTGTAAGGAAAACGTCTATCCCCCACCCAGACGTCGTAAAGTAGTATCCTGCCTATGGGGACTACTTTGAACTTTTCCTGGTAGGTGCGGATCTTCCACCGGGCGGCGTAGGTGTTAAGGTTTTCAATTTCTGCTGCTGTCATACAAGCTCGCCAAGGTGCATTCCTCCATGGACAAGTGATTATCTGGGTGAAATCATCGGTGAATTAATTGTTGAGGCAAGTGGAGTTATAGTTGCTGGGACATCTGAATGTAAATCAAGTAGATAGTGGATGACAGTCCCCCCATGCAGGAGGCCCGTAATGAGCTGACACTTCGGCCTGTCCGTGCATTCTAAACGGATGTACGACGCTCTTTCCATGACATAGTCACAGAGAGTTGTTTATAAGTTCTCACTTATTATGCCTAGCCGTAAGATCTGGTCCTGCATTCCCCGTTGGCACACCTTATCAAACGCCTTTGATACATCACGACAAACAATGTCCACGTAACTTCTTTCCCGTTTTGCTTGGGCTAGCTTTCCCGTGATGACATTAATCGCCATCTCTGTACTTCGCTTCCTACTAAACCCGAATTTATGAGGGTTGTAGAGGAGGTTCTCTTCCAGATTAGACACTAGTCTTCGGTTGAGGATTTTCTTGAAGAGCTTCCCGCCAAATTCTAGAATTAAAATTGGCCAGTAGGTATCCTTCAACGTTGGGTCTTTTCCGTGCTTAGGCAAGAAAATCATCTTAGCCGTTCTCAAAGCATATGGAAAGTATCCCGTGTTCAGACAGGCGTTATATATCCTTCTCATCCCTTCGATGATATTGGCTGGTGCTTTTTCAAAGTTTAACTTTGTAAGTCCCGATTGTCGAGGGGCTTTTGGTCGGAATGAGCGGAGCGAGCATAGTAGGTCTTTGGTAACCTCGGCGTCTCCTTCGCGCTGTCTATCCACCTTGTGTTGAGGGTGAGTCTTGTCCATTTGTTTATTAAGATCGTCTAAGATGTTCCCTTTAAACTCTAGGTCATAGTTTTTGTTTTCCTCTTCAGTTATACATACTGATGATTTTTTCTCAATAACCAGAATATCTCTTTAATTCTTCCTTCTTCCGTTTCGATGATTCCATCTTCTTTTTGTAACTCCATCTTCTTCTTTCTAGCCTAAACTTTGAGATTTCTGATCTTATTCCAAAAATCTTTGGCATTGCTTCGTGATCGAGGCTATCGATCGCATCATCCCAGCGTCTCCATTGTTGTTCGAGAATCAACTAGTTAAGATCTTCTTTGATTTCTTTACTTCGTTGCATTGAGTGAACTGACGACTTCTTGATGTTGATTTCATACAATAATTTAAGATCACAGTATAAATCCTTCATGTATTCGGTCCAACTATAGGTAGAGAGAGAGAGTCATATACTCGGATTTATGGATACAAACCCTATCTGCGTTGATGAGATGGTTATTGAGGTCGTCGAGTGCCTCGTCGATCTCATCGAAATTCCCTCTTCCAAGTTGGGCGGATCGTAGGCCTCGAGAAGGCGCGCGTACCGTAACCAGTCTGCTCTTCTGTAGTTCTTTCTTACTACAACTGGAACTTGTCTAGGGTTTCTGTTGATAGTTAGTAGGATCCATATATGGTGACTATATGGTACCTGGAATGGTTCCATGTAGAATTTGTACGGGAGCTGAAGATTCGCCAGACAGATGTCTGGTTTTGTGGCACTTCTTGCTTTGGCAAAGGTGGAGAAATCGGGGCCTATTCGCTGGGTAATATTTCTGCCCTCAACAAGTCCAGGCTCCTTTCTATACATTTGAAGGTCCTGTAACCTGATTCTCGACATCTGGCGTTCAGATCCCCCATTAATATAGTGGGAGCTCTTCTGCCAAATAGGCCAGTAAGAGTGTGATTGGTAAGACGTCTCTCCTTGGCGGTTGATATCCGGTAGCAATGACCAAATTTCGTATCTCGATTTCGACCTCAATTGCGAGGTAAAATTCTTCTAGATTTCTTATTTGCTTGTATTTAATCTCTTTCTTTATTGCAATAGCGGCACCGTCGACCCAATCCGGCGAATAATTCGTGATCAACAAATCGTAGTTCCAAAATTTTCAATTCTGCACTACGCGTGTCGATCCAGTGTTCCGAAATTAAGATGATGTCTGCATCAATTTCCCTAAATACATTTCCGTAAGGTGGTAAAGAAGTTATGAGGTCGTAAAGGAGGTAGCGATTATTGACGGTAAGTTGGTGAATGAGTCCAAATAATGGTGAAAAAACACACCTGTCCATTTTCCAGTTGGACCCCGCTCGTTTGCTGAGAGAATGATGGGTGATGGATGGATGAGATGGATCTCGAGTGGGAACCTCAAGAGGGGTGAAATATGGTGGACTTTATCCAGTAGCAGTCGAATCAACGGCCCCTAAAGTTTTGGCACACTCTCTTTGGTACTTGCACCATAACTGCATCCAACTACATAGAGATGGATGTACTTCCCTCTATGATTCTGGCCGGGTTCCCCGGGTGATGAGGATATCTCCTCCTTCCGGGACTCGCAGTTATGCCCCAGTTTCGAGAAAATTTCTGACTTACGCTTCCACTATGGGCTAGGCCTCAAACCAGTTTTCATATAAGCCGTTAATTATGTTAGTCCAAGTAACCGGCCGTTAAGACAAAATCAATGAATGGCAGACATACTAGAAGGTTCGCACGCAGGTCGATGGACGGGAGTAGTGACGTGCTTTAGCCCTCATTGAATTGTGAATACTTGATGAAAAATACTATCCTCGCTTTTTGAAGGGTGAATCGAAATTCACCAAAAGACTTGGAGAATAGGCTCTTTTCTATGTAGGTGGTGCTCAAAGTCCGTTATTAAGCAAGTAGATAGTCAGCAGAGCGTATAAGTCAAATATTCGGCCGTGGAGTTGATTTGATTTTTGAACATTGGACATAACAAGTTAGGAATTATAGAATAGTAGAGCAAAGGTAAGAAAGTATAGTGGTGAAAGGGTTTTGACAAAGTTAGTAAAGGTAAGTTTAGTATAAGTTTGAAGTGGGTATATTTTCCTGGTGGGAGGGGATCTGCCGACAAAGTAGGTAGTAAGGTAAAAATATAACACGCAAAAGCAGGGATGTATAGATCCCTGGTCAAAAGGTAGCTCTGGCAATGTTAGTCTCGTGTTGTGTTGTTTTAGGTATCGAAACTGGTTGGTATTCAAGCCTTTGTAGTAACTAGTAAAACTCGCTACTACGGTAAGTCAAATTTTGGGGCCACATCAAGTGATGCTATGACTCAGCCAAAGAAGAAGAATCGGTCAAGGCAGCCCTAATGAAACGCAGAGTAAGGCTCTACGATTACGACTTCAAACTTAACCAGCCATCCTTCTTCAAAAAGCTACGATCTGGTAGACCCAACAACCAAACCAAAAGCCATCAAGCAGCTCAGGCACATAGAATGGCATCTAAAAATAGGCTAACTATTCTAGCACACAACGTGAATGGGTGACAGATAAATAGACAACAGCTGTACAACATCTACCGAGAACTGGATCCGGACATTCTTCTGTTGTCAGAACCTGGAATCAGGGACGACGACAAGCACAAGATCTTTGGATACAATGTTTTCTAAAGGAACGTCACAGAAGAGATGTTCGAAGGCAGTATAATAGCGGTCAAGAAAGATCTGCAGTACAGACCAGGAAATCAAATGGAGAAATCTTTTCTATCGATCATACTGAGGTGTTCTCTGGGTGACATCGAATTCGGCGCGGGCTACCAACCTCCCCGCCGTTCATAATGGCCCTATCACGACATGTATACCATTTTCAGGAAAGTACACCCAGTGTTGTTCACCAGGGACCTGAACGCCAGGAACAGAGCAACGGGCTATGCAAGGACAAACGCAAGAGAGAGGAATCTTGACCTCTTGCTAGGAAGGGATAGCTGCTCCTATTCCAGTTCCTGTTGCTCCACGGAAAGATTTCTCCAAGACAAACTGGGAAGCATACAGGGGCGCGTTCCCATTGGAACTCCCTGACCTGTACGGTGCATCTGAGGTAGACTTCGACGATCAGCTTACTGCTATTAATGCCTGCATTTCAAACGCAGACACGGTAGCTATCCTGACAACCTCTCCAAAAATCACACTACCAACAACCCCTACACAAGAGAGAGTGGTGCTCCAACAGCGCTTCGCTGATGTCTACAACTGCATCCTCGACATAGATTTCCGACTCGTTCAACACCTCAGGGAACAGCTGAACATCACACTGGCGCACTAACTGAGGGAGAGGTGGAACCGTCTAATTGAAAATTTAGACACTGACAGGAATCAAAAATATTTCTAGGAAACAGTTAACAGACTAAAACGGAACTCCCGTTCTCATGGCCAAACTGCAAGTTCGCACGAAGGTACTACGCCGACCATTCCCAGAGAGAAGGGAAGGCTGTTCCGTGGAGTCTGGAAAAACGTTTGCAAAATCTCAGATGAAGAGAGGGAAAACTTTGACCTATACTTCGAGGATCAGGTTTTCTAGTATATGGAGATGAGCGAGGGCAGGTTTGACCGAAGGGAGCCTCGTACCTTCACCGTCTACATGGCAACTCTCAAAAGGGTAACACCATCACAAGTGCGCAATTGTGGGAAACATCTCTTCATTTAAGCCTAAAGCCCCAGGCCCCATCACCATCAAGCACCTGAAGGAGGCACCCGAAAGATTTCGGACTAGGCTGATGAACCTACTCAACTTGTCCCTATCAATGGGATATTTCCCAGATGGCCTGAAAAGGTCGAAAATAATTTTCATCCTTAAGCCTGAGAAGCTAGAGAACCAGGTCATGAATTTAAGACCTATTTCATTGCTGGAGATCATTGGGAAGCTCCTTTAGAAAATTCTCAACAGCAGACTATCAAAACACCTGTCAGAGCACTCTCTGTTGAACGAGGAGCAGCAAAGATTCAGGAGACACCGATGCACGAAAATAGCCACAGCCCAAATGCTTCAACACGCAGCGGCAGGGTGGGCCAGGCGATGATGGATCAACGTCGTTTGCAGAGACATTAAGAAGGCCTTCGACAAAGTTTGGATCGACGGCCTGTAGTACAAAATCTCGAGACTCAGACTCACCCCCCACTTTGAAAATATACTCTGTAGCTACTTGACCAACAGGCAAGCTGTTATTGCATTTGAGAAGTATAAAGGGGAAGCCTTCGAGCTCCTGTCCGACGTCCCTCAGGGAGGATGCCTCAGCCACACTCTCTACATAATCTTTACGCGCGACGTCCCCAAACCAACTCATTGGAGAACTCTCAATATCCAATATCCGGACAATATTACCCAAGTTGTGGTTCGGAGAACAAATTCTGCGAGGATGATAGCCAGAACCACCAAAGCAGAAGCTAAGATAATCTCCAGTTTAGAGAAACGCTGGAAAATACACAACAACGTATCAGAATTCTCAGCAACTGCAATAGGTAGACGTCGTTCCGTCTCTCTCAATCTAGAAAACTCCGAAATTGACTACACTCCGCACGTGTCAGTCTTCGGCTATAACTTGCCAGTACTGGCATGATATGACACGTCACCTACAAGATTGGATACACCAACACTGAACTCGACAAACTCCTCCGATTCGGAAACCTCAGTACAACCAATAAAAAGAAGTTGTACACCAGTAAAGTCAGATGGAATCTGGTGTACTGTGCTATTCTGTTCAACGCAGCGGCAGGAAAAAATACAACAAGATTCCAGAGAGTGCAAAATCGAGGCCTCTGATTTATTACTCACGCTAAGTGGTATGAGTATCGGAACTCGAGAAGCCTCCATGAAGAAACCGTTCTTGAACCAATGAATACATACCTCTATAAAAAAGGTCGAGACATCTAGGGAAGACTAGAGGCTATTCTCCCTATGGAAACTATAGCGGCTCTATACCCAGAGACAGAGGGAAGTGTATACAAAAGATACTTCCCCAGCACCAGAATTACGGAACCTGTACCAAAGTACAACTAAAAGGAAAGAAAAAATTGCGAAACAATAATACTAAAAAAAAACAGGATCCCAAAATGGGACAAATTAGAATGACAATAACAAATACAAAATAATTAAAAGATCCCGCAATGGTACAACATTAACAAATATGAAGAAATAAACGAAATAACAAATGGAGATGGCGCGTTCACCGGGCAACCAAACACATACATATAGGACTACCACTTCCTTCCTTTTCTTACTATTACCCTCCACCTTCTTTTCCAAACTCCTACCCATCTTATTCTATCTTTCTCTTTCAAGATTTAAGATTTAATAACTATTGCATTTCTGTTTATTCCCTGAAGATGATCTAACAGGGTCGAAAGGCGTCTAAGAATAAAGAATGTCATTCGCAGATGTTTTTTTCTCGCCTCGAAGACCTCGTTAAAAAAACCTGTAAGAAATATTAAGAAAATACAATTTAAAAATAATAAAGCTTCCACAGCTGTGGACTTCAATAGTACATGCATACAACATGGCCTTTTGCCTAATTACATATATATATATATATATATATATATATATATATATATATATATATATATATATATATATATATATATATGGTGCGGGGGATAGGATATTCGTTAGCAATTTTCAAATGATAATTTTTCGCTTATTTTCTTCTTAGAGACTAACCTTGTTTGTTGTGTTTTTTTTGTCAGAATAACTAACTGGAAAATTTATAACACTACAATTTTTGGAAGAGACATGGATTCTTCTTTGGAATCCGCGCCGGGAAGATGCCTGAAAAGGTCAAATAGGAGCTAGATGATTCCAGATTCGACTACAACGTGACGGCAGAGATAAAACTAAAGGTTAACGATCTTACTTCATTAGAACGCTGGGATTTCTAGCAGAAATCCAGATCTTTAATAATATTCTCAGAAAGTCGATGCGTGACATTTCAGAGGAGAAAGTTATGGATGAAAAGCTCATTCGGTTGATGTGGCATAGAGAAAACCCTACTTTTCATATAAGATGAGGAAGGGACAATTTATGTCCGAGACGTCGAAGGAAAAGAGAGTCAAGCATATTAAGGAGCAGCGCAACAAACCATCATAGCATTTGGCTCGCAGTCGTATCAAAAGACTAGCCAAGACTCATGAAGATGAACTTTCCAGGTGTCTATCCGTGTAGAGAGCGAGCTGATGAAGCACGGGATCCAATGGGTAGCTGCAAGGTGGTAGTCTTACGTGTGGCAGCAAGAATCTGTGCCCTGTCACATCAGTCGGAATTCCAGGGATGGCTGTCTGAGTATTTCTTCGATCACACAGCACCTGAAATTTGGCCTCTCAACTAGCTTGACTGAAAGTTCCTAGACATCTTTGTGTTAGAAAAAGTGGAACGAGCGAGTACCAATTCCAGTTGCAATACGAAAGAGAAGCTAAGTTCTAAGATTACCAGGGCCTCTAGAGGCCTAAAACGAGAGATGATGACGAACCTTTTTGGCTAATTCTGAGATCACCTGGAGAATGCAATCGAAGCCACAGGCTTGATCATCAGGGAAGATTGACAGAAATTAAATTGAAGGTAAACTGACCGAATAAGTTTTGCAAATCACTAGGGCAAAACAGAAGAAGGGGGATGGCTGTTTGTGGGGGTGTTAAGACAAGTAATGACAAGTCAGAACCGGCAGCCGCACGATCCTGCCTCGTCTATTTAAGAAGCAGTAGCTAATCGCAGATCGTCAGTCACAAATTTTTCAACAATGGAGAAAGTTGAGCACCGCGCAGTCAACAAATATTTGACCAAGGAAAGCAAGAATTCAAAAGAGATCCATAAACGCATGGTTGCAGTGTACACCGACACTGCCCCTTCCTATGCAACCATTGATCGCTGGAATAGGGAGCTACGCCATGGTCGTGAGTCCCTTGAAGATGACCCCCGTCCAGGACGCCCGTCAAACGTGACCAACGAGGACAATGTGGCCCGTGTGGAGAGGATGTTCCTCGAAAATCTACGGGTGAAGGGCGAAGAAATCGAACGAGAACTTGGAATATCACATGGAAGTGTTATCAACATAATCCAGGACAATTTGGCCAAGACCAAAGTCTCTGACCATTGGGTCCCTAGAAACCTCACGCCCCATGATCGACTTTAAAGTCGTCAAAGTTGCGAGGAGCTGCTGCTCCTGTACAACCAAGACCCGGCTGGATTCGAGTCAGGCATATTGGCAGATGATGAAACGTGGGTCCATCACTGGGATCCCAAGATCAAGCTCGAAAGCATGGCCTGGAAGCACAGGGGCTCTCCGACCCCCATCAAGTTCCAGGCCCAACCCTCAGCCTGGAAGATCATGAGCACCATCTTCTAGGATTCTGAGGGAGTGTTAATGGCTACCTATGCGCCTCGTGGAACGAACATCACAGGCCAATATTACACCAAGGAACTGGCTGGACTGAAGAAGTGCATCCGTCAGAAGCGGCGCAGCAAGTTGACACGCGGTGTCCTGCTCCTCTACGACAATGCCGCTCTCCACAAGGCCAGAGTTGCACAAGCTGCCCTGCCCAAGTGCGGATTCAAGAAGCTCAACCATTCCACCTAGTCCAAATCTGGCCAATAGCGACTACTTTTTATTTCACCAGCTTAAGGGTGCCCGGCGTGGACGCCAGTTTAGGGACGATAAAGATGTCCAGCTCTCTGTCCAGGAGTGGATTGCACAGCAGTCGGGAGATTTATGGTTGTCGGGAATTCGAAGCGTCAGGGACAAGTAGCGCAAGTGCATTAAAGTCAATGGTAGTTATATTGAAAAATAGTAAACACTTTTCTTCATATCTCGTTTCCTTATATCCGAATTGCAAAACTTTTTGACCACCCCTCCTATATCAGAATATAAAAACACTTCTTTTTTTCTTTTTGAGTCATCATGTGAGCGGATACCATCCTCCCCCGTATATATATATATATATATATATATATATATATATATATATATATATATATATATATATATATATATATATATATATATATATATATATATATATATATATATATATATATATATATATATATATATATATATATATATATATATATATATATATATATATAATATATATATATATATATATATATATATATATATATATATATATATATATATATAAATATATATATATATATATATATATATATATATATATATATATATATATATATATATATATATATATATATATATTTATATACGAGGGGTGGTCAATAAGTTTTGCGAATCGGTAGGGCAAAACAGAGGAAGCGAGATGGCTTTTTGTGTGGGTGTTAGGACAAGTTATGATAAGTCAGGACCTGCAGCCGCACACTCCTGCCTCATCTATTTAAGAAGCAGTAGCTGATCGCAGATCGTCAGTCACAAATCTTTCAACGATGGAGAAGTTTGAGCACCGCGCAGTGATCAAAGTTTTGACCAAAGAAGGCAAGAATGCCAAAGAGATCCATGAACGCGTGTTGAAGTGTACACCGACACCGCACCTTCCTATGCAACCATTGTTCGCTGGAATAGGGAGTTCTGCCTGGGTTTTGAGTCCCTTGAAGTTGACCCCCGTCCAGGACGCCCGTCAGACGTGCCCATTGAAGACAATGTGGCCCGTGTGGAGAGGATTTTCCTCGAAAATCGACTGGTGAAGGTCGGAGAAATCGAGCGAGAACTTGGAATATCACGTGGAAGTGTTATAAACATCAGCCAGGACAATTTGGCCATGACCAAGGTCTCTGCCCGTTGGGTCCCTAGAACCCTCACGCCTCATGATCGACTTCAACGTTGTCAAAGTCCACAAGGCCAGAGTTGCACATGCTGCCCTGCGCGAGTGCGGATTCAAGGAGCTCAACAATCCCCCCTACAGTCCAGATCTGGCCCATAGCGACTACTTTTTATTCCACCAGCTCAAGGGTGCACTGCGTGGACGCCGGTTTGGGGACGATGAAGATGTCCAGCTCACCGTCTAGGAGTGGAGTGGAGAGCAGTCGGGAGATTTCTGGTTGTCGGGAATTCGAAGCATCAGGGACAAGTGGCGCAAGTGCATTGAAGTCGAGGGTAGTTATATTGAAAAATAATAACACACTTTTCCTCATATCTCGTTTCCTTATATCCGAATTGCAAAACTTATTGACCGCCCCTCGTATATATATATATATATATATATATATATATATATATATATATATATATATATATAAAATCTCTCTGTTTTTTTCTCTTTGCTCTCTGCCCATCCCAATCGAATGGAGTTTCCTTCTTTGGAAACCAAGTTCACGAGTGTTTCCCTTCCTGTTCTTTATATGTCAAAGCACTCTCCTTATTGCTCGCCTTCTAATCCTATAGATCAACCTTCTTCGTCGACTTCACTTACGAAATTGAAGGTGCGAAGTAGTTTAGAAGTCTTTTATTCAATCACTTTTTAATAAACATCACAACATCTGTTATTGATCACCCATATAAAGTGGAAAAGCGAGTCCAAGTAGTATGATTTTATTTTTTTAATTTTCAGTTATCCGATCAGTCAATAAAATCTGAATAGTTTTTAATCGCATTTTCTTTCCTGTTCATAACTTTATCGTGGTAAGTTTTAGCTTTTTTATTCTTTGAAGTGCCTATCACATGCATTATGTCTCTATATTTTTCTTACCTATATTATTTTGTAAACATCGTGTGATAGTGTCCTAAGTGTAATTTAAAATAATTCACTTGAATGTTATCTTTAATAACCTTTGGATTACCCTTCTTGTGGAAGAAATCCTTTGAAGTGTGCGTATTTTAGCGAAAAACCAAAACACATCTCATCTAATGGAATAACGAGAACACTGAGATAATAATCTTAGTAAAATAGATAATGGAACATACGTTACTGTATGAGCTCTACTTTGATAGTTCTCGTTAATCAGAGGCAAATAAATATGTTGAGTGAAACCCTTTTCAAAAACGTTCGAATATCAGTGATTTTTCATTTTTGCCTTTATCACTCTTAATTAAGCGAACTAATGAGCAAGTTAATTAATAAAAAAGAATTCTTTCACCTGGTTACGTATTCAATGATGAGGAATCAAACTATCATTTGATAGACGGGATAGATTCCTGACTGTCAGAGTTTACTTAGCTGAAAATGGAAGTTGACTTCACAGTGTTTCTCTGGGACAAACGAGTATACCTCGTAGACAGTAATGTTATCAGTAATAATTAAGGTTGCTGTGTCCTACTAATCTGCTTATCTTTTCCAACATACTTTAAATAACTTTATGTAAAGAATGATCAAAATAGTGCGGATTCCATTTAAGTGGCAGTCAATGTTTTACGTTAGCTTTACATTCAAATGTTAGAAATATATTACCATACCTAAAAATATCATTATGTGCCTCTTCAAACGTTGTTTAAATACACTTCTCTCATTTATGTCTTTATACGCTTTCTTACATTATTATTGGTCAAAATTTAAAAGGATGAGAAAAACTATAGGGAAAATGTTCTATTAACCCACCATCAATAAAAACAGGGCAGCAAAGATGATAAACTTAACCATATCTAAACATTTAAATGCTATCTGTCGCTCATTCTCACGGAGCAGAACTCGATGCTTCTACCACCGAGGAACTTTTACTTATTTTAATTTCTAGAAGGCACTTTAGAAGGAAATATTGGATATTCAAAAGTGTCCTGACTAGTTATTTATAACAAAGAGGACACAATCCACATAATTAGAAATAAGTTTACTCCATCATTAGCCTCTAAGCAGAGGCGAGTTATCAACAATGTTGTTTCTCGTGGTTTATTTTTAAATAATATTATCTTTATCTCCTCAATGATGCTCTTCTTCATTCGAAAAAAATATAGAAATTCATTAATTTTCAAGGAAATGTATTCATTGAAGGAAGTTTCGTGAAGATTCAAATGCACTTAATGATAGATTATTTAGGGTTAGCTTTCTACAACTTGAATATTTCTCTCTCTTCCAAAAAATTACTCTTCTTGCTATTTCTAACTTGTATACCTTCGTTAGTAATGCGATTTTTTTAGTGTGAGGAGGTTTTAAAAGCTTTTAGCTTTGCTGGTGTTTCTGACTGCCGTTGGATGTACATGTGTTTCGCTTTGTATTCTTGTGTCTGCGTCTAATATTTACGTCGATCACTAACGATTAATGACATGTTTTCATAGTCCTTTAACATAGTTCTTTCTTCGATTACGTCTTTTAATGTTCACTTTTTATCCCCACGTCAAGTGCCACTTTTCCATGGGTTATTGATGTGTCTCGAGTGGCTGGCAGGGTATTAATCAACATACAGTATTTGGTTTCTATAGGGTAGAATTCAACTGTAATTACAATTAGAACGACATGTGTGCAAGAACGGTGAGGGATGCTATAAATATATTATCTTTCAGAAGGACGCTAAAGGAAAATGAAATAGAAATGTAATTATCCCGGCCTTCGCTGAATTACGCCATTCGTCAATTGAAACAGTTTTTTAAATGGTTTGGAGCTAGTTACACGTTCAGTGATGACAATAGTTTTGAAACTACTACATATTTTCATATAAGAAAATGAATAGAACTACTCAAACGTTGCCATTTGTCTTAGGATGTTTGTATCATGATTTGAAGGAAAAATGTACAGAAATTTAGAGCATAAACCCAATTAATTAAAAAATACAGTAAAATGATGCAAACATTCAATATTTACAGTGATGTCCCATGTTCTTCAGGCCTGCTTTAATTCTTTTTGGCATGATGGAAAATTTATTTATGATGATAACTTTACCGATATTGATCCATCTTGTTCAATGACAGGGTGTCGACTTGTTTGGTGATTTTAAATTCAAGGACCTCTCAAGGATTTCAAGGACTTTATAAAAATAATCAAGAACTGGTTTTAGGCATTGCTTTTTTCTTTAAATTATTAGTTACATGACCCTTGTATGTTTGATTACATTTATGAGACATCATTTTTTTAATTAAATAATTTCTATCTTCAAAATCTATCCAGTTCATGAAAATTTAGTTCCTACATTTGGAAATGCTTCCAATTTCAGGTATAAAAATATATTTTAAAGCATTTATTTTAAAGAATTACTTTCCACTCTTCATAACAAAGAATTTTTTGTTTCAAAATAACCCCCAAACACTGAATCATGAAGCATTTAAAAAAAGAATTGAAATATTTCAATTGAAAATTAAATGTATTACAAAACAGAATGAACATTTATGATTTAGAGGTTATCTTTTAATTTAATTTTTTATTTAATCATGCTTTATTGTTACAATTTTCTCATTAAGAAGAATTTTTTGCTTCAGATTCCATTTTTAGTCTTTCTTTCTCATCTTCTCTTTCTTTGATCAGAGCATCAGTTCGTCTTTTCTTGGCTTCCATGTCTGTAAGACTTTTTTCCTGCTTCCTTTTCTTATCAACATATTCTTTGTACAGACGAGAAGGATTCTTAACTGCATGCATAATTGACTTAGTCAATTTAAACTCAGTTAAAGGCTTCTTAGTTGCAACCAAGGCATCGTGTACAACTCTCTGAGCAATTATAGACTTCTGTCGAAGATTTTCGACTACAATTTCTTTGTTAATATTAAAGCCCCGTCCGACAGCTGCTTGTCTGTTAGTGAGATACAATATCTCATAAATAATAAAGCTCTTGAAGAGCGAAGTTACCTTGAAATCCGCTAACTGGAATACTTGCTCAAAATGAACATCAAGACGAGTTTCTCTGGGGAACATTTTATTTGATTCGCAGATATTATTGTCAGTGACAAATCGCTTATATTCTGGTTTGATGTCATCAGCCGCTTTTCTAGATAGTTTTTCTATAGACACATGTTCTCTCAGAAGGATATCAATCCTGGACTCGTACTTGGATGCATTCAACATCACATTGCGATTAGAACAGTCGAAGCCTTTAATAACCAAATACATAAGAGGTCTCCTTTCGTTGGTTTATTTTCCTACAGCTACGAAGAAGTTCAATGCTTCCTTCCGAAACTGAAGAATGTCAGTGTAGGTCAGATGTTCTCTAACTTTTCTAATCTCTTCTTTAATAGCGAAGCCGAGATCCACTTTTTCAGCAGGTAATTGGTGAGACGGATTGGTTAAATCCAGATAAATCAGCTGCTTGAAAGATTTTCCCTCAACGAAATATTTCTTGATAAAAGGTATGTAGGAGAATAATATAATGCTCCCACGTTTCCCCACCTCCCTTTCGGGCGTCTGTGATATCAAACCTTCCTCTCCTGCCGGAAGAACCCGCCGGCCACTTTAGCTAACCCCCGCATTCCTTCCCGGACTGGTTATCGATAGATGGGAGCCCATCTTGGCTAGTGGTTTCCGGAAGTTTATGAAAGGAGAAAATGGAGGAGATAATCAGCAGCTCTCACCCTAAGAAGGGCGCTTGACATCAAATCTTATTCCGGAGCCATGTGAACCTCGCCCGAGTTTCGGGTATAAAAGATGAATTCTTTTAACCCTCGGTAGTAGAGCTTGCACAGCGTCTGGTGGGGCAGGAATTGCCATTTATTTCGGTGTTGTGGTAAATTGTCGAAGCACCAAATCTTCAGAGAAGAGATCGGTCCCAGTTAGGGAGGCTCTTTACCGTTGGTCTGCAAGTCAGTGCGGACCCAGGCTCGTACTCACTTTTTCAGAGCCGAAGCTACAAACAGTCTCACTCTGGTTCCCTAAGCGATAAAACTACATCTCGGCTTTACTTCGTGACCCTACGCGTCGATAGGTCACTTCGCCCCCCTCCCTCACAGTGGCACCCAAGATTCCTCGGAGTTCACGAGCGTGGGGCCCTCTTTAACAAGAAGCTCCAGGCACCGCCTTCTTCCAGCAGAACCGTGATGGAATTGTGAGATCAGGCCGGTCCCTGGAGAACCTACCTCATCGTCTCCACCCCTTTCTCACCACCTTCACTCACCAGCGCCATCAGAAAATCAGTTTTCAAGGTAACACTTCCCTTTCACATTCCCCAACTTTACTTCGAATCTTACCAATATTAAAAGTGTATAGGGATTTACATAGCAAACAGTTATTTACAAGCAAAGTGAGATATCCGAGCTTCACTTATTAATTTATCTCTCAAAGAACCTTATTTTTATATATATATTTTTCTTATTTAGTGTTCATTAAAATTTTATTTTCATATTGTTTGTATATCTAACTTCCTTTGGGTCGCTTGCTGGCAAAGTTTATTCCAATCTCTCCATAGCAAAAAAACAAGCACTCTGAGTCAATAAACTCATTCAGGGCATGGGCCGAACGAAGTATAAGGAGTAGTACGACGACCCTCCACATTCTTGATAATAGGATATATATATATATATATATATATATATATATATATATATATATATATATATATATATATATATATATATATAAGAGTCGGGGGAAACTCCAACCACCCCTCGGTCTATTCCTCGACAACGTAGCAAGTGAGTCAACAGCACGGCACAAAAATCTTCTTAAAGGTGTAGCATCATTGGGGAATCAGTTTGATACCGAACCAGAAATCCTTTCAATTCCGATGAAATCTTCAGAACAAAAGCGATCTTAGCAGATAGAAGCTTATTGCACAAAATCTCTTTCATCGTGACATATGATGCACATTTTGGTTCCTCGTGAGTATTCTTGATTGTTTCAACAAACATGTTGCCTATGGTGAGAAGACTAATCGCCCTTTATTCAACTCTTGTGTTTTCTACCTATCTTATTGAGCAAAATTTCATAGGAAAATCAGATTAAAGAACTTCATTTGCTTGCAAAAACAATCTTCGTCTCATTTTAGAATCTTTGAAAACATAATATAATGTAGACAAAAATTTGCCAACATTCCAAAAAACGTTCTCATCAGCAAACCTGAGGCTGCCTGAAACTACATGCAATGAAAATGTGCCACAATCAATTAGAGGAGGAGAATTGCCATTTCTTTCAGCATTTAACAGCCTCAGAAACTTATGGTTAACGTTCAGTGCCATCCATTGATACCTGAATAATTTTTGATTGGTTGAGATGCGATATCCTTTCATTCAAAGCTTCTAGCAAGTCTTAGGCTATTACTCTGCTCAGAAAAACTGGAGGTAGGTATCTAGTAATGATTTTATTCCCCTGCATGAAACGGAAATGGATATCCATCTGACCATGTTGTGTGATCTTATTAAGGGACTAGTCAAATGAAATAGAGTAGAAGGAAGTAGCAGCTAAAACTTTGGCTAATTCACCAGCAAAATGAACAGAAATACCATATGTTATCATGTATTTAATCTTGTCTTTGACCAGATGCATAGATTTAGCAATATCACAGTCTGGAAACATTATAGGGAACAAATATACCCCTGAAGCCCTAGTTCGCAATGATGAGTGTCATAACTATGTGCAAACACCAGAGAACCTCAGCTTCAGTAACATAACTGCTTATAAAACATTTCTGCATTGGGCTGGTTGATGTGGACGGCTCTGCTGTTGGTTGTTTAAAGGCTTGTTTGCTTGGATTTTTCTTAGCCCGGGGAGCAATATGTGAAGAAGAATGCTGGAAGAAGCTTGGCAACCCAGGAATTTTCTTAGCATCAATGACAGCCATCTGTTTGATAGATCTCATATGGCTTTTCAAATCCGCTTCTCCCATGACAGAAAGCGATATTGTTTTTTGGCAAAAATTACAGTACGCCTCTGTTAGATGTTTGCCTTTTCTAAGCCACTCGCCATAGGGCTACTCTTCAATAAGCCAATGCTCTTGAAATGAGAAAGCGCGTCTTGGACTCATTGGCAAAATGTTTCTACAACAAAGAAAAAATATAAAAGTACACACCATGAATTGAAACAAATGTTTCAAATGAAAATTTTACGGGTGATTGCCAGATAGAATAAAAAATTAATTTTATTCGAAATATAAATAATTATGAATAATTAGAAGTTAATCATATGTCGCATCAAGTATTATTAATTGACTAAAGGAGATTATCCTAACTAGAAATCGGTATATAATGGCTATAACTATTGGGTACAAACTATTAAGTTCAGGGTTCATTCTTCGGACAAAGCACCCCAAGCGTTGTCCTAACAATGAAGAGGGGTCTGACAGGACAGCAGATGGCACGTGAAATAAAATCAGAAAAAGACATAGGCTGAGGACTGAGTGGGCGCCTGGTCTCCAGACAAGTAAAATTATGCAACATAGAATAGCAAAAAATAAAAAAGGTACAATAAACATTATGGGACATTGTGGAAGGTGAGGTATTTAAGAAAAAAATGGGTTATAAGCAAAGCATAACCAAAATGAATTTACCAGTGCAAAAAAACAAGAACAAGGTATCCAAGTGACAGTCACAGAAGTATAGAGAGCATCGAAAGTATGCAAGCATCCATCCTAAAATACAATGCATGCAAAGCATATGTTCACTCACATTAGTGAGTAGATTAACTTAAATATTAACTTAAAATATTACTATTTTCCTAATAGAAATTAAAACGTGTATATATATGGATAGTGAATTTGAAAAATCAAATATGAACAATCAGTCAATGATTTATTTTTTAAAATTTAAGGTCCATCTTCCTTTTCCCCAAATTCAAGGACTCTTCAAGGATTTCAATGGCAAAAATTAAATTAAGGGGATTTTCAGGGACTTCAAGGGCAGTAGACACCTTGAATGAGCACTAGCAACTCTTTACAATTGGATGGCTTCTGTTTATCAAACGCCAGTTTTATTATCGCCTAAAAATTTTCTCTAGACTTAAAATCTTTCGAATTCCAGCTAAAGGTCCCGAATAAACGATGTTATTTCACCCAAAAACTTTGATATTGCTTTTTTTTGTGAGAAAGTGCGTAATCATGCTGAAAAAATACACATATCATTCCAAAAATTGTCTTGAGCTGTTGGCAAAAGGTTTTGATGAAGTACATTTTGGTAACATTTTGAAATTATGGCAGTATTCTTGACAAAATTGTTAGTGCTACACTGCCCTTAGATGAGAAGCAGACCAAGACATGGCGAGTGTCTATATACTTCAACGTGTCACGAAACATGATTCGTGAAAGCGCTCCTCTATTTTTTCCCTAACGATGGATCGTCCAGAAGCAAACACAGATTATTAATTTGCATCTATCTTCAAGACTCCATTCTTTCTATTTCCCACAGATATAGAGCTTATTTATAAAATGCTTCTTGGTGATGGAGGCTTCTTCGCAGTACACTTCGTCTTGAGACTTTTGTCGAAAAGGTTGGGACTGGAGGCAACCTGATCATTGAGATAGTAACTTAGCAGGAGGCGATGTAGCTTAATTTGGTGTTCTATAATATAGTACCTTTAGCTACTATCTCCTTGCATTATATGCCAATATGGTGTAAAACAACAATGATTGCACAATTTTCTTTGGAAAGAAACATTTCTAGAATGGAAAAAGATTCGAGCATTTATTTTTTACTAAAATATTACGAAATATATTATAATTAGACAACTTTATTTATTTAACCCATATTATTCAATATTTTACCGTTATGATCGAATAACAAAGCTTCAGGGACTAAAATTCACCTATGAGGGTATATTTTATCAATTTATAGAGATGTATCCAGTTTAGCATAGGGAAATATCTGATTCCAAAGATGATTCTTCACAGGTATTCTTATAGTTCACTGGGCTTAAAAAGGTTTACGGTTAATCGAGGTAAAGTTTGAATTTGAGAAAGGACGTAGCAAAGATATAATTTGATTATAATTAGGGCCTATTGAAGAGACAAACAGCAGGTCCAAAGGTACTTTGCGGGAGCCAAGCAGGTTTTCTTATTCAACGCGAAGTATTGAATTCTGGAGCGACAAGATTTAGGCAAATTAAAGAGGTTCCGTAAACGCTAATATGGGTATAACAATGACTTTATAAAAATTATAATACCGTTTTATCTTCTATGGGGTGTGGCTTAGACTCTTCGAAAAGAGGAGCCTCCATCATCGAGATCCGAAGTTTCCACCCTTAATGCGGAGCTACCGAACAGCTGTGTGTATGTCTGTTTTACTTACATTCCCAATAGTTTTATCTATATTGCTATTCACACATCTTTGTTAAAATTTTCTTTGTTCAAAGTTTGTATTTGCCCAGGTGCATTGTAAACTCCCGTCTTCTGATAATTATATCCCAATATGCGAATTGTTTGTCTGGTCCCTTTTTCTCTTCCTACGTTAGGTTTTTATGCTGTTTACGCTAATCTAATAGGTACTTTGCCTTACTCTCGTGTTTTCAATTATCTTCTCACCATGATCGATCGTTTTACTTGTTGCCCAGAGGTAGTTGGTACCTCGGAAATCAAAGCTTCCACTGTCACTCGAGCCTTCGTCTCATCATTTTCGAACAAATCACGGTCTCTTCCATCCTTGCGTCTATGCTACACGCAAACTCGTTCCGCAACGCTTCGTTTGGCTAGGTATGAATGTCGCCGTGGCAAAATCTACTCGCTCATGCCTGCCATGCCAGCGTGCCAAAGTCCATCGTTACACAAAAGCTTCTCTGGTCACTTATTCTTTTCCTACATTACGTTTTGATGCCGTTCACGTAGATCTAGTAGGTCCTCTGCCATACTCTTGTGGTTGTAATTATATTCTCACCATAATCGATCGTTTTACTCATTGGCCAGAGGCAGTTCCTATCTCAGGCATCAGACCTTCCACTGTCCCTCGAGCCTTCGTCTCATCATGGGTTACTCGTTTTGGTGTTCCCTTAACGATCATGACTGATCGTGGCAGCCAATTTGAATCCCACTAATGGGATGCACTCATGTTAGTGCTTGTCTCCTTTCGACTACGTACCTCTAGCTACCACCCTCAAACTAACATCAAGGTGGAACGGTTGCACATATCCCTCAAGGCAAGCTTACGCTCCACTGATACCAACATCACTTGGGTGGACAAGCTGCCTTTGATTATGCTGGCTATTCGTTTATCTTTGAAAGACGAATTGGCCTGCTCTGCGGCGGAACTTGCCTACGGTACTCAACTTCGTCTTACTGGTCAATTTTTGAATTCTTCTGACCGACCTCTACATTCTCACCTCGATCCTGCTTCTTATGGACACGATTTTGTACGGGTGATGGCTCAGATTAAGCCCACTTCCTCTAGAGTGCCGTCTAATCAAAAACCTTTCGTGCAAAAAGAGATGTTAACTTGTTTCCATGTCTTTGTCCGTCGCGATTCAACTCGCTCCTCATTGCAACACGTTTATGATAGACCCTTTCTCGTCATCACTAGGAGGCCGTAATTCTATGTACTACATCTTGGCACCAAGCAAGATACTTTTTTTCTCGATTACTTGAAACCCACCTTTATTGATGCTGTTCAACATGAAAAGTCGTCATTTTCTTCTTTAACTATCTCGACTAATGGTACAGTGATTCTCATGACTCACCATTATCCAACCTCAACCCCAATCACCTCTACTCCGCCAATATCTTCTTCTCAATTGCTGCCGCCTACTCTTTTTTAAGGATGAAACCCCGTCGTCAGAGCGGCCCAGTCTAGAGACCATCCCTTCACCTCTTCTCACCCTGCAACCCGCAAGCCAGGCTCAAAGCGTCCTGTTATTGCCAGACGCCAGTTCGGAGAGGACAACTGAACGGATTATCATCAATCCGTCCACCCTCGCTTGTGAGGGTGCCTCGCCCGCATTTTGTGCCATTCCCAGGAAACGTAGCTAGCCCACCAACGTCATCAAATGCTCTGGTTGCGTTGTCAGAAGGGGATGCAATGGGATGTAACGGGATGAGTAAATCTATTAGGGGGGAGTACTGTAGCAGCTGATATCTTTGATACGTCCTACAAAAGTTCGTAAAAATGCAGTTAGCATTTTTCCGTCTAAGAAATTATGCATATCGCCCCTAAAAATTAAGTTGTACGACATTCCGATATTATTTACCCCATACGATTACCATATACGATGTACGGTTCTCTTCAACCAACCACAACCCTTGTCTGACGCATTTTAAACAACCAATCAGTGTCGCCCTTCTCGTTCCTGCATCCCTCGCAATTTGAATCTTACTGTACACTTGTTGCTTTCCGACTCGTCGATAAGGTCAGTAATAATATCGATTCTAATAATCAGCTTTATCGAATGTCTTAAGTATTCTGAATGTAATTATCTAGTTTTTTGCATTTCCAGTTTCTCCTGAGATTATATATATATATATATATATATATATATATATATATATATATATATATATATATATATATATATATATATATATATATATATATATATATATATATATATATATATATATATATATATATATATATATATATATATATATATATATATATATATATATATATATATATATATATATATATATATATATATATATATATATATATATATATATATATATATATATATATATATATATATATATATATATATAATTTCACGGTGAAGGTAAGGACACATAGGAGGCTGAGGTACATGTGATTTATTTATCGAACAACGTTTCGGGCGTATCACCCATCTTCAGGTTCTAAAACATAAAGTAATCTAATACAGTTAAAGAATATTAAAAATATTAAAAATAATTAGGTTATGACTATGTAGGTAAATCAAAAATTAGAAAATAACTCAGGAATTTAAAAGTCAAGAGAATCAAATTATCAATCTAATATAACACTATTGAAACGAAAAAAAACTCACAAAAAACAAAAGTAAATAATTACTGTATAATATTGCTTACCCATAATTCAGGAATTTAAAAAGCAAGAGAATCAAATTATTAATCTAATGTAATCACTATTAACACGAAAAAAAAAGAAGCAAAAACACAAAAGTAAAAAATTACAGTATAATATTGCTTACCGATGAAGTTCGGGAGAAATCACAAAGTGAAGAAATTATAAAGGATGTGGCTTAAAGATGGATAGGAATTTGATTGGTTGGTTGTTAAATAAGAGAAGGTTGGTTGGTTGTTGAATGAGGTAATTAAAATTAAGAAATAAGAAGAGGAACAGCGGTATTATCTATGTTGAGTGTAGGAGATTTTGTACGTATTAGTAGGGATTCCAAAATTCTTAGACTATATTCATTGTTATTATGACCAATTATTTTGAAGTTATCTATGGAACATTCTGTCTTGCATTGTATACTATTATTTCTAATTACAGGAGCTTCCTTCTTAGACAATATTTTACCAGTGCGATGGCTTATTCCCATGTGAGAACAAAACTTCTCTTTCAATGAGCGAACCGTACTACCAATATAGGTTCCTTGCAAACAACAAGGACAAGTAAAAGCATAAACAACACGGCTGCTCATTTCTAGAGGAAGTTTGTCTTTTGACGAGAAAAAACTTCCTATGGAAAGTGGGTTAATAAAAGTGATTTTGAAGTTGGTATGAAAGAAATATTTTTTACGTAATTTGTTGCATTTTCTAGTGAATAATTTATTGTAAGGTCCCATTTCTGGTACTACGAAAAATTTTTCATTTTTGGGAACATTATATGAGAGAAAGGATGGAGAGTAAATTTTGGTAAGAAAATTATTGATTAGTTTGTCAACCAAAGGTGGGGGGTAACAATTATTTTTAAAATAAGACTTTAGAGTCTGGAATTCATTGTGCATTAGGGAATAATTGGAGGAGAGATGGTAACCTCTATATATTAGATATTTAATTGCACTGAGTTTGTGTGACAAGTCACAATGGCTGAAAAAATTGATTCCTAGGCCACTAAAGGTAGGCTTTCTGTATATTGAGGTAGTTAGTTTGTCAGTTTTTTCTATAATGACGTCTAGAAAAGGAAGTTGATAGTTACTCTCTAATTCAATGGTATATTTAATGTTGGGATGATAAGAGTTTATAAAATTAAAAAAAGGGTGGGCATGTTCTATATTATCAAAAATCGCAAAGGAGTCGTCAACATACCTACGATAAAATATGGGTTTGAAATCTAAAGGGCAATGTTTCATAAAGTTATTTTCAAGATGAATCATGAAAATATTAGTTAACTAAAGTTAATACATATGAAGAAAGCATGAAAAGGTAGTGTCAATAAGACATTGAATTGCTTTAAAAGGGGAGTAATTATAATATATCAATAAAATGTACTATAAGTGTTCAAAATTTTAATATGACTCGGCAATATTTAAATTTCTTTTAAACTGACTCAAAAAAGTAGTTAATAAGAATAATAAATTTAAAATTTATTTTAGAAATTTTTAAAAATTAATGAATTCAAAACTATAAGAGAAATTTAAACTTTGTTTTGAAATTTGTAAAAACTGTAAGAGTAAAAATCATTAATGGAAAAATGTGTTGATTTTGGTACTTACTAAAGTAGATCTATCCTAGAGTAAAGGGTTGGTTTAATAAAGGGCTGCTAATATTTATAGGTTACAGTGACGCTTGAGAGAGAGGAAAACCAACTAACCAAACAGTAGTTAAAATTTAGTTTAAATAAACCAAACCAACTAACCGAACATAGTTAAAAATTAGTTAATTAATAAAGATATAACACTCAAATCTTCATTGATTGTAGGTTTTCAGTGTTTCAAAAATAAAGTTTCGGGGGTCCTTAGAGATTGTTGGTTGTTATTAAAGGCTAATACTTTAAAATTAGCAATAGAAATGTCAGTTTTACAATTTATGGCGTGATCCCTAATAAAAGACTTCTCCTTTTTATATAATATTTAGCCTATGCGGCAACTATATATATATATATATATATATATATATATATATATATATATTTATATATATACATATATATATATATATATATATATATATATATATATATATATATATATATATATACATATATATACATATATATAACGTGCGACCACATATTCATAGACTATATCAAATTTATTTACAATCGATATTCTGTAACGTTAAATTTACCAGAATCTATATAACATTTTTTAATTATTGCCACTTTAATAAGCCATTCGTATTATATATATTCATTCATTCTCAGCATATCAATTAATACCCCAATCGCAAATTTTGTATTCATTCAATCAAATCAATTAATTCATTTATAATCATTCCTAATTCATTTACTCCAACTGTGTATTCCCATTTTCCTCATTACTCGTTATTATCCTGATGTTCTTTCATTGTTACGTCTTAGAAATAAACTTTGTTAAAATTACAGTAAGATTATTGAAACTACCCGGTTAATTGAGTCGTGCCATTACCTCGTTATTGGTGAAAATTTATTGACTTCACTATTGGATCATGTTAGTTGAGTCATGGTAATTATGTGTGAAAAATAATATAGCCTAAATACCCGCCAAGGCTTCGGCGGCACACCTACACTCGATGGTCAAAAATTTTGATGACGTCTCTGCATAGTTTCTCTTCGATCTCACCAATATGCCTTATTATCTCATCCTTAAGCTGTTGAATTGTTGTTGGCTTGTTGGCATAGCCCTTACTTTTGAGATGACCCCAAAGGAAGAAATCTAAAGGCGTCAAGTCACACGATCGTGGTGGCCAATTGACCTCGCTGTTTCGAGAGATGATGTGACCTGGGAACTTATCATTCAATAAAGCCATTGTTACATTGGCTGTGTGGCGTGTGGCGCCATCCTGTTAAAACCACAAATCTTCGACATCCATAGAATTCAATTCAGGCCATAAAAAGTTGGTTATCATGGCACGGTATCGCTCGCCTGTCACCGTAACAGAATTTCCGGCATCATTTTCGAAGTAATATTGCCCAATGATTCCGCTAGCAAAAATGCATACAAAACAGTGAGCTTTTGTGGATGCAGTGGCTTTTCAACAATTTTCCTGGGATTTTCATCAGTCCAAATACGACAATTCTGCTTATTAACGAATCCACCAAGATGAAATTGGGCTTCATCACTAAAGATGATATTTGCGAAAAATCATCATCGGCTTGTCTTTGCTCGTGCACCCAATTGACGAATGTACGGCGCTTCAAATGTTCAGCAGTCTTCAGTTCTTGTGTTAATTGAATTTTGTAAGCGTGTAGAGACAAATCTTTTGTCAAAATTCGATGTAACGTTGCTGTGGAGAGGTTCAATTCCTGCGCCCGGTGACGAATATAGGTGTCTGGATCTTCGGCCACATTCTCGCGCACTACACCAATGATTTCAGCTGAACGGCGTAAACGAGCACGCAATGGCATTTTCATATCTGCCACCGACCCCGTTTGTTTGAATTTACGAACAATTTTTCCAATTGCACTCTCGGTTGTTCGATTATGTTGACCGAAAAATCGCGAAGTGCCCGAAATGCGTTTCTGTTTGAACGTCCATTTTCGTAGTAGGCTTCAATAACTTTAACACGTTGTTCGATTGTTAATCTTTCCTTGTTTCAAATTGCCAAAGACGGAAGTTGTTAAATCTGAAAGACAAAGAAAAAAATCATTAGATGCTTAAACTTAACTCACATTTAAAATCGGTCCAAGTTATTGAAAAAACCCTTAAAATAATAATATTTAATGCACATATATATAATCTCAAATAACAATTTGGTCCCATCCTTTTTAGATTGTTATACAATTATGAATACGACATTGTACTAATACATAATAATGCAAGTAAGCAAGCTACAGAGGCAGCAAGTCGTATACAGTATATATTTATGCCGTTTCATCTTACAATAAATGCGTCGCTATAATAATGCCTACAACAGGATTCAGAAATATATTTATGACGGATCCGTTGCAAACGGCTTGTCCTTGTTTTCGCTGCAGTGAGGGTTCAATATTACTATTTTACAATATTATTCATATAAAGTTATTATACATATATATATATATATATATATGAGGTGCGGTATATATATATAAGTTTTGGCCGCCCATTGTCCTCCAATGTCCGGAGGACCGCTCATAAGTTCCAAAAACACGTCTCCGTGCTCTGAGGGATGATCGGAAGCTTTGGAGGGGACTGAAGAAGTCAAGTCGCGTCCAATAACGACCAGGACGGCCAGTCTTGTGGGGGATATATGTGCAATGGTCCGAATGGCGGGTTTTTCTTCTTCTACTCTGAGGGCCCCCCAGTTCCGTGGCCCTTTGTTCGAATTCATCTCTCATTCTCTGGCTGTTAGAGGTGATTTCTAATTCCATATGGTCGTCTAAGTTGACCTCATTAACCACAACACCTCTCTCCTAGGAGGTGAGATGGCGGAGAGTGTCGGGAGGTGAAGAACCGGGACGAAGGAGGCTTTGGAGGTAATGAAGTTCGAGGCTCGGGAGAATACTGATGGGAAGTGCAAGCCCATGGCTTGGGCTACTATGTGCACTCTGTGCTTACAGTCGTCGTCCAGGTTATCGACGACGCCTTGGATGAACCTGGCTGCCGCCGCGATTCTCCCGAGCAGCGGGTCAGGAGCGTCGTTCATGGGTCGGGGCTGGTGGTCGTCTGCCATCCCAAGCCATTGATCGAGGCTGTCTGGAGAAGATAACTTGTTGTCGAGGTCCGAAGAGGGCCGATTTACTCGCCTGTATTCCAGTAACCGTCACCGCCTGTTCCCTGGCGTCGCGAAGTGCCACTCCCCAGCCTTGTGTGAGGACGTTGAAATATAGGCGCAATCGGTTGTGCAGTCTCAGGTATTCCTATCGGTGAAGCTCTGTTCGAAACCTGAATATAGAGATTAAACAATTAATTTCCTCCCGGTCCCCTACCTTAAGGGAGGAATCGTTTCATGCCCTTCAGTTACTTAGAGTTATAGATATGTCAGAGATACTTCTCTTCATTTTTGTTTCATAAAACGACTTGCGAGAGAGAGATAAACAAACATTCTCTCGTCCTCGCAAGATAATAGCTTTTGACTAACTTCCCTACATATTCCATATAATTGTAAGCCATTTGGTTACTCAGAAAGCCCTGAAACACCAAAACAAAACTCTCCAATGCTTCTTTTTTTCATTTTAAGTGATTCAGGGAATTCTGAACACTATGATTTTCCTGATTTTAGGTCCAAGAAAGAAACTAGCATTTAGCTTTGCCTCAAAGAGATTGGGAACGAAAATTTGAAGGTATTTAAAGGCTGAAGACCATCCATTAAGAGATCTAAGAAACTGCTTCATGACACTTACTTTTAAATTCAATAGAGGGACCAACACCTTTTGTGGGTCTATCAATTGCTTACGGTCACATTATGCCCTTGAAAAGAGAACTCAGTTCTTTATGGGCAGTACTTTTTGTGGTAATGTGCTGTGGTATCTCTACTGCCTCAGTACAGATATGACATGGCCACTTGGTAAAACTACCTTGGGGACTAGTCAAAAGATTGCAAGAGGAGCTTGAAACTCTTTTAGGCATCCTTAAGTTAAAATGAATGAGCAAATGGAAGAGATGGATGCTTATTCCATTTAAGGAGAAGTACAGCTTTAATGTTTCATTAATAGATGAAATTCCATCATTGAATCAAACATACCAGACACCACAGTGCAATAGCATAGACTAGCTTGATATGTAAAGAATCTTGAGAAATGCGTATGACGTATTTTTTGATTTGTCAGTTTCACATTTACATCCAGCAGATCACATTCCTTACACCTGAAAAATTAAAGCTCAGCATTTGTCTTTGTCAAGCCAAGGTTCGTAACAAGGTCATTAAGAACTCTTTGGTTTGTTTGGATAGTATGGATTCCTCTCAACAGCCATATCTCTGTCTCTGCAGTCTACATCTTCGTTGATCTCTTCAGGTTCTGAAGTTGCATTCTTCTAAGAGTGGCATATTTCTTTCTTGAGAGTTCGATACAGCAAGATCAGCATTGTGTAGTGTAGGTGCAATATAAGATGGAGATCGGTATAGGAAAGAGCAGGTGCATTTTTGCCATTTCAACATTTTGAAGGGACCAACATGCAAAAATAACAGTTGCTTGAGTGGTCAGTGAGTTTACACAAAATCGTGAGAATGGCAAACTTCATGGCTCTTCTTTTCCCTCTCTACGGTCCGGTTCAAAGTAAAAAATATACTTGATTACTCTTTTGGTTTACAAACAAACATAATAACTTTAATAAATACTTACGACATTTGATATTTTACTCCTTACAAAAAGGTTTTCTAACCTTTCAAAGTTTTCTTGCAGTGCTCAAAACAAAATGAGATGCTCAGGGTTTTTCTTGTTCCCCAACTGGCATAAGAAAGTATGTTTTGTAAGTATCGCACATTCCCGAGGTTGCTGTCCTCCTGAATGTTTTTAGTCTTGTTTTGATGAACTTTCCGCAGATTAAACAAAATGCATCCGAAGAGTGATTGCTGACCCTTGATGCCATTTCTCGCCTGATCTGTTCACTCTTCACTATGGTAGCTAGAGCTGAAATGATAGCAGATCTGTGAAGCCATGTATCTTTCTAAAGTGAAATTCCAAAATATTCTAGAAGGTGCTCGAAATTTCCAGGATTGTGTTCTAGCATGTTCTGAAACATTTTTGAACTCTCAAAAAATTTTACTAAATTCAAGAAATATCTCATTAAATCTAAAATGTTTGGAAGGTTTCTTTAGGACAAATATTTTTTTTACAATATTCCAATGTTTTCTCGTTTGTTTTCCGAAACTATTAATACCCTAGCGTTATTTTCCAAATGGATTAATTTAGAAATTCATTGCCCGACCATCAAAAGCAAAGTTTGTGGAGAAAATATACCTTTTTCATTTACCTTAGTTACCTACGAAAAACCGGAATAATAACTCTTTTAACCTCAAGACAAGAACAAAGTGAAATTTTGTTTTATAGTGTATTAGAAAATCGGTAAGTAATGTAAAAAACTGTGTGAATGTCAATGAAGGAAATCAGGGTGGCACTAAGGCATAATAATGACTCTTGGATGACCCGGCTAAATCAAGAAGGGAAAACAGAACGCTGAGAAATGGGCTTAAGCCATTCTGAACAAGGAGACAGAGCAAATGGGACTCTGTGTAAGAGGAAGCGGGCAACGCAAGCATCCTTCCAATGATTTTGAATGGGCAGAATGTCATGTACCTGGGTCACTAGAATGAAACGTCAGAGGGGTTAGAGTCCGGTCTGAATATGAATACGCGTTTGCCTTACTTCTCGCCGAAGGAAAATTGTCCTCCATTAACACCCGATTCTACCGATCTAGCTAGAACTGAAGCAACGATAAGCTTAGGTGTTGGATGAGGTACTAAATAATTCAGGCAGGGCCGGAGCCAGGGAGACAGTGGGAGGAGAGGATGAGAGAACATGGAAGACCTCTTATATATACAATGTTATTTAGAGTCCTGAGCACTATTAGAAGAAAAAGAATGTATGAGTGGATTGTCCGATAAGGACTTTGAAATTAAAGCTAAGTGGAGGGCCGGCCTGGCGGCAATTACTCCTTCTTAGAATAGGAAGAAGGGCCAGCCATTAGGAAATGTTACCGTGTATTGACGATGTTCTTTGCCACGCCACGAACCTTGCCCCATGCGTCGTTGGATGAGGAGGACGTGAAAATCGCAGAAATGTGAGCCTTCCGGGAGGAGTGGTGATTTCCTTTAAGCCAATGGGGTAGAATTTTTTCTTTCTGGTTCTGTTCTATCTTATGTTGAAAAAGACAGTTACAGTAGTATCAGCTAGTTGCGGCCAATTCATAGTTAGAAGCACCCTTGTACACAAAGAAAATCACCATAGCTTGGCCAGAGGATCGACTGTTCACAAGAATTGCGCGATGAAACGTTGACACCTGTTTCTTCCCAATCGTGAGGAAGCTTGGCATTGAAAGCAGCCCGATACTTGAGCTTAAAACTTACTCTTACCAAAAGGCGATCAATTGAAGCTCTTGGGCGTTAACAAGATTCCTTAACAGGATTGTAACCATTCTTTTTGAAGTCATTAATGATCCTAAAGATAATTTTGTTGAACAATACTGTTAGCAACTATATCCTCGCATTTTCCGTCGCTTTGGTGGAGAGAAAAAATGGTTGCACGCTTTTCGTGGGAAAGAGGCAATTATATAATTGAAATTGATTCGAACATTTATTTTTACAAAATATATTACGAAATAGATTATGATTTCAAAGCATCATTCATTTAACTCATATTTGCCATCATTTTACCTTTTTCATCGAATTGCATACCTCTAGGAATTGAAACTCACATGCTACAAGAACAGGACCATAGCGCGATTTTGGATTCAGCCAAGGAATGCAATTTTTCTTATTATTTTTTTAAATGCGGACTTTTAACAAATCTGCACAAATTTAAATATTAGAACGATTATTCATATCACATAAATTTTTAAAACTAATGAAAAAATAAAAATATATAGTTTCATTTCAAAATTTCAGGCCATGACCTTGCCTTTGGGACCTTAGAGATTACCTTCATGATAGTATCTCTCCTACCAGCTATAAAATTGAACCACTCGCAAATGTAGGCCAGTAGCGTACATTCACCTACATTTGCCAATTTCTTGCGATGGTTAACTTTAAACCTGGATTCATCTCTCAATATCTACAACTATTAAATCTTTTAATGCGTGTTAAAAGGATGAAATCAGAAAAGAACTCACCACCAAGAAGTACTGGTAAGGTCGTCAAGGCTTTCACGAAGGTCAAAATCGCCTTGGCTGCTAAGACATGTTTAGTTAATTTGGACTCTTCAGTAGAGCTTTTCTACATAACTGACGTATCAGACGATAGCGTGGTAGGTGTGTTACCTCAGGAAAGAATGAGCATGATGTCCCATATCATTCTTTTTCGAGATTCCTAAACCTACTGAGAGACGTTACAGTAACTTTGAACGTAAGCCTCATGTCAATATTTTTTGCAGTGAATCATTTCTGCTAACAGGGTCGAAAGACGAAATTTCACCATATATACAGACCATCAAGCAATTATATCAGAGATTCAGATTAATTTGATCGATTTTACCCAAGATAATATTGCCAACGGGATTTCATAACGTTATTTACCACGAACATTCACCATATGCGCTCTCTCTCTCTATCTCTCTCTCTCTCTCTTTTTCTCTCTCTCTCTATCTCTTTCTCTCTTTCTCTCTCTCTCTCTCTCTCTCTTGCTTATCATTTGCTGAATATGAGCTACTTCCCATAGATGTCAATTATACTGCAAATGCGAAAGGGTAGATCGATGATCTAATACTTCACTTGACTACTTGAGCGCCTTTTTCAACGCCAGTGACCATTTAATAAAATTCCAATCTTTATCAGTGCAAAACTGAAGCATCCCTCGTGACTTGTTTTTATTTTAATACTTTTTGCTTTGTAAACAGTGTTTGTATTATTTTTACCAACTGAGCTCAACTTAGCAACCCCAGCTGGATCAGCAGTCCTCACTATGTCAAGTAAAACCTTTCTCTGTTGCTCGAATTTGCCCCGCCTCAGAAAGCGAGAGAACAAAACGGATCTTAAAATCTTCGGGCATAAGTGACGGAGTGGATTAAGATCTGATTAAACCAACCCTCTGTACAAAAAAATGTTCCTTAGTTAGCTGTACTTAACATTCAGTTAAGACCCTTACTAGTTTAGAAAATAATTATATAAGTTTTAAATTTCGTGGTAAAAATTAGCTGGTGCTCCGAAACACTCATAGGCTGACGACATATTTAAACTCTTAAGATCAGACTCTGAGAGGCTTAGAAATTATTTTAAAAGTTTACAAAAAAATTAATTAAACTACCCAAAAAAATCCCTCCGTTTAAATTGCTCTTCTTTGACGTACTGAAAACATTAGTCAGAGCAGTACCTCTCCATATCTGACCAAAAGTTGCGGATTTCGTCTGGTCACGTTAAAGAAGAGGACCGTACACAGACATATTCGTGCATAAAAGGTACCCGGTAAAGTCGGACTCCCGTAGGTTGCCTTTAAGAACATCTCTTGCCCCAACCAGTGTTGAGTTTCCAACACTTTAAACAATTAATCATCAACATAACGAGCCTTAGGAAAAGAGCTCATCTAACACCGGCGACCCAGCCAATTTTGCAGAAGTCTACAAATTTCACTCCTTGACGAAGGTGATTCAAAGCAATCAGCCTGCGTTTACTAGCATAGAGGTTAGTACCAGCATCATCTCTGCATTTCATTTATTGGTCTGGAAAAAAATCCAAATTGGTAATCCAGACATACTTTTTACTAAAGGGTAAAAATAAAATGAGAATTTGCTTGTGTAAAATCATAGTTACAGAAAAACTGATCCTAACTGTACCTTAGATTTATATGTTCAAGGACAAGATGCCACTTCAATTAGTCTTACTCACATAGTACTACTTCAACGAACAAAAAGAACAAAACAAAATTCGTCCTGGGCTATATTTTATGAGACTGGTACTGTTGCAAAAATCTCAATAGTTTAAGCTTGATCGCCTCCAAATACTAATGTAGTAAATAGCGAAACCCCTATACAATAAAAAATGTGTATGGTATATAGGCAAAATAAAACTGGCTAACGTCCAATCAAATTGCGATAATGGTGCATTGAAATAGTTATAATTGTTTTTAGCAACCGTCAATATGAGACCCTCCGCCTCTCACCTACACCCAAATTGTTTTTTTGCAACTTCACTTATATCACTTCATATAATCTTATATGCATACAATGCATACAAACCATGGACAAATAGATGTCGTTAATAAGCTACGATTTTGAAGAATAATAAATTCAGTCCAATCTTGGCCAATTTTATTTCATCTAAGGCGGTAGGAAATTATGAAATATTTGTCTAGTCGGCAATTTTTACAAAACACTAAAACAAATTTAAGTTCCTGGAGGGATTCATAGAGATTTAAGTTTAGGAAGACTCTCTGAATAACATCAATAACTTAATTACTGGAGCCATCTTACAACGCTTTACCTCTATCCAAAAATAGTGAAAGATACTGGGCAACACGGGCATGTGTTCTTGCTATCTCCTCTAAAGGTATTGATTTCTCGCTTCCGGGCGTTTCTCATCCACCTCATCCCAGCTCCTGGTCCAATCATAGCTTAAGTTAAAGTGACAGTGATAAATTTTGTTATTCTGACAGAGACCAAGACAGAAGAGCGCGAGATTCAATCTCGAGTTGAAAATAATACAACGAATGAGAGCAGCGCCATCTGATGTTAATTTTTGGAGTCTCTTTTGTGCTAATATTTGCTTTTCCGGTTAGTTCTCGAGGATTCTGACCCTGTATAAAGTGGAAAAATACGGCACTAAATACGAATGTAACGTTTCCATTTTTCTAGGAGTTAATATAAATGCTAATAAACTGCTTAACTATATTTAATTATTAAAACAATGTTGGAAGAAATGAAATCACCGCAAAGCTCATCTAAATGAGCTTGATATCAAAATGGGGGATTTTCATAAACTATCTTTATTGTATCACCTTTGTATATTCAGTTATTTATTAATATCACTTAGGTTTACATAAGTTTATTAAGTTCTTTCATTGCGGAATTTCTCTTCTCCATTTGACGTGCAAAACGATTCTTATCAAAGCATCAACTTAAATTTTAAGGGCTCCCTAAATTTGAATATCTACCTGCAATCACTCCAATCATAAAGGGATTTTGTGCCTCATTAATAAATTTTTAGTCATGAACTCGTAATCCTATATTACTATGTCTGCCCGTAGGTCGTCGGTCGGATGGCACCTATTTTACTTGTCTTGGCAATAACATCGTAACTCTTCGGCCGATTCTAACAAAATTTTATACCCTTATGTTTTTTTTACATTGCCTTTGGGATGATATAATTGCCAAGGTCTTTACAAGGTAATTGAAGGTTTTGAAGGTCATAAGTCAGAAAAATTGAGACCACGCGACCTAGGTCTGTTGACCTTGTTATTCATGAAAATCCCTCAGGTTTGAGAACCCAAAGTTGTTTTATTCTTTCATTATTATAGTTATACTTTCTAACAGAAAAAGCTCATTTGCCAAGTGTGCAGTGCAGTGGCGTCAATTGGGTGTGGGAGAGTGTGGCGACCACCATACTCTACATCCCAGGGAAAAATGTAAAATTTATTTTTAGAAAATAAATGTTGGAAATTTCTCTGTTCATCGAAAATGTGACTCGGGCACTAATGATGTTCTAAACATCATTCGTTTCCGAGTCACATTTTCATTTTCCCTTACCTCACCAGTTTCTCTACTGCCTTTTTATAATCTGCCAGAGGCCAGAAGCCTAAGTGTTCAAAGTGGAGTGATGGTGAGTGAGACTGCATTTGAAAAAGCTTAAGGTGTCTTAAACACTTCAAAACAAAGTGTGTTATATGCTCAGGCAGATATTAAATGAAAGTATTTTCATAATTACATAAATAAATAGGGGGGAGGGTACTGATGACGTTGCCACACCCTAGCTTCGGCTAAATTGACGCCTCTGGTGCAGTGTTCTGTTGCTGCTATCTCACTTCTCTGGATATGTTAACAGCTGCAAGGGTGTGTGATTGGCGGAGGGATTTAGATATTGGTTAAATTTCTTTTCCTTTAGTACGAATTTGACGTGGAGTTGGTGAGGAGACTCCTCACAGTGACAGGCTGTTCAAATAATGGTGACCATGAGATGGAGCAGGAACATTCACTGAGACTAAATCCCTCGTTCTGGAAAGCTTGATTGACTGCCATTTAGAGTTGAGGGGGGTGCGTTTGTTCCGATGGGAGCTAGACCAAAACTATCAATGGCCAAGATTACCAGCAAAAAGGAAATTTGGCTCTCAGATATGGAGGACATTAAGCAATATTTTTAACAGTGAATTTTAAGAGAAGTTAACTTAGCTGCCTACATAATTTTTATGAGGGAGTTTCTAGAGTAATTGGTGGCTGTATTATTTTATATATTAGAGACCAACTAATCCTGATAATGAAAGCCATGAATATATGTAGATAGGTCGTTGAGATTTGAGCTGTCGAAATCGTAATAAATAGTAGTAAAATGCAATATATTCTGGTGTTTATCTCGCTATTTCAAATAAAAGAGTAAGATATTTTACTTTTTATACTAAAATTTAGTTACACAAAATGAAAGTTTATATGTTATAACTTTAATTTTCCAAACGTAGAAGTTTTATATGTAAAAGAGGAAATTTCAGGAAATTGACTTCTAAAATCTATTCCACAATAAACTCCTGCCTTAAAAAGTACAAGAACCAACCAATGAATATAATATCCTAGATATAATTTAAACTAATCAATAGATGTTAATAGAAAATATAAATAACGGAATTTAAAAATGCGATTTTGAACTTTTTGGGACGCGATTAAATTTTTTAAATCTTGGAAATTTTTAAGATGAAACCTGAAAATTGTAAATAGGATTTTAGCATTTATTTTTAATTATAAATAAAGAGATAATATATAAATAAAACTAGAGATTCAGTTGCTTAAATCAGGTGCCGTGGATACATAGTGAGAATAAAATATTTATAAGGAAAGTAACAGATCGTATGCACTTTCGAGGATAGGTCTCTTGAAAATGGAAACATAACTTTATTATCGGCGTCTTATCAAACGCATATATAAGAACGACAAAAAGAAACTACCTAAAAAGCATAAGAGTGTCTTAGCAAAAACGTGAGCCAAAATGATTGAATAGATATTCAAAAGATCGTAGGTAATCCAATCGTGCATCGGGCCCCTTTAGAATGGCATTGATGTCATTACCAATGAGGATCCGCACCACGTGGATAAAGGATTATTTGATAGAAGACGAAATCAATTTTGCTGAAAACGCTACACTTTCAAATATTGACATAAACAAAAGTGAAATTATTTTGTCCATTAAGGAATTTAAATTTGCAATGAGCAGCGTCCTGATAAATTATATCCAATCGATGTTAAAGAACTAGAAATTAAAGTTTTAAAACCCCTTTGAACAATTTTGTAAAAAATATTAATACGGGAGTTTAAAGACACAAATTTAAGAGTAATTTAAAAAAAAATACCATAAATTTTATTGTAATTACTTCCGTCAATTTTCCGTACTCTGATCAATTACCATAATTATAATATTTACATTCTGGTAATAAAATTCATTGTAATATCGGTATGCAAAGAATAAAAAGATATAATAACAAAGGTTATATAACCCCTTACGAAATATTAATTAGAATATGCGCTATTAACTTCCTCATTTATAACTTTTGAAAGTTAATATACTAAATTATTCAAAAATGTTTGCGGAAAATTAGAAAAAATATTCAATAAGAAATTGCGTCGTTAGTTAATCTGTGGTATTATATTGACGGGTCCACTTGATCGTCTGAGAACAATTGCTTGGAATGTATTTCGGCTCTTTTCACCTTATTGATGGATCCAGATAATCAATTCAGTTAATATTTTCTAAAAAATATTACTCAAAAGCTTCGATTTAAATACAAAAAACAGAAATATATTTAATCTTGTCTATATACGTGGAGAATGGAGAAACTTCCTTAGATTTTTTTAACAGAATGTTTCAAGAATGGGAAAATCAGACCAAGAGAGATAACCTAATAATTAGAAATGGTTTCATATGGAATATAAGATTTTCCTTTCTTGTACAGTAAAACTCACAGATAATAGTAATTTAGTCATTATTTGAGGTTTGGGGTCTCCTTCTCTTTTGGATGTTTTTGTCATTTGATCAATCTATTGGTTATCTTTGGTTAAATTGTGAATTGTTGGCTAATCTTGTTTCTGGTTCTGGAGTTTAAAAGGTGAGAAATAACCATTGCATACCTATTTGCGAAGTGTATTTGTTCGCATTCCTATTTATTTTTTTGTGAATTGATTGTTGAGGGACCGTGTTTAACTATTAATTTTATTTCCCAAAGGAATTGAATTGTTGTATCTCAAGCCCTCATCTTGTGCCAGAATTTAAAGGTATAGAAAAATAGTATTCTTCGTATTGCTGTGCTAGGAGTAATGTAACTCTCGTCTCAATCAGAGTGAAATCTCGGCCGCAAAAGCTCTTTCGCGAGTGTTTCGGCCTCCCTTTTTTGTTGTGTATGTTTTCGTTTGCTTAGCAAAACCATTTGGACTCCCGCTCGTGCGCAAAGAAATCCATAATTCCGCCAAATTCATTGTCGTGCGTTAATTTAATTCTTGTTGTTGTGCCCATCGCGTAAAACAAGCATCATGTCGTCATTCGAAATTTTCAAGACCCAAGAGCAATCACTCGGATTCCGTGGTAAAAATTTGATGGCCTACATCCAGGAAGAAGAAAGAAGAGAAAGAGCTGAAAGAAGAGACAGAGAAGAAAGAGAAAAGGAACGAGAGGAAAGAAGAGAAGAAAAGGAACTATAACAAAGAGCAAAAATTCGCTCTCACGAATTGGAAATGAGCAGAGAGAGGAACGAGACGCTCTCCATAAACTTTTCAAGTGCTAGACTAGACGCACGACAGCCTGCGACCATAAAACTTCTTTAGAGGAGGCGAAGACTTTGGGTCTTATCTCACCCACTTCGCAAAGATCTTCGAGGTTAACCAGTGGGACATCGAGAAGAACGGTGTAGTACAATTATTGCTCACTGTTGAACTCCTGACTCAGGCTATTTTATCTCTCTCCCATCAGAGGCAAGAATTGATTAATCATCGTTAAAAGCCGAGTTGCTCGCCGCTTACAACATGACCCCGGATTTCTCCGAGCAAATTTAGGCACTGTCGCATTCCATCAAAATAGACCTTTCAACAGTTCGGCTACTCCCTACAACGTCACTTTAATTTTTTAGATTTACTTGTCCAAGGTGCCTAATGAATACGATACCCTGGTCGATTTTGTCATCAAGGACCAATTTCTTGCGTCGCTCCCTTGAGAAATCCGATCTTGCATGAAGGACCGGAGTTGCAGTACTCTCAAAAAATGCATCGAGGAGGCAGACGTCTACGCAGCTAGCCACGACTGCTATCCGAAGGAAGGGAAGAAATCAGAAACCTCATGTCCTCAAACCAAAACCAGCAAGAGAAATTTGTTCCTAATAATGGGAATAAGTTCGTTAAAGTAACTGAGCCCGCCAAATTCAAACCTCTCTCCTCGTCGAACCACCGTGATGTTAACCCCTTTTCTCCCAACCACAATGCTTCGCCGTTCCTCAAGAGGACCATCTTGTGCTATTCTTGTGGAGTTCCTGGTCACCTAAGTAGCAATTTCCCTCAAAACTCGCGGTTTAGAAGCAACCCTCCTTATCACAAGCTACACCAAGTCAGTACCACCTCTACGCCCCCAACGTCGCAAAATAAAGCCCCCTCTTTTTTAAACCCGCTGAATACTGCTGGCCACGAAGTAAACTTTTTGTTCGATAAAAGTAAAGCTGGAGCCCTCCAATTTGAAACCGGAGCAGTGAATAGTTGCCGGATCTCCACCTTCGTCCGTGATACAGGGTGTACATCCAATCTTGTATCCGATGAACTACTCCCCTCATGTGGCTCCGGACCACGATAAGTTTGCAGTAGTGTATGATTACTTGTGGCGCGCCAATAAATTCGCCATTGTTGACTGCTACATTGAGTGCACGTATTTTACTGGTTGGGCTGAAGTCATTAAGTCCCCATCAAGTTTTGCTCTGTCCTAATTGGTCATTGCCCCTGGGTTCCATCCGCTCCCGTGGCTCAACACGTTACGCCCCGTTACCGCGCGAAGAAGTAACTGAAAGCTCCTACACGTCTGCAACTCCCGTGTGCTCCTGAATTCCAGTTCCAGAGCGCGATAACCCATGACTTTGCCAAGTGCCAGAGGGAATGTGAATCTCTTCGTCCCTTGTAGTCCAAGCCCAGAACCAAACACGCAAAACCGTCAGAGGGAATAAGGTGATTTCCTTCCTCATCCGCTCCCGTGGCTCAACACGTTACGCCCCGTTACCGCGCGAAGAAGTAACTGAAAGCTCCTACACGTCTGCAACTCCCGTGTGCTCCCGAATTCCAGTTCCAGAGCGCGATAACCCATGACTTTGCCAAGTGCCATAGGGAATGTGAATCTCTTCGTCCTTTGTAGTCCAAGCCCAGAACCAAACACGCAAAATCGTCAGAGGGAATAAGATGATTTCCTTCCTCATCAAGGACGACCTCCTTTATAGAGTGTACATCGAGGAAAATGACACCGAGTCCCGGACACTATGTGTACTTCGCTTCTACCTCCCCCAATCATGCAAACGATAGCCCATTTGCTGGGCATTTTAGTCACACGAAGACCGCTCGGAGAATCTTCAAATATTTTTATTGGCCTGGCGTGACCGACGAAATTCTGTGATATTGTCGTTCGTGCGACATTTGCCAAAAGACAGCAATAAAAGGACGATTCAGACCTGTGCCTTTGCAGAACGGACCACTAAACTCTGTAACCTTCTCCCGAGTAGCTACTGACCTAATCAGAATGATCTATCCCCCGTCGAGCGAAGGCATAGTTATCTTTTAACGCTGGTCGAAGTTGCCGGCCGATTTCCCGAGGCTGTACCCCTCAATAAAATCGATAGCATCTCCTGCGCCCAAGCCCTTATTAACATCTTTTCCAGTTGGTAAATTATTGATGATCGAGCCCCTGTTTACCACTTCTTTTTACCCGAGTGGGAATGGAATGTGCAAGAGGCTAAATAGAAGCCTCAAGGTTATATTCAGGAAGTTTTGTGCAGATCAACCCACTGAATGGCACCGCTTCATTCCGGTAGCCCTCTTTGCAAACCGTGAAATGCCCCATCGTACATTAGGATTCACCCCCTTTGAACTTTTTTATGTTAGAAACGTCAGAGGCCCCCTAAATATCCTAAAGGAACCTTATTCCAATCACGTCGATTACCTTACTGAAACCCCCTCGGGAAGAAAGCTTTTCCATATTAATATGCTCAAACGGTACAACCGGCGGGAGAGCATCAACCAGATAGTTGTAATCGAGGAAGAATCCCTCATGGAATCTGGCTATCCCCTGGACCCCTTATGCGTAATCCAGGTCGCCTGCGTGGAACAAGACAAGAATACCCACTGCATGTCTTGCTCCACTTTAATAATTCTCCGCCTGCGGAAATTAAGATATGAGACCTTCTATCATCTATTGAAAAGGATCAATTGAAAGCGCTCCTGAGTCGTTTTGATGACGTTATCACGAAGATCCAAGGTTGTGCTACCTACTTTGAGCACAATATTCAACTAACCACAATGGAACCCATCCGTTCCAAACTATGCCCCTGCCTATAGATATTCGGGAACACATTTTGACAATTGGGCCCCTGCAAGTGCCACTTTGCATTTGTTACTATCGATTACATCGGCTTCCATATCGGGAATAATCGGTTAGCCCCCACCATGTAAAGGTCCGGGCCATCGTGGACATGCCTTTGCCCACTAAGAAAAAGCAGTTGCGATCCTTTATATGCTCTGCATCGTTCTCTCGTTGCTTAATGCCCAACTTTGCGAATATTTCCGCCCCCTCTGTGAGCTATTTAAGAACAAGGCACCTGAACGCCTTGAGTGGACGCACTTTTGACTCACAGCTTTAACCAACTTAAGGAGAAGTTGGCATCCGCCCCTATCCTCGGCCTCCCTAACCTAGGACAAACTGTCTCCTCCTCCAGCATGAGAATAACATCGAAAGTTGCCCCATTGCTTACTCAAACAGAAAATTACTCGCGCGTGAGAAAAATTATGCGATAGTTAAGAGAGAGGTCCTCACTATCATTTGGTGAAACTGTAAATTTAGAATGTATTTATTAGGCAAGGAATTTGTATTTGAAACGGACCACAAACCCATATCATAGCTACGTAACATCAAGAATAATAACGGTTGGTTGATGCGTTGGAGCTTGTTCCTCCGGAAATTCCAATTCCGTATTTTGTATTTAAAAAGCACCGATAAATGTATTGGTGATAGTTTAAGTAGAAGCCCGTTAGATCCTTTTCCGAACTAATTCCGAGCGATTTATTTTTTTTATCCATGTATTAATTTTAGTTCATAAAATAAATTTGTATATTCAACCATATAAACAGAAAACGCGTATACTTATATATATATATATATATATATATATATATATATATATATATATATATATATATATATATATATACATATATATATTTATATATATATATATATATATTTATATATATATATATGTATATATGTATATATATATATATATATATATATATATATATATATATATATATATATATATATAAATATACATATATATGTTTGTTTATCCTTAATTTTTTTGTTTGTTTTGTACAATCGTAGGATAAATTCTCAGTTTTATCCGCTATTGTCATACGACTTGAAGTTATCCCCCCCCCATTAATCATTCCCCGATGTTACTTTTCCCCCTGAAGTTCCATATTGGGATAGAGGAGTGTCAGAGGTCAGAGAGAGAGAAAAAAAAATACGAGCTGCCACGCCCTTTAATGGAGAGAGGGACAACAGACACCTAGACGACCCTTTGTGTCTGCGCTAATGAGCTAATGAGAGTGCGAAATCATGAGACGCCGTGGTGGCCGAAAGCCGCGACAAACTTGATAACCCAAAAAGGTCCCAGTGGGAGTTGTCGAAAATTTCGCCTCGACGTCTTAACTACCTTCTCGCGATGATAGTAAAAGGGCGAGACTACCCTCCCTCGCTGATGCGTCAGACCCTTGAAGCCTCCCATTTTGACAAAGGGGAAAAAACCCATTCGATCTTAATATAAATCCTCCGGCGCCAGAGTTGGAAGGCATTATGTGCCGTGTGCCTGCCCCGGCAGTGTCCTCTGCCCTCCGCCCACCCCTTCACCTCCCGTCAGTACCCGCTATTCGCGTCCCGTTGGACTATGCACAATTCTCGCTAAACCCCGTCAAGCTCCGAATATTTTCGATTAATTCGCGAGAGTCTACCCCGTACCCGTTCTACCGGCTTCTCGAAGGCAACGCATAGAGTCTTGATTCGTGTCTAACTCGAAAGCAAGATCTAAGTTCATCCCGTAATAATAATTTTCAAGAGACTATTATTTAAACTTTATGCCAAGGCAAGGATTACTCCCTCGGTCCAAATCTCCGAGGTTACAGCAAAGCGCATCTCTCCAGTGCAAGTGCTCTCTTTACTACCTACCTCCACCCCCACCATTGTAAGCCTTAATCGTCGGCTTCGTATAAGCTCAAGGTTATTTTAGTGAACCTCAATCAATATTCTTCATTTGTTTCTACAGCGAAATTCCCACTAAGTCCCCCCCCCCTCCTTAGCAGCTGAGATTCGTGGACGTCTAATTTGTATAGTTTCTTTTATACTCCCTTTAACCTTGTAAAAGAATATTAATTTGCATATTAGTAAAATTATTTTTGTACCTATTTTTCTATTGTCTCGTAACCTCCTAGCTAGTCAACTGTTTGGCCAACCTACATTGAGTTAATTTGCACTCTGCTTGTTATATAAATCCCACACGTACATAGCCCTCATCGGCGTTGGTTGAGAAACGCAGCAAGGGTTAACTCGACCCTATTCTACGACAACAATGCTTTTTATGCGTAGAACTGCACTTCGGAAATCTGGCGCGACTTCTGTTCTGTTTAATTCTTTGAATGATGTCTTCATTCATTTCTCGATTGAGCAGCTCCTGCATATTCCTTGTCTGTTTTTCGACGACAACTGTAGCTTCACCTCCAGGTGCAGCTCTTCTTCGCATCTTCTATCTCGCCTCCTACGTCTACCTGTGATTAGGTATAGGCATTTCTTCTGTACTACTTATAGTTTCCTCTTGTGTGCCTTCGAGACACAAAAGAGAGAGAGCGGAAACAGAGTAGAGCAGCATAGATCTTATAATTACATTGTGATCTTCTTCTTGTTGCTCTCACAGGAATTTCTAAACACATATAGAGTCCTGACTGCGTTGAGGCTTTAGAAATTCGACCTGAGACGTGCTTCATGTACCCGGACGATGTCATTTTCATTGCGAGTACATTACACTCCATGTTGTAGGAATAGCGCCTATCCCCACCCTGACATCAGAAAGTAGTCTCCTGCCAATGAGGACTACCTTGAATTTCTCCTGGTTGGCTCTTATTTTGCTTTGCGCCTCGTAAATATTAAATCTTTCGATTTCTGCCGTGGTCATGCGAGCTTGCATAGGCTCATTCATCCAAAGACAAGTGATTTTTTCGCTGAAATCATCGGCGAATTGAGTATTAATGCAAGTCGGGTTCGCAGGGCCAATGACATCTGCGCTGTATATCGAGTAGAGAGTGGGGTACAGACACCCCCTTGCGGGAGGCCCGCAGAGAGCGGAAAGTTTGGTCAATCCGTGCACGCCAAACTGATATACGCCGCACTCTCCATATCATGGTCACAGGGAGTTAGTTCTAAGTTTTCACTAAGGCCCAGCCGTAGAATCTTGTACTGCATTCAACTTTGCCACACTTTATCAAACGCCTTTGATACATTCCGACAAAGAATTCTACTTACTTTGCTTCTTACTAATTCCAAACTGGTATGGTTTGTAAAGGGAGTTCTCCTCCAAGTGTGACACCAGTTTTTAGTTGAGGATCTCGAAGAGCTTCCCGCCAAATTCCAGGAGTGGAGTTGGTCGGTAGCTCTTTCTGAACCTCTGGTTCTTCATATGTTTTGAAAAGAAAATCATTTATCCATTTTTCAAGCATCTAGGAAGTATTCCGTATTCAGACAGGCGTTAAAAATCCTTCTCATTCCCTCAATGACATTGGCTGGTGCCTTGTCAATGTATTGAGTCAATTGATGCGTTCCTGATGTTAATTTCATATAATAACTTCAGTTCACGGTATAAATCCTTGATGTACTCAGTCCATCTATATGTTAAGATGGTCTTGTACTCGGATTTATGGGTACAGGCTCTATCCATGTTGACGAGCTGGTTGTTTAGGTTCTCGAGTACCTCGTTGATCTCCTCGCAAATTGCTTCATCCAAGTTGGGCGGATGGTAGTCCTTGCGCGTGCCGTGCCCAGTCTTCTTTTCTGTAGCTCTTTCAAACTATAGCTGGAACTTGTAGATGATTGCTGTTGATGGTAAGCTTGATCCATATACGGTCGCTACATGGTAACTGGACTGGTTCCATGACGATTAGCAGATATATTTCTGATTTTGTGGCACTACCTCCTCTGACAAATGTTGGGAAGTTGGGGCCTATTCGCTGGACAATATTTCTGTCCAGCAATATGTCCAGGCTTCTTTCAATTCCATTTAATGCTTTCTAGCTGGTTCCTCAGCATCTGGTGTTCAGATCTTTTATAAATATAGTGGGGGTTCTGCCAAATATGTAGTCTAGTGAGAGAGTGTATAGTTAAATAATCTGTCCTTGCCGGCCCATATCCGGCAGCAATGGCCAACTTTGCTATGTCGAGTTCGACATCAATAGTGATATAAGATTTATCCAGATTTCTTATTTGTTTGTGTTTATCTATATCTTTATTTTAATAACGACACGTTCGTACCGCTCCTGCGAATAATTTGTGATCAACACATCGTAATTCCAGATCTTCAGATCTTTATTTCTGAATTACGCGTCCCGATCCCATGTTCTGAAATTAAAGTGATATTAAGATCAATTTTTCTGAATACGTTTCCGTAAAGAATCCTGTTAGTTCTCCAGCCGTTAGTATAAATTTCCAGAATTTTTAGTGCGTTCCGTAGCATGATGTATTGTGTTTACAGATGCTTCTTCCATTTTAATTCTTCTTTTTCGTCTGGGCGTCTGTGGTTTCGCATTCTTCGGTGGTGGGCTTGGAGTTTTAGATTTTCTCTTTGCCCTGTTGCGAATGCATGGGACCTCGTTACAGTCCGAAGCGGCTGACTCTTCCTCTTCATCTTTTTGTTCTTTTTCTTCCCCTTCCGCCTTTTTCAGATTCTTTCGATGAGGTGGCTTCTTGAATTGCCGTTTCAAGACAGGATTTCACCCGATGGTTACCTTCGGTCACTGTCTCCTTAAATATCCTTGAGCACTCTGGGTTATCGGGCATTTACACTGAATGAAGGCCTTTCTCCTTCAGTAGACCATTTAGTACCACGTTATAGCAAGCAGTCTGGACTGCATTAGCAACATTTGCGTGGGGAATACAAATAGGTATGTTGGCACTTAGGTCGCTCGAGAAGTTAAGTGGTGTTGGATGTGCCCTCGTTGGTTCGCTGGTTCGCTTCTTTTGGCGGTGGCAGTGGTGTATGAAATTTCTTTCACTTCTTTTGTTCCTCTTCCTTCCTTCAATAATATCTCTTCGTTTTCGGCAGTTCAAAGCCATGGTCTTTTGCTCCCCTTTGCAGTTGAGGCACTTCTTCCTTGTGTTTTCGCACTTGTCGGACCGGTGACTTTCTCTAACACATTCACTGCACCATTGCTTTTCCTTCTCTGGACAGGGCGTTTCCAAGTTTGTAGCATATAAAGCACATTTGTATGCTAATAAATTTCTCCTGTTGAATATTTTCTCCTGGTATTCTGATAAAGAATACGACTAGTCCGTTTTGCGTTGTTTTATTGGCCATGTCAGCGGTGGTGAATGTTACCTTGAACACATGGATGTGTTCTCGGAATTTAATTTCCTCGCGAACTTTTGCCCATGGGTTGCCCTTCATAATATCCTCCTTGAGCTAGTCGAGTGAATGCTGGCCGACCCAACTTTCCACTTTGCGGCTGATTACGCTGTTGTTAGCTGCCACTTGTGGTGGCGTGTTTGCCTCAAGCCCAATGTCCTTCGAGATGCTTGCTCACTATTCTGAAAGGAGCCGGTAGACGTCTCTGGTTCGGCGCAGAGAGCAATGAATCCTGAGGATGTGTTCTCGGAATTTAATTTCCTCGCGAACTTTTGCCCATGGGTTGCCCTTAATAATATCCTCCTTGAGCTAGTCGAGTGAATGCTTGCCGACCCAACTTTCCACTTTGCGGCTGATTACGCTCTTGTTAGCTGCCACTTGTGGTGGCGTGTTTGCCTCAAGCCCAATGTCCTTCAAGATGCTTGCTCACTATTCTGAAAGGAGCCGGTAGACGTCTCTGGTTCGGCGCAGAGAGCAATGAATCCTGAGGAAATCTCGATTACTTTCACCAGATAAACTTTTAATCCGAGGTAGAGGACTTCACAGAGCTAGCTCATTTCTGGGTTCTTTGCTCCTTGAGGGTCCTGAGTGGGACCTTCTTAGTGAGGGTCTCCTCGATGCTTTTTTTTTGTCTTCTTTCTCTTCTTTGTTGATTTTATTTTTCTCTCTGTAAGATAGGTGTAATTATTGTTTATGGTGTGAGGAAAAATAAAGGGATGAGGTGGTAAAGAAGGTAGCGGTTCAGGTCTGTCTGTTCCAAAAAAATGATGTGAACGCCCCCGTCCATTTTCCCATTGGTCCCCAGCTCAGATGCTGCCAGGATGATGGGTGATGATGGATGAATGGGATGGGTCCCGAATGGGAACGTCAGAGTTGTTAACTAATGGTGCACTTGATGGAAGTAGCGGCCGAATCAACTGCCGCTACCTTTTTACCACCTCCTTCCGGGTACTTTTGCCAAAACAACTTCCAACTACATAGAGACGGGTGTTACTTTTCTCTATGATACTGGCCGGGTCCCTCGGATGATGAAGATTTTTCCTCCACGCGAGTCTTACAGTTAAGTCCCAGTTTCGAAAATAATTCTGAATTACTCTTCCGCTGTGGGCTAATCCTCAAACCAGTTATCACTTAGGCCCGTAATTATGTCGATCCAATTGGCTGGCATAGTTAAGACGAAATTAATGAATGGCAGACTTCCGAGGCAAGTTCCCAAACAGGTCGATTCGCGGGTGCAGAGAGGTTTCTAAGCCGTCATTTAATTGTGAATTTTAAAAAATTCACCTAAAACTTTTCGTTGGGCTGTTTTCTTCGTCAGTGGTGCTTAGAGTCCTTTACTAAGCTCAGTATAAAAGCTTGTATCCATATAGTACAGCAGCTGCTTATGCGTCAAATGCCCGGCATTCAACTTCTCAATTTCTGAATGGAATGATCAAGTTTAAGTTCAAGTTAATGAAAGTGATGAAATGTGCGGTAGGTCTTCATACTTCTCCTTGTTGTTTGCAAGGAACCTATCTACTACGATTCGCTCATTGAAAGAGAAGTTTTGTTCTCACATGGGAATAAGCCATCGCACTGTAAAGATTTGTCTAAGAGGGAAGCTTCTGTAATTAGAAATCATATTATACAATGCAAGAGAATGTTCTATCGATAATTTTAAAATAATTGGTCGCAATAACAATTAATATAGTCTAATAATTTTAGAACCCCTAGTGATACGGTTAAAATCTCCTACACGCAACATAGATAATACCACTGTTCCCCTTCTTATTTCTTAATTATAATTACCTCACTCAACAAGCAACCAACTTTCAACAACCAACCAATTCTTATTCAACAACCAACGAATCAAAATCATGTCCTTCTTTAAGCCACTTCCATTATAGTTTCTTCACTTTGTGATTTCTCCAGAACTTCATCGGTAAGCAATATTAAACTTTAATTATTTACTCTTGTTGTTTTTGTTGTTTATTTTCATTTCATTAGATTGGTACTTTGATACTCTTGCCTTTTAAATCACTGAGATATTTTTTCATTTTTTCATTTTTGATTTATCTACATGGTCTTAACTTGATCATTTTTAATATTGCAAGTTTAAATTTGTTCTAGTTCTTTTTAGTTTTTTAACATTTTGTATCTTATAGTGTCATTTTTTACCATATGGATCTTTTACTTTAGCATATTATATTCTTAATAAGATCCTTATTGTCTTTTTATAATGTTAGTTTTGTTCATAATTTTGTAGTTTTATATTTTTAATCGTCTTAATTTTTCTATTTTAATGAAATTCCATTACTTTAACCATAAAAAAATCTTTTTTAACGCCCCTTCCCTATCAAAATATTTCAACTTTTAGTTGTAGCAGAAATTCTGACTTCGTAATAAGATTTCTGACAATAACAGTTTAATCATATCTAAATGTACTTTATTGTTTTAGGATTTTAGAACCTGAAGATGGGTGATACGCCCGAAACATTGTTCCTTAAATACTAAATACATCCCATGTACCTCAGCCTCCTATGTGTCCTTACCTTCGCCGGAAAATGAAGACATATACGATTGTTTTGAACATTTAATTTTCCGGACGTTTCGGTCATTAACAATGACCATCATCAGCGAATTCTAAATACAAAGAATTATTTTTACAAGAATAACTAAACACAGCAATAAAAACATGACAGGAGTCAAAAATGATAACCTAAAGCAAGAAGTTAAAATGAAATCTATAATCCTAACCGTTGAAAGCGAATTGGTGAAAATCTATTAATAAAAAATTGATTAATATCGTGAAAAATAACTAAATTAAATAATAATCCCATGAGTTTAAAATATGCATAATAAACATGAATTAAATTCCTATCGAAATACAAAAATTGTAAACTATTGCAATAAAGTCGAAAGTAAGGCATGAAGAAATCGATTAATAAGAATAAAAAAAATATTAAATAATCCCATGAGCAGCAAACATAAATAATAAACATGAATCAAGCATCAACCTGAATACAAAAAAAAAATACTATAAACCACAGTAAGAGAGAATTATAAGGGCAGGGAGAACAATCCAAAATAAGTTAGATCAGGGGGTATGTAATCGTGATCTAACTTATTTTCGATTATTCGCCCTGCCCTTATAATTCTCTCTTGCTGTGGTTTATAATGAATTTCTTGTATTCCACTTAAGAATTCGCTGATGATGGTCATCGTTAATGACCGAAACGTCCGGAAAATTAAATGTTCAAAACCATCGCATATGTCTTCATATTCCTGCTACGAATAAGGTTCCCAAGGAACGACTCTATCACTAATATATATATATATATATATATATATATATATATATATATATATATATATATATCAGGCTGAAAGGAAATTAATGTCCTATTTTAGGGTATATATTAAAAATGAAAAACTTATGACTATAGAAATATATAATAATAAACATTACCTTCATTACGTTTTAGAACCTCATTTCATCAGTCAACAACCTTATAAATGACACGCTTGTAAAATTCTTTAGGTTTTGATGTAAAATATTAATCGAACTCGTTTTTAACCTCTTATATTTCTGTATAGCTAAGACCATTCAAATGGTTGTGTGATTAATCTCCAAAATAAGTGATAATCAGAAGGATCAAGATCAGGAGAAAATGGAGGATGAAACCATATTTCCCACTCGAGCTCCTCTGAGAGATCTTAGGTCGTTCGAACTGTGTGATAATGGGCATTCTCGTGGTAGAGGATGACACTCTTTCTTTTGATTAAGGTTTGCCTTTGGCTCAAAGTGGATTTTAAACCACAAAGTTGATTGCAGTAGAGATTGGCATTACTTGTTCGATTGTTGTCTAACGGCTCATAATGAACAATTCCTGAGATAAATCCTCCTCTCTGTTGTTGAGAAATTCTGCTTCCTCAACTGATCCACGAACGGTGATGTTCAAAGTTATGATAAACGATCCACTTCTCATCACTAGTAACAAGCTTTCTCCCCAAAATGGTCCTTTCAGGCGTCGTGAAAGCAATAACTCAGAGCAAGCATCACACTGTTCAAAATTCGTCATGGATAGTTCGTTTCGGACCCGTTTTCCAACCACTGGAACCATTTGACTTAGGACTGTTGTATGTGTTAAGATAAATTGCTCTGAGAGTTCCCGAAAAGTTGTAATATGATTTATTATGACAATAGCTTCGAAATCTTTGTCAGGAAGAAAAATCACCTGTATTACATCCAGTTTAGAGAGTAGAAGATAGTTATCGAGATACGTATGATGATTAGAAGTAATAATTAAATTACTTAACATAGCTTCAAGCTCTAATCAACTTATCAATTTCTCTTATACTTGTTGCTTGTTACTGGATTTTTGCCTTGATTACATCCCCCAAAGGCGCTGATGTGATATTCATACATATATCCCTATATTTTAGAACTTATAATTGGTGTTTTTTCCCTACGAGTTTAATTACATAACCTGGAGGTTTGTGATTAAATTCCAATAGAAATGATGGTATCAAATCTTGTAAATATATTATATGGTTTTTATTTGTTATATAAAATATTTTAGACAGTATAGTCGTGTCCAAATATTTGAGACTAATATATATATATATATATATATATATATATATATATATATATATATATATATATATATATATATAAATATATATATATATATATATATATATATATATATATATATATATATATATATATATATATATATGTAAAATATATATATATATATATATATATATATATATATATATATATATATATATATATATATATATATGTATGAATGCAATAAACCACATTGAGAAAACTGAATAATTTTTCCTACAGTAATATTTATTACCTTTTTTAGGGGAAAAAATCCGTGCAGAGAAGCGATTCGAACCATGCACACTGAGGCAGCGAACACCGCTTTAATCACAGTTAAAAGTATGCCATTAGTACACTAGTACATTAGTACACTAGCATAGTGTACTACTGGCCTACTTTCAACTGTGATCAAAGCGGTGGTCGCTGCCTCAGTGTGCATGGTTCGAATCGCTTCCCTGCACGGATTTTTTCGAAAAAAGGTAATAAATATTACTGTAAGAAAAATTATTCCGTTTTCTCATTCAATGTGGTTTATTACATTCATTTTCATAATTCTCTCGCGCTACTTTGAGAGATATTATATAGATATATATATTAGGGTGGTGGCCCCCCCAAAAAAAATTTAGTTTTTTATCTCCACATTGAACAGTAGGTCACATACTTTCATCAAAATCGAACAATATTTAATGGTCGCTATATGGCTCTTAACTTATTAGTCTGCTGGTAAATTAATTTTGGGGATAGAAATGAACAGTCTTCGCAAATACTAGTTTATTTGAAACAGATATTGGTGTTGAAAGACAATTTTTCAAAAAATATTTATATTAAAGTGAAAAGAAAATAGTTAAATGGCAAATGATTTCTTTTTGACATAAATTCTAACTAAAATTGCTGATTAAACATTGATCCTTTTGAGCATGAGGGAAAATTTTTGTGATGTTTTGCCACAAGTCTGAGAAGCACCTGTTTTTGTTCTTCATCTTTTGTTAGAGATGCATTATACGATTTGATAAGTGCAATACCTCTTTCTGTTGGATCGTTAGCAACTATTAAGTTAATCGCTCGATTTTGAAATTCTTGAAAGCACGTATTCTCTTCCCAAAAACTTGGGTTAGTCTTCAGGATAGTATCCTCTGCAAACTTGTATCCATCTTTCATTAGGAGACTGAAAATTAGCTTAGTTTTTTGAGTTACCATTTCATGCAAGTCCAAATCCTCGATGTTTTTTGTAAGATTCAATCGGCGAACAACTTTGGTGTTTTCATTACGTTAGAGATTGAAAATCATCTTCTGTTTGGTCTCAGCATTAATTCTATGATCGAAAAATGCAAGACCAACAAGATACCAAAGGTGTCTGTGAAAGGCTGTAGTTGCTTCTGTATATATTTTCTGATTTGGGTACTTTTACAAAGTTTGAAGAAGCAGAATGTCATTTAAAGGAGCATTAATTCCAAAATGGGCTTCATTCCAAAAACGCGAGTAGACCAAAGCAATCAAAAGAGAGCACTTTGTAATATTGGCCTTTTCACGTTCTGTTAGTTTCAGTTGATGCCTAAACATGTATATTTTCAAGACATATATAGCCTTAGCCATTCTGCGTGCACGATAAGTCGCTCTTGGGGCTCTTAATGTAACTTCTGTCTTATCAATACCACCAAGAAAGATGAGACTGAGTCGCAGCAATTCTTCATAATCGTCACGCAATTGACGAGATTTCAAAGCTTCTTAAAAATATGGGACCATTTCTCCTCGAAGAGTATGCATTACTAGATTAACAAATATACTGTTATCCGCCTCTAAAAAGAATCCTTTTCAAGTGACGACCATTTTTTTTTTAAAACGTTCAAAGCGACTCCTCTTTGGACCACTTGTAGTCCTAAGTAAAATATTACAAGCACATGTCCACATAATTTCGAAAATATGATGACGGCTCGCAATCCAAACAAGCTCCCTTCCTAATACTTTCTTAATTATGGTACAGGCTCCTTTTTGTAGGCCTGCATTTGATGCAGTTGTGTCAAATATAAGGCGTTGAACTTCGTCACGAAGATTCCAGTCATTAATTGATGAAATGCATTCCATAGCTTGCTCTTCTCTTGTTGCTCGTGTTATTTTTAGCACACCAAGAAGTTTTTTTATTCCATTTACAGAAACTATTATTGAAATTTCTTCTACCTTTTCTTTTGCCCCATCAATAGCAGGTGGTAGTTTTTCATCCCGGTGAGGAAGGATCGGTCCTTCAACAGACAACGAAGCTTTGTCTTCATTGTATGTTGCCTCTCTTACTTGCTTTCTGGAACGTCGTATAAAACTCCTGGAAAGTGTCATAAATGCAATATCCTGTTCAAGGCTTGTGCTATTGATCCAGCAACCATTGTTGCTTTTCTATCCCTAATATTTGCATGATCAAGAACAGCAGCCACACCTGAAGTTGTAAAGATATTTTTGGAATTTGAAGGATTACATTATCCATTTTTTTTTCTAGTTGAAGAAGGTGGACAAAACTCTTTGTCTGCCGCAATTAAACTTTCTCCTTCAGATGATGATACCTCGAAATCTTCATGAGCAGCAGCCTCTGCTTGATTTTTAGAAGTATATACTTTTTTTGGCAGTATAAAGCCTTCTCATGTTGACATCTTTTGCGGGATTCCTTGGCTAAGGTAATCTTATCACGGCACGACATACTGCAGGAGAAAATGTTCTCTCTCTGCATTAACAGAAATTGGCGGTCTTCTTCATTTTTTACCACATTTAAAGCATTTTATGAGGCTATGTCAAAAGGTTTTGAAAGAGTAGATTCGAAACTAGGCTCATTCATTCTACATGAAGTACAGTTCGGTCTTGCGGTTCTTCTTCAAATAAAGGTATTCTTCACACAACCTTGAGAGTTTCCTAACGCAAGAGTCTATTGGCTGTGTGGGAATTCGGGCTCTTTCCCATAATTTATGACTTTTTTGAAAGCGAGGTTGTAACTTTGTGTCAAAGTCATTGACTCCACACGATATTGGTACTGAACAACATGATGCACATCACCACATGCTGCTAGTCTTGCATATGAAAGCTCACTAGTTGGATGTCCTAAAAGCCAGGCTGCCGCAGATGAACGAGTACTTCCAGCGATAATCTGAAACAACAAAAATAAAAGTTTTTTGTAACTGAGTGAGCTAACGGTTCCTCTCCATTTAGTTGTACTTAGAAGATATCTTTTTTTTACTCTAAAATATCTAAATATTCAATATTCATGAAAGAATAAGCTTTCATTTGACATAAATAAATAGGCTTAATTAAAATATATATATATATATAATTATATATATATATATATAAAATTATCTATATATATATATATATATATATATATATATATATATATATATATATATTGTGAATTAAAATATGAACATAAAGTGTGTTAACATATATATATTTCTTATATTCTTTTAGTAAGTCTGATATTGATAAAAAACTGAAAATTATTTATGCACTGAATAAACAAAGTATATTATTTACCTAAATAATTATATATATACTTGCATAAACCAGCACTTGTATTACGTAAACTGTTAAACTTCAAACTACAAATGAACAATTAATCAATCCTCGCTGACTTATATAGGAAATGGTGCGATTGCATCACCATTCGAAACTAGGGGGCGTTATTGAGTTATCACTTTACAAATGGGCTCAAAAATCAACAAGCTGAAACAACAATTATTATTGCATCATACGCCGAGTATGTAAATGTCATTCCCCTTTAGGATAATGCAATATCTTGAATTTTTTAAGAATTATTGTAATTCATAAGGTATGAGTTATCAATGACAAATATATGATAGTATATAAGTAACAACCAATAAATGCCTACTATTAAAAAGTTCCAATATTTTGACTGAAATTTAAAAATATGGAGACACATAGCGACCTCTAAATATTCACCAATTTAGTCCATATTTTGCATCAGCTCTTTTAACATCTTATAACATAATTTTAGCCATGTGGAGAACATTTCCAACTAAGTTCCTATTTTTGCCATATATTTATGGACCACCTTAATATATATAAATATATATATATATATATATATATATATATATATATATATATATATATATATATATATATATATATATTTAAATTTACGTGATAGATATAACTATTTAGATATTTAAAATAATTGTAGGTTTATGAAAAAGTCAATACTTCAAAATAAAAAGAAAAATCTGTATTTCTGCGCTGCATCCAAAAAATTGATCAGATCTATTTTCTGTAATAGGTAGGTTTCAGTTCCTAGAGGTTTTCTATGTTATCAAATGGATAAAATGGTAACAATTAGGGCATAAATGTGTAATGTTATGTTATTTTAATCTATTTCGTTAGCGTTTAATGAGTTTACCAAATTGCAGTTCAAGGATATATTTAAAGAGTGAAAACCAAAAATATAATTTTTAATAAGTCTCTAGTTAACATATATATACATACAGGAAATATAGGAAATGTAAATAAGGATAATACTGACAGACTATAGAAAATTGGCAATCGGGTAACGTTAATTACTTGTTAATTAGTTTTTAAATGGGATACTATAAATCAGTTATACAAAAGGAATATTTAAAAGCCGGAAGGCAGGTCGATTAACGAAAGATGCAATCGTTTTCCCTTAAAGGGAGTCCTCGAGGAAGGGGCCTCCTTTAGCGAATCGGCGCGGTGGAATGGAGACATAAATGGTCGTGATTCTCGGCCGAATATCCTGATGGTGACGATAATAAAAAAGGGAGGGACCAGAACACGAGTTCAAGATCCTCCTTGAAGAGAAGTGCAACCTACAAAATTCGAGACTCTGACGCGGCTCGGCGCGAAATAGCACACGGGAAGCTAAAGATCCTTGAGGGAAGGGAGGGTTCTGATGAGACGAGAAGAATCCCGGCCAGTCCATCAGGGACAAAACGTTTCGAGGCTTTGCTCTGAACAGAGTAAGCCTTCCTAAAAGAGATGGATCTGCCTGGTGAGATCCAATATCGATGGTGTACGCGAATACCAGGGACTTGGGGAAACAGATACACGATCTGAACCGAAGGCGATGAGATCTCAAATTCAATCTGCCGATCTTTGACAAACCCAGGGTATTTATATGACGGCTATTTTTATGGTGCTTTTTTGCTGCAAGGCACAGACATCTAAGAGAAAGCTTGCGGCGCGAGAGGGATTAGCTTTTTGTCACCCAACACGGGTCTTAATCGTCTCCAACGATGTGGGTGGGAACTTTCGGTTATCCTTTTCCCGACTACGGAGATTAGCATTTCATCGGCGAGGTGAAAGCTTTTAGTGGCCAGCTTAACTGATATTCAAATTCTTTCTTCTTTTATTTTTCTCCGTGGATACAGATCGTTTTACTCCACGTGGAGTCAAGAAAACAAAAGAAATGGGTATTCTTCTTGGCGTCCCAATTACCCTTATAATCCGAAGTATACATATTTGAGCTTCCCACGATCTTTTTTCTCCCCTAAATAAATATACATAGAGATATATCAGTAAACAAAACAAATAATTTGCCAAAGAAATATAAACGAATAAATGTATTTGGGGAACACCGAATGCAAAACTAACATTTGTTTACCGCAATATAAAATAAATTTGCTGACATACTGTAGGGAGCAGGACTTTGTTCATAAGTTTCACTGTATAATATTCTTTAAAATTTAATGAATTTGATATTAAACTTATTTTTTTCATTCACAGTAAAATAGGAGTTCATAACAAGACAACTTTTTAAATAATCAGTAAGAATCCTGATATATTTGCGGCGATTAAACTATGTATGTAGAAGCAAATATATGATATTACTGAACTTGAAAAATAAGTATATCAAGCTTTACTCTAAAATATTAAAGTTGTAGTACCATAGTGCAAAGCAAAGTAGGATTGACAATGAAGCCTCACAGATGAGTGTCATATAAATCCTGTGAAGGCTTGAAATGGCAGGCACATTATTATGTGCATGCAAAATATATAACATTTTTGTCATTCAAAAAGTAATATATATATATATATATATATATATATATATATATATATATATATATATATATATATATAAATTTTTTGTCAGGGAAATAATAATATATATTATCTGCTCATGTAAACAATAATATATACTATTCTTATTAAGGGTTACACGGAGAAGGAATTTTCACGCGCTCACACACTTACACACTCACAGGCCTATACACTTGACACCTCTCGCGATCACCAAAGTTCTTGGAAACGCCATAGCTGTACCAACAAACGTCAAAACAGGTGCAGTCATTGGCACCGAGCTGAAGACAGGAGATTAACGAATTTTATTTACTGTTAGGGGGCTGCGCAGCGCAATATTGTATGCTAAAAATTTCAGATAAAGATTCTCTCTATCTCCGTGCACACATAAATAAACATGATATAGAATAAGCTCCACCCAAACCTTGTTATTGTTCAACAGCGTGCCACGCCTAGGGGTTTTCGATACAGTATATACATCTCTGGATAGAACCTAGAGGTAGTGAGACAGTAGAGTCAAGTGAGTTAAAAGTCCAGAGAGAGAGCAAAGGATAACCAGATGGTCATCCGACAGACAGCCCAGTTCAACCATTAAGTAGGCCTGAAGAAGAACGCCTTGCCACTGGTTATGGGGTGCTCCTCTCACAAGGAGGTCGACACAACTATGACCGCTGACCTCTCAAAGGATAGCGAATAAGAAGTTGGATTCGCCAAGAGAGAAAAAAGCTGCTCTTTTGCTATCTAGGAAAAAAAAGACCTGGCGAATTTCCCATCAAATAACGAGTCCGTCTTAACCGCCTTTTCCCGTCACCCATAACATGGTAATAGTTATTAGGGCATAAATAAATACCCTACAAACCTGCCATAAAGTATGGAGATCAAGAGAAGTATTAGGCTCGCCATAAGTGTTTTAAATCACAGGTAAAGTGGTAAAATAAAACAGGAAATTTAACATTCATATGTCTATGATGGAGAGAACTGACAAAACCACCACATAATGGCTCTTTAGTGTTAGAGATGTCAGATGTTTTAATCTCTGCAAGAAAACTATTAGAAATATTCTAATTTGGGAATCAAGAAGGCGAGAGTGACTGTAAAGATAAAAAAATTCTTAAAAATCTATGTAATTTTCCACAAAAAACTTAATTATCCGATACACCTTAATTTGTAGACGCAGTGAGCTTACAGGTTAGAATCCCAAAGAAAATAAGAATTATCGATATCGAAAAAATAAAGTAACATGCTATCTGAAAACACCACAGCTGTACCAACCAGATCTTGTGTATGAGAATCAATTCCATAGATTTCTTTTCAAAATATATATACTTGAATACTACAAGTTTGTCACTTTTCGAGGACAACTCCGCCAGAAGCTTGAAATGTATTTTATTGCACAATGGTAACTGTTAGGCATCTCTCCTAACTGCTTATTTAATAAAACTTAAAGAATATTATGAAAATGTCAGAATTTATATACAAAAAATAGGGTACCATAGGCACGAGTGATGTATTTGTGTCATCTAAAAGAAGACAGTTATCTTGCTTGAACAGCAAAGTGGATAGAATACCGGAAATAGCCTAATTAAATCTACTTCTAGAAGAGTAGAGCAAAACAAGATCACTTGGCAAAATCTGGCGTAACATCCAAGAACAAACATTATGTTAGGGGTGGTTAACATCATAAAATAACATTATTAAAATTCATTTTCATCCTTGCATATATAACTTACACTGATGAAGCAATTTGTGAGATCTTAGCCAAAAACGATGTTTGTTTCAAATATCTTTCTTGATCGTTCCTAGGATTAAGCATGTGTTGAAAAACTAACAGCAAGATTATTTATTGGTTCTCAAATTAATAAACCCCAAAAAGATTCAAATTTACAAAATTATGAATTAAGGTGAAGTTTTATCCTAGAGTAGTTATATTTTAATTAATAAAATTTGAGGCAATAATAAAGAGGGCAATTTTGAAGATTTGAGGCTAAATATGTTCAATAATTTTAAATATTTAGGTGGTAATATGAGAATAAATGTACATTTTTTCTATAGTCACCTGGGAATATTTCAGAGATTCAGGTTAATTTTAATGGAGAGAAGGGAAGAAGTTCCATTAGTGAATAAATGGAAGGGAAAGACATTATCACCTTGGATTGGATTTAAATATGATAAATGAGAACTGCTGTACCCATTGAGCATATTTGGAGCGCTAAAGCACAAAAAAGTGAGTTGTACTGCGATTTTTTAAATGTTTAATAGTTATTACATAAATATGCTTAATTAGTGAATCTTATTACTTTATTTAATGAGTTATGATATTTTATAAGAAAAATGAAAGTAAAAGTTACTCCACCATTTAATACAAATAATTTAGATTTATCTGATACTTGAAAGTCACGTTGGGAGCTAATGCAAATATATGATAAAAAAGAAAGAGGTTCAGAAGGCTTTGTAAATTAAGGCATCTAAAATTATCTAGTCATTAGAGCCAATTTAGCAAAGTTTGTGATGCTAAACTCTGATGCAGCACCATAAATCTATCCCCAAATCGTTCTACTACCCTAAACAATGATAACAGTGATAACTAGTTTAAATATATTTAATCTTGACATTCCTTCTCCCCAATTTGTATCATCTTTATAACTCACCCCTCACTCATTTTCTGATCACATCCAACTATGTTTCTATCTTATTCTTCCGGTTCAAATAATTAGATCATTTTCCTACGTACAATGAAAATAGACGTTTTTCATGATACTCAAACAGAGAAAAAGAAACAAGAAATAAATAGATTTGAAAGGATTGCAAAGGTATAATGTTAATTCACAATTTTGTAAGTTTAAATTAACCTTTTTAATAAAGTGGTATCTCTATTTTGGGGGCTGCTTTCGACGCAAAATTTTCATTTTAGGTTTTACTCATGAAACGGAAAGAGACATCCAGGTCACAGCTAAATGATATGTTTAATCACAATGGGACATTTATGACCTTGTTGATTAATATTAAATTTGTGACAAATTTTATTGCTAAAATTGTTTTTGCTTTATTTAGTAACAGTTGTTTTAATTTTGATTTTTTCCGAAAACGATTTTTTATCATTTTTCCACCTGGGAGTGAAAAAGAAAAAATTAAATCTTTTAAGTTTGAAGAAGCTAGGGAGAGGCGAAAGGTCAATAAAAGCACATCCTCGTCTTGATTTTCTCTGATATGATCAACAAACTAGACAATTACTCCATATATCGACTACAAAGATCTTTTGACAGTCAACCAAAACAATTAAAAATAGATCAGAGACAAATGTAAACAAATTCAAAGTGATCAAAATTGTCTCATAACAAAGTTATCTGACATACCAAATGTGCCTTATTATAGAGAAGAAGATTGGCCAATTCATTGTGGACCAAATCATTAAATTATGAAACCTAGAAGATCGAGGCCCTTTGTCTCAACCAAATCTTAACGCTTCCGATGTGAAGTGAAATTTAAAAGTCATCAATTGGAAAAATTACAATAAACTAAGTGACAGGTTTATAATATGGTAAATAAGCAAATATTTGGCGATATGAGGTACTTCAAAGATTGTCGCTTTGCAAAAGGTTCAGGATAATAATAATTACATAATTAATGAGGGAGATTTTCTTTATTTTCTCCGAACTAAAATAATAACATATTCGCTAATCATACATCATGTGGCACAGGACAAGTTAACCCGATGATAATAATGACTTAAAACTGCATAAAGGTGTACTATTCTATTGCAAGATTGAGCGAAAGTCACATTCAATGTTTTAAAACTTAAATGCGATGTCACACAAAATAATAAAAGGCAACTCATAGCTGTGTCAATAAGTGCTACGCGCCTTTCCGGGCTTTAGCCCTTAGGCCTCACATACTATTACTTTTCTTTTTGCTTCTTGGGCTTATGCCTTCCAAAACTTTTCATCCTTTTGAATTTGATAGCCCTCCACCACCCCTTTTGCAAAACTTTGGGTGAAAATATCACTGCTGTTTTTTTATAACGAGTAAAAATATTGTTCCTGCAACTTTCAGAGTGGCAACCAAATATTCGAAATGTTTCTGGTTCCATTGCCGATAGGGAAGGAAAGTTTATCCGTGAGGGAATTTTACTCTCTCAGAAATGAAAAGATTTAAGCGCAGAAAATATTATGTTCTTTTACCCATTTCTTGTTAGAAATTTTCAATTCCTCAATTCACTGAGTAAATAAATGAACCATTTTGATAAAGTTTATTAATATAATATTATACTTTTGAAAGGGGTGGTAAATTAAGATAAAAATATGACTGTCTACACACATGTTAAATTTATTAATATGCGTACATCGCTTGAAGTACCACGGGCTACGATTTGACGATTCTGACGTCATCTGACGACTCCTACAAGGGCAGAGGTCACCATAATTACCTGACAGCCTAATGTAGTTATATTAAAATAAACAGAAAACCAAACACAGAGCAAACAAACATAAAAACAAGGGCAAAAATCAAACAAGAAGCAAAAATGAAAGAAGAAGGAAACACGCTCCGGCGGCGTGGGAAGGCCCTCCTCCCCAGTCACCGGAGCATGCGACCATCACCAAATAGTCCAGAAGTCTGAGTGAACGAACCCGTCTCGAGTATAAGTAACAAGTGGCCACAAAGCCGCTCGCGCCAGTAACGGGACAATAATGTGGATGAAGATCACCACTACTTGTACTTTCAACAAGAATGTACGGAACAGTCTGGAGGACAATTAAGGTGCACGGAGAGTGCTCCACTAAATGGCAGTGCGTCCAGCGAGTGTTCCCAATTCGAAGACGACAGAAAGCGACCTGAAGCCCTTTTCTCATTGTATGAGTCGTGGCCCGATGGCAGGTAATTTCACATTTCCCTCTGCTGTCTCAAATCTTCTTTGCTAGGCAGTCCCGACGGATAAACTGGTAGTCAGTGAAAGGAAAAGCAAAATGATGGTGTGACTTCCCAGTCAAGGCGGACTCTTTGACGCACTCATCAGCGCCCTGAGTTCCGCAATCCTCACTTGTGCTAGAACCAAGCAGAAGATAATCTCGACATCCGCCCGGTTCACAGAAAACGTGGCGTCACTTATACCATGAAGCAGAGAGTGCAGAGAATACAATGCTCCCTTAGCAGTTGGGGCTCTGTATCACTCGCTAAAGGGTAATTGGTAAGTTTGGCGCACGATTTTTTAGCGATTTTTGGCTATTTTCTAGCTACCTTTTTTCCCTACTCACTTCACTGTTTGGAGCTTATGTTAGCTACTTTTGTTTCTGTTCCCGGAAACTGTTTTTTGAAGGTTCTAAGTGCCTTTCTAAAGTATTTATTAGGTTAGGTTAGGTTAGGTAAGGTCTTTTTACGATTATAATTCATTTACGTCAGGCCAGTGGGTAGTTTCGCTGTGGCAACCCAGAATTCGTGGAACCGCTCTTTAAGGCAGGAATTCTTTTTAATAAAAGAACACCATTAAGATTTGTTCCACAGAAAGACGTGAGCCGGCGAAAAACGTGCCGGTACGAGCGCAAAACGTGAACTTGCAATATTATCTGCTGTTATCCGCAAAAACGCACGATTTGTCAGACCGGAAATTATCTTTTTTGACACTAAGTCCCAACTTAAATGTCGGCGACTCACTCGTGGCTTTTATTAGTTGATGATTAACTAAAATTCTACGGTTTTATCGTGGTGGCTAAAACCAAGCTTGAATGGTGGACCGAAATCGAACGCACTTCTCATATAGTTGCTATTGTGAAAAATCTGCCCGAATATGCCTACCCTCGAGTATTTATAGCTCCCACGCTAACGGAAAAGAAGCCTCGATTTCAAAAGTCAAAACAACAAAAACGTGTCGTTTTTGTATGACAAACTTTTCGTGCTATAGCAACCTATACTGAATGGATTGTTTCGCAACGATAACATAAATTAGTGTCGTACATAGCAGTTTGCAACAAAACAAGAGAAATGTAAAGTAACTTCAAAGATTTTAGTATATCTTTCAATAATATATATATTCTTAAATAGTTCAATATAAATATTAAACTCATAATCCTACTTATGAAATTTAAGTAATATTTGCAGTTACTAACTAACTTAAATTAAACTCTAATTTTTCCTATTCAAAGCTAAAACTAGCAATATTATATTTGTTCCTTTAGAATTGTGTTTTAGTATATATTTTATAGGCCAAATAAAATGACCGTATGTCGAAATGGCGCCACTAAATAAAAAAAAAAATTCGGCTGCAATTTTCCTTGCCTTGGGATTTCTGTTAAAAATTAAATTCAGGCTCTCGAGAAGCAATCCTCATCACTATATATATATATATATATATATATATATATATTTATATATATACAGTAACGGCCATAAAGATTCGGAAACGTATGATTCTCTCACAAATCTCTTAGTATTTTAAAACCAAATAATGATAAGTAATGCTTGATAATTTATAGAAATAATATAAACATGGCTATATGTTGTATACCTATTAGGTTGAGGAATAAGTTCTTGCGTTTTTTTAATGTTGTGTTGATTTAAGTTTTGTTGACGTGATTTGTGCACATATTAGGAAACAATAAAAAATAATGAGAGCAAAATTTGCAAAGGTTAGGCTACGTATCTTAACAGCGTAGACTATTAGGCTTTTGCTTACGCTACCTTTTGAAGTTGAGTAATAAGTCATTGTGGTTTATTTAAAAGTTGTGTTAATTTAATTTTTTTCTGAACCCTTAAAATGGAATGTCGAGTTGAAAGAAAGGAGCATTTTCGACACTTTTTGTAATTCATTTTCAATCGAGACGGGAACAATGCAAACGCAGCCAAAGCTCGTCGCAATATTTGTGTTGTGTACAGAGAAAATGCTTTATCAGAAAGGGCAGCTCAATGGTGGTTTTCACGTTTCAAAAACGGTCATTTCAATCTTAATGACGAAGGACGTTCTGGTCGCCTCATTAAGTTGGATGAAGATCGATTGAACGACAAGCTTCATGAAAATCCTCGTCAGTCGACTAGACAATTGGCTGTACAATTGGCGTGTGATCAGAAAACTGTACTGAATCACCTTCATTCGATGGGGAAAGTTCAAAAGCTTGGTGCATGGGTTCCGCACGGTTTGAGCGAAAGCAACAAACTTCAACGCTCCACGATTGCCGCAGGTTTGCTTGCTCGTGACAAGGCTACTGGTGGATATAAGGACAGATTTCTTCACCGCATCATCACTGGCAACGAAAAGTGGTGTGTTTATGTCAACATGAACCATCGAAAACAATGGCTTAGCCCCAATCAAAAACCACTTCCACGATTAAAGCAAGAACTTCATCCACGAAAGACGATGCTGTGTGTGTGGTGCGATTGTGAAGGCATCATTCTTCATGAGCTCCTTGCGAACAACGAGATTGTCAATGCAGAACTCTACGTTCAAAAAATGTATCGCCTTCCTGAAGCTATTCGTGAAAAGCGACCTCATCGAAGTTATGGAGTCCTTCTGCAACACAACAATGCTTGCCCTTACTTTGACAATATGACAAAAGACGCCATCCAAACGCTTAATTGTGGAATCTGCCGTATCCTCCATATTCGCCAGACCTGGCTCGATCGGATTTCCACCTGTTCCGATCGCTCGCCAACAATTTGCGCGGCGTTTTGTTCAATACTGATAAGGAATTAAGAACCTGGTTAGGCGAATTCTTCGAGTCAAAATCCAGAGATTTTTATTGCAGAGGCATCGAAAAACTAGTTGAACGTTGGGAAGAAGTCGTAAATAACAACAGAGAATACATTATTGATTAAATTGCATATTGTTATCAATTTAAAATGAAGTTTTTCTTAAATTGTAAATGGTAATGAATAAATTTGATAAACCCGCAAGAACTGATTCCCCAACCCAATACATTATACATTTTAGGATGGATGTAACTGCAAATTACTTGCAAAAGGGCATTTTATTACAAAAATGTGGTGGGCTAAATCAATGGTTCCCAACCGATTTTGGCTTATGGCCCCCTTAGGAACCTTATTTTTTCCTGTGACCCATAATCATTATTTTCAGTAGGTAATATGCAGTTTAACTCTACTTTAAAGGATAAAAGATATTCAAACAGCTATTTGTATTCAGGTACAATTATATTTGTCACATATATAGGACTATAAACATAGCAAAAATTAAACAGTGGTTAACAAAAATGTAATACTCTTTTAAAATAAATAATTAGTCTTACAGAAAATATAATTCTTTAGCAAAATGAAATAAATATATCATTAACTCTTTATTCATTTAATGCGATTCTTGTGCTTAATGTAGTTTCACATGTTTTTCAATATCACGGTCTATAGTTGTTAGAGACAGACGAAGATTACCTCTTCTTACTATCTCTAAGCGGCTGTGAGCTTTTGATAGGAGGTGTGACACTTTACTAAAACCCGACTCAACCAGATAAGAAGTCGGAAAAGCAATAAAATATAATTTTACTTCGCCCCCAAGCAAAGGGTATTTTATAGCAATTTCATGAATTGTCCATAAGTTCCTGAAACCATGCTTAAATCTAGCCAGATAAGTTTGATCACCTCTGTATGCAAAAGTAGGCGCTCAAATCCTTCTTCATTGGTAGCACAGAGTGGTCGGAAAAGACGCTCTTGAAGCGGATTTGAATTGATAAGGTTGACTGTCTTGATTACACTATCAAGTGAATCTTTCAGACGTCCTCCTAGGTTTTTTGCAATCAGATGTTGACGGTGGACAACACAGTGTATGCAAATAAACTTAAGAAACAGCCTCTTTTAAATGTGCAATAAATCCCCTATATCTACTTACCATAGCAGCAGCGCCATCAGTTGCACAAGCCATAATATTCCCAAGAGGAATATCATTTTCTTTAAAATAGGTCACTACTTCTTTGAAAATTGTTGCACCTTTAGTATCTGTCACAAGGCTGCGGGAAAAAAACATTTCTTCTCTGAGTTGATCTTTATCCAAAAACCTAACATACGCCATGAGAAGGGCTTCGTTATTACGTAATAACGTTTCATCAATTTGTAATGCAAAGGTCTTTACTTGTAAATGTTTAACGTGTTTTTCTTCTACATCCTTTGCCATTTCGTCAATAGGTCTTGATACTGTATTGTTTCTCAGCGGAATGACTTGAGTGATTTGGGGGAATTTTGTTGCATGACAGTTGAAATAACCACAGATACTGAAGGCAAAATCAATTTTTCGTCAATAGTATGAGGTTTTCCCGATTCCGCTATTAGCTTGGAAATCTCAAGATGCAATTAAACCTTTGTCTGGTTTTGCCGCTGTTTTGTTAAATATATCTTTAATAGTGCTCTTTGCTTGGAAATCATCCCGCAACTTTTTAAAGTAATCTAATGTTTTGTCTTTTTAATCCTTGTGCTTATTCTACAAATGTATTTTAAGCTTACTTGGTCGCATACTATCATTAGAAACTGTAGCCATACATAAAAGACACAATGGCTGTGTTATATTGTCTGGTGAGTGTATAAAACCATAAGCTAAATACTCACTAGAGTATGGTCGACATTTTTTCTTCGTCGACGTAGCCATGGGTAATCTATGTAGAAGCAATTTTATATATTAATGATATATATTACATTTTAGAGCCAAAGCTCACCGCAACAGAATGAAAGGTGCTTATCTTAGCGGTGAAAATGGAAGAGTATTTCTGAGAAAATACCCAGAAACAACCTGCATTCCCTGTGCAGAGCATTGAGTCGGTGCCCAACACCAACTCATATTACAGTCAGCCACGAAAATTTCAGACATGTCCAATAAATAGAAACGCTCATAAAAATAGCTAATTGAAAATTTCGTTTTCCTTTTTTGTGCTAAATAATGCCCTTGATGGTAAATATTTGACACCAAAAAAAGAACCGCAAAACAATGCAGTTCAGTTTCGACGTGCATATCTGCGTTGGTGGACAGACGTGCGTATCACATAAGTTTTATATGCATGTTACTCTCTATTTACTGTGATTGTCAAGTTAGGTAATTCAGGAGTAGAATATTTAATAGGCTAATATAGAGGGAAATAGCACGAGCTTGGGAATTTTCACTAATAAAGGAAACCTGCTAACGTTGGAAATTTAAATATAGACTATATTCACTTTGGTATGAATTCCAGTGGGAACGATGGACCAGTGTAAACAACATTTGGCGTATAAACCTGCTTTTCAGAAATACGGCTTCACACATCTGAAAGATAGAGCAGGGAATGTCGCCCCTTAGTGTGTTCAGTGTCTGCAAGTCTTGCCAAAGAATCAATGATAGAAAACAAACTGAAACTTTATTGTGGTCAGTTCATCCAAACTTTATTGAGAAGCCACTATGTTACAGGATGGATAAGGAAGAACAAGTAAAACAAAGTGGGATCGACGCTCCTTCATGCTCAGCGTTTTCTTTGATGAAAGTTTCCTTTGCATACTTTGAAGTGGCATGGTATATTACGCGATCCCAAAGTCTCACAACATTGGAGAGTAACTGGTTAAACCAGCAGCAGTGTCTATGGGGAAAACTATTTGTGAAGCAGATTTAGCAAAGAGAATTGAGTCTGTACGACTTTCTCACAACAGCATCAAACTTCGAATTGATATTATCTTATATCATTAGATATTAAAGATCAATTAATTGTGGTACTCAATAAAGCAGTTAAATTTTTATTGCAGACAGATGAATCTGTGAACATTGTTGGCGAACATCAACGCTGTGTTTTTGTGAGGTACAGAGACAATGACAGAATTCTGGACAAAATTTTGTTCTGTAATGCCCTGTTAACAACCACCACAGAAGATATATTTGTTATGGTGGACAGTTGTTTCAATAAACATAATATAAACTAGTTGAATTGCTTAGCTCTGTGTATTGATGGATCGCCATCGATGATGGGAAGTCAGGTAGGTTTTTTTACTTTGGTTAAAGGAGAATATCTTGATGTCATAATAATTCACTTTTTCTTACATCAGGAAAACTTGGCCTTTCAACGTCTCTAGCCAGAACTGCATGTGGTTCTGAATGATGTTATCCAAATTATGAATTTTATTAAGGTGGCTCTTAAATGGAACACAGCATGTGGTTACAGAAGTTTGTTATACACTTAAAAATAAACTCTGCCTTGCAAGCAGGCAAGAGGGCCACTACATTCCGGTTAAATTATGCCCTAAACCATATTTCTTCCTCCCCCAATCTTGACGTTGCTCTTCACGAAGTTCACGGATAATCATTCACTAAATCTTCAAAGGATGAATCTCTTGCCATCTGACCGAAACGAATAGTACTTCGATTCATCGCTGAAGTGTGCTTAGGACCATTGGTCTTCTGTCCATAGAATGTGCTTAGTGGCAAAGCATAATCTAGCTTTCTTATTCTTAGGGATGATCAATGGCTTAACTGATGGTGTATGAATTTTTAAGATCTTTCCTTTAGGCAGCGTGATACTGTCTTCCTGGAGATACTAATGCTAATAGTTTCATTTATTTCTCGGGAAATCCTGACTCATGTCTTGTATCGGTCCTTTTTTGAGATACGGACGATGGCTTAGTCATCTCTTTTCAAGATTTTCTAGGCCTATCAGTAGAAATCTCCCTGATACATGAGCCTGTATTATCATTACGTAATATAATCTTAAGTACGACACATTTGTGGCGTTTAACCCTTTGAACTATAGCTCTGATTGAGAGATGATCCTCCTAGCGTAGCTTAAAAGTGAGTTCCTGGATAAAGGTAGGTGTAGTGGGTAAAAAATATATTTATTAGTCAAAAGATTTTGGCCATGACTGTACGCTACATACTGTTGAGTCTCTTACTTTCCATATTACATTCCGTTCAACAATTGCTCAAACATATTCAAAGAATAATACTCACAATGCACCTATATATATATATATATATATATATATATATATATATATATAATTTAGTAAGAGGCTATGTTGTATACATGCACTGTTGAAGTCTACAAGAGTGGCAGTATTATTGATTTTAACTTGTATTCTCTATTTTTCTTACAAGTTTTTTGTCCGGGTCTTGTAAGCGAGAAAAAAACATGCGCAAGTCATATTTTATTCCGAGACGTCTTACGACCGTGGTCGGTCATCTTCAGGGAATGAACAGAAATGGAATGAGTCCATTATATTGTGGAAGATGTTGTGAAAATGTGTGTGCGGGAGATAGTGATGTACAGGAATGATAGGGGTGAAAAGTAAGGAAGTAGAAGAGTTGCAAATATTGCAAAGTTGCCTGGAGATCAGACTAATCTCTTTCATGTTTTTGTGATTGTTGTTTTATTTGTTGTCTTAATGTAGTTTCATATATTGTTTTCTCCTATATGTTCTTGATGTATTCTCGGTTAAGTTTTTGTTTATTGTTGTGAAAGTGTTTCTCTTACGTTTCTATGTTTTTGAGTAGCTTGTTAGTTATGTTTTAATCTTACTGCTTGTGTTGATGTAGTTGTTTGTTATTGTTTTTGTGTTTGTTCGTTGTTTTCTCCGTACTTACGTACTATCTTCTTTTTCTTTTTTTCTTCTTCTTGTTTCCTCTGGTTTACTTTTGAACTCTTCTTCGGGTGAGATTTTCTTGTTCAGGTATTAAGTTAAATTTGGTTAGTTATTTCCAATGTTGGTTGTAATATTGGTCTAGATTTGTTTCATATTCTTATGCATAAATCGGGACTTCGTTTCCAAGGTTGCTGGCGCTGCTTGGGAATCTTGCTCGGCATGGATTCCTTTTTTCCCTTATAAGTATTCTATGATCTCGTCAGTGGTGTTAAATGTTATTTTTAAACGCGTGCGAGTCTAATCACGGGCACCTCTACATCTTAATATGGCAGTCAGTCGGTCGGTCCCCGTCTTGCATCTTTTTGTTTTTGTAATAACATTGTAACTAATTAGCCGATTCTAACTAAATTCGAAACCCTTATGTTGTTTTACATTCTCTCTCGAAATATATAACTTCCATGGCCCTCCTAAGGTTAGCCCATGAATTATTTTGTTTTGGAAATAGCATCATAACTATTTGGCCGATTCTAACGAAATTTAAAAACCTTATGTTGTTTTGCATTCTCTTTCGAATAAAATAACTTCCCGGGTCCTCCTAAGCTTAGTCTTTAAATTATTAAAAAATATGAAGCTCGTAAGGTCTGTCATTGGATACGGCCGAGTATGTATGTACATTTGTTTCGTACATAAATAACTCAATTCCTTTTTTTCTCCAAGAGTGCTATATGTATATATATTTTATCTTTTGTTTTAAATCTTTAACCAGGGAGGATTCGTAATACTACATATATTTATTGCCATATGCAGCGTTTCTAGGATTTAATTAAACAACTAGAGCAAAAATATACTTTTAATTACATAAATAAATGAAATAATAAAACTTTAAATATACTAAGGCTATAATAAGAGGATCTAAGTAAAAATTACTACTACCAATGAGTACAACGCGATTGTTGACGTAAAAATTCACTTTAGTATGGAATGTTAACTAAGGAATATTTAATAAGTTGGAATCCTTTTACCTTTAAACTAAGTGGGAGTCTGGCATGAGGAGTTATCGCGGACGTGAGGCTGAATCGGACGCACAGCTGTTCGTCTCGTTGAGCGAAGGATAATAACAGCTGACTTCGAGTTAAGTGAGGAGCGTGTGGCGATGCTTCTTGACTTGAAGATATAAGCGAGGGGATAGTGAATGTATGATTATTCCAATCCTTGGAACTTCATTTTGGTATTACTCAATGGTGAGGGATATCTCTGATTTTATTCGGTTCCACTTCTTCTTCTTAATTTCCTGATTGACCCCGGTCTTCTCTCGACCGCTAACTCGATTCTTCCTTTCTTTTCTCCAGATCGATCTATATATACCTCAACTATTCCCTAAGGGAAGGGAAGGGGAGATGAGTGCCCACCTTTAAGCCTCTCTCCTAGGGCATTACTTTTCAATGTCGTGACCCTTAGCCCTTCTGGTCTCTTCTGGTTTACGTCGGAAAAAGGGAAATTTCACCTATTTAGCGAAAATAAACCTAAACAATAGGAGGGAACAGTGAGCGTGTTCATAGATTTTTTATTCTAAAGACTCTCCCACCCTCCTTTGTTTATACTGACGGGCTACGAAATCTACTGATTATAATCTTTCCTTGAGAGCGATATCGAGGATTGTTGTGCCAGTGGGGTAAAAGGGTTAGGGGAAGTGGTTAAAGTATCGCCCTATATGCCACGTAGCTGTTGATACTGTGTAACCAAACTAACGTCTGTTTGTCCTAGCGAAATTGATTTCTCCCTATTTCCTTCCTTTTAAAGAAAGTAATGCGGGGGGGAGGGAGAACTCCAGTGCAAAATAAAACCCATAAACGACAAAACAATAAAATACATGTCTTGGAATGCAATTCCAAGTCCGACTGTTAGTGTGAAAACACCGTGGTCAACCATCTTACTAAACTAAGTCTTAACTTCAATTTACCCCACTTAAAAACATATCGATTACAACAAAGAACAAGAAAAATAAACTGACTATTAAGATGTACATAGGCAATTAATTACTTACACAAATAAACAATTAACACCTTAAATATATACATAAAAAATAATGGTCTTAAGAGTAACAGGAGTTTACTTAGCCCTCTGTGGGGTTTAGGCTCAAGTTATCGGCTCTATAATTATCGGAGCCTTTTAAATAGTTTATTTTAAATTGGTACTCGATGCACAATAGACTCCATGCAGTTACGCAAAAATGCCAGAGGCCGGTGCTTGAATTTCACGTTAATCTCCCTACCTTTTAGATAAAAATTAAAATTCTTTATTCCCCAAATTACGGCTACCGCTGCCTGTTGCATAGTTGCATAAGCTATGGGAACAGAGGTATCATCGCCTTTATTTTGTACCCGGATACTACCGCTTCCTTTGCCACAGGCATCGGTTCGGATTCCAAACTTCTTTTGGTGATTGGGTAGTCTCAGGATGAGGGCTTAATTTTTCCTTTACTCGTGTGGACATTTGTGAATATATGAGCGGACCAAGGTGGGGGTTTAATTGGTTATTAGTGAAGAGCTCCTTAAGGATGCTCCTAGGTCCTCGGATGTTACATCCGTACAACAATTCGAAGGGGACAAAACCCAGAGTTTGGTGAGAGATTTTGAAGATCTGCTCTCAGTGTTCTCTGAGAATCTCCTCTATCTCGTTGTCTTTCGCTTTCAGCACACCGTTGCCATCTTCAAGCTCCATTTTTTTCTTTTGGGGAACTCCTTTAAGCCTTTTGATCTTAGTCCAAAATTCCTCTAGAGTAATCTTTGTTCCTGTTGTTTGCAGATCAGTATCTTAAGTTCTTCTTTGATTTATCTTGTACGGTACATTATTTCACATGATGTTCCCGTAGTGAGGCTTCTTTGATATAATTCTTTCAGTTCACGAGGTAAACCTTTTATGGAAGGGGTTCATTTGTATGCAGATATTATTCGGTACATGGCTTTGGGAACGGACTGTCTATCCGCCTCTATTAATCGGTACTCTAGCCTTTCCATTTCCTCGTCAATCTCTTTGAGCGTTGCTTCATCCAAGTTTGCTGGGATGTATTTCCTGAGTAAACGCTCGTAATTATCCCAATTCTTCCTGTTGCAGTCTTTGCTGCCGCGCGCTGGAATTGCTATAGGGTTAACATAAATTTGTAAGATAATCCCTATATGGTCGCTACAATGAATTACCTCAGGAGTCATGAGATAATTGAAGAGGAGGAGGAAATTGGCCAAGCAGATGTCAGGCTTAGTGGCTGATATTTCCGTGATGTAAGTTGGAAAGTCAGGACCAAGTCTCTGAACGATATTCCTGTCCAAGGGGGTGTCCAAACATCCACCTATTCCATTTGTGCCAGTATACCCGTACTCTGCACCTCATGCGTTTAGATCCCTCATTAGAATGGTGGGGACTCTCCGCCGGAATATACTCTTGATATTATGGTTAAGTAAATAGTCGCCCCTCGGGAGTTGATATACCGTGGCAATTACCATTTTCCCCAGGCTCATTTCTAGGTCCTTGAGTTGCTTGTACTTGATTCCCTTCTTCCCTGCAATGGCTGCTCCGTCGTAACGTTCTTGAGAGTCGTTTACATTTAACACTTCGTAATTCCATATTTTCATGGTTTCAGCATTAGTGTTGACTCCGTGTTTCAAAATTAGGGTTATATCAACATCAATTATTCTAAAAATGTTTACGTACTGAACTCTTTTTGTAATCCATCCGTTAATGTTAATGCTTAAGATCCGTACATTGTCTCTATGTATTGTGAGGTGTTATTTTATCTTTTTTGTAGTCGTGGGTCCTTATTAGGGACTGTCTTCGGCAGTGGATGGTTAGGATTTTCTTCCTTGAATGGTTCCATGGGCCTGTGGTTTTTGACATGCTTCTAGAGGCCCTTTGCGATCTGGTATTGTCGATTGGCTCGCTTTCCTCTTCTGAATCAGATTGCGAGTGGTTAATACTGGTCTCTCCATTTTGGCTTTCCTCTTCTGAATCAGATTGCGAGTGGTTAATACTGGTCTCTCCATTTTGGCTATCTTCTGTTTCATCCTCAGATGTTACTTATTTCTCTGACTTTCTAGACTTTCTGGGGTTAAGGGTTTGGTTTGGGTGACTGCTATGTTCAAAATTCTTGCCGAGTCTGTTGTTTGGGGCACCTTGACTATCGGGAAGTATGTAGTTAGCTTGCAGCATTGAGTTAAGCTCCTTTTCATCACATCCTGGTGTTTCCTTGTTCATAATGTGAGCGTGAATTATGCATCGAAGTATCTTCGTACTCATTTCACTGTTCAGATTCGTTGGAGGGTTTGCAATTTGTGTAGTGCTTCTTGAAGCTGTGTCCGCGTAGCTCTGATTGCTTCGGGTTCGCGCATCTTCTTCTTTTCTTCTTATTATTTCTTTTCTTTTGGGGCAAATAAGGGCCATGGTTCTGTATTGGCCGCCACAGTTTAGGCATTTCTTGGCGGTGTCCCTCTTGGCCGCACTCAGAACACTTCATCTTATCTTTATCCGGGCAGTTGAAGCTGGTATGTGTCTATAATTTGTAGAAGGAGAAGCACGGATGTTATGAAACTTCTTCTGTTCTATGTTTTCTGATGCTATTCACATATTAAATGAGAGAAGTGCCTTTGTCTTAGCTTTGTTAGCCATCTCTGTGGATTCGAATTGGATCTCGAACACATGGATGTAGATGTTAAACTTCAGGAGTTCTCTAATTTTAACAAAATGTATGGTTTTCTCAATTTCTTCTATTATATCTTCTGTCGGTCGTTTCCCAATCCAGCTCTCGATCTTATGGCAGACAATACTTCGGTTTGCCGTGACTTGAGGTGGGCTCTGTGCTTCAAGTCTAATTTTTTCGACTGCTGTTGTTCCCGTATTTGAGAAGAGCTCGTTTACATCTTTTAGCTGGGAGTATAGTGCGATGTATCCATTGCCGACCTCTATTAACCATATCAAAGTGACTCTTAGATCGGCAAAGAGGGTCTTGGCAGGAACTGCTTGGCGGGGGAGCCCCTTGAGGGGGACTTTCTTCTTTCTATCCATCTCCCCTGAAGAGGGAGTGGAAGTCCTTATTCTAAGTTGGTCTTCTTCTTTCTTCTTGTCTTCTTTCTTGAATTGTGTTTTGTAAATGAAACTTTAATGTAAGTGATGTATTATGTTCTTAGGTGAGTGAGATGAAAATTCAGAAAAAGGGTTGTTTCCCGCCCTAGTGTGGCCCCGTGCTCCCGCAAACCAGTACTGCAATTGATGGGGTGATGGATGTTAAGGGATGGACCCGGGAAGGGATTCTCCCAAGGGGTGAATTATGAGAGCATAATGATGAGTGAAGGCCGATCGACTTCCTTTACCCGGGCGTGCCGCACTCTTGTGTTTTTTAAAATATGCGACTGCATCCTACATAGCATAGAGACGGTTACATGTTCCTCTATGATTTGGGGGGTAAACCGCCATCGATGAAGCTAAAAGCTAAATCAACGGAGTTGGCAGTCCGTCCCTTTTCCCGGGGAACCTCTGAAATTGATTTCCGATGTGGGCTACTCCTCAAACCAGGCCCGGTCAATTCCCCAAATTATTCCATTTTATAGTCGACTGGCAGAGTTGGAACGAGGATTATGACCAGTCCAGGTCCACGGTTGCACTGAGCCCGCCGGCGGGGAACGATGTAGGGAACTTAAGCGCTCATATCAGTTTTACGTGACCGAAAACAAAGTAGTATTTCTCTTTTCAAAGACAACCGTAGGGCTATTTTAAAATAAGCTAGCTCGGCTGGGATGCCCTTACTTCGAAGGTACGAATGCAAAAAAGCACGAATATTATTCGGTAAAAAAACTATAGGTATGCACGTCAAGTCAACAGCGTAAAGCAGCTCTGGAAAATCAGCTGTTTTTCAGGTGGCTATTCTTTCTCTCCAACGGGCAAGTCTCTTCGTGCATGAGATAATTTTTTCACTGATGTCTACCATAGTTTGATTTCGTATTGTATTGTTAGGAAGTGCTGAGTATGTAAGGGTGAGAGATATTAGTCTACAAGGAGAGTATGGTTTGGGAATAGTGGTGAAAATAAGGAAGTCTTAAGGTTGCAAGATTTGCAAAGGTGCATGAAGATCAGGGTATAATCTCTTTCTTTGTTTATTGTGTTTGTTTTATTAATGTTATTTTTATATATGTATATATATATATATATATATATATATATATACAAGTATGTATGTATATATATATATATATACAAGTATGTATGTATATATATATATATATATATATATATATATATATATATTACAAAAAGGCGTTCAAACCTTTTGATGCGTGTACCAATATAGCTTTTAATGTTAACTTGACGTGTAGTTTGGTTGTTTTAGGTTCCTTTACGTGTTTTTTTCTGCATTGATTCTTATGTGTGTCTTCTTTTGTTGTTTTGTAAATGTTTTTGTTATATTCATTGTTAGTTGTTTGTATTCGTGTTTGTGTTTTGTGTGTTCTTTGTTTCATTCTTACTTATTTTCTTCATTTTGATTCTTCCTTATCATAATTAGGTTGCCATCTCGGTGCGCTGTATTGCTGTTCGATGTAGAGCGAATTTTCCTCCAAGTGCTCAACGAGTCTTCTGTTGAGGATTTTTTCGAAGAGTTTACCCCCCAAATTCCAGGAAGGAATATTTGGCAATAACTCTCCTTTCTCGTCGAAGGCTTTCCAGGTTTGGCAATAAAGATCATTTTTGCTGGTTTTTATGCGTCGGGAAAGTAGCCTACATTTAGGCAGGCATTAAAGATGTTGAGTAAACCTTTCCGCACGCATCTTGGTGCTTTGACGAAGTTTAACTTTGTCAAACCCGCCCGGACTGGAACTTTTTGCTTAAAGGAGTAGAGTGCACCTTCTAGTTCTTCTAGCGTCACTTTCTTCTTCTTCTGCCCTGTTTATTTGGTGGTTAGGATGCTTCCTTTCAATGGTTTTTTTCAGCTCGTCTATAATATTATTTTCAAAATCAAAGTCGAAGTCTTCATTTTCTTCTTCACTGATTCCGAAAATCTGTTCCCAGTGTTGCCTGAGAATTTCTTCTATTTCATTCTCCTCTGATATAATTTCACCTTGGTCGTCTTCTAATTCCAACTTTTTCTTCTGGGATATTATTCTCATCCTCTTGATCCTCGCCCAGAATTCCTTCCGTGATGCTTCGCTACCTAGTTCTTTGATTGCTTCATTCCATTTCTCTTGTTGTTATTCGTAAATTTGATTTTTTCTTTCTTCCTAGATTTCTCTCATACGGTAACTTTTCTCACGGGATGTACCCGTGGTAATGCTTATTTCTTACAATCATTTCAGCTCACTGTGTAAACGTTTCATACGATTGGTCCATTTGTATGCAGAGATCTTTCTGTATGTAGTTTTTGGAATTGACTCTCTGTCTGCCTTGATCATTTGGGTCGCTAGCCGCTCCATTTATTTGTGTATTTCCTCGAGCATCGCTTCGTCGAGGTTCGCTGAGATGTAAATTTTTAGCAATAGCTCGTAATTATCAGAATTCGCTCTACCCTAATTCTTCCTTGTATATGATGGTATCGATATGGGGTTAACGTTGATATGGTTTGGGTTAACGTTGATATGGTCGCTACAAGGTATCACTTCAGGGCTCATGTGATAATTAAAGGGTAAGAGCAAGTGGGCCAAGCAGATGTCTGGCTTGGTAGCGTACCTTTCCGTGATGAAGATCGGAAAGTCGGGTCCCAGTCCCTGGACGATGTTCCTATCCAGGAGAGTATTCAAACATTTGCCTATACTGTTAGTTAGAGTATATCTGGACTCGGCACATCGTGCGTTCAGGTCCCCTATTAATATCGTAGGGAACCTTCGCCCATGTATAATTGTGATGGTGTGGTTAGGGAAATAGTCACGTCTCGAGGTATATCCTGTGACAACAACCATCTTACCCAGACTCATTTCTACGTCTATGGTGAGGTAGGATTCTTCCAAGTTCCTGATTTGCTTGAATTTATTCCCGTCTTAATAACAATGGCTGCTCCGTCGTATCATTCTTGTGAATGGCTCACTGTCAGCACGTCATAGTTCCATATCTTGATTATATCACTATCCGTGCTAACTCAGCGTTCCGAAGTGAGTATTATGTCATCATTGATTTTCCGGAAAATGTTACCGTAGTGCCCTCTTTTCGTGCTCCATCCGTCGGTGTTGATAGTCAAGATTCTTAAGCTGTCTCTTTGCATTATGAGGACTAATCTACCGTTTCTTCAGTCTGAGCTCCGTGTTGGGGACTTGCTTTCGATGCAGGGGAAGGATTTTCGGCAGTCTCTTCCTGGATTACTTCAATTTCCTTGTTCCACTTTTATAATTGTTATCTAGGGGGGCTGGGAGTCTTCGATATACTCCTGGATGACCTCTGGGATATTGTTCTTGGCTGTGTCTCTTTTTCTTCTTCTTCGGATTGCGAGTCGTTCGAAGACTCTTCTTGGGTATCATCTGAATCTTCCTCAGATGTTATCTGAATGTTACACTATGTATACTTTTCTACTTAAACATAAAGGATACAAAATTGACCAATCACTGTGTAGGAAAGTTTTAAGGACAAACTAACGTTCAAAACATAGGCACTACTTGTTTTTCTATTTGAACATAAGTGATACAAAATTGGATAATCACAGTTAAGGATGTTTTTTAAGGACAAACTAACGTTTAAATCATAGGCGCTAGAGAATAATTGACTTTTTCAGACGTAAGCGCTTTAGGAAAAATTTTAGTTCAGATAATGTTCAATAAGTAAATGGAATTGACGTTCTGAATTAGCAGGGGTCGACGCGGAGTCACCGAGTTGTTGGAAGACAAGTTAAAATCAATAACGCTGTCACTGCTGTGGACTTCAACAGTATATATATATATATTTATATATATATCCCTAGCAACAACACGTACGGGGCCCCAACCATTAAAGCAATACCTACCATCAAGCTCTCCCTTCCTCCTATTTCCCTACTAGCTTAACAAGGATTAAAGGCTGTTGCAAAGAATTGAGCCATGAGTAGAAAAAACAGACCGATAATGAATGATTATAATATAGAAGAGTGTGAGGAATAGAGAACAAAGATATATAAATGTAAACACGTATCAAATGCATAGGCGGCTACGAGCAATAAAGTACGTTACTGGGTTACCGGGAGTATAATAAAAGAGCGAGAACTTGGAGACGAAGAAGAATAAGAGGGAGACGAAAAAGAATAAATATTTGGGAATAAAAAAATAGATATCTCACCCAGTTAATAGAGTTTTAGTGCAGGTATCAGATCATTATATAGCAACTTTATAATTAATTTAGCCTAATATTAAAAAGTAATACTATTATCATGCCAAAAAGACTATAGAGGAACATTTTCGTGCTATATTTACTCTATTAATGAAGACATTGTTTTCCCCAATAGCGAGTATATTATTGTATAATGAAACCACTCTTTTGAGCACAAGGTTTATTGAAGCGGATCTAGTTTCGGTATGGAGTTTTCCATACCATCTTCAGCCGTTAACTGAGAGAAATTGACAAAGAAAACAGATCATTAAAAATAAATTATAGTACAAGTGAAATCACCCATTTCAATATTTGTAAAAAAATTTCCACCCACATGGCCGCTAAATTTTTAAGTCTGTCAATTAGGCCATATTTGTCATAACTCCGCGATAGACAGACAAACATAATATAACTTTTACACTTGAAGTAATTGATAGATAACCAGTCAGCCATATCCACAGAAATAAGAAACATGAAACAGTCATATGCGGAACCTAGAGAATTCAATGGCAAGAGAGACGGAAAATGATCTAGCTGATTGTGATTCAGGCAGATTTTATAATGATTCTCTCTATTTCGATTATACAGATAAATAAATTTAAAACAAACTTAGTTATACAAAAACCACATGAGCGCATGTCTACTAACCTCAGCACTTATCCGATGTACAGAAAATCGACGATCCACGGGAGCGTTCCTTGCCTAATTTCAATATAAAAGAAAATAACAGAATTCATTTATACACATATGTTTACCAGTATTGAATGCTAATGACTTAAAGGATTGTACTGTTTTCATTTGATTTAATGAAATCGCAGTCGGTCTTAGCCCAAGCCTCCAGGTTGCGTCAGAACCTCCTGCAGGCTTTCTTGACATCCCACTGATTAATTTAAAGAAAATGGTGGTGAATTTTAACCTACCCTTCATCTTGGTGGTTCACGGGAACTTGTTGAGCTCTTTCTCAACCACGCTCCAAACGAAATATTCCCGGGAGAGGAAATCTGGCGAGTTGAGAGGCCAGATGTTTGGAGTGATATGGTCATATAATTTGGCTGACAGCCAAGAATCTTGCATGTGTGGCATAGTCCAGATTAATGCTACCAAACGCACGGCCTTCCATCGGACACCTCCTCGATCCAAGGCAACAAACTCCACATCCTCCGGGCATTCGATGTAGCCTTCTGGGAAGATAAACTGGGGAATAACGTGACCCTTGCTACTAACCACACGAAACACCATTATGTGGATCGGAAACTTAGTCTTCATGACTCGCGGTGTATCTTTGTGTGGAAACAACCATTCGGCGGTTGTTTTGCGAATTCACCACCTGATCCACGCAGAAATTCTTGTCTCAGAAGGGGATGCTTCAATTTGTTAACAAGCATCGCAGCTCGTTCGTTTCGCCTGCCCTTCAACTTCTGCCACAGAACCTGGCACTAACTTCTATTAGTAGTAGCAGCTGTCCTCTTATACTTGCTGCTTTATATAAGAATTTGATACTCTCTTGTGGCTATGAACCTCATTGTCTTGCTCGGCTCGTTGTCAATAATCCTGTGGATATCTGTGATAAATTTGGAGGTTCTTTTCCTATCAGAATGCTTAGAGTGATTTTTCTGAGCCGATGTACTCTCGGAATCACAGAACGACTCATCTAACTACATATATTAAATATATATTAAACACTGTTGTTCTTTGTTTACTTTGTTATAATTAAATCTTTGTTGTTTCTATATTTTCCCAATTTATCAGCTGCTATCTTTATTTTATCTTGTCTATTATTATTGATTTAGCATTTAATATGAAAACAACCACTAGCATTTCAAATAATGCTTAGGTTGATTGGGGATCTCTTCGTGTATGGTAAGTGTGGATTGGGAATAAAAAACAAAGCTATGTTATTAGTTGTGATAAGGTGTGGGTATGTGTGTAAATCTGAACTTACACTTTTATTTCCTTTCACAAAAATGAGTGGATCTGTCCACATAATTGTAGCATTCGTCCCTAGCTTTTATAGTTCTGACAGATATAGACGCCACACAAACCTTCGCCATAAATATCATCATGCAGCTCCAACTTATAATAAACCTAGTAATACAAATAATATTAGGAAAATAACCACTAACAAATTCTAGGAGTCGGAATTCGATGGGTAAGACGAAAAAAGAGCGTTGGTTTTGTATATTTTAACATGCATTGTGTATAGAACCCTTTTTAGCCCACTGATGCGTTCTACCCTTTGCATGCGGTGTCATACTAGCTGAGAGGAGTTGTATGTGCTTGGGTATATATTATCTAGCACCCATTATCGGGCGGCGGAAACATCGTAGTTACATTTTATTCTGTATATACAAATGTCGCATTTATAAATACCCGATGGCATCGTAGAATTCAGAAAAAATACTGAAAATACCACTGAAATATTAATCATAACAGAAAAGATTATGTAAAATCAAGGTTAGGGATGAAATAAACAACAAAAATAAGGAAAAGAAAGAAATTAATTGCAACAGCTAACAACCACCGATGGCAACTAAGAAAGAAATTAACTAATTCATATAATTATTTCCGACTTTTTTCTTATATGATGCCTTTGGTGAATCGTTCTTGTTTTCAATTCATCTTTTCATATAAGAAATCTAGTGCCACCTCACTGGCCAAGCTCATAATAGTTGTCTTTGTTTACTGATCATATACTCACTTAGCCGCAGCTTACCATAACGTAACAATAATTTCCATTTTCTCCTGACCTAGCACTTAGCCTGGCAAACATGAAATCAATAATAATAGACAACATAAAAAAAGGATAGCACATAAGTAAGTTCGCAGGTAATATAAAAGAGCCCGAGAATCAAGAATGGGAGAGTAAACAAAGAAACAAGCGTAGGAATGAAAACAACGATGTTAAATTATAATGTCCATAGAGGTTGAAGATAGGAAATTATCTAGAATAAAATGAAAGACAAAGATTAAGGAATAATATTTTAATAAAAAGAGATGAAATACAGCAAGTTGAGAACATTCCTCAAGGAGTCGACAATGACGCTTTTTAAAACATTAATGATATAGAAATCTTGCCCGCAGTAAAGGATTTTGGTCTGAATTTCTTTGACGATAATCGGCGTTTGTGCAGTGATTCTATATGGCTGTGAAATAAGGGATGAGTGGAAGGACGAGCGATGGTATCGTAATTTACGATCATATAGTGAGCAAGGATCCCTTCCTGGACCAATGAGGACTAATCTCAGATATGCTGACACCATTTGGGGCTAAAATGCCACGTTATCAAGGTAAGTTGGGATAAGATATGTGCTGGATTGAAGTTAGGGGAGTTATCGCTACGCAATGGCATGTGATACTTCATGGAAGTTTATATATTTATGGTGGCATGTACGTGTTATTCGTTACATATTCATACATATATTGGTTATTATTTTCACTTTATATAATTACGTATCATTTCTATAACGAAAGATATGTGCAGTTGTGTGTATGCATATCTATATGAATGTATTTGCTTCCGTATTATTATTACTTACTGTACGGGGAAGCTATCAATCAAACAAGCGGACCTCACCTACTCTACCACAAAGGAAAAGAAGAGCAATGGTAGCATGGAGTTGGTGGATTTCTGATACATAGCGAGCTCAAATAATTGAGAATATAATTTCAGGGCATATCGGAAAAAGTAGCTTACATGAACTTAAGATTCTCTAAGAACTACAAACTCAAAAGAACCCAAGTGTACGGACAGTTATCTGTTAGTACGCATAAATAATTAGATGATTCTCTGATGAAGTGAAAACATGCCTGAATAAAAAAAAAGTCAACTTTTAAATCGTCATGAGAGGCTTTAATGCAAAAGTAAAGTAATCAAATGAGTCATGCAAAGGAAATATACGAGGGGCCGTCAATAAGTTTTGCGAATAGGTAGGGCAAAACAAAGGAAGGAGGATGGTTGTTTGCGAAGGGGTTAGGACAAGTTATGACCAGTCGGGACGTGCAGCCGCACGCTCATGCCTCGTCTATTTAAGAACCAGTAGCTGATCGCAGATCGTCAGTCACAAATTTTTCAACAATGGAGAAGGTTGAGCACCGCGCAGTGATCAAATTTTGGACCAAGGAAGGCAAAAAATGTAAAAGAGATCTATGAACGCATGGTTGCAGTGTACACCGACACCGCCCCTTCCAATGCGAGCATTGTTCGCTGGAATAGGGACTTCAGCCATGGTCGTAAGTCCCTTGAAGATGACCCCTGTCGTCCAGGACGCCCATGAGACGTGACCAACAAAAACCATGGGGCCCGTGTGCAGAGGATCATCCTCGAAAATCGATGGGTGAAGGCCAAATAAATCGAGCGAGAACTTGTAATATCACATGGAAGTGTTATGAACATCATCCACGACAATTTGGCCATGACCAAGGTCTCTGCCCGTTAGGTCCCTAGAAACTTCACGCCCCATGATCGAATTCAACGTCGTCAAAGTGCACAAGGCCAGAGTTGCACAAGCTGCCCTGCGCGAGGGCGGATTCGAGGAGCTCAACCATCCCTCCTACAGTCCAGATCTGGCTCCTAACGACTACATTTTATTCCGCTAGCTGGAGGCTGCACTGCGTGGACGCCTGTTTGGGGACGATGAAGATGTCCAGCTCGCCGTCCAGGAGTGAATAGAACAGCAGTCGGGAGATTTCTGGTTGTCGGGAATTCGAAGCCTCAGGGACAAGTAGCGCAAGTGCATTGAAGTCGAGGGTAGTTATATTGTAAAATAATAAAACACTTTTCTTCATATCTCGTTTCGTAAAATATATTCGAATTGCAAAACTTATTGACCGCCCCTCGTATCATCAAAGTCAAAATAAATGAAAGAGGATAAGATCTGATTGTCTTAATACTTGCCCAATGCCTCACGCTTGTTAATTCTTTGTTAAAAATGAAGCAGCAACAAAGATGGAAGTGGATAAGCCTAACCTATGAGGTATCTAATGAAAATGAATATATGTTGGTTATCAAAATAAGCATGTCAATAATTTCCAAATCATCAAACAATCAAAATCAGTGAGTACAGGATAAGAGGTAGGATAAAAATTATTACTCTGATTGAGAGAAAAAGTTATTCAATTCAAAAAGTAATCCTATTAAGATCAAGAAAATTCTGATTCCCAAATTCGAGCACCATCTTCAGGGAGCATACTATTAAAACCCTCTTGGACCGATTAACACAATTAATATAGAAATGATGGACAATAAATCGATAAAACACATGGCAGAAACAGCTGAAAAATATAAGAAAACACAAAATAAGAGAAAGACAATCTCTCAGAAGAAATCCTAAACTTAATGAGAAATGGAAAACACCTTAAAGCAACAAGGCAGCATCTAATTTATTAAATAAGCAGAACTAAGCAAGCTCATTATAGTAGAAAAAAAGAGGTAACGTCAGGAAATATAATAAGCTATTTTGGAAGACACCATCAAAGAAGGGAAGAGGTATATAAAATGGCTAAAAGGAGACTTAAAAACGGAAAAACTTGCATAGTCCCTATCAAAGATAAAGAGGTAGAATCATTCAAGATAAAAAGAATAGTTAAAAGAACTAAGGAGTACTATAAAAAGGATCAGGATATCCTGGAAAATATATGAAACCTGCAATGAAGCTAGGCAGGCCAAGTGGCAATTTTTCAAGACGATAGGTGGACGATAAAATTTACCGCTTGGTCCACTTGATGATAGACGATCAAAATGAAGAGCAAAAATAAGATAGATAGATCGATGTTTTAAAAAGTATGCTAACCATTGGAAATAACTTGCACAAAACTGACAAATCTTTTTTAAATACGAACAGTTTTTCTCAACAGTGGGAAGCAAATGCCTGAAATGATGATGACGATGATGGATATTCATTTCTTATTTATGTATGTACGAGTATGTATCATTTATATAGGGAAAGATATGTGCGTTTGTGTATATCTCTCTATATCTATATACGTGTACAAGCTTTCGAATTACTATTAATTCATGTGGCTATTGAAGGGAACTAGAGCAGCCTTTCTTCTACTCCATAGCTTACCATACATTCGGTTGTAGTTCGAATCAAAGGTCAATGCCATTTTTTATAATATTAACTTTTTTCTTTTATTCTGATTTATATAGGTAGAGAAATAAAGAGGAAAGTAAAATAAAGAGAGGGAAGGAGAAATGTACAAGAAAAAGTACAAAAGAGAGGATAGATTATAGGAACGATGGAGATATGATGTCATAATGAAAGAATGCTATTTTGTGGGGGCTTGGGTATATGTAAGTATAGTTTAATCACAATAAAAGATAAGGGAGCTGTAGAATATAATAATAATCATAATGATGAGGAATATTAGATAAATAAACATAATGAAGAAGAATTGGGAGAGAGAGAGTGAGGGGGGAAGAAGGGTTAGACACTCAAGAGGGAGAAGGTATAGATGGATGGGAGAAAGTGCATTAGATAGAGTAGAAAGTAAAAAATACAAGGTAAATACTGGATTAAAAGTGTGAAAAGAGAGGAAAAAAGGGAGATAAATTAAAAGTGGAGAAAAGGGGGAGTCTGGTGCTAGCGCGATGAAATCATCATATAAGAATGCTCCTCGCGTATGGAAGATGTTGCTAGAAATGGAGAGGTATTAATTTGGGGAGTAGGCAGATGTAAAGAATAAAGGAAGTTGAGAAAGGGTGGGAGGGGAGGGAGGCCGATACACATTTTATGCTGGCAAAGGAGCATAAATTAAATAGACTACGGTTTATTATAAACATAATTACACTTATTCATCAGGATAATTTTCCACTTGATAAAAGACGACCCCAAAAAACAGAACAACCAAAAATTAAATGGAGAGATGAAAAATCAGTTAGATGCGAAAGGCCATTTCGCAACAGTGGGAGACTAATGCATAAATGTTGAATATCGAGCTATCTTTAATTTGTTAGATTTTCCTGAAAATCTTATATGCACCGGAATCTGTTTTGCAAAATCACCGCCTAGAAAGTATATTAGGTGAATTAAAACATTATTCTTTCATTTAATTTTTATTTTTCAGACGTAGTAACGATTATTCGAAAATGGGCCGCATCTGGCGACTGGCGATCGGATTTCGATTCGCTTCAATTTTGGTAAGGTCTTCAATATAAAATTGCATAAGATTAAACATATTTTTTAACGAAGATTCTGAATGATATTAACTTTACATAAGTGCCTGTTTGTTCCTTCGAAAGGATTTTATTTTTGATGTGGCTCATTGTAATTTCCGATATCGTATGACTTGTTGAGGTGTTTCTTTCGTTATTAAAATGGCTCACATCACTCAAATTTAATTAAAACCGAAATACCAATGAAGGCGTCTCTTTCAAAATGATTGGAGGAAGAGATAAGTAGAAAAAAGTGGAGAAGATCCACCTTCAGGCATTGGGACCGAAAGAGCAAACTAAAATAGAGGAGCTGGTAGGGGAAGCAATCTTCTAGATCTCTGAGGCATAATGGTTATTCATGCTACACTGTGATCAAAATGCGAGTGTGTGAAAGGAGAGATAAGGTAAGTAAAAAAGTATGGTGGTAGTGCAGACCAAAGAGAAAAGGCTGAGAAGAATGCAGGCATTTCGAAAATTACCATCTCAATCAGAGCCTATTCCTCCCCTACCAGCCTCGATCACGAATGAATGGTAGAAAGGTGGTTGGAGACGCGCCTGCAAAACTACCAACTGGCCTAAAATTTAAGTGAGAAGAGGCTTGTAAAAAATACGAAAAATTGGCACAATTGAAATGTTCTGAAGGAAGAAAGACCAGGTAATCGTAATATAGTTTGGGACTGGCGGTGACACTGTAGGGGGTGCGTAATGTTTCCCTTTGTAACAGGTGCAACAGTCCATATAGCACAACGCTTTAGGTGATGGTTCATAACATGTAACTCATTTTATTTCTTTCAACTATTTTTTCCCAACCCTCACATTTTTTGCACCATCAAATTGCATCAACGTTCTATGACAATGAATAGTACCGTTTCTTTCAAGAAAAATTTTGAGGCAATTTTAAATTGAAAATGCATTGATCCTGATGCTGAGGTCCTTCAACCTAGGCTGAATTTTTGAGTCTCTCATTCTCGGAAATGTACACAACCCTTATCCACTAGGCTTAAATTAATACAAAATCTAAGGGAGTGCAAACTTCAACCAAGATTAAGGTAACTCAAGTAGATTATGCGGAAAAAGAGACGGTATTATGGATCGATAAGACTAAGAATTATATTATTAATGTTGTGTATTTCAAAGACCATTCACACTACTGAGTAAAATAAAGAACGATTTTCCTTTATTAAAATATTGTCAAAACTATAAATAGGTAAATGAGATTTCCATGGTATATAAAGGCATGCTTTAAATATATTTTATTAAGATTTCATATGATACAATCGCAAATTCAAGTCAATTATACTAAATAAACAAACAAAATAATATATAAAACGAAAGATATAGAAAGAAGATTTAGAGTGAAAACAAAACCTATAAAATTTGGTCCATCGAGCATAAATACTTTCTGAGAAGACAAAGCTATTTCGGCACATCTCTATGAAGGATCCCTTCGAGACTACAGAAGGAATTTCTCGAAAACTTAAGGCCAATAGTACCCATTAACTGAGACGATTTACATTGTCCCGTCGCCTCTATGCATCTCGTTTTAATGCTCCTTCTCCAGCAAATAAAAACCAATCATCAGTAAGAGGAACCAGAAGACAAGACTCGAATATGCTGAATCTCATGTTGTTCCGAGGGATGAAGATTGGAAGAGAATTCACTTCATCAAAGAAAGTAAATTTAATTTAGGAGGATCTTATGGCAGACTCTGTGTAAGATGCGCTGAAGGTCACAGGCTTAACCCTAAATATGTAAAATTCTACAGAGCATAAGAGAGGCAGCGTCATAGTATGGGAGATGTTTTTGTCTGGAGGAGTTAGTCCGCTAAAGCGAATAATTAGAGCAGTAAATGCGAATGTGTATCTAAACCTCGTACCTCAACATTTTATACTTTCACTCCGAGCATCTCTGAAACGAACAGCAGTGTATTTGCAGGGCAGCGCGTCATGCCATACTGCAAAGCGAGTAAAATATTATATCAAACAAGAAGATATAGAATAATGAAGTGGCCTGCGATGAACCTGGAACTGAACCCAATTGAGAACCTCTGAAAGATTATTGGAGACAAAGTTCGAGACCAGCAGCCTTCAACTGTGACTCATTAATGAACGAAAGTTGAGCAAGAATGGATCAAAATAACACCAAATTTAGGAAAAAAAAACTGATTAAGTTCTGTGATCATAGTTGCGGTGAAGTAATAGAAAAGAAAGGCTTCAACACCTCATATTGAGTGTTTTATGTCTTATCGTTGTCAAATTTTACTTTGTTTTGTAGTGTATTTGCGTGCTGAGCAATTATATAAATGATCATTCTCTCATTTTGCACGTGTCAATATTTTATTTTGTATGTTATTTTGTATAATTTCTTCAATATACGATTGTATTATAGGAAATCTTCCTAATATCATATATATGAAAATATTTTAATAAAGGAAAATCGTTCTCTTATTTTTTTGAGTAATCTACTTTTTATTATTTTCTCTCCTATAAGTTATTTTTTTTCTTTGTCATTTATTCTTTTCTATGTATTGATAAAACCAGTTTAACTGAAAATAGTAATACTTTTTTAAGAATGTTAAACGCTTTTTCTCTCCTTGGTTTATACAGACGCAGAAATGATAGTGAGGGATTTGAAAGAAGTAAAAAAGACGACCTGTGAGAGAGCACAATCCTCTAATCTGGCACTGGGATCGCAAGAGCGTGTCGGCTATCATCGTTTTTAGTCGCGCGCACATGACTCTATTTGTTAGTATATCGGTCCATAGGTCAGACGGTCGGATGGCAACCATTTTACTATTCAATGAATTCTTTGACAATAATATCGTAACTATTCGGCTGATTCTAACAAAAATTGAAACCCTCATGTTTTGTTTTTTTACATTTTCTTTCGAGTGATATAATTGCAAATTTTCTTCAAGGTTAGTCCGTGAATTATTCAAAGTTTTGAAGTTCGTAAAGTTATTTAGTTGTAGGGTGAGTTAAGTCTGTTGATCTTGTTTAGTTTTAACAGAAGACCAATCCCTGTTAAAGCATTCACACCCTTGCGGACAAATGTGATATAATTTATATAAAAATTCCATTTGATTTAATGAAAAAATGTTATGAAGCAACTGAACCTTCAGTGTTACAAGGTTCACTCTGTGTTTATGAATCTTATGATACTGAAGTATTGGGCTTTTTACAAAGATTTCTTGTGGCATGAAGTTAGGTGAAAAAGTTAAATGTCTTAAATAAGGTTCTAAATATCTATTAAAAAACTGGATCATTGTTGCTTTAAATAGCAAGTGTGATTTAAACTTGAAGAAATTTTAGTAATGTATATTGTTTTGATAAACAATGAAAATAATTGTCCTTAAAGTATATAAAAAGGATTAGGCGTTATATTTAGAAATCATGAATTTTTAAACGAAATATATCGAGCTATCAAAGAAAGATAAGTAATAAGATTTATAGAGAAAGTTATTATATTTCTGCGAATAAAATTAACTTGCAATCGCAGAAGATCAGTCAATTGATAGAAAAGCATTTTAAAAATCCTTTCTGTGGACCTTCTGAATAAATATAAATTGTGAGCGTGTTTACTTAAAAACCGCTCCAATGGTGACTCGTTGAACAATCTGCACTCTCTCAAGCCTGTATTAAGAAACCTCTTCGTTCAACAGAATTCTCCACGCACTCTTCATAGCTCTTCAACAAGCCAAAAACAGTTCTCTACCACGGACACGGCATATATTTCGGCAATTCAAGTGCCTCAATATTTAACAGGCAATCTGTAACACTGGCTCTGTCTCTGCGAGCTTGCATTTGAGGTACAAAATATTTTTACTTCAAGAGCAAATTCAGGCTGGCGTTTTCCACCTACCAATAGCTTTCATGGAAGCAGCGGATTTGTTATTTGAGTTGCAAGTAGAACAAAAAACCGATAAGGTTCTCAAAGCCCATCTGTCTTCGACACCACGAGCCCTCTGATCAGCAACGATGGTAGAACCTCACCAAGGACCTCTCAGCCTGTTAAGGCTGTAAGCTACAACTTTCCTTCGGCAGCTCTCAAACGCCACTGGTGTCAACTTCTGTCGACACAGCTGAGACAAGCCTCCATTGGCCGTCTTTCTCTTAATGTCACACACATTTTGAAGTAACCGAGTGAATTTTAACCCTTCAACAGCGTGGTTGAGACTGCTGATTGCGTCTTAGCTTGAGATGAGTTGGGGCGCCATGCATAGTCACCGATGCTGCCTAAAATACGCCCACCTAACAAAGTTTGCGTAGCATTCCACCAATCAAAGATTGCACATCGATAGAAGACAAGATACACAAACTCATCAAAACTGTCTAGAATCTGTCCAAGGGGCTAAGTGGTACAAACTCGTTACGAGGGAAGATTCCTGGTTTCCGCTCACGATTTTGATAGTTGAGTCAGTCTCACTCTTTTCCCACGAAAGATCAAGAGAGTGAGTTTTCTTGCTGGTTAATTTATCACCAGAAGTTTGAAGATGACGCGCATCATTCAATATAGCCCTGTTGCTTCCATAAGAATGAAATCAATGACTATCTCCTCCTACCTTCTTCTAAAGGAGATCCTAGATCCATCATCCCCTCTTCTCTACCCAAAGCCACACAAAAGCGTCTTTCTGAAATCGCAATCTCTTTAGTAACTACTAGTCTCACCACTGTTCCTCACACGGACACTTCAAGGAACTTTGTGGATGCCATCTTAACCATTTATCAGTCGACAAATCTTTAAGAAATGAAAACTGTATTTCAAAAAGAAATACAGAAAAAACATAACCTCATCTACTTACAGTTGTCATTCCCTTCTCCACGCCGATTTGGGGTACTCTTCAGCCATGCATCTAGCTCTAGTTATAGAAGAATTTCTTTCAATGGACTACATCAGCTTGCCGCCGCACTAAATGTAGTATTGTTCCAGGACTCGAAGCCTCGATTCTTCATCCAAGATCCGTACACGGTACTCAACTTCCTTGTGAAGAGCGGCTTTACCATCTCCATATTACTGGCTTAGCGTTAGAACAGACCTCAACCTCTGATGGTTTCCTAGATGCAAACTATCTCAGAGCAGCCTATCCCCGTCAATTGAAATAAACATCTTACCATCTCTATCTTGGCTGTATTTAGTTGCTAAGGTCCGTCAACCCAACTTAGTGCCGGACTTCTTACAACACACGCTTGTCCTAGACTTATAAGGGCAAGCTCTCACGGACCGAGTGTTACAAAGCGTTATTCAGAGAAATCCTTACTCCTGCAACCCGTGGTTCACTCTTAACATATTTGTTCCTGGACTTGTCTTCTAAATTCCACAGGTCTCCTTTTAGTCTTTAATCCAAAAAATACATGCTTAATAAAATACCTTACTAGCATCCTTCCCAGACAGATCTTTCCCATGTTTTATTGGACAGCCAGTTAAACACCATTCCCAACAAAAAATCCATGACGCAAGCATGCGCCGCTTGTCTCCGGCCAAAATTAGAGCCGTGAATGAGGAGTTCTACAAAATGGCGAAAGAAGGTATAATTCGAAAATCGCGATCCCCGTGTGTATCCTGATTACATTGAGTTTGAAAGTTGATGGGTCTTATAGTTCATTGGGTGACTTCCAGGATCTTAAAAAAAGTCACTTAAGCTGAACAATCCGATTCCCTCCCTCTCAGATTTTACAGACGTCAACCACTGATAGTCTCCTAGATACAAACTATCTCAGGGCAGCTTATCCTCCCCAATTCAAAGAAGCATCTTACCATCTCTATTTTGGCTGTATTTAGTTGCTAACTTCGGTCACCCAACCCAAGTGCCGGACTTTCTGGAACACTCGCTTGTCCTAGACTTATAAGGGCGAGCTCTACCTGACTCTCCATTGGCAAAATTCCTTCCAATAAATCCTGTTTAAAGGTTCGAGTGTAAAAAAACAGTTTCACCGTTTAAAGGTTACGTTTTTATGTACAACTCACTTGTTTTAAGTAGAGTTCACAAACGTTTGTGTGTTTTCTTAAAGAAGTCCTAGAAGATCTTTTATTTGTTTTTGCTTTAATAGACGATATATTGGTCTATTCTTCATACCATAAACAACACGCCTACCACAAAAACAGGTAGTTGACCGCTTATTGGTCAAATGTTTAAAGTTAGCACGAGAGAAATGGAAAAATAGCTGACCACTTCTGCCTTAAAATTTTGAGGTGATACACACTTCCCCTGCATTCGCAATGTAGAAATATGGCCTCAACTTTAGCTACGCTAAATGACATAAAGAGTGCCCATAAACGAAGCATCCCATATTCAATTGGCAGCAAAGTGCTGCTATTGTCTTTTATGAGGCCATATTTGCTATTTTCTCAGCTAACAAATTATAGCATCCATTGCGGGACGGCTCATTTCGTATTTTGGGTGATGTAAGTGCAACAGGTGTGGGTACTTTAAAGCAAGATCAGAAGAGAATGTCGGACCCATTATATTATTTTTTTTTATACAGTTGACCCAAATTCAGAGAAAATGTCTATGTTTGAAAGAGAGATTTTGGAGGACTTCTTTGCAGTAAAAAAATTCTTTATCATCATAATAGGAATCACTGAAAACAACGCTCTCGCCATGCATTCTTTTGTCCAAAGTCGTAACACCCTCCTCTGGTAGTTTGACAGCTGAATTTCACTAAGCAATATATGGATGACCTACAGTGGTCGAACGCCACAGGTCTCACCCCAGCCAACGCCCTTCCCAAGAATACACTGACACCGGACATCCTCTCTCCTGGTCAAAGTTAAGATTTCCATCTATCATTGCTTTCTTGCAGCGCGCTCATACATCCTGTTCTCAGGCTGCTACTTCCATTTATTCTCATCTCCTTTTAAACGGTCGACGATACCCTGATTGCCACAAACCAACATAACTGTACGGTCATTACACGCTTCTTGAAAAGGAAAACAAGAACTTTTAATTATCCTCTCTCTGTCTGCCGATCTCTTACTTCAAAATTCATATGGACTCCCCGTAGGAAAGGCCAAACATTTAAACAACGAATATTTTACTTTTTCTATAGCTTAGCTCACTCTAGTGTTAAAACCACACTCTCCCTACTTTTCAAGCACATATGTGGCCCTAAATTGGCCAAGAAGTGAAAAATATTGCTTGTAATTTTTGTTCCCTGTAAGCAAACGCACACGAAAAAATTAATCAAACATCGCTTCATGCAGCGTTCGCTGCCGGACTCGAAGTTAAATGTAGTTCACGCAGACATCACGAGCCCCTACGCCAAAACCAATGAGCTTAACTACCTATGTATTAGCTATCATACGGATATACCAAATGGGTCAAGGTTCTACTTAGCACTCCCCAGATTAACTCAGGAAGTACTTATTTTGGTGGCAAATAACATCATAACTTTTCGGAGGATTCTAATGAAGTTTGAAACCCTTATATTCTTTTGCATTCTCTTTCGAATAATATAATTGCCAAAATCCTTCGAAGGTTAGCCCGGGAATTATTTTGTTTTGGCAATAACATCATAACTATTCGGCCGATTCTAACTAAATATGAAACCCTTATGTTGTTTTACATTTTCTTTCGAATGATACAATTACCAAGGTTCTCCCAAGTTTTGAAATTCGTAAGGTCATAAATCAGAATAAGTGGGAGCACGCGACTTTTCGGTCAGCAGAACTTGTCATTATCAAACTTTCTCTGATATTACTATAACTTTTGGCATTCACCATGTTTCCACTTCTCTTTGGAATACGAGGGGCAATAAAATCGTAGTGTCGTTTCATGGATTAAAATAACCCCACAAAAAGGATTTTGAGCGTAGCAACCCCAACATTTTCGGAACCAGTCATCAAGTCGGATCCGTCACGCTAGCCAGTTCTGTAGGCCTGCTCTTGGGCTCCCATACAGTACGGAATGGCGTATACAAAAGGTCCTATTGGTATAGACTGGGGTGCAGAATAGAGGTACTAGTGGATCCATTCCTAATTGTGGTTTAATTCGGGGTCCCACGGGCAGGGATGTGCGAAGCTTTATTCTTTTCTTCAACCACGGATGCTAAAAAAATTCATACCTATATATACACCATCAAACCAAATAAAAATTAAAAACAATTCCTCCATTGGAACCAGCGAAAAACTAAAAGAGATCACAGTAAAAGAATAGCCAGAATTCTCAATCAATATTGACCGCACTAAACTGAGTGCCTAGGCCAGAAATGAAGCAATCTCAAAACATTTACTAGTTCTCCACCCCTATGGTAGAACAATGATTGTGAGAGAGAAGGAAAGAGAGTGACTAGAAGTTACTGTGGTTTAAGATCGATAAATGATTATTATTAGAGTATAAAAGACCTTGACGGTAGTCAAACAAGGATTTAAAAAGCACGCACCGAGTTTTGGCATGCCTTCGCTTCGACCATAGGGTTGATGACTCTAATTGGCAAAGACTGGAGTCGAATACGAAGAATGATAGGCATGTCTGCCTCTATAAATCTCCCTAATATTATTCTCTGCCAACTACTGGAAATGAAGATTAATGAGAATCTAAAATGGACCTGGAATGTAAAACCTTTATATCACCAAATACGCACGGATATCGCAAAAATGAGTTGAGCCTAGCTAGATCCGCAGACACAATTAGAGCAAGATATTGGCCCTTCCTTCACAGAAAGCTTCTTCCCACAGCAATCTTCTTCGACCTATTCAAAGCCAATAACACCGTCTTGCGACGAATTATCTTCATCTAAAACATAAAAACGGGAATATGAGGGTTATTGCCGCTTTTCAAAAAGAATTTTATGTCTAACAAACATTTAGCTTTCGACCTCAAGTGGGGTCGGTTTAAAACTCTAACAATGAGAATTAATCGCAAATAAAAGCATATTAAGTACAACTTTATTTATACTCGTGGTTAACAATCTCACTTTCTCTGGCTAGTCAATGCTCCCTATACGTCGAAGACTTTGCCAATACAGATAGTGGGACTTAATCAATAGTGGTGACGCACAAACTCCAACGTAACTTCGAGTCCATAATCAACTACACTAATCAAAATGTAGTTACCATATCGATGGAAAAAACAGTACAAGTGTCTTTCACCAGAAGTAGAAAGAAGTATTCTGTCACCCCCACTCACTTTGGCTGGCATTTCAGTTACGCCCTCCAACCGTACCATTTTTATCGGTTTAATTCTTGATTATAGACTTACGTGGAAATACTTTAAATACTTTGGAAATTATATTATTCCAAAAAGAATGTATTACAATATTTCGGTTTTTAATTTCGTTAGTTAATCGGCTAAATAAATAGGATGTTGTTTCGAATTATATCATTCGAAAGAAAATGTAAAACAATATAAGCGTTTCAAATTTCGTTAGAATCGGCCGAATAGTTATGATGTTATTGCCAAAACAAAATAATTCTCGGGCTAACCTTAGAAGGAATTTAGTAATTATATCATTCGAAAAATATGTAAAACTACAAAAGGGTTTCAAATTTCGCTAGAATCCGTCGAATAGTTATGATGTTATTACAAAAACAATTAAAAAGCAAAACGGGGACCGACCGACCGAAATAGTGAGATGTAGAGTACCCCGTGACTAGACTCGCACGTGAGTAACAATTTGCATTCTAAACTAGAGAGAGACAGGAAGGAAAAAGTAACAGTTGGATGGCTAGGAATAGGACATGCTAAGCTTAACCATAACTTCTGTTGCACAAACTCTCCTGACTCACACTAAAACCTTTGCAAAAGAAGAACATCGATCCAACACATATTACTACAGAGATTGCTTACTTTATGACAGGTACAGAAGAGAGTACTTAGAAGTAAACCCAACAATAGAGACAGTAATTGAAGACTAAACAGTAATTCATAAACTCAAGAAATAGGTACATTAAAGCAATAAATACTTTTAACAAAATATATCACTTAGTTCCCATACACAAGCCAAGAAACCAGCCTAGAATGACCTACTATAGGGCGAAAATGGTCTAAAAAAGCAAACTTTTATCCGTAAACTTAGAAATAAAACATGAGTATCACATAAAGGGTTATAAGTGGACTATAAACCCAATGTAACAAACAACTTCGATGACTATTACAAGAGGTTGGTCCTAAATAGAAGTATCGGAATTGTTTGGCTGCTATCATAACGTTTATTTCATTTCTCTTTTACTTTCGTCTCTCTGAAACGAAATCTCCTCCTTTCTTCCTTTATTGAACGTGATGCAATCGTTGGATTAACCGATTCCTAATCCTTAATGGAAAAATGTATTTTTTATGCGTTTATTGATGTTATTATTTCTTGCGCGCCGGTGCATAATACCAATTGCTGGTTTAGTGTGTATGTTTGGCCGACTTTCGACATTATTGTTTATTTAAAACATTTTTTAAAATGTAGCAATCCTGCCTAGGTCTATGTCTACATTTTGTTAGAACTCTTCATTAGTCATAGTGGCAAGTAAACCACATATGGCATATCATGATTTATTGATAAAAGAAAGGCAATATTATCATTTTAACAGTAAACTGCATTACTTAACTGTATTAAATATTCGTAAAAATGTAAAGGTTGGTTAAAAAAGTTCTCAAAATATTTCAGACTAAAAATATTAAGGGTAGAGGTAGTCATACTGCATTTGTTGATCTTTTTAATGCCGTGTGGGGTCTAATTCTCGATAGAACACTCGTGAAATAATAATAATTTTACATTTCAGTTTTGACACTGCGTAAACTCTTAGTAACTTACAAAAGAGCTTATAAAAATGGTCTTTCGATGATACACGAACTGCATGAAAGACAACATTCACAACATGTGCCAAGAAAGCACTTATAGGGCCTATCTCACCTCAATCTCACAAGATACCTTATATGGCAGTATTGAAGAAAGCGAATATTGACTCCAAATTCACATATGTATCCGGATGCACCTCAAAATATTATCAACTCTTCATTGGCTCAATTCACATCACAAAGTTCAAGCGAATTCGGTTAAAAGCATTTTGAGATAACGTCTACACAATCAATCAATCAACGGCGATCACATTACCCCCAGCACCCCCTTTTCGCGGAGGTAAATATTTATTAGTCAATATTGACTCAAAATGTCCAGGAACCTTGTCTCGACAGAATTATCACGGGCGATGGTTTGTTCGTTACTGCAATATTAAGAGCTAGAAAAACAATAACTGGCTGGCTGGCAAGCTGAATGACTGGATCGCAAAAATAAACCAATTCTTAGTACTAGACGTGGGTCCCAACGGCAGAGGGTTATGCTTTATATTTTGTTAGAATGTAAAAAGGGATATTAATTTGTGTTCATCAAAAGTGAGTAAACATTTACGGGAGACGTATAATATATGTTAACCAATTAGAGTGTTTAAATGAGGGCCTTGCACAAAAACGCTATTCAGTGGTCAATCAAAAGGTTATCAATGCACGCTCATACGTTGCTATGAACAAAGCTTAACTATAAACTATCTGTTCATATCACGTAGTCTTATCGTTTAGTTTCTTATGTAAAAAATCGTGAGAAAGTTTAAATTGAGTTAAAATGTCTTAGCATAATACAGCTTTCTGTCTAATGTTAGTTTCAGTTCACTGATCCTATTTTTAGTGCTCATGGGGCTTTTCTTTACCCTCGGTCGCCGATATGTGAGATTTTAAGTTCACACATAATTTGTGGACAAAAATGTAAACGCAGTGGGCAAACATAAAGAGGACTCTTTTATTTTCGCACCACATTCGGAGCAAACCTAAATTTATACGTTTTCCTCGTCCTACTAAACTCTCCTCTCCTTTGTGACTCTGTCGTCTAACCAAAATTAGTCACCGAACTCATTTGGAAATTCTTTTTGTCCTCGTTGCTCACCCTATCCGTACGAATGAAGGATGACCTCACAGGGCACACCTATAAATCTTCAATTTTGGTTGTCCCAACTTCCGGTAAGTATTGGCTGTTGAATGTCCTAGTCCGGGTGATCTTCGCGCACGTTACCTGTCCCGGTACCGGGACGAGTGGGGTCACTACCGATTGTCCTTTGTACTCCAGACTGGTTCGTGCACACCGAATTGCGGACTATACGACTGTTTGGAGGGAGCTGGCCTCCTCCATTTTATTTGACTGTTTGTTGCGGGTCGCATGCTCCTGCGCCAGGGGAGACGGGCCATCCATCGACGCTGGAGCTTTGTGTTTTGTTTTTAGCCTATGGTCTTTTAATCCTTGTTAGTCGTTATTTATTTGTTATTTTTTGTTGGATATAGCCAAGTCGTAGGCTGTAGTGAGTACGGCGAATTATGCCCAAGCAGGGAGTCGCCAGATGAGCTCCTAAAAAACAAAAAAAAAATACCATTTCTGAGGCATTGCTTGGCAAAGGTTAACATCGACAACCAATTCTTTCAACTTCCTTAAGAGTTTTATCAGCAGTACAGGAATTTTTGTGCCTCTCTTCACCATTAAAATGTTAATTGGTGCTTACCCAAAAGGGCAATATCCTGCTTATTTGGGTGTACTCATGGGTGAATTAATTATCAAAGTTGTAGACCCCAAAACTCTTACGAGTGGGGATAATGTTGCCAGGTGTCACACAAAAAGAGATCATTAACTCACGTCATGAGTAAGCATGCAGCCATTCCCTGAGCTTAAACAAATGAGATGTGTTGAACAGAAGAGAGAGAGAGGCGATGAGTTTAAAGTTTCTTATCAAATAAAAACCAACTTGTAAATCTATATGTAATATATGTGTATTCGTGTACTCACTCAAAATAGAGGTAGCACATCGACACAAGCAAAAATAAAGATCAAATTAATAGATCTATGTTAAAACAACCCTATTTTTTTTTAGTGTTCACTTGACACACTGAACATAATCATTATCCTGAATACTATACTAAAGAGTTCCTTAACAATAGATTTTACTATTATTCATATATATATATATATATATATATATATATATATATATATATATATATATATATATATATGCAAGAAAGAAACTATTCACATTCTATGTCCAAAATACTTTATTTAGGAAATTCCAAACTTTAATAATTCCGATGGGCAATTCAACACTAATCCCTTAATAAGCAGAAGACTCATTCTGTCTCTGAAGAAAAATGCCGCTGGTCCAGACCGCCACACTCCCTAATTATATTTCGGCTTGTAAATTTGAGTCCCCTCAGGCTAAGCATCATTCTGTATTAATTAGTTTGTCAGCGATTAAAGATAACGGATGCCTCCTTCAAAACCTGTTTTCATAAATAAACCAATCTTAACACAGTGGTTTCTTTTCTGCATTTACATGTACGTTACTGTACTTCTTTGAATATATATATATATATATATATATATATATATATATATATATATATATATATATATATATATATATATATATATATAAGTTGGAGGCTGAACAAAATGACGTAGAGGGAGAAATTCTTTTCTTTAATACGACGTTTCGGGTCTTCATTTCCTCCCTTTTCTGCTACTGGAAATACAAATTCTGGAAATGGTGAAATATTTAAAGTTTTAAAATTAAAAAGACTCAAACTATAAAAATGGTGTGATGAAGAATTGTGCCCCTTAATGTAGAGAGTAATGCATAATTTACAATTTATTGCGTTAGAATATATGTTGAAATATTTGAATAGTAAAATTGACTATATAAATTATGGAGGAAACTATACACTTCAAACAAACACTAACCTTGTCTATTCATTCATACGAGCAAGAATGTTGCGAAGAGAGAAAGTAGAATAAGAGGATTAGGAGGTTAATTAATATTTTAAAGCAGAAGTAGTGGATGGGTAAAGGTATCTGAATTTTAGAGGAGAAAATTATTTGACGTACATTGATTCTTTAATTCGCGAGGAGACAATATCGGCGATAGTTTTCAAAGATTTTAAATGTTGTAAGGTAACTTCAGTTTGACAATTAATAAAATATAACCGAACTGAACGCTACTCTTAGCGAACGCACCTTATTGCCAATATATTTCCCAAGAATAATTCTGGGGCATTTAAATTCATATATGATGGCGCAATTCGCATCTTGCGGAATTCTGTCATTATAATTGAAGTATTGTCCTTTTTGGTGTTTTTTTTTATAAAACCTATCTTAAAATTGGTATGGAAAAAGAACTTATTTAGTAAATTTGTAATTTCTTTTTTTAATTTTGTTTCAAAAAATCTCATATCCTGAAAAACTACGTAACGCATACCTTTGCAGAGTTGGGAATTTCAATATCGGTTGGTAAATATGTTAAAAAATTTATTTGTGGTCTTCTTCACCAGAGAGGGAAAACCCGTTTCCTCTGAAATTACTACACATAAATTCTATATACGTTTTATGGAAACTAGTAGAGGACGAACGAATGTTGTATACACGGGATATTAGTGTTTTTATGGTACTGATTTTATACTAAAGATCGCAAAAGGTAAAGATGATGAGGCCTTGATCAGTAAAAGTTGGCTTGTGATATTAGAAGAAAGCATTGAGCTATTTTTGACAGATAAATTTATTATTTGGATGCATATGGTTGGTATATTTCACGAATCTATCAAGAACAAGGCTAATCATCCGCTTGGAATCAGTGAGAAAAAATGTAGTACCTTCAAGTAAATGTTTGAACCGTGTTAATGCAAGAGCTATAGCGATTATTTCTTTGTTAAACGTGGATTGCTCTAATTCTAGACCCTTGACATCTTTACTAAAGAATCCTAATATCTCCTGTTCTCACTCAAGAAATTATTGCAAAACACTTTGACGCCTAAATCCAACCCCGACCCCTCAGTAATTAAACAATTAGACTGTTTTGGGGGGTTGGATTAAAAGGGTAGTTTTCCTATATTATCTTTTTTAGTATTAAAACCGAATTTTGTGCTCTCATTCGATTGCAATATGAATTTTTTTCATCATTGATATACTGTTGAAATGTTTGAGAATAGTTATAAATACCTTGAAGAAGAAATAGAAATTCATATAGAACCAATAGCGATATCATAGCCGTTTTTTTAATGAATAATGCATAGCTCCATTGGTATTTGTAAAAAGACCCCCTTAAATCGATTTTGGAGGACAACCTTCTCTAAGAACACAGCCATTATCCTTAGCCACATCAACTTCCTCAAAGAAGACTGTAATCTTCCTAATCCGATCCAGCATCGTCAATGGAGGAGGAAATTCTTAGGGGCTGACCAACTCTCCTCAATGAATGTAGCGATTCGTCTGAGCCGATTTAATGTCTTTAATGAATGCAATAATCCCCCTGAGCTGACACAACCTTTTCAATCAATCAAGCGAATCTCCTCAAATTGCCCGCCCACTTCAATCCAGTTACTACTTTTCCATAGAGAATTTTAATACCTAAATAAAGGTAGCAATCCTCAAGAGCTGACACAAATACATCAATAAAGGCAGCAATTTTCATAGGCAGCTCACCGTCCTAATTAAAGGCCGCAATTTTAATGAGACATTTTAAAGTTATCAATAAAGGCTGAGCTGAGCTGTCAAAAGATCCTCAGTTTACGTGGCCTTTTTCTGAGGTGGTCAACCTTCCTTAAGAAGGCAGCATTTTTACTGAGCCGATCTAATTTAATCAATGATAGCAGAAATCCTGCCAAATCGAACCACCCACATCAAGGAAGACACCAAATCTCCATAGACGATCTAATTTAGTCAATGCAATAGAATTTTCCCAACGTACCCACTTCCTTTAATGAAGGAATCAATTCTCTAGAGACCAACCAATTTCCTCAGTGATTGCAGCAAATCTACTAAGCGGGCTAAAATCTACCTAATAAAAACAACAATTCCCCTGAGCCAATCTTTTATTTAAATGAACGTCGCAATTATCCTAAAGACTTTCAAGAAAGAGGCTTTTAGAAACAGCGACGACCCTTTATTCTCTTTCAGGGCACTGGAGAACTGTATAAGGATCAACCAGCCCTAGACTTACGCTGCAGAATATAAATCTTAAACTTTTGACTATACTCTGTTATTTTGTTTATCCTTGTTGCTTCTTCTTACCAGAGCCTTCTAGATTTAATCCTGTAAAGGACTCCATTTGATTATACTCCTCACTATTTCTCTTTCTAGTTTAATAAAGTCCTTATTCATTTAGTTGCGCAATTGTCTTTTACCTACATCGGAAAACTAGGGCTGGTTTGGTAGTGTTGCATACCCCCTCTGCTCATACTGTACCAAGTAGTCTTAACTTTTGATTACACCATTCATGCTATTTTACGGCACCGGCAATATATATTGTAATTTTTACCTACACTGACACCAACCCCTTTGTTTCAACTTACCTCACAAACACTTGTCACCCTGTGAAGTCCTCTTTGTCTGGAATCACACATTTTCTATTTCTTCCAAGGTTTCCCCAATCTTTTCTCAACTTTATCATTAGTTAAAGCAGTTTTATTCTGTAAGTTATAGCTCCTCATCAATCATTTCCCTCTGTCCTATCGTGGATTCACGACCGTTAAAGAGAGGCTGTTATTGACACAGCCCTGGGAAGAGGATCACCGTCTCAAAGTAAGTTTGTGTTTATGGCAATGTGCCACAATATTGGGACTCGAAGATATACGAGTAATAGACTTTTTCGGGCAACCATTTTTTCCCACAATATTTGCTAAACTAGAAAAAGATCAAATAACTTTCCTATAAAACTAAGACTTAAAAAAAATCGTGCTATTTCGCTATCTAAGGATCGCTTTCTATTCTTGAGATGTCGAATTTGCTTTTCCCTCCCAGCTCACTCTGCCGAAGAGAGTCTTCTATGTACGTGTACATGTATTTTCTTTCGGAATCCTTTTGCGGAGTTTATCTTTTTTCTCCCATCAACAATTTATTGTTCGACATCAAACTCCTATCCCAAAACGACTGCTTTAAAACAAGATGCTATCTATCAAAGGAATTATTTTTGTATAATCTTGTACCTTGGGATGCAAAGGCTTTAAAGAAATGCTCCGAATGACTGCCTAAATGCCATGGTTTTCATAAAGTATTGACAGAATGGACCCCAACAGCTTGAAAAGGACTACGATTAATTTTCTACCGAACCAAGCTTGGGCCACAAGTTGCATATCAACTCTTCAAAAGTAAACTGTAACATAAAAGCAATAGAACACAAAGCACGCAACTTTCATTTATCGGTCAGTTGTTGGATCAAAGGATTCAAGTATTTTGCCCCCATGGGATCCTCCAAGAACATGGACCTGTCATCGTAAATAATTGTGCCTCACATGAAATATAAACATGTAATTGTCGGAAAGAGTGATTAAAATGCGCCAAGTAGCGGAGTGTTATCGAGACAGCGACAACGATAATAATACGATTGTATATGAAAAGCACTGCTTTACTAAATAAACATATTCACGCCTTAAGTATGTACTCTGGATAATAGCATTACTAATTTTACCACTCTCTACAACGATATTTTAAGAAAAAGGACAAGGGCTTTAATTGGCAACTTTAAAGCCCTTGTCCATTTCGAAAAGAAAGGTGTAAAGTGTGGGAAATAATGTGCTATTGCACCAAAAATTCAAATGCGAGTGATAGAGAAGTGATTTGGTATTAGAGTAGTGCGAAGAATGTCTTGAGGAATAAAGTATAAAGGGTGAAGCATGAAATAAAAACACGTACGGTGTTTAACGGTGGGGAAGCAAGCAGGTGTATGGGTCCTGCAAATCTAGTGTTGTGTTTATCTTCTGTCCACAACGAGTCACTGGCTAAATGTAGCCAACTAAAACCAATCCTACCAAAGGTAATTGAGGTCACTAAGTTTGAATATGATATAAGTTAACCACCAGGTAGCGTCACCTGGTGGCTAAAGGTTAAATATCAGCCATTTATAGAGATATTAAGGTCAAACCAATATCACAAGGGGTAATTGAGATTTCTGATTCCATATATGATTGATATTCGCTGCAGGTCCACTAGAAAAAACAGAAAGAAAGAGGGATAACGAACGAAGAATTGTTAGGCATGGTAGGAATACCGAGAAAAGGAACAAATGCAGAAAACTTAATAGAATACATTATACGACCAAGTATTTAAGGGAAAAAGTTAATACCAATGAGCTCACACTTGTATTATGAAATGGAGGCCACACCGAGTTCGTATATAAGGGGTGATCAACTCGCCATACAAGATTTGGAAGAGAGAGGCTCGATTTTTGTACTTGTTGTTGTGGATACGTCTGTCCCCGTCTCTCTGCCTCTTTTGTCTGTGCTCACTGTTATTTATAGTCTGCTACGACTCATCAGTCCTTCGGGAAGCTTAGTTTTCCTTGTTACCAAATAGTTTATTGTATCTGGGTGCAACTCTTACATATTTTAACCCTGTATCTGTTTGTTGTCATTTGTTCATCCATTTTTCTGAAGGCCTAGCTAGACTCCTCTACCTATTTACTTGTCCGTTGTTCCACTTACAGTTCTTCGCTACTCAGATTATCAATATGTCTATTTGCCTTCCCTTTCATCTCTTCATGCTATCTTTTATGTTCATTTATTCTTGTTTCCTTCTCTATTTTATCATTTTATTCCATTTCTCCTTCCGTTTAACCTATCGTTTTCTTTGCTTTTTGGGGCGCTTGCCTTATCCGCGAATTATGGCTTGTCATCGTCTTCCTCTTTTTTCATTTACTTATTTTGCTTGTTTTTTTGTCTGCTGAATTATTGTTTCATGAACTTTCTTTCTCTTGTTCGACAATCACGAGAAAGTCTTTTAGTGCACGGCTTGCCCTTTGTGTTGAATCTGCTGAAATGTGCATATTTCACGTCATTGTAGCCTTGTTTCTCTATAGTTAATTCTTTTTGCTTCTCTACTCAAAAGGTCTTTATCCTAATGATTCCTTTCAGTAATCATTTCGAAAGGAGGGAAGAGATTTTGCAAAGAGCCGCTCCCTGTGAGCTAAATTGGACCTTTTTGTTTCCTTAGACAGAATAGCAATTTTTGCGACGATTATCCTCGTATTCTAAGCCTTTTAAAGGAATAGTATGGAAATAGAATTATTTTCGGCAGTTAAATAGATAGAATGCTATTTGTTTCTTATAATATATGTATATGAGACAAGATATCGAATGGACTACAAATTCAGGAAAAACACGAGGATTCGTAAATGCAATGTCAACTGAGTGGTCCAATGTCAAATTAAGGCACCTCTCAGGTGTATTAGAGTTTAAATTTCTGAGCTGTTCTCAAGTGGCAGCAAATAATTGGCGGCCTTTTAAACAATCAAATTAGGAAGCTCTTTTTCTCTAAATTCAACTCTCCTGATGGTTTTAGTGCAAATAAGAGTAACAGAGATAGGATAGTGAAAATAGTAAATCCGGACTCCTTTTTGAAGAAAACTATTAACTCAAGATATGATCGCCAACGAGGGGCCTTAAATTTGTAGTTTGGAGTGAACCTAACTTAAAATCTGCCAGCATTTTGACTTAAAGATGTTTATAATCACCTAGAAGTGCTTTACCCTTGTTACTGAACCGGTTGAGGAGAGGGGGGGGGAGCTTTTGATGAGGTGTAATCTACTCACATTCCACAGTGCCCCAGTCTATTCGAGTTATGTGATTTCTATACATTTCTTACCATAACCCTTTGATTTATGATCCCTTCTCTCCAATACTTCCGGAATTGATGCCCACTTCTTTTGCCTCTATTAGCTAAAATATCTTCATTTTCTTCTAATCTTTTGGGTATTATACATTGAGTCGCGTAGCATCGATGTGTATCATCCCACTAGGAGAGACGCACCGATAGAAGAATTCTGATAGAGAAGGTGGGTGTTTTTTAAAAGATTGAGATGTACACAGGAAGATATTAGCTTTTAAATAAATATTGAGAAGTATAACATTTAATTATCTATCAATATACTTTATTTCCGTCTGCGTTCCCATAAACGTTCATTAAGGTACTTTAGAAAGATATATAATTAATTTAGTCGAAATGGGATGCGAATGAACCCTCGTCGCTTACTAGAGTATTAGTTCTGATTTGGAAGCATCGGCTCATAATTTAATAAGGAATAAAACTCATTTAAAATTTAATTTGTATTTGAATTAGGTTTTGTTGGCGTTCGACGACGCTTGTAAAGCATCAAATATGACTTAAAGTGTATCCAATCTCTCTTCCTAATTTATCCTCATTTTTTATTTCACTCCTCTTTTCCATAAATGAAATTCTTCTGATAATGAAATTACGATTTAAAGGTAGTTATTTTTTATTCTAATTAATACTTGTGACGCTTTTTCCAAAATAGGAGAAGCAGTTCGACATTGCTACAGAAATATGGTTAAAAAAGACAATGTAGTTCGTTTGCGGCAAACTATCATACGCCAACCATGGCAGGATTTACAAGTCAATCTTGTAGGATTTTTGTTTGTTTACTCAGTCGACATTTAAATAATTTTGGTGATATCCAGGATTACAGATTTACGAATTAGCTAAGACTTCAGGATACATTTAAGTCTAGCTTTAAAATGACGTGAAAGGATTTTTAGAATATTCAAAGTAAGAGGGGATGTGGATAAAAACGTTAGTTTTACAAATCAAATTTGTGTAATGACCGATTTGCAGTAACATTTATCGAGTTTATTCTGAAAGATATATACTAGAGTGCTTTATATGACATTCTTAGACAAGTTGTTCCAAGTCTGTGTTATTTTATAAGAATTTTTTTTCATTGAAATGTAAATCATTTGTTTACTGGCTTAAAAACCCCTATTTCTACTTGCCACTCTGTTATCTAGCTCAAATAGTGAGTCATAATTTATATTAGTAAATCATTTTAGTATTTTAAATACTTTAAAAATTTGGCCGCGCAGATCATTCACGAAAAGTAAATTGAGTTTTCTCAACATTTCTTGGTACCATCTATTTCTAAGTTTAGGATTTATTTTCGTTGCTTTACCCTGGATAATATTGTAGCGGCCGAAAATCTATACTCTAATCCCAATGGTTCCAACCCGTTTCCTACACTAATTCGGACGTGAGAAATCGAAGGAGAATGAAACTGATTGTATGTACAGTCTTTTATTTACAAGAAAAATATGGGGTAAATATTTATAAGAGATCTCTTACTTATTTACACAACAAAAAAATGGGCTTGATCAATTTGCAATTTCAATATCTAATCAGGGGCCTATAACCCAACCAAGAGATGAGAAGAAACAAAAAAAAGATAAATGCGCAAACAAAACCGCTAGATGCAAAAAAGAAAAAGCCTCACATGGTACCCCGAGCTTAAGTCCTGTCGGCTGCCACTCGATTATTTATAACTTTTAGAGGACTAACGAGGCTAGCGCCTCCGAGACGTCTTACAGAAAAAAGAAAGCTGGTGCCTCCGAGGCTACAAAAAGCAGCTCTCCTGTCCCAACAGGACGCACAACTTCTGGTGTACTTCAAGCCCTACTGTCTCCGCCACTCTTTACAAATTTGGCAGGTAATAGTATCTATAATTTACTAAAGTGGTCTTTCAGAATAAAATATTTAACATTTAGCTGAGGAAGAGAAAAAAAACATTTTATACAAAACATGAAATCCTAAATTTATATTACTGCATATAAAAAACTCATTCCCATTCACACACACATTCTTACAGAGGGATGGAGAGGGTATTGGGAAAAGGGGTGGGATAATGGCCCTTCACACACACTCACATTCGCTCCACCACACCATTACAGTGTCCTTTTGCAATTATGCTGATCTTATTTATACCGTTTATTTAAAATAAGGTCTTACAAGCGGTTTATAAATAAATTAGTGTAGATATCTTTTGTTTAAAAAACAAGCTTCATACAAGGACTTTTTAACAGTTCTCTCTCTAATTATTTAAGGCCAAAAGCCTAGAATTTCTCGATCCCCGTTGCTAGGAAAATTTCCGTTTCGTTATACTTGATAGTGTTTCGTTTTCAACAAATTTATTAATCGTGAAGGTTCTACGGTTTGATTAATTAGAAATTCTATGTTTATAGTGCGATGTGTCATTATTTTTAGTCAGCAAGACCGCTGGAATTAATGCTTACATTATTTTTGTATTTGTAACGTTTAAAACTTTATCCCAAATAAAATGTTTTAAGATCAAATTACAAAATTTAAAGGTCAGGATGTCATGAGAGCTCTAGTGAATATTTTTTTAGTAAATGTAACATATTTATTGCAAGGGTAATAGAAAAATTATGTATATTTGGCACATGAATTTAGATTCATATTTCCACTGGATTTCAAGTTTTCAAATGATGGCCAATTCGAAACATTAATTTTGAATTCAACAAACCATTCTTCTTTCTTGGAGCATTTGTTTTTTAATCGTTGTCATATTGAGGGTAAAACTGCATATTTAATTTCAGGTTTCTTGCTGAGGGTTGAGGAATTATCGTAGTTCAAGGAACACAATTGTGGTAATTGAGGCACAACTGAGCAAAAAATGTTTATTTTCTGAGCTTTTAGAAGGACGTTTGCTTAATTCCCTAATCTCAGAAAATATATTTTTTAAGCTCAGTTGTACTTTAGTTTATATATATTTATATATATATATATATATATATATATATATATATATATATATATATATATATATATATATATTTAATTTATGGAAAATATATTTATGAAATAACGTTCGGACAAGGTATAATGTGCCCAAACCTTTCATCCATACTATATAATATCTTCCATAAAGATCAAAATGCGTGTATTTCTATCACAAAATCTTCTATAAGATTTGCCAGAGAACTAAGGATTCCAACATTGGCAGTGGTTCCCAAACTGGTCGTAATTTAACAATTTTTAGGGGGTAATGGGGAGGTTACAGAAAAAAGTTAACAATTCTATAAATCAAGAAATTATTAGGATTAATGTTAACTTAGTCGTGTCATGATATGAAAATCATGTTATATTAAGTGTTGCCAATTGCAAGGTTTTGCAGACAGATGTAGGGTAGCGTTGTCAGTTATTGAGTCATCTTTTATTTTATAACGTAACGGCTATTCTCCCCCTTTCTCCCTCCTCATCGTTCCCCCCCATCTCCCCCCCCCCCCTACCCTGCGACACCATGCTTTTGAAATTAATTCACAAAGCTAATTCCCTTGAGACACAAAATAATTACAGTCCTTAGTAAAATTCAAAATGATTGAGTATGGTATATTTTTTGAAATATAAAGTTCTTTTATTAAAGGAATTAACATTTTGAACGCGAAACAGTGGCAGGCATTTCTATAGCGGCTGTGCCAAATTTATGTATCAGAAAATGTCTCTTCGTATTTGTTTTCCCATGTAAGCAGGTCTCAAGCTTGATTTAGAATTGTAGAGTAAAATTAAATTCTAATCTCTGTTGTGACTTGTCATGAGTCCGGGTTGTCCGGGGAGGAAGCTATATTTAGTTACAATTATTTAATGTGTCATCTGTGTTTGAGGGCGGCGCGCCTGAAGAGCTGTAGGCGGAAATGATTGCGTCACTACAGTTCATCTCTCCTCGCATGCAGGTAACAACAAGGAGTAACAACAAGGAAAGAAGGTACCCTAGGAGACCTTACGGTCCATTCAAAGAGGGTACCTTTGGACTAGCAATCGAGCGGGCACAAGGCTGCTCAATTGTTTTGCATCCCTAAACGGCCACTTTTCAAGACTTTGTCTAGTCTTGACTTGAACTGGTCAACAGATTCACTGTTGACAACTTCCACTGGAAGTGCGTTACACATACCGGAGATACTGTAAGTGAAAAAATTTCCACACAGATTGCGGTTGTAACGCTTTAGTTCAAGTTTGAAGCCGTGATTGCGCGTTCTTTTCTCACTCAGTGTGAAAATATCCCGGTAGTCAACATTGTCGAACCCTCGAAGTATTTTGAAAACTTCGATGAGCTGACCACGCTGTCTACGGGTTTCCAGCGAGAACAGATCTAATTCCCTTAGTCTATCCTCATAACTTTTATGTCGGATAGAGGGAATCAGCTTGGTTTCCCTGGCTTGTACGCGTTCCAATCTCGCGATGTCCTTTCGCAATGAAGGACTCCAAAATTGTACGGCATACTCAAGGTGCGGTCGGACAAGTGAGTTGTACAGGCACAGTACAAACTCCTGGTTCCGATAACCAAACTGGCGCCTAATATAGCCTAGCATCCTTTGGGCCTTTTTCTCCGCCTCAATGCACTGTTTCGAGAACTTGAGGTCACTAGTGATAGTAACACCCAAGTCCTTCTCAGTGTCACTCGATTCGAGAGCAGTGCCCTTAGGATATATTGAGATTGGGGGTTTCTGTGGCCGATATGCATCACTTTGCATTTGCCCACGTTAAAAGGCATTTGCCACGTGTCCGACCACTCCCCAATCTTCCCAAGATCTTCCTGCAGGCGAGCAGTATTTCCATCCTTTGCAACGTTCATACCAAGCTTGGTATCGTCAGCAAATTTGGAAATCTTGGCAACCATGTCACCGTCCATGTCGTTGACGTAGATGATGAATAGTAGTGGTCCCAGGACAGAACCTTGAGGCACCCCGCTAGTAACGGGCACACACTCAGAAGATTGTCCATTTACCACCACCCGTTGCCGTCTGCCACTTAGCCAGTTCTCGATCCAGCCGGCTACCTTTCCGTCTATGCCAAGCGCTCGCACTTTCCGGAGAAGGCGGCGGTGTGGTACCTTATCAAAGGCTTTCTGAAAGTCTAGGTAGACCACATCCACCGCCTTGTCCCGATCGTGCTCACTGAAAACGAAGTAGAAGAATTCTACAAGGTTCGTCAGGCATGACCGTTACCTTCGGAAGCCGTGCTGGGAACTCCTCAATAGCAGGTTTGACTCTAAATACGACGTCACTTTGTCCACCATGATGCTTTCCATGAGTTTACTGACTATCGAAGTCAGACTGATAGGTCGGTAGTTCGACGGTCTCCTTTCTTGAAGATAGGAGTCACCTCCGCCTTACGCCAGTCTCTAGGAACGCATTTGGTCCGGATTGACATGTTAAAGATAGCGCACAGATGTCGAGATACTTTATCGCACACTTCTTTCAACACTTTAGGTAGAAACCCGTCCGGTCCAGGGGACTTATTAGTCTTTAGGTGAGCGTTTTTTTTCTTTATTTCTCCTTCGGTGAAGTCCATTGCCTCCAGCTTTTCCCCCGAGTAGGAATCCGTCGGCTGGGGAATAGGAACACACTCTTCAGTAAACACTGAAGAGAAGTAGTCGTTTAGGAGGTTGGCATTTTCTGCATCTGAATGCTTTAATGTCCCCTCCTCATTCCTCAAAGGGCCAATCGTTCGACGGATTGGTTTACGGCTGTTCACATATCCAAAAATCTCCTTGGGATTCTCTTTACAGAGTCTCGCCACTCGGAGTTCCTCAGACCGCTTAGCCGCCCTTATGCTGGACTTCACTCTCCTGGCTAGCCTCCAGTATTCGTCAAAGTCACCCGAGATCTTCGATTGCCGGTACACATTTCTCTTCTCCCTAAGCAGTTGCCCGATTTCTCGATTAAACCACTTTGGTTGAACAGAAGACCGACGGGGGCATTTCAGAGGGATAAAACGCGATTGAAGACTCATGAATGTGGTTTTTAAACTGTTCCAAGAGTCTTCAACAGCATTGCACTCTTCTAGCCTCGCGTCAGTCAGTCCCGCGCGTAGACCTGCAAAGTCTGCTCTTCTCAAATCCAGTTTCCTTGATTTACTAGTTGCAGGCTCTGCCTTGGGGACTTGGACTACAAATCTAATTAGTCGGTGGTCACTGCCACCGAGCTCTTCGCAAACAGAGAGGTCCTCAAAGATGTCATCCTCAGAGGTGAAAACCAAGTCGAGGATATTGTCTCCTCTCGTTGGCTCTCTCACCCATTGAGTGAGGAACTCATTGTTCGTGAACTCCAGGAGTAGTGCGTTCTCGCCACAGGGTTCTCTGGTTTCCCAGTCAACTTGTGTGTTGAAATCACCCATGACGATACACACTCTGTCTTTCACAAGTTCTCCTAGTACCTGGTACAGATCTCTGTCCTTTTCAACGAGTTGGGCAGGAGGTCTATAAAGCACCAGGGTCCTGTATTTGGCAGGACCTATCTCTAGGTCAACACCTAGTAGTTCATGGTCGGATACGATGTTGCAATCCGTTGAGTTGAGAGTATCCTTGTCATACAACATCACACTGCCACCCTCTCTGTCTGGCCTATCTTTCAAGAAGAGCTGGTAACCGGGATTCGTGAATTCACCTTCAAAATCTCGGCTTGAGGTTTTTATCCACGACTCCGTTATGGCCACCATCTCCGGTTCTTCTGTGTCTACGAGGCCAAGAAGTTCTAGAAACTTGTTTCTGATAGACCCCGCATTAAACAGAAGAACTTTTAGGGAGTCCCCTACTGTAGGACTCCCTACGCTCTTCCGTTTCCCGCTTTCTTTCTGTGGCGGGATCACTCCACTCTTTGTGACTTCAGAAAAGGTCGTTCCTGGAGTAACACGGGTGTACTGGCGTACGTCCTCCTTTACTCGGGGTCTGACACTTCTTTTGGTCCGCTCCACAACATCCTGGATCATGTTTGCGAGTGCAGCTTTCCCTTTAAAGGAAAGATGCACTCCGTCCCTTTTGTACAGGTCATTTCTCCCATAAAAGGTGCGGTAGGGGTCTACAAAAAAGACTCCTTCCGCCGTACAAAGATCTCCCAGGCGTTGGTTTATGGAGACGTTCCTCGCGTGAGCATTGCGGGATGGACCTCGTCTTGGGAGTATCCCGACCACGACACGTCTGCGGGTTTTTAGCCCACAGTCGTCAACTCCTCCCATAACCGTTGTCAGGATCTTCCCGCTGGCGCCTACATTGCCTCCTCGTAGGTAGAGATCGTTTCCACTTGCCATGAGGGCAACTACTGAGTTCTCAGAGATCTAAGATTTCTCAGCCTCCACCCTTATTTCTCCGTTCCCCTTTCCTGGAAGGCAGCTTACCTTCACACTGGTGCGAAGGCGGGCCGCTAGCAAGGGTTGTAGATCCCGCGCTTGTGAGTCACCGATCACGATGACCTTCGCGCATTTGGGTTCAGAGGACAGAGGCTTCCCTTTCAGTATGGGCTCTTCCGATTCCTCTATCTTCCCCACTTTTGGGGTTTTTTCTTCTTTTTCTTCTTCGTTTTTTCTTCCGTTTCTACTTTCTCTTCTGTTTTTCCTTTCTCACTCTTCCTTTTCCTCTTTTTGACGCCCTGAGTAACCCCAGCAGCTGCTGGCTCTGGGACGTCGAATGGTTGGCCTATCTCTATCTACGCGGTGCATGAGGGCCCAACAGAGGAGCCATCCGCGTCGTTGGGAGTTTCTTGTTGCTGTTGCTGTCCATTGGTGGCTTTAATCTCTGCAATGATGGCTTCGAGATAACGGATTTGAGTCACATGCTCAGACTCGAGGATTTTCACCTTTTCTTCCAGCCGTCGTGTGTTTTCCTCAGAAGATTTAAAAAGTTCCTTAAGCTCCTGATGTTCTGCCCTTAGGACGCAGTCCGTGCAGATACTTCCAGGGTGGCATTTTGAGAAACACCCCTCCGGAAAATCTACGCACCACTTGTCCTTTTGGCATGTCGAGCAGGTATACTTTAACGCACCAGGTCCTTTCTTTCCAGTCATGCTGAACACTTTATATCTGTGAATACTTTGTGACCACTCAATAAAAAAGAAAGGGGGTGGTGAGTTCGCCCCGCGTGAGTCGCTCCCACCTATCGATCAGAGAGGTTTCGGATCTTTCAGAAGGCACGCTCCTTGTGCTGCTGTTCGTCCGACCGAGTCGTCAAACCTCGGCGTGCCGTGGCTCCCAACCAGGCAGCACTGACAGTTTTCGAAGGGGCCATCGATTTCTCACCAGATGAACAACGGAGCACACCCCGTACTAAACTCCTACTAGTTCCCTTCACGACGGACAAGATCTCGGAGCAGCGTTCAGTGGATATCCCGCCACACCAAGAGACTCGACCCAAGGCTTTTTGTTGGCCTGGCAACCAACATGGGAACAAAGGGCCGTCACCACGGACCAATGCTACCAGAGGCATCCGTCAACGGTCACTGGGAATGGTCAATAATTATGCGCCAGGAAAGGGGTTACCGGGGCACTACCTTCATCCCATTCATCGTGCCTCAACGCCTAAGACCCCTCAAGTCCTAGTCTATCGCAACCAGTGAGCGTCGATTGGCGTTGTTTATAGAGGTCCCAAAGCCTCTCTTCTGACGCGTGAGGTAGCTGCCAGGTCCTTATATGTAGATAGATAAAAAAAGGGTAAGAGTGACATGATAGGTATAGGGGTTGTTTTTTTGTTGTTTTTTTCTTTTTGTATAAGTAAAAGAAATAGGATTAATTTTTAAAGAAAGATGAAGAATAGAGTAGGAGAAAAAAAGACAAAGACGCACTTAGTCTGGAACCTAATTTCCGACCAAATCGACAAGGGAAACCCTGCCAGGGGTGCCAGAAGATAGGTACCCCCGCCGACATAGCTCGAAAAGTCAAGGGTACGCACAAGCTCTCTTCCCGCGACAAGGATGCGTCACCTCTCTACTTTCTTTATGAGAGAGAGAGAGTGGCTCCTCGTGGTGTTATGATATTGTGTACTCTCATTATTATCGCTATCCCGAAGCATAAGTGACTACAGCTTATCTCTCCTCGCATGCAGGTGCTGGGGAGAGCCTGAACAGACAGTGTTATGTGATTAATTAAAGCTTATCTCTAGGTGAAGAGAAGAAACTGATATTTTTTGCATGTATCATGATAATTTATTTAATTTTTTTTGGCCTTCTGTGTTAAAAATTCTTAATTAGCAAGTACTTAAGTTATTGTAGTGTGATTTTTCTTTTTCATTATTTTTCAAGTGACTGAATATTTTGTTGTGACTCGTATCTGCTCCACTTCACAGCCTAATGAAGTAAATAAATTGTAACGGTCAGAGTGGTATATCAGTCACCCCTTCACACCCCTTGCAAGCTAAAGAGAGAATAAGTCTTGTGTTCTCTTTATTTGATTTTATCTAATGTTCCTGTGATCAGGTGTATGCGTACTGCCCTGTGTAGTATATATAGTTAGTATTTACCCACTGTTACATCATTCCTATGCTGAATAAGCTCTTTTAATGCTATCTAGAATGCCATGAAAAATTAAATAAGTTCTCAGTGTTCACACATTTTTATGCAATTATTTTTTTTCTTTTTCTGCAGATTAAACAATGAATTATCCAAAAGGCGCACCTAATTTGACGCCTTTCTTTGCCATGGCTTTGTGAATTTACCTTCTGGTGGAAAGGATCAGCCACAATGTGTGGTATCTCACAAAGTGTTGAAAAATGAGAGCCTCAAGCGATCAAAATTCTCAGCCCACCTCCAAAAGTGTAGCCAAATTTTCAAAATGAGGATCAGGCTTATTTTCAGCACCGGGCTGTAGCACTGAAGAAGATCCGGTTCGGTTCATCTGGATTCCAAGCACAACAGCTTTAAGCTGCGGTCGAAGCATCCTACTTTGTTGCATATAAATTTGCCGAAAAACAGAAATGCCACACCATTGAAGAGAATATGATTATGACTCGTGCATACGAGATGGTAAGCAAGGTATGTGGGGAGGATTAAGCGAAGAAACTAAGTGCCATATCTCTTTCAAACAACAAAATCCGCCGAGGAGTTGATGACATGGCATCAGATATCCTGTCCGAAGTTACAACAGAGATCAAGGAAAGCTCATATAGCACATTCTCCTTGCAATTTGATGAATCGTGTGATGTAGCCAGTTATGGTGTTCTTCTTGGTATCGTCGTTACGTCCACCAGGACAAGATCAAAGAAGAGTTCCTATTATGCCAGAATCTGCTGACAATCACGAAGTAAGAAGATGTCTTCGATATCAGCAACAGTTTCTTTACCAAAAAAGAATGGATTAGAACAGCGTTCAACAAGTAGGGAGAGATGTTTCTATAAAGTCTAAATTAGTATAAATACAATGAATTACATGGCTTTTATTTATTGTACAAGTAGCTGTAGTGCAGGTTATATTTTGTATATGATTGACAAAGAAAAATCGTGCCTGTCGTACTAAAATACTAAAGTACCCAAATAAATTAAATTAAATTATTTCCATATAATTATAAAGCAAAAGATAAGTAAGACTGACTAACTGACACAATCACACAATCTATAATAATTTTTATTTTTTTATCCAGGTCTCCGTTGATTGAGCACCATTGATGATGGATGGTCATCGTGGATTATGGGGCCTCATACAAGCTGGGCATCCAGAAATTTCTGTAGATTATTGCCTCATTAATCGGTACTCTCTTGGATCGAAAAACCTATCTGGTAATCTGAAGTTAGTGTTTGAAGATGTGTTGAAAATCGTCAAGTACATCAAGTCCAGGGATGTGAATTCGTGCATATTCAAGGAGCTGTGCAAGGAAATGGAAGAGCAGTATCAAGTTCTGCCCTGCCACGCTGATTTTTTCTGGTTGTCACGAGGCAAGATCTTACGTCGAGTCATTGAGCTCCGAAAGGTTATTCAGGAATTCCTTGAACAAAAAGGATCTCCTTTGTTACCAGGTTTACTAATAAGGAGTGGCTTGCTCGACTTTGTTACTTGGCTGACATATTTGCAGAGCTGAAAAGTGGTAATCTACAACTCCAGGGCCGAAACACCACTATCGTTGATGCCCATCAAACTGTAGGCTGCATTTCAGAGGAAATTGAGACTCTGGATTCGGCGCTTGGAGAAAGGAGTGATCGCCCAGTCCCCCACCCTAGACCAGTTTGTTGAGGAGAATAGTCATGATACTGGATTACTTCTACAGGCCATCAACAAAGAGATTGGCGGCCATTTGAAAGGGTTTGTAACAAGCATGCATCAATAATTTCCAGACAGTGACCAAGAAACAGCAAGTCTTCAGTTGATCATTTATCCCTTCTCTCTACCAGATGAGGCCATTCACGATGATGATTTCCCTGCAAAGGAGGAGTAGATCACAATGCGAGCCAAAAGAGCCTAGAAAATCGATTTCCTAAACCAAAGAGGAATGTTGCAAATGATGCGAGGTTGGCACTTTCAAACACGATGCCAAGAATTCCTCAACTAGCTTTAAGCATGCAACTCCTTCCATCCCACTGGTGTTCTTGACATCTATGGCAATAGTCATTAGAGATGCACAATACATATCAATGTTGACATTTTGTAAAAATGGTGACATCTTAAAGTGGCATGTTAAATTTGGGAACAAGATGAAAAAGTTTGGGAACCACTGATCTATAGGAATATACTGCGTAGGGGTAAAGATTATGCAAATTTGGATGAATAAATCGAAAGTTATCATCATATAACCAAATTCTAGGAAAAAATGCAGTACCCCAAATAATCCAAAAACTTGTTTCTCGAATAGAGAACCGGCTCTGTTTCCATAGTAACTAACTAGGTAAATTCACATCGGGATTCCTAACAGAGACTGATCAAGCGCTCCAAAAGTGTAATTAATTATATTCTGTCAACCTATGAGAAAGTAAGTTTAGGAATGGCTCGCATATCAACCGGTGGGTTAAGAAAGACTTCAAAAAGGGAAGACTGAGCCATTACCCAAATTTTAAAGAAAAAACATTTCAACCCAGCCACAGCATTTTCTTAAGCACTTGCTAAGATTGTTGGCATCAATGTCTCCAGGCAGGGTGTGTTACACACTGCTTTGAAAAAGCATCATCTCAAAATTTTTCGAAGGTAATGCTTGAAATTCTGCAATAAATTTAAATAATTCACTTAATTTAAGTTCGTTTATTGTTAGATGTCCTAAATAGTTTATGAATAACTAAATATATACAACGACACTCTAGTCATCAAATAATAATATATTTAATTGTCCCTTTGAATAAACTTCTGCGTAAAGGTGACATAACTAATTGGGGCAAATGTACATTTCTACTTGCGGATGTGCAAAATGAAAAATATTACTACAAGGCATTCGCGATGTGAGAATGTTTTTGAAAAAAAAATCGAAATATAAATGGATTTGACTCGAGCCCGGTTTTCCATAATGAAGGTCAAATGGTCCATCAGTAAGGTACCAGAAAAACCATTACAATCTGGTTACCCTGGTCACCAAATCAATCTCAGTATCTCGCACGGTCGAGAAAGTAATTACAATAGATTATTTTTAGCCAATAAAAAAAACACTCCTGTTTCTACACTCTCACTTTGGTTCATTCCCACAATTTTGATATTTACTATATATATATATATATATATATATATATATATATATATATATATATACACTACCGAGCAAAATAAGAGAATGATTTTTCCTTATTAAATTATCCTAGAAACTAGGATGAATAGGAAATTTCATATACCTACTCATCGTATTCTGAAAAATATTATAATAGGACAAGGGGAGGTTGGGGGTTCTAAACATTGTTCACATGCCTACAAACTCTCCTAATGGTTGGCGTCTATTCTTTCTGACGCAGTTGCATTAACGTCTTCTTGCCACATACTTCATTCCTCCGATTTTATTGAGAATTTTAGGAAAATCAGTATAAAAAAATAGTCGCCTAGTCAGTTTTGATGTAGAGAGCCTTTTAACTAATGTCCCTCTTGATGAAGCTCTTCAAATGTTAGTGAACATATTAGATAACCCACAATTAAAATTCCCCTTACCCAAAACAAAAATTGTCAAACTAGTTAAACTGTGTGTTGCGGATAATTCACTGGGGAACAATGTATTTGGTAAATTGACAAAAGTACATTTTCCTACCTAATTCGAGCATACTGAATTAAAATCTGAAATCAGATTCTCTCTAAATGCTACAGATTTTTCGTAATATCAATAACTAATATTATACATTAATTTCCATTTTATCACGCCTATCATCATGCCCTGAAGTAATTTTGAATCATCTTTTTGCGTTATTTATAATAAAGCAGGGTTTTTTTGCACAAACATTTTATTGCATATGAGGAAAAACTTGAATTACGAGTACACATTAGGATTACAAATATTGTAATCAAATAAATGCTTATTTATTAATGACCGTACATCAGGCTGGAGGACCTCTTTTTAATTACAATCGGGCAAAAATTTGCGTTTATAACTTTTTCTCTTGTAAGTCTTCTCTGGCTGATCTCTTCTAATCGTTCAGTAGTAGTCCGCCATCATGTGTCCATCCCAGTGACCTTGGTAGCGCTCTTCCATCGTCATCAAATCCTGATGGAAGCGTTCCCCTTGTTCGTCGCTTACGGGTCCCAGATTATCTGGGAATCGGTCGAGGTGACTATTTAGGAAATGCAGCTTCACACTCAAGTTGCATCCTAGATCATGATATGCTAAAAGCATACTAGTAACCAGATCCTCGTATTTATGCGCTTTTTTGTTTCCCAAAAAGTTATAAACAACGGCAGAAAATGAGAGCCAGGCTGTCTTCTCTTTTTCATTCATGGTGTTCACGAATCTCGGATTTGGGGACCATCAAATACTCCTGCTCGTATTACAAAGCAGGAAACGCCGATACTATGTACTGAAAACGATCATTATCAGTCATCAACGCCTTGGAATACTGCTTCATCAACCTCAGTTTGAGATAAAGGGGAAGGAAAACGATCTTCTCTCCACTTACGATTAGCTCATTAACAATGTTTGGCATTCCTGCTTCCAAAGTTTCCCGAACTGGCCAATCTTTTGGGGACCAGAGTTTGTCACGCACTAGACTGTCCCACATACTGATATAGCATGGAAACTTTGTATATCCTTTCTGCTGGCCAAGAAGAAAGTTTACCATCTTATGGTCTACACATATGATCCAATTGTGTTCATGGTACTTAAGTAAATCCATGACCATTCTTATGTCATCGTGAGTTTCTCGCAGATGGATAGAGTGACCGAGAGAAACTGCACCAAAGTCATTGCCATTATGCAAAAGAACACACTTGAGCCTACACTTGGAGCTATCTAAATATAGTCTCCATTCAGCAGGGCTTTAGGTAGCAAGTAACAACTCAGTAAACAGGCCAGCAACATCGTAGCAGTATAGAAATTGTTTTTCCTCAGAGAAATACTTAACAAATGTACTCTCCATTGTTCGGTTATATGATACCCGTAACGACCTGTCAATCATATGTCTTTTACTCAACCTGAGGGCTAAAAGTTCTGCAGCTTTCCTAGAGAGCGCCAAATCACGTATCAAGTCATTCAAATCTTCTTGATTGAAATAGTGAGGAGCTAATGACTGTTCAGCATCTGATGATGAATCTGCAGCCTCTGAATCTATTCCGTAGAAGTGCATATCAGGTACATCATTTTCATCCTCGGAGGAAGCATATCCACTGAAAATCGGAACTGTTAAAGACTCAGAATGAGGTACTGGCCGAATCGCCGAGGAAATGTTGAGGTAGTCGATCTTGTGCCGATTTGTCTTGCCAATCCCTTTAGTATTCACTAGACTGAAATAACAATCCCATACATGATCCTTTGGCTCTCGCCACATTATGAAGATTCCAAAAGGAAGACCATTTCTCTTTCCTTTCGTCCACTCATGAAGATGTTCCACGCGACTATGGCAAACAGCATGTGGGGCCCACTTCTTATCTTGATCGCCAAAAGGAACTTCAAAATATGCCTTATGAGTACGGATCACAAAGTTTGATATATTGCGCTTTTGACGAACAAGCATGTAACAGCCACATATGTAGCAGGAGGTGTTTGGATCATTAACGCAATTACCTGAAAAAAGAAACAATAATGTCAATATTTTGCACAATAACACTTATTACGATCTTACTACTATATACTGTAAAGTATTTGCTTTCTACAATCACCCTCTCTGTCCGCCTAGAAGACAGTTTTCAGGGAAACGAGAAAATATAAATTACAGAATAACTATAGCACGTAGGTAAAAATGGATTATATATTTAAAATCAGCATGAAAACACGAATTAAAATTGGCAGATAAATCTAAGTCAACAGAAAATGTGATTAAATTCGTTCTCCTGTGTAATCTATTCAACAGCAACCTGGGTTTTTCCGACAAAAATATGGCTTTAGTATGGACAAACCGTTATCCCCCATTTTTTGTAACCTGTTCATGAAACACTTGGAAATTTCCCTATTCACAACTATTAAACCTTCAAATTTGGTACGGTATAGATATGTAGATGATGTGATTTCCACATGGCCATTAAAATGAATAGGCTCCTTTGATAATTTTCTGACAAAGCTTAACAACCTCCACCCCACCATAAAATTCAAGGTTGAATGGGAAAAGGACAATTGTTTAGTTTTCTTGACGTAAAATCTTAAGAATAAATGATAAATCGTCTTTTAATGTATACTGTAAACCTACTAATTCTAATTCCTATATACACTTTTCTTCAAGTTATGATCTTAAAATCTAAAAAGTAATCGTAATACTTATGTATTTAAGAGCCTTTCGAATTTGTGACCCCCTGTTTTTTACAAGATGAGATCACCTTCATAACATGCATGTTCATTGAGTTAAAATATCCACTCTATTTAATGTATAGATGGAAGCTTATCTTAAAGCCAGGGTAACATTCTAACGTCATCAACAAAAATATCTTATATGTAAAAAGAATTGCTTATCTCTATCATATTTTCCGTTGCTCAAAAGACTAAATAAACTCCATTATATTTCCCAACTTGACACCTTTAAATATCCCTCAACTATCAAAGAATCTTTCCGTTCCACTAAGCTAGAATCGCTGAAGAAGGATGCAGGCGTCTATTTAATCACGTTAAAAGCCCCAAATTGCCCCCTTCTTCTATGTGGGAGAGACCAGAAGGTCATTATATAAACGTATATATGAACAATGCCAATCGTATAATAAATTTCCCTAGTGCACAAATAATTTACCATTGTAACAATTATAATAAAAGAAAAAAATATTGAATCCTCATTAATCAAAGAAATTCCAAATTTCAATTTTTCAGAAGGGCAGCATAAATGTAGTACCTATGTATCAAACCTCATTTTAAAGGATATTGTAAATCACTTAAAGCTAACGCCTCCAGATTACTGTCAGTTGCCTGTTATGAGGGTCGGTCAATAAGTATTGCGAATCGGTAGGGCAAAATAGAAGAAGGGAGATGGCTGTTTGTGGGGGTGTTAGGACAAGTTATGACAAGTCAAGACCTGCAGCTGCACGCTCTTGCCTCGTCTATTTAAGAACCAGTATCTGATCGCAGATCGTCAGTCACAATTCTTTTAACAATGGAGAAGGTTGAGCACCGCGCAGTGATCAAGTTTTGACCAAGGAAGGCAAGAATGCAAAAGAGATCCATGAACGCATGGTTGCAGTGTACACCGACCCTGCCCCTTCCTATGCAACCATTGCTCGCTGGAATAGGGAGTTCCTCGATGGTCGTGAGTCCCTTGAAGATGACCCCCGTCTATGACGCCCGTCAGACGTGACCAACGAGGACAATGTCGCCCGTGTGGAGAGGATGATCCTCGAAAATCGACGGGTGAAGGTCGAAGAAATCGAGTGAGAACTTGGAATATTAATGGAAGTGTTATCAACATCATCCACGATAATTTGGCCATGACCAAGGTCTCTGCCCGTTGGGTCCCTAGAAACCTCACGCCCCATGATCGACTTCAACGTCGTCAAAGAACACAAGGGCAGAGTTGCACAAGCTGCCCTGCGCGAGGGCGGATTCGAGGAGCTCAACCATCCCTCCTACAGTCCAGATCTGGCCCCTAACGACTACTTTTTATTCCGCTAGCTGGAGGCTGCACTGCGTGGACGCCTGTTTGGGGACGATGAAGATGTTCAGCTCGCCGTCCAGGAGTGGATTGAACAGCAGTTGGAAGATTCCTGGTTGTCGGGAATTCGAAGCCTCAGGGACAAGTGGCGCAAGTGCATTGAAGTCGAAAGTAGTTATATTGAAAAGTAATAAAACATTTTTCCTCATATCTCGTTTCCTTATATCCGAATTGCAAAACTTATTGACCGCCCCTCGTAAATTAATTCATTGTACTCCGTATATTCGAACTCATTTAGACCTGGTCATAGCTAGGTCACCAGTAGTGAGGGCATGACTGAGAAAAAGGTTGTTTCGGGTATGAGCTTGTAAGAGGTGGGCATGGCCTTGTTTTACAACACTGGCTGCTCCAGGTGATTTGGTGTCATTCAGGTCCTAACTCACACCTGAAATGGTGTGTCTACTCTCGGATTTGTTGGTTCTCTCCTTACGCATCTAACTTCACTATCTCGTTTATGTATCTTTTGCTTAAGTGATAAATGATTTAATTTTAAATTTTTGTAAAAAAAAAAATGTTCGCGTAAATGTGTTGTCTCTGAGAAAAGAAGGAAAATGAGAAGAATGTAGAGTTGTGTAGTTGTAATCAAGTAACAAGCGCTAAGTTCATGGCGGTGTTTTGTAGAAACGAGCCAAGTCAATCCAATCATTACCGAGAGAAACGATTTTGTTCCTTTGGCCCCTAATGGAGTTCTTTTCCTTTTGAGAAATTCATTCAAACTTTAGTCATTGCATCCTCGTTCTGCTATTTTCTTTTATTGTACGGTACACCCCCCTCCCCCCCTGGTATTTTTAAATTGCTTTAGTATCTTCCTGGCGTTTGCAATCAGTTCACATCTCTTTGTTTTCTTGTTCCTATTTTTCCTCCATTTTGCCCATTCTATGTTCTAATATTCCTTATTTTGATTATTGAATCTTTCAAGCGCGCGTCTTACCGGCCATACGTATTAAGGCTTTTTACTATTTTGTTGTTGTCTTGCATTATTTTTTATGTATCTACTGTTATGACAGTTCATGTCTTTCTTCGAAATTCTCCTTTTCTCTCTTTGCATCTCTAACATTTCTCTTATAACAATTTCTGTGCCTTTTCCTCGTTACAGGTTCTTTTCTTTCCTTGCCGCTCTACGTTGCCTTTTTATCGTTTACTTGCTGTTTTGTATTGAGAGCAAAGTCAAAATGTCTGTGCAGTTTTATGGAAAGAGAAGGTGAGAATGGGATGGTAATTGTAAATCTAGTTAAGTTTTGAATCTATGCCTGGTTAAATAAATCCAATTTGCATTTTAACTGAGAAATTTGAGCCATTTATTTGTTTGAAAAACTCTACCATCGTAGGTTTCCTTCTGATTTGGGAGTAAATAAGGTTAGCTTTACCAATTTTGCTAAATTCATGATAGGGGGTTTAACTCTCAGGTTTACAATAAGGACAGGAAAATAATCTCTCAAAGCTTTATATCATCATGTTCTAGTTCGCGCTATAAATTTGTGGCTCGCATGGCTGAAAAGTATTACTCCTATAGTGTCTGTCCAAACGAGACCTGCCTCTATTGGTGAACGACATGGTGAGAATTATTCGGATCTTTGTAGCCCCGAGTGGCCCAGGTTGTATACAATTTTGTCCTCTAACGCTATGTAATATGAACAACCTTCCCCACCACTTAGATTCAACGTTTTGCTAGCTGATTTCGAATCATTCGTGGTGAGAGGCAATTTTCTCGGTTAGTAATAAGGGAAAATTTACGTTTGGAGCTCTCCCTTGCTGACGAGTCAAAAGTTGAAGTCCAGCGAGCGTGAAGGCAAAACATATCGCTAGACCAGTTGTTTTCAACCAGGTTGCCGCGACACCTTTGAGTGCCACGAGGGCCAACTAAGAGTGCCGCCGAAGCAACCACAAAATCATTTTGAAAAAATGCCTAAAATGCAAAGAATTATGTATTGCAAACTTTTATAAAAAATATAACGATACTTGAAAGTATTTTGAAACTAGCTTCTCAGCAATGCGCAACATAAAAACAATGAAAAAGGAAAGATTGCAGAGAGCGAATAAGGAAATGAGTTACCTTGTAAAATATGTCACAATATTAAAGAATTATGTAATATTCATCAAGCTCATATTTCCTATTAAACTTTTAAAGGTAATATTCATTTACTTTCAACTTTTATGTCTTATTTTGATTAAATTACCTTAAATTTCAATCGAGGTCAATTTTGAATTGCTTTGCACGTAATTATGTATTTTTACGTAAATAATATTTTGGGGGGTACAGCTGCTGCTTCTAGATACCAATTTGGGTGCCTCCATCATTAAAAGGTTGAAAATTACTGATCTAAGGGTTTGCCTTCGCATTTTCTAACAAGAGCTTATCGATGATTTCAAAAACAGAGAATACTACCCGGAAACATTCAAGTTCAGTCAAATGGCAAATGAAAGGCAGTGCGCTACTTGGTCGAGGTTGCATAAGTACCTTTAGCATATCAGTGAGCTTTTGACCAACAGACAGAAGTAAAATGGCATCATTCAAAAAATTCTACAAACAAGGCCAAATTCTTGGAATAGAAGGTAAAGATATGGTTGCCTACGTGCTGGAAGAACAGAGAGCGAAGAAAGAAGAATAGAGTGGAAAAGAGAAGAATACAGATGGAAAGAGAAGCAGAAGAATGAGTAATACCGATGAAAAGGGAAACAGAAGAAAGGAGATACTGATGGACAAAAAATAGAAGAAAGAAGAATACAGATGAAAAGAATAGTAGACGAAACAAGAATACAGTGGAAAAATAGATGCAAAAGAAAGAAAAATACCGACGGGAAGTAAAACAAAAGAAAGAATAATACAGTTGAAAAGAGAAGCAGAATAAATAAGAATGAATATAGAAAGAGAAGCCGAAGAATACAGATATAAAGAGAAGTAAAATAAAAAAGAATAAAGATAGGAAGAGAAGTAGAATAAAGTAGAATACAGATGGAAAGAGAACTAGCGCAAGCGGAAAGAGAAGCCGAGGAAAGAAGAATAAAAATGAAAAGAGAAGCAAAAGAAAGAATAATAAAGATGAAAAGAGAAGTAGAAGAAAGAAGAATACAGATGGAAATAGAACTAGCACAAGCGGAAAGAGAATAGAGAGAAGAAAAAGAAAGAATGCTCGCACATGAAAGAACATTGAGCAAGGATAAGGTGGAAATCAAAGCCGTTGTATCCCGGCCTGGAGCTAACAAGGTACATAAGATTAAAACCCTGCCAAATAGGGTGACGATGGCTGAAGAAGGAACCATGGAAGCGGTAGACCCATATAAACACCGTCAGATAGTAGAGTCGGATAATTAATATCCCCTACCATCCGTAGCCTTCCTCCAGAACGAAACGTCCACGGAGTTACATTTAAACGCCCAATTCGCCGTGATAGATGCGCCCATTAACGATCTCTTAAAGAAACTTTCCCCCCCACCCCGTTAGATGGAATTTAAACCCGATCTCCCAGGTTAGGTTTGTAAATGATGATGATGGGACTCTTTTCCCGATCACTTATGCAACCATGAAACAGGCCGACCTAGCAATAAGTTGGGAAGTAAAGATAGTCAGTGGCCATAAAAAAGGTAGTGAAAGTACATTGGAATGCCATCAACAGTTTTTGAGATATTTGCGTGACACAATAACCAGAACGGCCGACTCATGCGTAATAAGTTAGTGGTCATCGAGTACCACTTTTATATTAACTATATAAACGGTGCCAATAAGATAAAGCCTATGTATAACCTGAGCCGAAACCCAACGAGGGTTATTTCATCTACAGTTAATCTTAAAATCATTTTTTTTTGTAGGTGTTTTGTGTATATATTTAATGTCTTAAGGTAGATGCGTAAGGAAGTAACTGTCTAGATACCACTTAAGAGCCAGGTTCTTTTTTTTCCTTGTGTAATCAATGATTTTGTTTTTTATGTTTTTATGTTAAAATGGGTGGTGTGAGACGTACCCAGAAGGTTCACGAGGCCTATGTCCCTCATCTACCTTTGGACGCGTGCACGTGTGCGCCGAGATCAAAGAAACTTAAGTCAATAGGAGGATTGAATCAGTTAGCAGTAAGAATCAGTATTATGTTCCAAGGCATGAATGTTTGCTTTTGTCGGTTATGTTTGTCTTTTTTGTTTTTTCACTCGAGTTCTGCCCCCCCTATTACCTTTTTCGAAGGGAGAAAATATGGGGAAATCGATATCCCACCCTAAAAACAGAGGCCCTGTCTGGTTACTGTAGCGTCCCGACGCTAGGCGGTGTAACCCGATTCTCTAACTCCCCCCTCTCCCCCCTCAACCCGCTGGTCAATAGACGCGACATTCAACTCCGAGAAGTATGAATCCACATATTTCTGTCCCAGCGTGCATAAACAATACGAAGGGGAGGAAAGCAGGTGTAACAACAATGTTTAAACAGGCTCACTATTTCCCCTAAGATTTGAGATCGAGTTTCGCATAATAGACTTTATTATAGGAGCTGCGACGAAAGACAGCACATGCCTTTAGGGCTAAGTCAAAGACGCTTTGAAAAGTGTCGCTATAGGAGAGAGGCTTAATAAATAAGCCCTTATCCCTCCCCCCTTCCCCTACTCCCAGTGGGTCGGTGAAGTATATATGCGGATAACTGAAGAAAAACATGGAGATCGAGTTAGACATCGAAACGACAAAGTCCGGGGGCAGGGCTTGGCACAAAAGGGAATCGAACAGAACCTAAGAAGAATTTTATCAAGTCAGTTCCTGATGGTCACACCAAAGAGTATTGAGAATCACTCTCATACATATCTCTCGTCAGAGAAACCCCCTATCTCGGTTTGCAACAAAAACAAGAGATAGTCCTTGCCATTGAGCAATACTCAAAGTGACCCCCCCCCATTTGTGAAAAGGAGTCACTTTTGCCCATTGCTCGTCATTGCTCAAGCATCTCAAGATTAATCTGAAGATTGGAAAAAGCCTACCTGCACGGTCCCGTTGCTTAAATCAGCTGACTAAGACAACGTGCCGAACGCCATCTACCTCTCTCACCGAAGTCACCTGTCTCCTCGCCAGACAAATGGCTGGGTGTCTGCGACCACACCCACACGTTGAACCGCAAACCACTCCCCCGTGTCCATTAACGCTCATTATTAAAGTAAGTTTGGTGTCAACCATCATTTAATATTCATTTTTCAAGTAGTCATTTTCAAGTAGACTCTTTTATTTATAGAGGTAAATTTGTTTATAGTATTTCATTTTTTATGTTGCAATTAAAGATATATTTTTGGTTAGAAGTGCTTAACTCAATCCTCGAAACGCTGCACATGGCTATAGAAATCATCCTTGATTAAAGAAGTAAAGCAAAAGATTAAATAAAGTAAAGAACTATAGCACTCTTAGAGAAAACGAAATCACGGAGTTATTGATGTATGTAACAAACCTACGTACACCTTATACCACGACAGTCTCAATATCCAGTTCGCTGGAGAAATCAGTCAACCAGCCGTCAGACAATGCAAGGAAGAGAACTAAGGAAAAGATAACAGCTATAGAGATTGAAAATATCAACCAATGCGAGAGGAACATGAAAATAAGAACAAACAAAAGAAAAGGCACTATAGTCACTGTCTAGAGACAAGAGGTAGCGGATATCGAACTAGAAGGACAACTCTACCGATATCATTCAAAAGGACAATTACTAAGTCAAAGATAACCATAAGCGGTTGCATGAGACACATACACCAAGAACCAAGCTAATATGGAAACGTAGGATTCTCGATACTCTCTAAATCTATTTTGATGATAGTTTTCCCAACTGGTCTGAAAAATATGGCATCAATAATGATATGGATTCATTAGGCTGTGGTACGTCCTTCACTTTTTATTTCAGATTCCTCGCTCGTTTGAGGGGGGGACCACGCTAATAGCATCTATCCTCTTTAAGAACAATGGGACGTCGCAGAAGCCTCAATCATAAAGAAAAGTCTGTTCATGTTATTGCGGATAAATTAGTTTGCCTTTTGTCATATGGACACGGTTAGACGATTTCTGAAGGACCCTTCGCTAAGGAAGAAACTATTTGATTGTGTGGCCTCCAAGACTATACCAGCTCGGGATTTGTGAAATATTGGCCGCCAGTTACATAGTAAACCTAGATAAACAAACAACGTCATTTCCTCTGCCACTAGTCGTCCCCATGTACCGAATACCACAAGGACCCGTATCTTAGGGAGATGGATATGAGTTTCATTCTCTTCACAAACGAGACCAGCGTAATCCTTGAGGGACATGACTAACCGAATAAGATAACAAAATTGACCAAAACTATAAAATCAAACAAACCGAGGTGAAATAGAGTAGAAATTCGATACCGAAAATAAGTGTACTATAGTTGTAGAAAATAAAAGTTCAGTGTAACACAAAGTTACTATAGTGAAGTGTAACAATAAATGCCCAACTATAGTGAAGACAAAAGTGTCTGACTACAGTGAAGTGAAACAAAAAAGTGCTGAACTAAAGTAAACTGAAACAAAAAGTGCTCAAGAGGAAGTTTAAAGTAACCCTCAATAAATGATACAAAACACAAGACTAGACGAAAGAATAAATGATTACAGAGATTGATCGGCTCACCCGACAACTTTACCTAAGTTGCGATTAAATACCAGTAAATCAACATGTAAAGAATAGAAAAGTAAAGAATGAATACAGATCGTAGTTCGGATTATACGTTAATCAGTGGGTCAAATCAAAATTGAATTATTCAATTCTCTCTTTCTTTTATCAGGTAATAGAAGAGAATCACCTGAGATCAACTTCTTCACTCCTACTATACTTTCCTCTTTCACTCTCCATCATCTTATCCTCACTCCTTGTCCCCGTCGTTTCCTCTCCTTCTGACCCACTATACAAGGTGAGGCATGGGAAAGAAGCGTTGCAGGGGATCGGGAGGGTTCGAGAGGGGATATTCAACCCACCCTCTGGTCCCATTCGGGAGAGGAGAGAGGGTTCTGCGACCAATTCATCTATATCTTCCACACCAAAAAAAACAAAAAAACATACACCCACTTTGCCCTGAGAATGACCCGCGGAAGAGGTCGAAAGACCTGTTGGCCATCGCCAGCCTTTTCTCGGCCTTTTGAGTTTCTGAGAAGAGATGTGTCCAAAAAGGTAAAACGCTGCAGATTAAAGTTAACCATGCAACCGGCCTGTTGACTTTCACTAATCCTTCATTGAACATGGCATCCTCCCTCTATCTCCTGGTTCCTACTGCTTCTTCCTTCCAAACTGATTTCCCTCTTAAGCAACGGTTTACGGTGTGCTTTTTGCATCTCTTTCCCCCATTTAAGACGTGCGAAGCGATTGCGTCCGTATAAACTCCAACACTTATTTATTTAAACGCCCAAAAGTGACTCGTGGTTACGCTTAAATTATCAGAAAAATTCATTTCCATTACAATGAAGAGAAACTGTAAAAAGGAAGGGAAATTATTTGTTGAAGTCTTTTCTCTCTATGACACTAGATCTAAATCCCAGAGAAATATTAATGGTAAAATGGAGTTACAATTCCTTTGGTTCAAAAAAACAAAGGCAAATTTATATATGCTTATTCACAGGTGTTCAAGTGTAGCGCCTCTCTTGTTTATTTTTTAAAAAATGAAGCAGTCATCAGACCATCTCCAGCTTGAAGATATAAAAAAATGTTAAGTAAAGTGTTAAAGTAAGTTGAGGTCAAATTGTTTGCATGATATACCGGGTGTTTCAAAATGAGTGCCTATTTTGATGAAAACTTTTAGGAAAATATTTGTTCAATTATCTTAATCATGTTCAAATTGTGTTCTGCACAAAATTGTATTGTTCCATGTACAGCGTAAACCAAAATTTTAAGTTGTTTATAAATCTGTTTCAGAAGACTTTAATAATGAATACAAAAGAGCGGATTTTTGTTGTGATAGCTCGTATCAGAGTAGCGAAATTTAATGGAGTACGAGAAAAGTTCCAAAGAAAGTTTAGAAAACCTGTTCCTATAACCATCTATTAATAGGTGTAAACTACTTTAATCAACAGCGTTATTATTTTCTCTAGCGCCCCGATGTGTCTTCTCATTTGAATATAACGGCAATGCGTCTTTCTCTTATCTTTCCTCATACATCAATTCACTGGATAAATCCCATTGAAAATTATACAGAAGCTCTTATTGTTTTTTTTGCAATTATAAAACAAACAAATTAGAATGGAATTATAGAAGTTATGCTTTTGAAGTTTTATTTCAATACTGGTCGGCTTTATATTTTTTATCTTGTCTATTTGTTCCTACTTTCTTTGACCTATTTTCGCCTCTCCCCTTTCCTCCGGGGGACGATCGCCGACCTTGGTTTAATTCAGGTCGTATCAACTGTTATTCAGATTTTGCCTAAATTCAAATTTCATCAAAGGAACACTTCTGATTTTTTTCAAGACAAACTAAGTATGTGGTCTATTCACATATAAACACTTCTTCACATTAAGAGCCAAAATGATTTCCGTTAGTCGAGACTTCGACCAACTTTCTTTTAAATAATCTCTCATTTCAAAGCAATGTCTCGGCTCTTAGTTACATTTCTCAAGGGTAATTTCCAGTGTCAACCTAATTTACCAGATTTACAAAGTTAGAATACTATGAACAAAGTATATTAGCGTGGAAGGGTTGTGAGCGGAATTTAGGCCTTGCAGTGTTTTGTTGAGTCGTAGAGGAGGGGTGTATATAATCATATTAGCTGGTGCCTTACATAAGAAAACTGCAGATTATTGTACATTTCTTTTACCGAAGGCGTCTCGCTTCTTTCTGATTCAACGTACGAGATATTAATCTTTCTAAAGAGATATTACTGAAATAAATTAGCAAATGTAAGAAATAATATATATGTAATTACTAATATTGGGATGAAATAATTGTATTTGTTGGTTATATTCTCCCTACTATTAATACTACTGTTAATACAACAAGTAATATTAATACTCCCAAAACTCTACTAATACAACGACTATTACTACTACAATAACTAATACTGATACAATGACTAAAAATACTACAGCAACTCTTACTATTACAACTATTCTTATTAAAATGTGTACGATTATTATTTAAACTAATATTACTACTACAATTGATTTACTAATTTAACGTTATTACTACTAAAACTACTCTTACTAAAATACAACTATCTCTACTCTATAAAGATATGATAAGAAGAAACGATAAGGGAGTTTTATCATATATAAATAACGAATTAAACGCGATAATGAAGAATATAAATAAGGATATAAAGACTAACCTTGTAAGCTTCAGAAAGCGAAAAACTCGTACAAAAGCCAAACTCTGTCTAGGTCGCAAATACAATTGGAAAAGGATAATATTGTACTCATCTCCGAAACTTTCAACTTTAGTTAGACAAAGAACATCATCTCTATGCTGCATCTTCAATTTTCGGAATAATTTCGATAACGAAATAGCAGACAAGGAATTAAAACGTCTAATTGATTTTATAGATGACACCATTTTTCATGAAACAGTTAATGAACCGACGATCGACGATGAGAGTGGATTTGATTTTAACGAGTCTTAAAAATCAGTTGAACTTAGACATGTAAGCGAATCATTGGGGAAGAGTGATTACCACATAATTCGCTTAGAGCTATTAATAGGGAAGAAATTATCAATACTGGAAATGCACATAGCATTTCAGCAAGCATATTTTAATATAAATAATGAGCTTATGCCTTATAAACCTAGAAGTTCTACTAGATATAGAAAAGCAAATTGGAGGAATAGTGCGATTATATAATGAACAATAGAATGTAATTGACGCTATAAAATCTTAAAGGATAATAATAATGTCAAAAACAGGAATAGAAATATTGAAAAGGAAATTATTTCCCTCTCTTAATAAGATCCTAAGAGATTTAAAGTTTATGTTAATAATCGTAAACAAAGCAGGAATAGAAGCGAGCCTATGGACGATTTTGAAGTTGTGCATTTGTGTTCACAATCGATATCAACGATGTTGACGGTAATTTATTATGTGAATTTTCATAATTGTCGGATACTACAATATTAAGAAAATACAGAGGGGATATAGTAAATTAACAAAGAAACTTTGATTGATAGAATGGGTTCAAAAATGGCTAATGCATATTGTCGTGGTATGATAAGGCGTACGCAGTTATGCGCACACTGGCCTACTGGCCGACCGAAATTAAGGCTCCACCTGGGGATGGCTTTAAGAGTGATGTAAATAAACGGTTGCTAGGCCAAGGAATATTCAAGCACGGCTACAAAAATATACTTTAATAGGACTAAAGATTATATATACATATAGGGCAAGTTAAAAGGGGAATGAAATTAAATATTGACGGTTCACTGCTAAGATGATTAACACTAGCAATTAAGTTTATCCTGAGGGATAATTAATTATCTAATGATTTTACAATTATGCAAGTTCTAGAACAAAGGGGATCCTTGAGGTTCGACGCGTTAAAGGTCGGAGGAGCGTGACGAAGCAGGGGTTAAATCCCTTTTACCTTGATGTCTGTCGAGTAGGACCAGGTAGGGGAGTTCGACCTTCAACTTGTGGGCGTCTCACGGGACGCTCAATTCAACTTCGGGAAACTGAAGTTGGGGGCCTCTTATCTTTAAAAGACAAACGGAGGGTACTCTGGGGATGGCTTTTCCGATCCTTAAAATCCGAAGACGTAGTGAGAAGGATTAAAACGCGCCTAAAACTATCTCCAAGAACAACACCGAGTGACGACTAGCGCTTCCTTGGCTCTTCGAAAATCACTTAATTTTCCTCTGGACGAGAAAGTAGTCGATTCCTTCTCGACTAACGAAGACGTTACGGCTAACATACTGGAAAAGGCTTCAGACACAATCTACATGTGAACTCTGAATTGTCGAATATATGCCCTGAAATTATCTAGCCGTGGAGAGAGATTCATTGCCAACAGACTTCCTTACTTGTCTTGGGTCGCGATAAAGGCCCATAGCGAGAAGTCGTGATGCCCTCTTAATGGTCTTTCCATTGTGATAATTTTCGCAGTATATAGGTCAGACGAATTTAAAGGGGTCAACAAGGAACTGGGAAAGTCATAGGGGTGGGGGTAATTCCTTCTTATCTAGACGGAGAGTGAGATTCATCGCCAACAGACTTCCTTAATTGCTTTGGGTCGCGATAAGGGCCCATAGCGAGGAGTCGCGATGCCCCCTTAATGGCCATTCCATTCTTCTAATTTTCACAGTATTTAGAGCAGACGAATTTAGAGGGGTCAATGGCGAACTGGGAAAATTAAGGGGGGGGAGGGGATTCCTTCTCTCTCTCCTTATTCTTCCACACATATGAAAGCCACTTCATTAACTAGAATCAGGTTTTACTTCTGAACTGCTTCTCTTTTTGTTCATACAAGAAAGTTAATACTCAGTAAAAGACTTACTATTTAGATATGTAGAGATAAGAAAATGCACATAGATTAGTAAAATCACAGGAAAGTTCGTAAGCTAAGCACGGTTACGTTGAAAAAAGGTATTAATTTCGCGCGACCTAAACGTTTTAAATAAGGTGTTATATCACTACTCAAAGTGAGCAGAACTCTGGATTGCAAAGCCAGGATGTTTGTAAAGTCGAAAAGAGTGGATCTTAGACAATCAATTTTATAACTGAATTTTCCACTTGGTGTGGCTGAACCCTTTTCTTTCCAATAAATTTAAAGTAGGAGGGCACGTTGAAATTTCTTTCACGATTGGTTAATTGCTTTGAAAAACTTTTTTCAAAATAGGTTTTTGAATTTTATAAAATAAATCCATAATTATAAATTGGTTCCATTCGATAAGTTCTTACCATAGATTCTATAAGAGGTGTTTAAAATTACTTAAAAAAAATAAGTTCTTAAAATTGCCTTCATACGATAAGTATTTAAAATTGCTTTTATACGCTAAATTTATTAATTGCATCTATACGATAAATTCTTAAAATTTATTTCATACAATAAGATATTATAGTTGCTTGAATACGATTAGTTCTTAAAATTGCGTCTAAACGATAACGTTTTTTAATTGCTTCTATACGATAACTTCTTAAAATTGTTAAATTTAACAAGTTCATAAAATTGGTTCCATGCAATAACTTCTTTTTTTAAAATTGCTTTTATACAATAAGTTCTTAAAATTTCTTCCATAGGATAAGTTGTGAAAATTGCTTCCATACGATATGTTCCTAAAATTACTACTATACGACATGCTCCAAAAATTGCTTCCATATGATAAGTTCTTAAAATTACTTCCATAGGATGTTCTTCATATTGCTTCCTTACGATTTCTTAAAAGTTTTATAGTATGTGACCTAGAGGGCAAGTAATGTATGTCTCTTCGCTACAAGGTCGTACTCACAAAGCAAGCATTAAAATGTCCCAGGTTTTTTAGTTTAGAGTCACTAAGTCAGCATTTGGTTTAATGGGTCGAAGCACATACCGTACCCGCATTCTCGGTTATGTCGTAGATATGTTATAGAGGAGGAAAAAAGAAGGCTGCTTCCCGGGCTCAAAAGCAAGAATATGTTAAAAGTTTTATTAAATATTTATCTATTAAGTTTGTATTCTGTTAGGTCTCAATATAACGTAACTTCGGCTAGCCGAAGTTGCTTCTCCTCCACAATAATTATACATATTTCTCCCCATTTTTAAATATACATTTTCATTTTTCATTTGCAATGTTACATTGCAAATAAAAAATGAAAATGTGTATTGAAAAATGGGGAGAAATATGTATAATTATTGTAGATGAGAAGCAATAATTTAAACTCATGCCCCAAAAGTTAAGACAATAAGATATTCTCAATTATAACCTGTAAATTAAATGAGGCTTGTTCATGATAATAAAATAAATGAATTTACATTGTACCTACAACTGACTGTAAAAAGGAGTTCATATTTTGAATCATAAAAACATGCTCCTCATTGACTCGCCGTTTGAACATCCTCCACAAAGACTGACCGTTTGAACATCCTCCTACTTTTCTGAACATTTGAACACCCTCCCCTCTGAAGATTCTCCTCCTAAATCGACCCTTTGAATGTCCTCCAAATAGTCTGACCATTTGAACATCCTCCCCTAGAAAAACCATTTAAACATACTCAGCATAGACTGATCATCAGAATATTCTACATTTGACGGACCATTTGAATATACCTACCGTATCCTACAATCTAAACATTTTCCCAGAGACTGTCTATTTTAGCAATATCACAATTAGCAAACTATTTCATTGATTTTTAAAAATACGTAGTGATTAATGATAGCAAAAGACCCGAATTCGAAATGGAATCGGAACCCCAGCAGGGCTCTGTCTTATCTCCAAGCTATATTGTATTTACACTGTGGACTGCCAACACTTCTGTCCATTTCAGCACCCTCCAATAGTCTGGTCATTTGAACAACCTCCAAGTGGACTAAGCATTTGAAACTCTTTCCCTAGACTAATCATTCGATCGTCTTCCCAGTAATCTGACTATTTGAACATCATCTTTTGAAACTAAATATTTGAACATTCTTCACCTAGACTGAACGTTTGAAGTTCCTTCTCCTAAGACAGAACATTTGAACACCCTTTTCCTTGACTGACCATTTGAACATGCTTTTTCTTGACTGACAATTTGAACACCCTCCTTCTAGACTAGCCATTTGAAAATCCCACCTTTAGAGTGATCCTTTATATCTGCTCTAAATAGGCAGACCTTGTTAACATCCATCTAAACCTCATCCCACTAGAACACCCATTTGAGCATACTTCCCTTAGACTAATAATTTGTAAATTCTCTCCGTATTCTTACAATATAAACACGTTTCACTAATACTGATCATTTAATACTCTTAAACTTGACTGGATATTTAAGGATCCTCCCCTAGACTAACTATTTTATGATCCTTCCTTATACTGGCCATTTCTACATCTTCTCCCTTCAATGAGCATTTTAAACCTTCCCTTAAAGTGACCATTTGAACTTACTCTCTATTGCCTGATCACTTTAAGATAATATCCCTAGACTGAGCACTTGAACATTCTTCACCCTGAGTTACCATTTGAACTTCCTCCCTCTATACAGGCCATTTGAACATTGCCTCCTAGACTGACCATTTAAAGATCCTCCCCGTAAAATGACCATTTGAACATTATCCCCCAAAATAGCCAATTTAAAATTTAACTCTTCAACTGAGCATTTGAAAATCCTTCCCTAGACTGACTAATTAAACATCCTACCCTTAGACTGACCATTTGTATGTCTTTGCTCTTGACTAAACATTTGAACACCCTCCTTCTAGAATACCCATTTGAAAATCCTCCCCATAGACTGATTATTTGAACGACCTCCACCTAGGCTGACCATATCAATATCCTCTCCTAAACTAAGCATTTCCAATAAAGTTAAAAAAAAGACACCAGAGATTGGAAGCTCTCATTATGACTGTTCTAATCCAAACAGTGCGTTGAGGCAGTTCAGTCACTAATTGGTTACATAACGAGGCGGAATATTTAGTGGCACATGGAGATTGTCCTGCCCTTGCATAAGTTGTGCGACTTCCCTAGGAGTTTGCGGTTTAGTTTTGGTCCCCCTACCTTCAAAAGGGTACAAGCCAGTGCCCTGATACTGATATCATGGATTATGTATAGAGATATTCAGACACGACTACAAGAGATCGGTCTAATTTTGCTACCCAGACACGGACACTTCACACTCAACTTATTGGTGTGTTCAAAATTCTGCGAAGTTTCGATAATACTCGTATTGATCGACAGATGTTTCATTTCTTTAATCGGAAAGAATCAGACGTGGAGCAACGTTTGAAAGCTTTAACTTTCGCTGTACAGGAATACTTTGATGTGTAACTACTTTGCATTTAGAATATGCGAGACACAGAAACTAACTGACTCCTTAGATAGTTAATAGATCTAGGGTTGAGCAATTAAAGGATAGAATTAACCGAATGAGTTTTAGTTCACAAAATATTCCATAAAGCTAGGCTATAATTAAATATCCAAAGTATTGTGCTTTACTCTAGGAATTTCTGTTTTGGACACTTTAATCAGCTGCTTCAGGTATCTCTTCCTCTTATTAATGCTCGTAGATGGGCAGGTGGAGAGAGTTTTCATCTACACTATTCATTTTATCAAGCTGTATGTTAGGTTGTCCGTAAATTGCACCTCATCGGTATTGTTAGCAAAGGAATTTGAGGTACTACGATTTCTTGTGATTCATCATAACTTGCTTATTAAATTGTCCAACACAACCATTCCATCTCTATAGGTATTACCTGCTCACTTAATATCAATACTGTTTTCTCGTTGGCAAAATTTCAGCTATAATAGGTGAAAGCGGGTTTCTTGGCATTAATGAATTACTGAGTTACTTTGCCTCAAACTTTTAACTCGGAGTACTTGGCCTTTTTTTCAAGTACTGCCAGTCATCGGTTCCGTTGGTATTGTAACTGTGTGAGTCGTATAATAGATTTCCGGTTGCTCTTTATAACAGTCTAATTGAAAAAAATCGATGCAAATATATTTGTTTAAATCATGGCATCATTGTGGGGTTGAAGACTAATTTCTTGTCATTCGAGGTGCTTTAATAAGATCAAAGCCTGCATAAGTTACACTAGACTGTGGGGTGGCAACCTAAAAACATTTTACCTAATGATTATTATATGAAATGGCGTAAACTGGTGGGCTCAGCATGGACCTTGTCCAGTCAATTCATAACGAGTGAGTGGATGTAGGCCCGTAGAGTTGTGCCCGATTGGGAAAAGAGCGAAGAGGTAGTGAATATGATTAGATAGAGAGAAGGCACGTACTAAAATGACCATTAAATGATTAAGGAGTGTTTGTGGGATGGAGTGAATGAAGTAGAATCCGGAGTGGTATGTTACTGAAGGATAAAAAGTAGCTCATACTTTTATACGCTTGAAAAGAGAATGGTAGGTTTCTTCGCTGTCTAATACTTGTATGGAAGGTAGTTCTTCGTGCCAAAGATCTGCATAAATCTGACTGTTGGGGAAAAAAAGTGTGTTAGTGTTTGTATCACTGATATTCTCCTGGTAAGAAAGAAGATAAAGGGTGTGTATTTGATTGGAAGGCTATAAGTGGTGTAGGTATGAGACTGCATGATATTAATACGTATAATGCAAACTTCAGTAACATTATTTTCTATGGGATGAAATATTGAAGAGAGATCAGAGTTTTAGTGGATAATAAGGCATGAGTAAAAGAAGATCCAGGCAAATTTAAGGAACCCATGCTTATAAAAACATTGGTGTGAAAGAATAAGACTATGAGGTAGAATAAAGCATAAAAATTTGTACAGCAAAGGCTGTCCAAATGTTCAATTAGAGAAGAAGTTCTAGTGTGATAAGAGTGGATAGCTTGAGGATAAGTAATATATACATTACAGTATATATTGCGTAAAGAAAGAGAGTAAATGAAGTTGAGGGCAAGGATTTTCTTAGAAAACGCGAGCATGTAAGAAGAATGTGAAATAAATCTGAAGAAAAGTGTTGTAATAGCAGATAAAATATGGAATGATTATGTGAATGAATTTTAGAGAGAAAGGAGACAATTGGACAATTCTGTATACAGTTTGTGAGTGCAAGACCATGTGAGCTCTGCCTCTGAATTGCATATGACTAGAAGAGGTGCTACGAGAAAAAGTGATCCATCTATAAGAATGACTAATGTTAGAGTGAAAAATAATTTTAACTTTGCTATAAATGCGATGCAATAGAGTGAGAAAGAGGAGGTATTTATTGTGTGGCTTTGATGTGTCTCGAACCTACCATGTGGAAACAAGGTCTGCTGACCAAAAGTCGCCTGCTCTCACTTATTCTGATTTATGACCTTACTTCCTTCAAAACTTTCAATAATTCATGGACTAACCTTGGGAAGACCTTGGCAAATATAGTATTCGAAAGAGAATGTAACCAAATGGGGATTTCAAATCTCGTTAGAATCAGGCGAATAGTTATGATTATATTGTCAAATAATTATCCGGCTAACCTGGGGAGGACTCTGGCAACTATATCACTCAAAAGGAAATGTACAACAACATAAAGGTTTAAAGAATTGTTAGAATCGGCTGAACTGTTATGATTTTATTGCTAAATAATATCGCGGCTTACCTAGGGAGGACTTTAGCAATTATATCATTGAAAGAGAATGAAAAAAAACATAAGGATTTCAAATTTTGTTAGAAGCGGACGAATAGTTAGGATGTTATTGCCAAAACAAAATAATTTCCTGGTTAAGCTTGTGAAAACCTTGGAATTATATCAATCGAAAGAGAATGTAAAACAACATAAGGGTTTCAAATTTCGTTAGAATCGGCCTAATAGTTACAATGTTATTACCAAAAGAAAGAAAGCAAAACGGGGACCGACCGAACGACATAGTGAGATATAGAGTCACCCGCGACTAAAAATATTGATGATTAATGATTCTGAATACCAGATGATTCAGCCCTAAATCAAATCACTTAGGAATCTAGTAAATGCATGGTTATTCACTAGGATGACGTCATATGTATGAACTGATAAACTGCTCTTATCTAATGAAGTGTTATTAAATTATTAATTAAATTGTTTTAACAATAAATTCATTTACATAGATAAATATATTTCAGTTGTTTTTTTAAAGCTACATTATACCAGAACAGTTACCAATTTTATATTTAATCCATTGGGAACGTGTTTTGAGATGCATATGACATTAATTTTGTTGCAGTGGAACTCTTAATTATATATATTTTGAAATCATAGTCAAAATGACCTAATGTGCAAGATAGCGAGAGAGAGAAAAAGATAGAAGGGCATAACCCCTCTTGGTAAAGAGGAAACATACAAAAACTGTGAGCTAATACTCTCGATTAACCGTTTTTTCCTGTTCAGCGATCACTACAATATTCATCCGCTTGTTTCCGGCCGTCGAAAGACTGAAAAACATAGAAGTCCCAAAGTTCTAAACAAATTTTGATGTAGTTCTTAAATCAGATTTCACATATTAATATGTTATTTTTCTACAAACTTTGCCCCCCAAAGTGATTTGGTCGCAAAGTTTCCTCACTACTTTTGCTCCTTCTCTGTTTATCTTTGAAGTTAAACTTGTTTGCAAATAAAGAAACATTTTAACATAAATCTACGTCGGGAATCTTCAAAACGCTTCAGAAACGTTTGCGAAATTCTGAAGAGATCGGAATTATCAGTTCGCTGTGAGTTTTTCTCTACAAGTTCCTTTCACTTTCCTAAAAGAAAATGTTATAGGCTTTTTAAGTATGTGTATAGGGTCCGTGTGGCGTAGGAACAACATTTTCCACATTTTTCCTTGGTTTATTTCTCTCCTTTCTTGGCATTCTCTGCATATAAGCATTTCTGTAAAATAACTGTATATAATTATTTATGCGAATGAGAATTTTATCTTAACCACACAACCCTGTAAAATTGGACTTTAACTTACGTTATTGGAATAAGATAGAATTAAAGAACATAAGGTAAAATTTGGTGGTATGACTTCTAAATTAAAAAATGAGCCAGTCTAAACTTTTGGTTGTGAATGAAGGATACTTTGACATTATCAAAACCAATCGAACTCATTTACTGTCTTATTTATAAAAGAGCTGCCCATTTAACCAATTAACGCGGTAATATTTAGTCATTTACTTATTTTACGACGCTCGGCTGCCACGAGAATGGTGTTAGAATCACTCCATCTAAGGAAGAGAGAATCCTCTATTCGGAGAGAAGGTTTTCTTTTCACTGGAGCTATACAAGTCGTTGTATGATTTTGCAAGGCTTTGCTTTTGTAGCGACTATGCATACCATCTTATTTTTAATATCTCTCTTTAGTCTGTTCTTTCACTGTTTTATTTTGGTCCATTCGCTATCATTTTTTCCTAAGGTGTCCAGCGTGAGCAGACACACTTTTTAGCTTTAACGATAACTATCAAACTAATTCTCGTATCGCGGATTGATTTTCCAAAATGAAATCTCGATATCAACTTTGGAGTAGATGAATGCTCTATTATCCCCTCATATACTTTGTCACTTTTGTCTTCTTCTTGGGTTTCTCATATAGTTTGTTACTTTTATCATTTTCTAGTAAGTTTTCACCATTAAATTCTTGCAATGGTAATGATTGAAACAATTAAACATACTAAATTGCTACTATTATTTTCTAGCAAATATAGCAGTAATTAATATTTTAATGAAACATAAAAAATACACTTACCCATAATATGATGTTAGGAAGTCCAAAAGTGTTTTATTAAATACCATTAAAATGAAAGAAAGAGGTAATAATAAAATCTTCGCAGCACGAAACTTTCATTTAATTTAATATCCATTTTGGCTTGCGTGCAAGGAAACTAAATAAGGAACCCGATGAGCAAATCCATTTAGTTTTGCTCGAAGGTCAGCTGACTAAGGGATGTTTTTTTAGTACGCATCCACAGCAGCACTAAGGGCACACTCATCAACGTATATTGTTTGTAATGTAAAATATTTGGTTGAGGGATCTTGCCTCTTAATTATATTTGGCACCATTTTGAAGATCCATCAAAATTAAGTGTTGTTTTGTAGCCTGGATCGGTTTGCCACTGTCATAATATTCCTTACCCACTAGCTCGTAGAATTGAGCTGACTGTTTAATCAAGTCAGTTATTATTTGTTAGTGAAAGAGAAATAGCTAAGAAGCCCAAGAAAGGAAGTTCACACATTGTGATGGATCGCATTTCCTGAGCCAAGAGAAGAAAAACTGGTAATTTTTGTAAACTTGACTTTCAAAAATATAATCATATGCTGTTAAATAATAATATTTTGGTTTAGCAATCCCAAAAGAATTTCGGCTAAGATCACTGTATTTTACTTAATACATATAATATAGGGATTGAAATAAATCCTTTGAATCACTAGATTTCATAAACTGGAAGTATCTTGATCTCTAATAAAGTCGAACGAAGTATCACACATGGAAATATAGCTTTCCAGTAAACTACTTTTTGATATTTATTGGACATGATTATGGAGTGGTTAGCTAAAATATCGAAGACACACATGGGTTAGCTAGCCCATTGCTGTCTGAGAGAGGTAGTGTAAAGAAAACTTTGAAAGGGTTATATAAGGCAGGCTAGGATTTAAAGGGTGAATAAAATACAAAGTTTAACTCATACACATTCTGATTAGCACAAAAATATAATACGGAAATAGGAGTAAGGAGGAGAAAGGGACCTCTACAGATGATGTGATGAGAATTCAAATGAGATGGACCTAAGAAGTCACGTAATTCAATTTTATTGCCTCTAAATTCTCACATTTTGTGTAAATCTTGGTTGAGGAAAAATTAAAGGAATGGGAAAGTTAGTCGCCGAGGCTACTTTTTACAATTTTATAGTAAAAGAGGGTCATTCCTTTGTAGTATTTTTAGATAAATTAGAACATGTCTTCCGGATGTCATTTCATTCTAGCTGCAATGTTTAGACACCAGAACTCAGAAGAAATACTGAAAGACCCAATTCTAAGTATGATAAGGTTGGCAGTTAAAATATAGTCTCTGACAGAAGAAAGAGTAAACTAATGAGAGTAGTGGTATTATTCAAGAAGGGTAATTCACTACAATGTGACCTAGTTCTACGTAGCTTAAAAGTGGAAGGATGAGAACATCTCTGAATACGCGTTTATCCTCGATGCTCTCTTCCAGAGGAGAAATCAAGTAGTATATTTCAAAAGGTTGAAATAATTTGAAAATTTTCCAGAAGCCGGTAAAACGAGAGGTAGCTGAGGTTTTGAGGTAGCGTGTAGAGATATTGGTATGTCTTTCACGAATAAGAGGATGAGCTAAACGGAGGTTATAAACAACAGTTTTACAGTGAGGCAATCATATGGTTATAATAATTATTATTTCTCGTGTGACTGAGGGATATCCAATAATACCATGGACGGCCGAGGAGTAGCAATGGTGTTGAAGGAGATGGTTTAGCCAGGGGCAATGGGAAAGGTCAATAAGTTCATGATGTACAGTGGATGTTAATTCATTTCAATTTTTCAGCTGTTTATCTAGAGGAAAGGGACATGAGACACTTATGGTGCGTCAAACTGTGAAAAAGTGCGTGTAAATTTGACCTCATTAATGAGACTTTGTTAGGATGTTAAAGGAGAATGTGGTGGATGGAAACGTAATTGATTCGATATAAAGGATCCAAGACATCATGCTTCTTTACAATGAATCTAGCCACAACAGTATGGGATATTCTTATTGCTCTTACTTCTAGCAAAGGCGCAGAAAATAAGTCGGTGGAAATTCATCTTCCCGAAATTTAGAAAGATCTTGCGAGAAGGACTTCTTAAGTACTCCTGAGTCGATACAGTATAGTGTGCATTGAATAATTATACATAATAAAGGCTTGAAGTATAGTACTATTCAGTTTATTTAATTAAATCAACTTCGGTCTTAACCATTGCATCCGGGCAACGTTGAAACCTGCGGTAGGCCTTCTCGTCGATCCCTCAGAAAAACTGGGTGAAAACTGTGGTGATCCTGTACCTAAACTTTATCTTGCTGCTGCACTGAGACTTGTTCTCTCTCTATCAACCACGCTCCTCAAGCACTTGTCCAGGGGGTTGCAGTCTGGTGAGTTAAGAGGCCAGATGTTCAGAGTTATGTGGTCAAAAAAATGGGCTGATAGACAAGATTGGGTCATCCTGTTTGTGTTTCACATGTATGGCCATCCAGTGACTACCTGTTGGATCTAGGGCAACACTAACTCCTCCAGGACCTGATCTAGCTCCCCTGAATTTGGTCTGAGAACTTGGAGAAGATATACGTAGGCATAATGTGGCCCTCGTTACTAACTACCACAAACACTATGAATTGGAACGGGAACTTAGTTTTCATGACTCTCGCTAGATGTATGGAGAACATATCAAGCCAGCAGTTATTTTTACCATTTCACTACATGGTCCTGGCAGAAATTTTTCTCGTCTGTGAAGAACCAAACAATGCCAAGCTTGCTGGGATTCTTTAGTGTATTCACAAGCTTCGCACCCCCTTTTTCTGCTTGTCATTCATCTTATGTAATTCTTCAGTGTATTCACAAGCTTCATACTCTCTTATTTTGCTTGTCCTTCATCTTATGTGATTCGTCAGTGTCTTTCTTCACAAGCTTCACACCCTTTTTTTCCGCCTATCCTTCATCTTATGTGATTCTTCACTGTATTAACAAGCTTCGCACCCCCTTTTTTCCGCTTGTCCTTCATCTTATGTGATTTTTCAATGTATTGACAAGCTTCGCACCCCCTTCTTAGCGCCTGTCTTTCATCTTATGTGATTCTTCAGTGTATTCACAAGCTTCACACTCCCTTCTTTCCGCCTATCCTTCATCGTATGTGATTCTTTAGTGTATTCAAAAGCTACGCACCCCCTTATTTCCGCTTGTCCTTCATCTTATGTGATTCTTTAGTGTATTTCCAAGCTTCGCAACCTCATTTTCCGCTTGTCCTTCATCTTATGTTATTCTTCAGTGTATTTCCAAGCTTCGCACCATCTTTTCTCGCCCATCCTTTATCTTATGTAATTCTTCAGTGTATTTACAAGCTTCGCACCATCTTTTTTTCCGCCTGTCTTTCATATTATGTGATTCTTCAGTGTATTCACATGCTTCGCACCCCCTTCTTTCCTCTTGTCCTTCATCTTATGTGATTCTTCAGTGTATTCACAAGCTTCGCAACCTCATTTTCCGCTTTTCCTTCATTTTATGAGATTTTTCAGTTTATTCACTTGCTTCGCCCTCCCTTCTTTCCTCTTGTCCTTCATTTTATGTGATTCTTCAGTGTATCCACAGGTTTCGCACCCTCTTTTTCCGCATGTCCTTCATCTTCTGCAACAGAAGCTGGCCTAATTATCATTTTGTATGAGTAGTAGCGGATATCTTCATGCACTAACTGATGAGAGATTGACACTACCTTTTTCCTGTCTATGGACCTCAATGACTTGTTGAGATCGTTGAGGTAACTAGAGGATATGAGTGTTCAATCACGCTAGTATGCGCACATGTGTAGTTATGTAAAGTATAACTGTTAAATTTAAAGCCCATCGATTATTTTGATTAAAATTATTTGTAGTTGTATTGGTATATTATATATGTATATTTATATATGTGTACGTACCGATGCATATATTATTATTATTATTTTTATTTAACAGGCGTATTTACACGTGCGCCACTATATGTATGTATCTAAGTTTGTGTAAGTGATGGTGTGTTAATTATTTGATGTTGTGGGTGCATATGTGTACGTCATCTCTAAAGTATATGAATATGATACTCCATCGAAGTGTGTATTTATATGAGAGTACTGTGCGTGTTATTTCTTGCATATTCTTATATGTGTACTTTATGCTTTTCACATCCATGTACATATGTATTATTTATATAAGGAAAGATATGTGATTTCGTGTGTAAATCTGTATACCAACATGCTTGGTCAAAAGTATAAAACACCCCTGATTTTTTAATTTTTTAATTAATTTTTTATAATTATCTTATTATTCCTATATATGTAAGATGTATTTTGCTAATATGTTTGAATATTTTGTTAATATGTTTGAATTACCTATTAATTTACTAAATATCATGTAATTAATAAAATGGTATTTTCTAAAATCAGGAGTTTACTAATATTTCTTATATTTCAGCTTAGATTAGAATCATTATGTATTCAATTTTGTTTTAAATAAATAATATGAATAAAACTAAAGAACTTACACAAAGATATAGCTCAGAACTTGAACTTATCCGTAGCTAAGGGTCCTCACATGATAAAATGTTCAATATATGCTCTCCAAACCACTTTAAATCGATATCAAGAGACAAAGAACTCTGTATAAAGAAAGGAGAGAGTCATGAAACGTCTTAAAATCGATAAAGAAAAAATATCTATCGCTAGAACTTGACTACATATTCGCACAAACATATCCTAACTTGCTGAGGAGATCAATGAAACTGTGACTCTTCAAGTTGAAAAATATCACCCTAAACAGTTATAATAGGCCTGAAAGATCAAGAGCTAAAAGGGTAAAAGGTAAGAAAGAAGCCATGGATAATTTAGGTCAAGAAAAATATCGTCTTGAATGGGTCAAAGATCACAAAACTTGGACACATGAACAATGGTCTAAAGTATATAAGGAAGGCTATTGTATTGTTGTTTTACATTATTTTAAGGAATTTTATTTAAATATATCTTGGAAGAAAGTTAGTTAAATAATTCAATTTTTTACCAATTTTTAATATTTTCAGCATTTCGGTGGCTATCTTTGTGAGCCAAAGAGTTTTCGAAGCATTTCATCATGCTTGAGTGGTAATAACTATAAAGCATCGAGATGATTCTATCATGGTAAAGGGCTGCATGAGATTATTAGAACCAGGTAAGTAGGTTTTATGCAGGGAAGAACTGAACTCCACAACTTATAACTTATACCATCATGTTGCCACAGATTTGAGAGAAATATATCTGGAAATTGCATCCCACAAAATCAAGAAATGATAAAATATTTAAGTAGGACAATGCCTCATGCCATACATCCAGCCCCACCAAGGATTGCTTTGGAGAAATTGAGATCAGTCTTATGGAATATCTACCGCAAAGCCTAAAATTTTATCCAATGGAACACTTCTGAGGTGTGTTTGAAAAGCAATAGGTAGTACAGAAGTAAAAATAAAACTAGTATATAAAAACTTTTACATTTACTGAGGAAAGATATCATCAGAAATTTGAGAAAATTTTGTAAAATCCTCACTCTGAAGAATTATGGCTTATCTAAAGCAAAAGTAGATCTAAATAAATAATCAAATAATTAAGAATAAATAAATATATAATATATATACTGAATTCCTTTTCCACAAATCTCTAATTATATTGTATTAATGGTTTCATATGATGCATTTTATTTTTCCCCATGAGGGTATATGAGAGCACCTGCCTCGATTATTCCATGAAGATCGAAAGTGAAATTTGAATATATTTTTTATGAGCCATCGTAGTGCATTATATAAGTTAATGCGATTTTATTAAATATTATTATTATTATTCCAATATTATTCGTAAGATTAGAGGATTGCAAATAAATGGAAAAATAAAAGAGAAAAGCCGAAAGATAAAAATATAGAAAAGGAGGAATAGAGAGAAAAGAGTTTATAGGAAGGATGTGATGGCGTGCTCATTAAGAGTGTTGGTGTGTCCGTACTCGCGTTTGTATCTATAGTATAAACACAATTACAATAAAAGGGGAAGGAGGACAAGATGTAGAAATAGAAGAAATAGGAAGAATAGTGGAATAAATAGGGAGATGGAGAGAGGTTAACATCTCTGAAATAAAGCTCATCCAATGATTAGCGATAAGCCTAATCCCTCTTGCTGGAAGCTAAAGATGGCGGCTCTGTGTTCACAACAAATGTACGTGCTAACATTTCTCCATGTACCTACGCACACGTGGTGGCTCTTAGAGCACAAAACGTTAGAACAATTGCACAAAGTGGGCTCCAACTTCAATTGTGCGACATTGTAGTCTTTCAATTTAAGCATGGGATAAATGCTGAATATGACAAGCATGGGGGATATGGTGAGGATAATAATGAAGACGAATGTTTGGATAATTATATCATTACATATGTGAGACGTAATTTCCTGGATGTAGAATTTGTAGCTACCTCGAAGCGCTCAAACGAGTATTCTATACTCAAAGGCTGGCAAAGGCCGAACCACTGGTTATATGGTAGATGTAGGAGGCAAAACCCATACCATATTTTCGAAATTTAAAGATGCGTGTGTACATGATGATTGAATAAAGTCATCCTCTTCTTCGGCTTAACTTTCAGTTTCTTCCTCCTTACACTAATCTTCTACATATTTTATCTTCTTTGCTTCTCCCAGACCGATGTTTAAAGTGAAGAAGAGGGATAAGAAAATATACCATACGGGGGATATAATTTCATAAAATTTGCTTTGTAGGAAGCGAAAGGTTATCAATTCATACATGTAGAGTCATGGCCAAAGATTTTATGACTAATATATATTTTTATCTTTTTCAAACGTTTTTAAAATTTTGCGATGTGAATAATTATTATAATTTTCAAATCATTGCATGTTTTTTAAAAAGTCAGCACTTCAAAAATAATAAGAAATCTAAAATCGCGCTCTGATTATGCTACTGTAGGAGGTAAGTTTCATTCCCTGGAACGTTCTTATTCGATCAAAAGGGTAAGATGCTGAGAAATATGGGTATAATGAGTGATGTGTAATTATAATCTATTTTGTTATATTCAAAATAAATAATTGTTTGAATCTTTATCAATTCCAGATTTTTTTTTTCCATAGCAAATCGTTTAACCATTGGTGCTCTGCACTAAAATAGCTTGAAATGCAATGAGATTTTTGCTAAGGGTATTGCATCAAGGAGCACTATAATTAGGATTATTAATGACTTGAAAAAGAGTAGTTACATATACTTCTTTTAAGAAGTCTCCTTGACTAACAAGAGGTTCAAATAAACGCTAAAATCACCTACCAGTACGGTCCTAGCTCATAGTTCGGGTTGCCTCCTGCACCAAGCTTGCTCACAATTGGAGAGAGGCAGGTGTAACACTTCAGCACGCACAGTTAGTATAATACTTTCTTATCTCACCAACAAGAAACTTGATGGCTAGGTTCCACCTTCGAAGGAAAGATAAAGAATACACTGGTGAAACCCTTGGCAAAGCGATATTGTCTGATGAAGTTACTTCCAGATTCTTTGTAGCTTCTGGAAGATCAGTCTATAGAATGAGAATAGGGTAGCGCTTGCACGAGTCCAGAGTCTTCCCCTGGGCACTTATCATTTCCGGGATTACTTCTCATCTAAGGAAAATGGAGCACTAATTATTTTGCTCAACAACACTGTCATCAACTCAAAATCTGGCAAAAACGTTCTTCATCAGAATCTTCCCTTGCAGTTCAGCACCAATTTAGAAATGATAACTGGATCTCTCAGCATAATGGCGTACCTTGTCACAAATCAAAACTGATAACATTTTTCTTAGCTGAAAATATTATCGAGCATTTAAGACCGTTTCCCTCTAATTCGTATTATTTTAACCGAATGGAGAATTTGTCATCGATAATTTCAAACTGGCGCTGGATAGACAGAGGCCAGCCAATTGTGATCAGTTACGGGTACTTATTGGACAAAAATAAAGCAGTATCAGTCAAGATATTACAACAAATTTGTCTCCATGCCAAAAGAAATTGAAGCAGTTCTGAAGAACAATGCACATCCTTATAAATAATGAATGCGCCGATCAATTGCTTGTATTTCTTAATAAAATGTGTTTGGTCTCTAACATTTTGTATAATTAAATTTAAAATTATAATACAAACATACTAACACAAAAGTCGAACTTTGATAGTTCTATTAATTTTCTTACCCGATAAAATATCGTATTCTCGATAATTTGCACTACGACTGTATTCCTTTATGTTGGACGTATTGGAAAAGGCGTTGGCTTGTATATTTTAACGTTTTATTTATATGCTATTTATTTAGTGCCTTTGATTCTACATTTTTTCTTGTTTATCATCTGTTGGTATTTTTTTATAGTTTAGAGAGGGTTAATATATTTATTCTTCTTTCCATAAGTCTCAAGGATCAATAAATTAATCACATACAGCAATGGGAGGATTCTTATGGTAACCAACTTTAAAAACTGCGGATTAGTTAATGATCTCATAGAAGGTATGTGTCTCAATATAAAATAAAAACGTTAAACGGCTCTGAAATTTGAAGCAAGCCCACGCCAACAAAGCTTCTTGGATTTTTTAATGTCTGAACGACTACTTCAGTTGAAGAATTTTTTTTTGAGGGAGCCCATCTAGTTGGATTAAGTTTGAAAGAGACGTGGACATATCTCATCCCTTTGACAAAATGATCTGGGCGATTCTTATATTCGTGAACAACAACAAAGAAGCTAAAAATATATTTGTGCGATTCCATGATCGTCTTTATGTAAGGGTGACATGAAATCTCGTATAGTGTCGTGCAAGGAAGGAGAATTAAGCTTGGATCTATTGTATCGCGATTGAAAGGAGCTCCTACCTATTGTGTTGCGAGCCAGGAAAATCTGACACCCCTCCAGGAGCGTCTCGCTAATGCTCGAAAGTTTGCTTTATTATATCCTCGAATTTGAAGGATGTAGTCCTCATTTTTCTAAAACTTAAAGAGAAATTTTAGCAATTACTGTATAATTGCCTAGTAATTCATTCATTCATGAAACAGACCCACTTCTCAATCTCTTTGATTGTCACTTGAGCGTACGAGGAGTAATCATTTTATTATTATATTATAGAATAATTAGATTTGCACCTAACTCTTTTCTTGAGTCCTTAAGATCTTTGATGGGGAAATAGTTTCCTGACCCTTATTTGTAAATATATATATATCAATTTTACCAGTTTAAACATTATTTTGTTTTGTAAGTGGCTGTTTATTGTATCATATTTGTCTTTTTGTTTTATCTGTATATTTTATATTTTGTCAGATATTAGAGTGAGAGACTATAAAGGGTTAGGTAGGACTTGACAGAAGGCAAGTAAATATATAAAAATTTTGATGCACTTGAAATGGAGAATTTTTACACCCTTTGGATTTGTTCGCATTGGGACGTTGCCACATGGTTGAGCATACCGTTCATCCTAGGGTTGATCATCTCGTCTATTTGTATGCATTTTATGTATATTGTAGATTAGATCTAACAAACTCCTGTAAAGGGTGACATTGTTGATGACTTTTCTCTGGTAAGAAATCTTTTGTGTGTTGACTGGAACAGGAGCCGCCAAGTTTCGGCCATGAATGGTCTTTTGCAGTCTCCTTCTTTTCTTAAGGTTTTCCTTTTTCTCTCTTAGCGGGGCCTGGTGGCGCTTTTTACAATTATTCCACTTTATTCCACATTTTATTTTATTTTACTTCTTAAAATGTATCATCATCCGTAGCCTGCTGGGAAACAATTCGGCACCTATCATGACGATAAGGGTTGATTCACACTATAGGTTCGGTCACACTCCACTCTCACTCCGGTCTTGGTTAGCTCACAGTCCTGGTGCATTCCCATGTCCGGTCTGCTCTCGCTTCGGTCTCGGTTCCATGCTTACCTTTCCTTCAATACCAGTGGAAGTCATAGCACCAGTTACGAAGGATGTGTGACTTTTCTCGAGCCGATTTGGCAATAATCGCCATTGCACTTGATGAAGAAGAAGAAAGAAAGCAAAAAATAAAGAGATTGTGGGTTCATCTTATGTTGCATGATACAAAGAGTGAAGAAGAATTTCATACCTTCTATCCTCATCTTATTGATGATGAGAGTAAACTCTATAAATATTTCACAATGAACACTTTGGAACATTTGAAAAAATACTATAAAAAATTGAGGATGACCTGAAAAAGGAAAACACACCATACAGAGAAGCAATCACTCCAAGAGAAAAACTGGCTCTGTGTCTAAGGTAAGAAAAAGAAAATGTGTGACTCAGATTTATTTTGCACTACTCTAAGATAAGAGATAAAGGCACAGGCGATAAAAGTTATTCCTTTTAATTGTTAGATTATCTGTACAATCATTATGAAGGTGCATGTAGGCTGCAGAGGTGATGGCGTCTCGTGGATGGACTCCTGGTATTGTGTCGCTTGATGCAATTGCTGTATAGGTTGACTACTTGTGGATGAGAAAGTAGAGTACTGCGACAGAGCAGGTAATGCTGAAGGGAGGGGCATACATTCTGTGCTAGGGGTGCATATGTCTTTACGTTTAGGTTATGAATGTATTTGGTCTTAATTTCACAAACTAATGAAAACACTTTTGTCTTAATAAAATGTTAATCAGCTGGACTGAATTTCTTGACAGTAGTTGCCACCAATGAAAAGAAGGGGTCTCTTGGTTCTGGGGACCGTTCTTTTTTTTTCTACTAAATATCTCATAAGTGTAGCAGATGCACTGTTGTTATTTTCCTGGATTTTTTCTCTTTTACGTGTTCGACGTTCTTGCTGAGGAAGTGAAACATGTGCAAAATCATCAACTTCGTCGTTTTCTTCACATTCTTGTCGACTGCAAAGTTCTTGTGTGCCATTGTCTTCGTAATTATCTGAGTTTTTTTATTCATTCTCAGCCTGGTGCAGAGATGTAATTCGTGTTCTTTCCTTCATAAATCCAGACAGAAATGACATTTGGTCTTCATACTTCCATTTCTGGCTATTAGTAGCCGCCTGCCCACTCTTTATTTTCTTATTTATGTGTTTGCGATATTGTGATCGCAGGCATTCCCAGCGTTCCTTACACGTAGATCCTGAAGGTAAGCAGAAAATAGAATTAGTCATTCTTTATGTTGTTTCATTGCAGGTTTTTGGCAACGGGGGATTCCTACAAATCAATAGCTTTCAGCTATCGTCTAGGCCATTCAACCACTCAGGGTATTGTACTAGAAGTCTGTCATGCAATAATGACGAATCTTATGGCAGAGGCTATACCAACACCAAGTAAAGAAGACTGGAAGCGAATTGCAAATGAATATTGGACGCAGCGGAACTACCCAAACTGCATTGGTGCACCAGATAGTAAACATGTGATAATTGAAGCACCAGCAAATAGTGGTTTCCTATATTTCAACTATAAAAGACATTGTCTGTTGTTCTATTAGCTTTGGTTGATGCGAACTACCGGTTAATATGGGTTGATGTAGGAGCATATGGTAAGAATAGTGACAGTGGAATTTGTACTAATTCCGAACTTTGCAAATATCTGGATGAGGACCAATTGAATATACCACAAGATGCTGCACTTCCTGGCACTAATGTGCTTGCACCATATGTTATAGTAAGAGATGAGGCTTTCCCTCTGAAGAGAAATTTAATGAGGCCCTACCCAGGTTCACAGATTGAACATTATGTAGAAAAAAGGCTTTTTAACTATACGCTATCTAGTGCAAGGAGGATAGTTGAGCGTAAATTTGGTATTCTAGTGCAAACTTTCAGAATTTATTTAAGGAAACTTAAACCTAATCTTCTAATGCTAATGCAATCATTACAACAACATGCACTTTACAATCTGATACACCCTAACATCGTTGCATTACCAGATACTGTTGTCATGCCTTCATCAAATGCAGTAGGCCTATGTCCAATGAGAGGAAGAGGAGGAAATGCTACAAGGGAGGCTTTTGGCGTGAAAGAAACACTGAAAGATTATTTCAGCTCCCTAGTTGGTTCCGTACCTTGGCAAAATAATAAAATATAAGTATACATTATATTGAATTTGTTACCTTCACAACCCAGCTGCTTCTTATTTTCACCTAGCTTCTTCTTCTCGCAACGTTATTACTATATTGTGCGGAAGTTAGGTCATACAGTTAAGGTTTGTTTTCCACGAATTCTATTAATATTTCATCTGAAACCACAAAATTAAATTAACTTTTGTGTATTTTTTCAGTTTGTGCTCATGTATAGGCTAGCTGTAAAAATTGTCCTTATATGAGTGAAAAAATAAAAAAAAATCATTTACCTACCTTTTGCATGATCCCATTGTAGTGCTTTCTTTTGATTCTCCATGTTTCATAGGATGAAAGGCAGCAACACTTTCCTATACGAAGGATGAATCTCGACTGGAGTGGAGCAGGACCATTGCGCTAGTATTCACACTGGCTGTAACGGTCCGGTCTCGCTTCGCTCTCGCTCCAGTCAAAATATCTTTTGAATGTATTGTGAGTGGACCGAGAACGAACTGTTACCGCCAGTGTGAATGCTTAAATTGAAATGCATTAGACATTAGTGGACCGGACCGTGACCGGAGCGAAAGTGGAGTGTGACCGAACCTATAGTGTGAATCAAGCCTAAAGGGTCTTTGGTGGGCCCGTTGTAAACTAATGTAGATAAAATTGATCCAAGGTTCGATAGAGAGATCTTGAATAAGGCTTGTTGACTTAGATTGATTTGTGAAAGGTTTTTAAATAGCACCGAAGTTAATGAGAAGAGTGAGAGTGATATAAGCGATAAGCAGCAAGAATATAATAGTATATGGAGTGAGATGAACCAGGGAGAAGCCAAGTAGGCAATGGATATCGAACCAAAATTCCAGTGTTTGGTAAATCTAGCATAGGTAAGAATTTCCAGAAACGTTGGTTACGAAGAATTCTAAGATAAATTTAACATAAAGTTCGTTAATTTCTTTGAAGTATTTCTAGATAAGCTAAATAATGTTTGTAGGATACGCTTTACAATTTCCCGCGTTCTATGGACGCCAGAATGTGGAAGACATCCTCGTCGGAGGCGTAGGTATAGCTATAAGCCATTATATTTGAATATTTATTTGGGAAGGATATTTATTTAAAAGAGTTCCTTACTAATTAATGTGTTATACAGTTATTATTGATTGTCGGTGAGTCATTTCGAATAATTTAAACTTTAGATAAGTAGAGAGAATAGTTATTCTTTGTTGTAATGAACAAAGTTTTCCCTTCCTGAATGCTAGGATTATTATGGTTATCAGCTTTAAGATATATAAATTAAAAAATAATCTTTCAGAAGATAAGCAACACAAAGCTTTGTAAAATTAATATCAGGATCCTCCACCTTAAAACAAGCATGCGAACGAGCAGCCCCATAGATTATCGAATGACGGGATGAATACTACAACTCCATTGGAGGTATGGTTATACCTTATCCTATTGGAAATATTTCGTCCATGTCTATTTTATTAGAGGATGCTAAATTAGATGCAAGAAATTAAGATGAGACTCCATGATCATTATGAGGTATTGATACCCTGCAAACATGCTTCTTGTCGCGCGTTAGAGAGGGAAAGGATCTATAGTGTTACCCACAGAATAGAACCAGGAAATATGAGAAAAGCATCTAGGGAGAAATAGTCTTGAGGCAGATAGAAATAAATATCGATGCCTCCATTTTCTTCTTTTACAATGCTGGTAAAGGATAACCATCTATCTCTTCCATAGAGGCCCACGAACACCCGGTATTTCGGAAGTTTATTCTATTCTAGAAATTAGAGCGTTGTGGTCGTCATTTTTTCAAACCTAAAGAGAAGATTTAATTAAACTTAAATATATGAAAAAATTGCAAAGTTGTTGATTTGTTCACATTTAAATTTAATATCTCTAATCTGTAGCTGGATCCACAGCTGACTTTTTAACTTGCACTGAAGCATAGTAGTAACTGTATATACAAATGTTTTACGGATTATTTTAAAAATAACTTTGTTCACTCTTTATATGAGTATGAAATATTCCGTCCCTCTAATTTTAAATATACATCACTAGTTCGAACATTATTTAATGTTACCACTAGAATGACAATTCATTCATTTTTTTTATATTTTATATGGCTTTGGTATTTATATTAAAATATATTTTAGTGAGGGAGATACAAGGGACAGCGATCCGAATTTCTGTAAGTTCTTTTTCTTAAATCAATAAGATTAGCTTAGACCAGAATAGGGTTGGGCTTCAGAGGAGGCAAATATCTTTATAAACTTCCTCCTTGTTATTTTGCTATTCAATTGGGTTGGAAGATTTGTATGCCGTTGTGCTGGGTCGCAAAGGGCCCTGGGCACTTGATTGACCCCGACTTTTACCTCGGGATTGATCGTCTCGAATTTAGTAATTTCATATTTCCATCTTTGTCACCTTTGTCACCCTTAACAAATTTTCCAGTGTTGTGTCCTCCCTTTTCTCTTTATTCGCCTATTTCTTTTCTTCCTGCTTTCCATTTTCATCCCCTTGTGCTCTGACAACAAAAATCTAACATTTCCAGGTTGGAGCCGGGATTTCATCAGATTTAGTCCTTGTTTTACCTTTATTCTTAATGCATCGTACGTAAGAATTATCAGCAGCCAAAACTCCATCTAAGATATTACATTTAACATGCATTATATCAGAATTATCATTATTGAGTACTCCCTTATTTCGTGCTTCCCTTATTCATGCACTATCTAAATCCATGGACAAATACTTAATAACAAATAGGACTAAAAAAATAATATTAGTATTTAATTCAGAACACAGCATCACAAATAATATTCATAACTTGCTATCTCTTGAAATTTAGAAGATCACAACGGTAACAGCTGGACGAGCCAGGCTAGGCATACTTACATCTGTGAACGTGCTTGTTTTCCCTATTTTCTCTGAACTTTATTCAACTTTTTATTCACCATATAATTATTTTCCCATTCACGATTCATATTTTAAAATGTATGTGGCATAATTTACTTGAAATGGTGTGTTAACTGGTAAAACTAGTAGCAAATGTTGAGTGTGGCGCGTAGTATCAGACAACAGGTGGAAGCCGATCTCATTACATGCAGAAGGTTACTAAACCGCAATTGCCAGTGACTCTCTGAATATCATAAATAATCACTGATTCATTGGTTTTCACTACAAGATTTTTTTTCGTCTAATCAAATCTTTTAACAAATGTGAAATTATTTAAAGATTACAGGACAAGGAATGAAGTGTATTTTCAAGAATTATCGTAAAATATATTTTAGAGAGTAACTAATATTTCAGGATTCGTACACGCTGTCAATAGTGATATAGCTCTTCACGTCCAGACCACCAGTTTTTGCCACCTTGTAATACCCACAGTAACCTATTAGATCCTATTTGAGCCTAATATTGACATGAGCAAGTTTATAAAACTTAATTTGCAATGTTTTGTAACTCGGTAAATGGACATCACACATATACGATTTTATATTGGTATTTCATTTGATATAGACTGTATGTTCAATTTGGACATTATTCTTACATACTTTGGAATTGCTCTCACCACAAAATTCCGTGCTATTTCTTAATATGGCTAAAATTCCTCGCAATAAACTTTAAGTTTTTCTTCTGAGAGTCAATTGGGTCCTGTTTGAGAATCACTGAGATAGAGGACATCCTTTTAACATGTATCTACCCTTTAGTAGTCCTGCCTTCTTCGTCAAATGTAAGTCAAGTTTAGCAATGTTACGCGTCTTTCCATTTGTTATTTATCCTGCAATACTTAAATCATGTATCTTGTATGCGCTTGTGGTTTCCTTTGTCCCCTTTTTTAACCTTGAAGCAATGAAGTTGCGCACATCAAAATATAACTAGAAATTAAAGGGTAAATACGATAAATATTAGCATCAGATAGAAGATTTTTTTTTAGAGCTCATCTGGCATCTGCTTACTTGGGCATTAGTCGCCGTATTCAACATTGCCTAAAATAAGGCATCTTTAAAAGAGGATATTAAAACAACAAATAAAAATCAAGAAAAATATAACAAGGAAAAAAGGTAATAAGCAGGAATCAAGCTCCCGCGTCGTGGGGAGGTTCGACTCCCCCCGGCGCAGGAGCATGCGACCAACTAAAATAAGAAAAAACAACACCAACTATTTAAATAAAGGGGAGAAGGCCGGCCTCCTCCAAATAGTCTGAAAAGTCCACAGGTCGGTGTGCACGAACCCATCCCGATTACAAGGGACAGGTGGTAGCAACCCTGCCCATCCCGGTCCTGGGATATGAAACGAGAGCGGAGATCGCCCAAACTGGGACATTCAACAAGAATGTGCCAAACAGTCTGGGGGACAACTTAACGACAATAGATTTCCCTTTGTTTCCCCTTGCTTGATTAGATTTAATTGTTCAAAGCAACCAATACTTCACCCTAAAGCCACAAAGGAAATAATAATGCTTTGGAGTGGAGCTGATTTGACGAAGGGATGGTGCAAGTGGATCACAGCTCTCTCAGTTGTTTCGCAAATTCATGTATGTTTCAGGGACCAGGATTCATCTAAGTTTCTCTAATCTTCAACTAGGTATAGATTATAAACTACACCGCCTACTCTAATACTTCACCACACTATGAATTTCTATATTTCAAAATGATATATATTTTTTCCTCTAATCATGGAACTTTAGGATTAATCCGCAGATTTGCCTTCTTGTATTTTCTGGTACAGTTCGATACCCATAGATCAGATATCTGGAATACTACTAGATCCTTTTTCTTCCTGGAGTTTCGTAAGTAGCATGTTAAGAATAGTTTAAGAATAATTTAATTTATTTCCCCCTGCATGTATTGGTTTATGCATTTGCTATCACTGAATCTCATTCTGCACTAAAGACCTTTGATAATTGGTACCCGAAATCTGTATCATCAGTAATTATTATATTTCTACATATTACATTATCTATAGGGTAAATGAAAGAATACTATACAAGATCTCTGATCCCTATGTGAATAAACTAAAATATTAGTATATAATCCATTTGCTCTTTGTTAATTTGTCTTTTATTGAGAATCACATAAACCGACCTCTATATATACCGATCAACACATGATTAAAAACATGAACAAAGCTGAAGTAGTAGGAAAGGCAAAATCCTATAGAATCTAGATTTGAGACGTGATGTGTGAAGAGTAAATATTTCGATCTAATGGAAACAGCCATGGAAAAATTGGGGAAAAAGCCATTACATACATTTTAATATGTCACTTGAAAAATAATTATTACATTTAATGATTGATTTAACGCTATTTTTATTGATTACAATTATAAATGTCCATAAATAAGGCAATTCGATCAGTTTTCTCGTTTTGTTTTAATCATACATGTATTTCTTTTTCAGAGTTTTCGTAGTAACATTTAATATAATATTAAATCCTGTAGAATGATTTATACCTAGGCTCAGGGAGGGAGAATTTATTGACAAGAATTAGATGTATTGATGATTGATATGTGAAGACAGGGAATTAAGTTCAGCGGCCATAGAATTAGTCTCTACGCGTGAACTATTTTAAACATGCCTACATGACTAAATTTTTTCCTGGTAAGCTTATATTGAAATCTTTATAATGTGATAAAGTCAACATATATTGGGCTTTAAATTTTCCATTACTATTTTCCATTTTAAGGGCTGTTGTCTTGCAACTTTCAAGGAATTATATGGGGAAGCACAATTTTGAGCCAATTTTATAAATTAGATTTATTTATTTCTTTAGTAAGTATTCTGAGGAGACTATTGTAAGGGCACGTGAAGACATAGAGGTAAAGACGTTTCGATTTACACTTATGGCAGTTATTAGTCATTCATCCTTCTTTAGTTTTGACTGCATCATTTCTTCAAATACTCATTTCTTTCCTCCCATTTTTTTTATTCTTTGTTCTATAAAATGAAATTATCGGAAGCAAATTTCAGAGTATTTTGTGCAATCTCTATAGAAATTTAATGACTATTTATTTTCAAGAAAATCTGGATTTGAGTAATTAGTTCTCTAGTTTGGGATGGTAATCTAAAGAGAAATGGAAGAAGTAAGTAAACATCTGCAGTTATATGATAAAATGTTTTTATTTCAATTTTTGGCCTTTTTGAATAGTATATGTTTCTATAATATAATTATTTAACATCCCTAAGATAGCAAAGTTCCAAGTAAATGATTATCAAAGGAGAGATTGTTGCTCAATCTGAGGACAGAAGGCGCCTAAACAATTTGCTAGCAATCCTACATGTTGCTTGTGTAAGCTCAATTATAGTTTGATTCAAAGAAAAGGGTAAAACCACTGAACAATGACCTTAGTCACCTTGACCTATTAAATGATTTCTTCATATTGTCCGAAAATCGATTGAGAACAACCCTCGGCCAAAACTTCTGAAGTGGCAGAAAGGTTCCAAATCAGCTTGAGAACAGCATTAAATTACCTGCACTTTTGTGGATTTTATGTTAATATTGGATGAAATTTTATCATCAACGAAATCACCCACGGAGGTTGGTTTAGGAATATGTTTCATTTTAACGGTTATAACAGAAGCACTAACAATGTTTAAGGTAGTGGCTATCTGGTTTCAAATCTGTAGCGGTTCCTCACTTTTTAAAAACGAGAAAAGTGGGATTGTTTGATAGTGTTATATAGTTTTTATATTCTTTTAATTTTATATAGTTATCCTAATTCGGTTGTTTCTCATAACTAATGATCCATGCGTGTGGGCTTTGGTGATACGTGATATGTGGATTTTCTTTAAGGTTTTCCAGAGTTGGTTTAAGTTGTTTTTTTTTGGTCTAGTTGTTTACGTATTGAGTGCAGCTTTCTGTTAGATATTTCGTGATTATATTGGCGATGTTGAGTAATTGGCAGTGTTGTATTTGTTGTTTAGCGAACTTTTTCGTTTTTGGATGTTGTACAGCTTTATGAAGTCTGCTATTTCTTTGTGAAATTCGGGTTATATCTTTTACTTTGCCGTTGGGGATGAATTTACTGCTTGTAAGTGTGGTGGTATTATCAATGTAGTGTAGTGCTTTGTTTAGCGAGGGGTAATTGTTTAAGGGGAGATTTCAAACTTTACCTTCAATATATTGTGTGTAGTTTGCCATCTACTTTTTTATACTCGTAGTTTATACTCGTAAATGTATCTAGTTTAGAAGAAGGATGATTGTGGATGCCTGGTTTGGAAGGAAATAATAATGGGTAGTTAGTCGGGGGTGAGGTCGACTATAGTGTTTCATGTGTTTGTGGTGTGTAGGTGATAATAGCAGAGGGTTATGTATTTGGAAATTTATATAATCGATCTTCTTTAATTTTGACTCTAAGTTGGTTCCATTTATGCGCATCATTTGCTTTGCTTGTTTGAGTCCAAAATTCAGTGTGTTTTTTCTCCTTTCAATTCTAACGAGCTTTATTCGCTTTTATTTCCCTCAGTAAATGTGAATATTCCTACTAATTTACTATCTTGTCATAAACTTATGATTTTTCTGTGTTTATACATTCAAAATAGATGAATAAAAGTCTTTTACTTTTTCATCTGTGATCTAGGTGCTTATGTTTATATTTTTAGTACCGAATGCCTATTTTATATATCATTACTAGTTCGTTTGATCACTCGGATGTTCCTATTGGTTTTCATTTTAAGTATTTGTGTGTGTATATCTAATTTTATGCGGGAACTTACCCGGCTACTATGTGATCCGTTTCTATCTTTGTAAAGGACTATCTAGTGCAAAGTTCCTCCTAATTTCTTTCTTATTTGATGGAAATCAATAATGTTCCCTATTAGATATTTTAATCTCTAGTTCCGTGTCTTTGCCCCTCACTTTACTAAGGTCAATAATATACAACGTAGTCATCTTAAGTTTTTCTTTGAGTTTAAAGAGAATATTGCCATTTAAAATTGCCAGAAAATTAGAAATAACAAATGTCGCGAACCGTTGATTACCTGTTCCATAAACCTGAGGATTCTTGGCACTAACAACTTCTAAGCTTAACAGCCCCGTGCGAAACGCAGTGTCTCGTTTGCTTCAGAAGAATAAGGGCCCTGTTTATTCCGGTGTACCACGTTGCAGGTCATTGGGCAGAGAACTCATCGCGTTCAATTATTTCGACCGGTGAGTAATTCGAACTATGGTTCAAAGTAGACAATAACCTTAGTGATATATATATATATATATATATATATATATATATATATATATATATATATATATATATATATATATATATATAGGTTGTGTATAACACTGACAGTGAAGATGTTTTAGAATAAGCCAAAAAGATAACCTGAAATACAAAAAAAAATAAATTAAACAATAAAATACACAAAAGTAACCACTAAATTTCTAATTTGTATCTCCATTATTTGTCTCGGGTACTACTTACAATCGTTTAAAATAACACTTACGCAGTTTTTAAAAGAATAGATTTCCATATTGCAATTCCTGAAGAATATTTTCTCTATGGTTAGGAAGAATATGGTGCGAAAAGCTCGCTCGACGACGTTTATTTAGCATTTTGTTTTCAGTTGCATTCAAATCAAGGGAATTTATTTGCAATTGCATGTAAAGTGGATGTATATGTATATATGGAGAGATGGGTGATATATATATATATATATATATATATATATATATATATATATATATATATATATATACTCTGGTTGACGGGAACTTAATTTAAAGGTTAGATCTTAACCAAACAATGCTTTATATGAATGAATAATGTGAACATAGGAGTGACGTGTTAGATTCTAATAGAGTAAAAAAGAGAATAGGCCATCGTCAATTTCACGGGGAACAGAGGGTGGTATATTTCTATATTTATTTATAAATTAACGAAAAACATATAAAAGTCAAACAAAGAGCAAAGAGAAAATGGGCAATACACAGAATGAGAATAGTGAATTTGATCGAGGATAAATGTAGGTTTAGAGTAAATATTTATACAAATTTAATTTATTAATTATGGAATGATATATGTAATGTATGAATAGATGGAATTGGGAATAGTTTGGACACAGAATAATTGCTCAAATTATAATCTCAAGTGGACTGGAAATAGATAGAAAAGAGAGAATAACATTTTGAATAGTTAAGATATTCGATTGAGTTGAATAATGGTAACGTTAATTTACTGACCTTTGTCTGACGAAAACTAGAACACGAGTGAACTAAAATTCTCAGCGAATATTGGAGGCGAGGAGGGTTGATGTGAATTGGTCGGTTTAAAATACGTCAGACAAGGATTTGGATTGGTTGAAATATGTATCGTACAACCTATAGGATAATTATTATCAGACGATACGTAGGGCAAATTTTGTTAGAAATCGTACGAGTTATATATGATTGGATTTGTCCTACATGAATATTAATTAATGGAAGCGAGATGAGTAATCTCTCAGAAGGAGAATTAACTTTTGTAGGAGCTAGTAAAGATGTTAACTGGAACACATATGACCTAGAATATAGATCCCAGAATTCGGGAGGCCTTTTTGTATAAAAATTATCGATAGCATGCGACCCTATCATGACTATAAACAAATTCAGAATTAACTATAACATTTTTTAGTTTGAAACAAGTGAAATAGAATTATTTTGAAAGAAACACTATTTACTGTATTAGCTCTCACCATTTTAAAAGCAGTGAAGCAAATAAACATACCAATAGATATTGGCTGATTCAAAATTACTAAAAGCATTCATCTTTTTTTACTTTTATAAGAGTGAGGATATTTTAGCATTCCAAACTTTGGTCGTCGGACAAATCTAAAATAAAGGTGGATAAAATTATCCCAAATTGTAGCTAGTGATGTTAAATATCGATAAATACATTCTATTTTCAATATTTATTGGTGACAAAGAATTTAGAATAACGTGGAATGGTTTTAAACATTTTGACTGGAAGCTTTGCCTCTTTTCACAGTGGTCCCAAAAATTATATCTTGGCTTTCCTTTGATAACTTTAAACGTTTCCCCTCACAAAAATTTGTCAAACAAGATTTCCTCCTTATTTTCTACCTCGCAAAGGGGTGGGTATTTCAGGGGCAATGTGGCCCGCTTCAACTTAAACCTAGAGGCGTATACCCCCATTCTTACCTCAGTGCACCATAAGAAATAATGCTCTCTTAATTGGGTTATTTTTGCACCTCTTTTAAAACTTCTATTATCTTGTCCACGCGTGGTTAAACCCAACAATGGGTGAAAGAATGTGTTAAACTTTCTAAATATAAATAATCATATTTTCTACTTGTCATCTACCCATCAATCATCAAGAAAATTTTGGCATTCCCTCATCGTTTCCTTGTTTGTATTTGCTCTAAGTTCTAAGACCCTTTGCTCATCACTAATGCCCACGAGAACTGACGATGAAAAAAGCTATTGATTATCTTGAGAGAGAAATGAGTTTTCTGTTTGATTCTCTACTATACGTTCGTTTAAAACTCCTAGTAAATGATATACCCCGTAAATTAAGATTATACACAACCCCGTATAAAAAGGATAGAGAGCTCAGAAACTATCACGATATTCGAAATTATTTAAACACCCAATAAGAAAAGAGAAAGCCAATTCCGAGCACTTTTGTCGATATTTAGAGAGACCTCATAAAAGAATATAAAACATGGAATACATCTTAGGTAATCCTTTACGTTAGCAGCCTGTGTGTTTTTGGCTCTTGTTTTGCGCTCCAAATTGAACACTATCGGTATATTTCATAGTTCGTTATGTATTTGGTTGTTCTTATATGTGTTTGGTTACTTGAAGCCGGTTTCGAGCCGTACTATGGGTTACTATATAGTGCGAGGGCTTCGCCCTCAGAGCGCCACCCCCCCTCCACTCTCCCTCAGGATCAATTAAGTAAACGAAAGATTCGGGAGCAAAGAATGAATCTTTATGGGATAACAGGAAAAAAATCTCGACTCGCTAATGTAAAAGATTACCACATATTCTTGTATGAATGTTTAAAGTTTGGTAAATGATAATAGACATACATTCAAACGTAATTCTTGAAATAAAATTGTATTTAACAAATGATTTTGCGGTATTAGAATCATTTGTGTCATTTCAGTAATACAGGGGCATAAACTAGAGGGAGTGATCACTTTCGCTACGTTCATTGCTCATGTGTTGTTAGAATAGTACCTGAGTTTCATTTACGGTTTGTTAGTTGTAATATTTGGCACCATTGATGCATATTCTAAAAGTAATTCGAACCACAGTTCAGGACAGTCCTAATGAGATGTTTTTTATTGAATAACTTCAACATGTCTGTGGTCTCAAAGTTTATACTAATATCACAGGCAGTATAAAAGCTTGCTTGGGTGATTGTTTTACAATTATCATTCCAAATTTATCCTTATTGGTCTTTATCTTCCATTTATTTTGCTGTATTCTAGGCCGCCATCCTTGCTGTTCTAGTTGAGGTCACAATAATATGTGTGATGTCATCCACGCACTGTACATATGCTGTTTCTCGGCTAAGGGGAAATGGTAGATCATTTGTATAAATGGCGTAGATGAGTGTGGAGAGGCAGCTCCCCTGTGGGAGCTCTTCCTTTGTATTAAAGTCATCCGAACACCAAACACCATATAGGCCTTTCTGTTCCTAATAAAACTGCATAACAGTCTGGTCATTTTTTACCCAAGCTCCATCTTTACCAGTTTATATTTGAAGCCATCCCTCCACACCTTGTCAAGCGCCTGCTGCACGTCTTGCGCCACTAGGTCAACCATCTTACCTTCACTCTTTGCCCTGGCCAGCTTCTCTGTAATCAGCGCGCAAGCCAGCTCCGTACCTTTCTTTCTCCTGAATCCGTATTGTTGTGGATGGAACTTACGGATGGTCTCTAGGTGATTAATCAATCGGCTGTATACAATTTTTTCCAATACTTTGGCTCTGAAATTGAGCAGTGAGATAAGGCTCTAACTGTTGACTGCCGTTGTTGACTTGGCCGGTTTGGGCACAAAAACATTTTGGCCAAATTTCACTCTGTCCGGGAATTATCCGATGTTCCAGCATGCATTAAAAATTTTCAACATCCCCTCCAGTACGTGTTCCGAGAGCTGACTTATGATCGATTCTTTAGCCCCAATGGTTGCTGTTTGAAGGCCTCCTCTACTGTCGCAATGTGCACATTGGAAGGCAGAAAATAAATATGGCGAAAGACCTGTGGTGGTTTTTATAATCCACAGAATTTGTATTTGCTCTTTCTTTGTATGTAACATGGATAATGAGCCTTTAATTTATGAGCGGGTAAGAAGATGTGGTATAAAAATGCCTTTGAGGTTCCTACTTAAGGAGATACTGGGTTTGATGGGGTAACATTTTGAGCGAAGTAGGGTCACTGTGCCTAGTAGCTTAAGGGTAGAGCATCTAAACGGCAATCAGCAAACCCGGGTTTGATTCCCGGCCCCGATATTTCAAACTTTTCCCCTGCCGTTATTGCTGTCTTTTTGGTAAAGGATTGACTCTATTGTGCCGCCCTTGGCTCTCTTTGGTTCTAGTGTTCTTCTGATGTCCCTCTCTCTTACCTCTACAAAACTTCTGTTTCTTGTTTCATTGCTCATTCGCGTTCAATTTCTCTTTCTCTTGTACTATATTTTTATAGTACAAGGTTTCTGCATCTTTCTTTCTGTCTTCGAAATTGTTTTGAAAGGCAGAAAATAAATATGGCGAAAGCCATGTGGTGGTTGTTATCACCCGCAGAACTTGTATTTGATCTTTCTTTATATATATATATATATATATATATATATATATATATATATATATATATATATATATATATATATATATATATATATTAGCAAAGTAAAGTAATTTACGCATTAAGATATTTTTCATTTATTAAATATTAAATTTTCGATTCTAATAAAAATTTGCACATATATTCTAATAAGCATAGGCTATCGCTGTACAGAAAGATTTCAAAAATCGCTATTGTAGAAAAACTTTTATCAGCAAAAATAACAAATCTGCCTCCGAAAAGTGTTTGAAACGATTTGAAAATACAGGGTCACCTGCCAAAAACTGGCCTGCACGCACTTTTTGTGATATATCTTTCATTCATTCACTAATCACTTTTACTTTGCAGGACATGACAGATGCAATGCCTGTGGACACGACTAGATCTCAATGTGAGCTACAGCAAAGAATATACTGAGTCAAATATTACTACAAGACAGGCTCGTTTAAGAAATTGCAGGACACTTTCGTGCATCAGTTCGAATGTGAAAAACCCCCCTCCAAGAGCAGAATTCAGGATGAGTGGACCACTTGGGAACCTTAATGCAGCCAGAGACAACTGTCTAAGTCATTCAGGACACCCCAAGAACCGTATAGCTGAGCTGGTCGAGGGCGTGAGAGAGTCAGTTCAGGATAGTCCAAAACGCTCTGTGCGCAAGCGAAGTCAATCCCTCGGTATATCCCATGAGTCTTCAGGAGAGTGCTTATAATGGATCTAAAGGCCTAACCATACGGAATACCGAGGAACAGCCCCTTACAGCCTCAGACAAAGTTCAGAGAAAGGATATGGCAGTCAAGATACTGGAGAAGATTCCTTTGGAATCTGGCGCGACAGTGACAGTGATCAAGAAGCAGTATGTTGAGGTCCTCTAAACCTTCAAGAGGAAGCTGCAGACCTTGTTCTCGCCGCTTATGGAGAAATTCTGGTTCCAGCAAGATGAAGCAAGCTCTCACACCTCAAACTTGTGCCGAGATTGGCTCAAAGAGAACTTTGGTGGCTGCGTGATCAGTCTCAAGACTGATTTTGAGTGTGCACCTCACAGCCCAGACCTTAGTCCCCCAGATTTCTTTCCCTCGGGCTACTTTAAAGACACAGTATACGCAGGGAGACCCAGGAATATCACACAACTCAAGGAAGCCATCAGAGGGGAGAGCAGAGCCATTAGTCGGTCGGTTTTTATGGACGTCATGGACAAATTTGTGCTACGCCTCAAGAAATACACAGAGCTAAATGGAGGTCATCTAGAACATGTGATCTAAAATAAAGAAGAAAAGTCCAAAGACGATTATGTTTTGATATGATGTTTTTAAACACAATAAACTAGTTATCACAGAAGTTTCATTGAATCCTTGCAGAATTTTATCTATTTCTTTATCCATTCTTTTTCACAGTTGTTAATATCTACAGAGAATCAGATGGCATCTCTGATCCATTATTGTCGATCATTCCTCATTATGCCTTACATGCGCTTAGTTCGACTTTAGAGATTAAGGAAGAAACGGTTGATCCTACAGCCTATGTTGTAGGCCCCGCCAACGTTATTACAAAATTAAGTGGGGCGCGCTTACTGTGAGGCTTCTCTAAAAGATTGTAGCGCTAAATTACAATGTGAAGTAGGGCCAACAAGGAACCTCACAAATAGAGCACCTCGTTGGCCCTATGAAATCTTGAAATAAACATACAAAGCAAACACTAAAATAATATGCCATTTTTTAATAACACTAGTGAACAAATTTTAACTTTTTTCTGCTGACTTAAGTTTGTAAGTTTAAAAATGGCAAAGTTTTCTTCTATTACTTAATTTTTTTTATTTAGGGCTGGTTGTAGGGGAATGGTCACTCCCCCCCCCCCCGTTCACTCGTGAGGCAGTCCCAAGGCGGTTACCGCAAGGACATCCGCCCCAGGCATCGGCGGGTCAGTGCTTAACCGCAGTGTGGCACAACTCGGTGCCATATAAGACCTTAAAGGTCAAAAAGGTAAGATCTCCCCCAGGAGAGTGAGATCCAGTTTCACGTCGAACAAGAAATTGGAGACGGGTTTCTCCCAATCTCGATGGCTAACGAGGAGCCGATGTTTGACTTCGTGGGAAAGATCGTTTGGAAAAAGAACTCTCCTGGGGCCATCCTCAAGCCCCTCCTCCCCCCCTTACCACTCCCTCAGTGGGGGTGCGAGGTATAAATGAGGAACTCTGAGGAAAATCGTGGTAGTATACGTCAGTCTCTAGGTGACGAAGTCCTCGGATCCAAAACCGAGCTACCGAGACTGGAGAGGTAGTTTACTTGTGTCGCCAGACCAAGAAGTATCCTGCAAGAAAGGCAGGGCTACCTACCTTAAGGGGCTAAGAAGAAGCTCATCCTCGAGCTAAGTCCCTGGTTATCAAACCAAACGATAAGTTAACTTTGGTAAGTTCAACTTACTCTCGCCAGAGAGACTTCTCATAGCCTGGTGCACCTCCAACACCAGGGGTATTCCTCGTCCTTGAGGAATTAAGAAGAAGAAGGAAAAGGCTCCCCCTCGAGCTCGTTATTCGGTGGCCACACCGAACTCCTAAGTTAACTTGGTAAGGAACCAAGTTCAAATTATTCTCGCCAGAGAAATCCCCCTCCGTTATCCTCGCCCGTGAAGAAGACCCTCCCCGAGTTCAGTCCTCGTCCATAAGGAAATAAGTAACGAAGCAGAAAAGCTCCTCCTCGAGCTCGTTACTCGGTGATCACACCGCACTCCAAGTTAATTTAATTTAGGAAACAAGTTCGACTTACTCTCGCCAGAGAGAACACGACTGCCTAGGTGTTGCATAAGGCACCGTATTGGTCCTCGTCCTTGAAGACTCCCCCCCCGGAAGAACGTGTGGACCCCCCCAGCTGCTACCCTCGCCAAAACGACCGTAGAATTTCGCCCATCTACAACTGGACACACGGCACGCGTCGACGTCAATAAAATTTCTGAGGCCCTTTAAACTCCACATGAGTCCGTAAGCCTAATTCTTATATTATTGATGTGTGTAGAGAAAACGTTAACTTAATTTTGTGGGTCAACTAATTTAATTAATTCTTGTTTAGGATAATATTCAGAGTATTACTGTAGTTAATGTCTAAATGTTATGTATTCAATGGTTAAAGATAAAATATAAGTTTATTTTGGGCTTAATGTTCGTTTCTCTTATATATATCCTTACGTGTTGCAGAATGGCTCTGTTCTTTAAGATATTCTTATAATATCAATATATTAGACACTCTCTTAGCACTCTTAGAGATAGAACAAAAAGGAGGGGAATTCTACGACACTAAATAAAAGTGGTGTCAGGTAAGTAGGGTTTTTATCAGAAAGAATTCTACGACACTGGTCATACTCTTTAATTTCATGAAGCTGGTGATGAGGAGTATTCAAATGATTAATATTGGTGAAAAGAATATACGTTTGTCACAAAGTTAAATTCTGATTGATCTAACCTACACCAATTTGAAGTTGAAATATTGTTAGTTCTGGCTCATTTACTATATTTTAATATTATTTTAGTTACCAATAAAAGATCAAACTTACCGTTTTCTATCATCAATACATTTATATAGTCTGAAAGATTTTTGTCTAAAAGAATTTTAAAATGTATTAGAAAGATATGAGAAGTAGGAAACCTGTTAAAAATGACCTTTAATTTAGTTTGATCTGACTCCAAAATTGCAAGTAGCCAGTATTCATTACTGAGTGGAAGGCAATATTCCAGTAGTGTTGCCAGTTCTGGTAATTATTGTAACTGGTAACTGTTTATAGAGCATTTACATTTCATTTGAATGCTAATAAAGGCTGTGGATCATTTTAGAATAATATATAATTATTTGGTAAAGATTATTTCTTAATTTAAGTGCCATCTTTTTATTTGCAGATATATCAACGATTAGTCTGACAATGGCGAAAATCAAGACAAGGTCTAAATCAAGTTCTCATCTGACTAATTTTGTTGGGACTGGGCAAGAGCTGATGGTGTCTCAGTCACCAACAATTAGAGATATTTTGAGGTACGGCATCTACCTAAGGGAGCAAAGTGAAGATGACCGGAGAAATTATGAAGTGTACCAGTTGGTAAAAGACATGTATAAGGGCTTGATTAATCAGTGGCCAAAGTTAAACCACGTGGTGTAAATCAAAGGGTCACAATAATATAAAGCTTAAGGAGGTGTGGAAGGATGCAGTAAAATTTTCCTTTGGTAAAGGGAAAATTGAAGTAAAGGAGAGGTTCATTGCAAAACTAGATAAGTTATTTGATATATTGACATGCAAATGTCAAATTTCCAGTTTTGGGGAAGTAGGTTGTAATGGCTGTGAGACTGAAGCCCACATTAACTACTATTGTAGAAAAGAGAAAAAAATGACTACTAGGGAACTGGCCTTTATTAAAGGACAAAAGTAGAAAGTTGGAAGTAAAGGTACCTTTCAAATTGAAGGTCCTGATATTCCAGAGCATAATAGACAATTATGAGCTTCAGAAAGAAAAGAAAAAGAAAGGATTGCAGAAAGAAAGAGAAAAAGTAAGGAAGAAAGCGCTGCTTTAGCAGAAAAACCAGCAAGAAAAGAAATTGAGCATTTTTGGGTAGAAGGTGAAGATCTGGAGGCAGAAAATTCTTATGGTGACAACAGTTTGATTGATGAAGTAACTTTGGAAGCTGTCCAAGAGCCGGATTCTTCTACCAGGAATAGAAAGAATTATGATGAAATTCAAAATATTGCTCCTGTTAGTATAAGGTATGGTGTCGGATTGAGACCAACTGCAGCTATAGCAATAACAGCTTTAATAGATGCTGGATTCATTACTGAGGAAGATACAAGTAAAGTTATTGATAAGGATAAAGTTAAGAGAGCACAGGAAAAGCTAATGACGGTTATTGAACATTAATTTGAGAAAAACTTAAGAAAGGATGTGGGAATTTCTTGAGTTCTCATTGATGGACGAATTGATGTGGCAAATTTTAAGATGGAGGCAGAATGAAGTGAAAAATTGTTTCCAGCAAAAACAAATAGGAGCATTACACTGTCACCAGTGAGCTTGAAAACAATTACCTCTTCCACTTTGTTCCAAAAGAGGCTACAAAAGAAGAATCACATGCAGAGAAGATCGTAGAGGCTATGTTTGGATGGCTGAGAAAAAGGGGTTTATATAAAAGCTTAATTGCCATTGGTGGAGACTCCACGAATGTAAACACAGGTGTAAATGCTGTAGTAATGCGAAAAATTGAGCTCCATTTGGGCAAAAAGCTTGTTTGGTTGGTCTGTAACCTGCACACTGGGGACTCTCTCTTCATCATCAAATTATCAACCTGGATGGCCCAACACTATCTGACAACATATATTCCAGACCAATAGGAAAGCTGCTTGACTATGTTACAGACTTGGATATCGACCCAAATTTCGCTCAAATATCTTTAGGTCCTCCCCTTACCAAGATACCTCAGGAAGTGGTGCAAGATCTTGCCACTGATCAACACTACGGCTAGAGAGAATTGTATCGGCAATCAGAGATGGAGTGCTTCTTACAGGGCTTTCTCTATTGGAAATAGGACCAGTAAACCAAACTGACTTGCGGACCACAACTAACATACCTCTTCGGCTGTGGGTGTCGAAGCATGAGCTCAAAGGAAAAGCTTTTAATAATCTACGACTCATTGTTTAGTGTATCATTGGTGTATATTACCCATGTTGGTTTAACGTTAATATTAAGCACTCTTGGACCGAGGGATCTAGGCACATTCTTTATCAACTTCACTGCCTTAAGTCTCAGAGGAAGGAGGTGTTGGATATTGTTTTACCAACTTTTAAGAGATCAGCTTGCTACGCATACAGTGAAGCCATCCTCCAAACCCTCTTATGCACTGAAGATCAGGCGGTGAGAACTGAAGGGGTGAAAAGAATCCAGACCAACTCAAAAGAAGTGGACCCAGATACTCAACTGGGAGACTCCTTTGTAAGGCTTAGAAGGATACCAGACAAGAATTGTAAAGTTACCAGGATTGGAGATCTGATCAATTGGACAGAGGATGTCTCTGAGCCACCTCTCACTTGCTTTTTAAGTACTTCTGAATTGAAAAACTTCACTGACTATCCTCTGAAAGTACCTGACTGGCCTTGTCACACACATATCATTAAGAGGGTTGTGAGAATGGTCACTGGGGCTTCTTCCAAGTATTTCTCACATGAAAAGAGGGATGGAGGAATCAGGCCACAAGAGACAAGTAGACGTCTGATATCCAAGAATGAGTTAAAGCAAGATTTATGTGCTCTGGTGAAATTTAACTTTTGAATATGACCCAAAGTGACACATGCAGCTATATAAATTTGAGGTTATTTTGTGTTTGTGTGTACTTAGATTAAATAAACATAGGTTACATAAGCTCGTGACGAAAAGGAAAAAAATTATTTTTATTTTAATGGAAATTGATGTAGGTAGGAGTTATTGTTTAACGAATAAAGTTAATTTTCAAAATCTACACCGGAAAATCTATCATTTAAGCACCCCTCATTAAAGGATTTAATGAAAATATATGGTTGCCCCAAAATATGACGCGCCCTACTGGTCCATTTTGGTCCCACTCATAGTAGCAGTCTATCCTACGACCGAGTCAACGGAAGTGGAGGCGTTTGGCATTCTTCTTATTTTATTTTATCCCTGTATTTAGACTTCTCTTTATGCACATCTAGATATATAAACCAATTGTGTATAATATAATTTTGTGTTTTTTCAGATTTTTTTTAGGAAATAACAACATTCAGTAGTATGGCCTTATTGCGAAGGAAATGTTTGAATTCCTCTGACTCACTTTGCTATATATATGGTTGTTTTACTCCACCAACTCAAAGAATGAATATTAGTATCTTTGTGAAAATAGCATAATTGGCTTACTTTAAGATTAAATTAGGTGATGAAGATAAAGCGTGTGCCCTGCACAATGTTTGTAAACCATGTGTCGAAAATCTACGCCAATGGACAAAGGGCACATGAAACAACTAGGATTTGGCATTCCTATTGTGTGGCGGGAGCCAAAAAAAACATGTAAGCGATTGCTACGTTTATCTCACAAAGACTTCTGATTATAGCAAGAAAACGCGACATAAAGTTATCCAAATCTTTATTCAGCAATTCGTTCCGTGCTTCATTCAGATGAAATTCCAGTACCTGTATAGAAGGAACTTGCTTCACTGGACGATGTAAGCGATATAGGTGAATCTGATGTAAGCAATTAACTTGACAGTGATCCAAACTTTGTACACACATCGACCCAAGAACGTGGAAACTTCAGCCAATTAGAACTGAATGATTTAGTTATAGACCTAGGTCCTGTCAAATGAGTTAACAGAAGTATTAGCTTCTAGACTTAAAGAGAAGAATTTGGTGGAGGAAAAAGCAATTATAGCATTCATCGCAACAGGGAAAGAGATCTCTTGGCATTCCTTCAAACTGACGAAGATTTTGTTAACTGTTGTAACGTGGCGGGACTGTTAAACACGATAGATGTTTTAGAGTATGATCCAAGTAAATGGAGAATTTTAAATAGATAGTTCAAAGAAGAGTCTAAAATGTGTTACTCTATAATGGAAACTTGTTCGGTGCGATTCCTATTGGTCACTCTGTGCATTTAAAAGAGAAGCACAAACACATAGGATCTGTATTAAATTTACTCAAATATGATGAGCACAACTGAATCATATGTGTGGATCTGAAAATGATAAATCTTTTACTTGGTCAACAAGGAGGCTATACAAAATATCCCTGTTTCCTGTGTTTATGGCACAGCCAAGCCAAGGAAAAAAATTGGGAACAGAAACTTTTGCCAGTTAGAGAAAGTTTGACTGTTGGGGAGAAGAATATTATACACCAACCACTTGTTGAGCGAGAGAAAATCATCTTCTCAACCCTTCATATTAAACTATGGCTAATGAAACAATTTGTGAAAGCTCTTAATGTGGAAGGTAACTGTTTTAAATTCATATGTACATTTCCTGGCTTAAGGTATGATAAAATAAAGGCTGAAGTTTTTGATGAGACATAAATCAGAAAGTTAACGGAAAACCAAAACTTCTCGAGTTCGATGACAAACAGAGAAAAATGAGCATGGGATTCATTTGTGGCTGTTGTGAAAGGATTTCTTGAAGACAATTGGCTGCTAACTACAAGGATTTGGTAGAAACATTATTTGATAGCTTTCATCGTTTAGGCTGCAACATGAGCATAAAGGTTAATTTCCTCAAGAGCCATCTTGATGAAGTTCCTGCTAATCTTGGCCACGTGAGTGATTAACACGGATGAGAGATATTAAGGCCGATGGAACACAAATATGATGGCAGACTACTGTTGGAGTATTCAACGAGACTGTGTAGACATCAAACACTCCAGACGCTTTCGCAAGCGAAAATTTCTTCCATGCATGTATAGTGTATAGGTATGTTTTTACGATTGCTTGTGTTTCTCCGTTATATTAGGAACGTAACCTGTATGTATTTAATAATAGGTGCTGGTATCTTACAATGCATTTATCCTTTCAAATTCTGTTAACATTTTAAGTTATGGTTTGAAGGTATAACACTTAGGAAACTATCCTTACCGAGTAAATACCTACAGTACGTCGTAAAATAGGAATATGCAGTAGAATGAAAACCTGATGTGTTACAAAAAAAAATGGATGCCATATTTTAAATCAGTACAACCACAAAACATAAATCAGCAAAAAGTGTGTTGGCCTGTGTAATCAAGTAATGGAAATAAACCTGTATATTTGTAAATAATGCTATACAGCTAGTCAATAATTAACGTATCAATCTAAAGTAAACAGTATATTTGTAAATAATGCAAAAAAGACGAGGTAATGATACCGGTGTGCTCCCACGGTAAACACACAAACATTCACACAGTAGAAAACAGGTGCGAGCCGACCGTTTTATCCACGCAGCGATAACGAAGACAATTGAAACAGCTGTGCATACAAACACTGGATTTTATAGATAGGTAAGACTGAGTCACCAGCGTTTACATGGATCGGCGAAAGACAAACTTTTATGTTACTACAAATATCGGCCTGATAGATAGAAATCAAATTTCCGAATTCGAACATTCTCTTGGTGTACATGCGTCTACACTAAATAGACGCACATACCATCGCACTGCTCGTGGTTTGGAGAAGCGGAGCCACACGCTAATATTTCGTTAAAATGAAGAGGCTTGTAAAAAACACACAGCGACACTCTGACAGAAGTAAAATTATAAGAAACACTGAGTCTGTTAACACAGATAGCAAGTTATAGGAACGTAGGCACACTACGAACCAGGAACTCAGCGATTTCACTTGATGGAACAGAGGTACCTATAAGACGAAAATGAAACCTACAAAACTGCAATTTTCTTCTACTTTCTTTAACTCTGCCAAGTAATAAGGTGGTTACCGTTAACCTAGCCTACAAGTGGATAAGCAGCAGACATATGGAACTTTCAATTAGGGGCAGATTGAATTCTACGGCATAACAAACAGCCGCCGATAACCCTAAGCCAAATCATACCATTCATTCCCCCTAGCATAAACGGGTGGCTCTACCTGATCACGTTAGAGTGGAGGGGGGCTGTTGCATCGTGTGCAAACTTTATAGCACTCCCTTGTGCTAGCGGTCATTGCAACAGCTAGTAACTGGAAGTTCTATTGGAATTTAACCTTACTCGCGATAGGAGTATATCCAATTGGGATGGTTTAAACTCAATGATTGCACTCAGGTGGAATGGTCATGCCATATTCACTTCGGAATGACTGACCACATTACAACTCTTTTCTCTTTCCATACAGGGTGACTAGAGTATCGTAACACACAGTATTACATTCCTAGCGTGTGGTCAGAATAAAAATTTATATATGAATTTGTACAGGATGACTTTTTGTATAATTGAAATTTGCAACCTTCCTGTCATATAAATTAAGGTATCTAAAAAGCGGAAGATAAACTATTTTTATACTTCTAGTGTGAGTTTAATTGAAAGGACAAGATATTAAGTTTGTGTAAGATACATTTATATCAAAATTATTTTGCCACACAAAAATATATCATTGACTTACCATAACCAAATTAGAGGAGATTTATTAATTTGCGATATTTTCTGTGGTATCAAATATCAGAATTCCATTTATTAATTGTCCAGAAGCGGGGACAAAAAATATTCATTTTCATGCTAAAGTTTTGTTAGTATAATTTTCCATTACAGAAACGTGAATTTACATTAATTAATACGTAAAGAGATTGGAATATTAAAAAGAGTAAGGAGTATAATTAAAGGAAATTAATTAAGGATTTTCTTCGAGAAAACCATTGACCATAAATTTGTTGAAGAGGGAATACACATCGAGGCTAACCAAAGTAAAGTTATGAGAACAAGGGATATCATTAACTTTGCTAATGATGTGTATATTATTAATGAGTCGAAATCTTAGGATCTTAAAAGAGACTTAAAACGGACTTAAAAGAGAAGCATTCTATTTTGATTATTTTTATTCGTAAGATATGCATCAAAAGGAGCTTATTAGAGTACACATTTGATTATCGTCTTCGTAGACTTTCACCAAACTATAAATTTAAGGAAGGGAGGTTTTAAACTTAGAATAATTTGTGAGTTTTTGGTTGAACATAATCTGTTTGATTGAACTCCGGAAACATCGAGGGCACTCTGCGACTAGGATTGCAATGATGTTGAATATAAACCTCTGACGAGTTTAGTTTTACCCAATTGGGTGGAATTCGTTGCATCTGACTTGCGTAGGGGAATTGTTCCAAAGAATTCGTGAGACAAGTCGGAAGCGAAAAAGATTAAGTTAATCCTCAATTCCTCTAGGGTTTGCCGCAAATCGGGTGGCAGATAAAGATTCAAGGAACAAGAGAAGTTCCACTTTGGCTGACATATAGACTTAACAAGAAACTGAACAAGAAACTTCACACTCACTCGTTGGACTTCTTATATTTTACCTTAATTAATTTCCTTTGGCAACTTTCTCTTCTTCTAACTATCTTTTTTATTTCATCTTGTAGATCGTGGATCACTTGTCCTGTATTCACCTCTTTTAAATTAATGTGTTCGGTAAAATTCAAACTAAATTGCTGAGCTTTCAATCTTATTCGATCATCTTCCGAGCGCTTTGATATGTTCCTGCCTCTTTTACCAATGTAATGAGTGGAGTCAGGATCTGACAGAATGAAAGAAGATGATATACTCAATTTTAGTAGAAGTTGGGATAGTGGAAGATATAGTGGGTGAAAATTAAAGCGGAGAGGGGTTATTTTGCCCTAGTAGGGAGGGCATGAAAGAAAACGATTTTTAAGGAGTATATATTCCGCCTAGGTTGAGCTTAACGTTAGAGGAAACGGGCCAGTCCGGTGAGTGGAATTTTAAAATAATTTTAATGTTTGATTTCAGCTTGTCGCTTGACTGTTGATGGCCGGCTTATCTTCGTTTATTAATATGACTTCAAAAGTGTTCAGCCTAGCTTATTGACCTCTTTTCTTTTAATAACGGTGTTGTCAACTAGCATATCTCTCGTTAGGTTAATGTTATGCACACTCTCCATATGATTTTTAGACTCTCCGCTTTGCAGATGCATGGTTAAACGTCTGGAAAGTGTAGTAGTTGTGATGCCAATATATATTAAGTTGTTATAAAGCTTACAGTTTTTATCGGGGCAGATGAGCTCGTAAACAATGTTGTTGACTTAAGATTCTAGGAGTTTAGACAGCTGTTGTTTTTGATCAGGAGATTGCTGGCTTTTGTTGTTTTATAATATATGATGAGTTGAATTTGTCCATTTGATTTTTAACCTTGATGTTACGGTTAATAATCTCCTTGATGTTTTTTTCATCTATTTTATAGGCCACGGACATCTGGTTTCTGTAATACACTTTGATGTTGTTGACTTCTCCCTGATTACTTTCAGTTTTATCCGTATCTTTGTAATGATTATTTAAAAATGATTGGAGTTGTTTGTCAATCTTGCTGTTTGAGAAACCGTTGTTCACGAGTGTTTGTTTTACTCGTGCTATCTCTTGGTGGAAAAGTTCCCACGTAGAGCAGCATTTATATGCTCGGCGGATGTATGAGCCGATTACGATTATTTTATACCTTTCTGGGCATTCACTCTCCGCATTGAGGCATCTTCCCATGTCCGTATTTTTTCTATGTACTTTAGGGATGTAGCTACCAATGATGTTTTGAATCTCAACGTCCAAAAAAAGGAGTTATTGCCCGTGCTCAATTCATAAGTGAATTTTAACACAGAGTTCTCCTCAAATTGCTGCTTGATGTTTATCAGATGTTCTTCGTTCTGGACGTTGATGTAGATGTCATCTACGTATCGGCAATATGTGTGTGGCTTATTTTCCATGATTTCCAATAATCTCTCTTCAAGTTGATCCATATAATAGTTGGCAAACGTCGGCCCTAAGGGTGACCCCATAGCCACTTCATCCACTTGCGTGTATAGATTTTACGTTGAGGTTTAAAACATCATTGGTAGCTACATCACTAAAGTACATAGAAAAAGTACTGACATGGGAAGATGCCTCAATGAAAGGAAATTAATTTAGGCAAAATACACAATGGTCTTCAACAAAATTTGCATTCAAGAAAGACTGCTACCCAACTACACTAATATATATATATATATATATATATATATATATATATATATATATATATATATATATATATATAAAGAGAGAGAGAGTGGTATTCAGCAAGATTACTTCTAAGAAGGCGTAATTTTAATTGTAGTAGAAAAGATACAACCATCAGTGACATTCTTATTTATTGTAGACAAGGTTTTGGATTTTCTAATCCATCATCAGGATAAGGGATAAACACAAATTTATGAGGCGAATAAATGCTAACTTTTTTTTTTAATTTTAAATTTTCAAAAACATGATCTAAGAGAAATTAAATTTAAAATTAAACCTAAATACCAATCAAAACAGACTAATTATGATAGTGAATTTTGCAAAAACTTTATAAAATCACAAGTATTTAATAATTTCAAGTAAAAACGGATAAATTTAAAGTGAAAAAGAGATAAAAAATTATACCTGTTGCCAGCGAGTTGAGGGAAAGACATGAATTTAAAGAAAACAGACACAATTATGGGTAAGTTGGGGTAGGGGATTATTAACAGGTTTGAAGCTAGCTGTTGTGGTTATTAAAGACACAGGGTGGCATGTCGAGTCGGTATTTAACGTGGGGGAGTGTGTTTTGAAGAAAAGAGATTCTAAAATTCTGAGGTGTATGGTGTTAGGATTAGAACCCCAAATCTCAAAATTATTGATGTTGGCATCAACCTTATACTTTATAATGTGATCTCTGATTGGCGAGACTTTCTTCTTGGAGAGAGATTTCTCCATTCCGCAAATAACGCCAAGGTGTGCACAAACCTTCGAATGTACGGAGTGAATAGTACTACCAATGTACGAGTATGTTCCCTGTGAACATACAGGGCAAGAAAATTTATATACAATACTATTGCGCAAACAAACAGGTGTTAAATCCTTGGTGCGAAAGAAATTATGTTATTATCAAATTTTTAATAAAGCTTATTCGGAAATAAACTTGCAGAAAAAAACTTTGAAGAATTTGGCAGTAACGTCTTGAAGCCTCTTTCCGGAGACCGAGATCTGGAAGGAGAAGATATTGCAATTCCTTAGGTACTTTGATGATTACAATATTTGGATGGAAGTATTCATTTAACATTTTGCCTATACATCGGTAAAATAAATCAAGGGGGTAATGAATTGGTCACGAAAAAGTTTCTTAGACCGTCAAATTCAAGGTGCATTAAATCATATGTGGAACAAAGTCGAACGGCCCTTTTGTATCAAAACATACAAACTGTTCATCTTAATTTTTTGTCACACAAGCTAAAGAAATTTAGACCCAATCCAGAATATGTTGGTCTTCTAAAGATGGATATGCAGAAACCAGTAGGTGTTTTTTACTTAGAATCTCTAGAAAAGACCTAGAGCTTTCAAGTTCTCTCTCCATTGTGAACTTTATATTAGGATGAAGTGTATTAAAAAAATTAAAGAAAATTGAAGCCTCATTTTCAGGTTTAAACATTGTAAAGGTGTCGTCGACAAAACGCCTGTAAAAAAGCTGCTTACAGGAAGAGGGGCATTCTTTAAAAAGCTTATCCTCCACGGATACCAGAAAGACATTAGCTAAGGTTGGTCCCAAAGGACTCCCCATTGAAACATCATCATCCTGAAGAAAGACGGAGCAATTGAAATTAAATGTATTTTCTTTAGAGGTAAAGAGCACCATCTCTGAACATTGTTGGCGATTGATACCTGTATGACACTACTGTATAAGAAACGCCGATTTGATTGGCTAAACAAAGTGGTTACTGCAGATGAGAAATGGCGTCTACACTCGAACCTAGCATGCAAAAATAGTGAAGAGACAAAAGGGCACATGCAGATCTTCAGGCAAATGCTGACCGACATCAAAAGAAGATTATGGTTTGTGCCTGGTGGGATGTGAACGCAATTAAGCTACCGAAGCTAAATTATACAGTCTTCAACTACAACAGGCGTCAGAGTAAATTGTGCAGAAACGACTCAAAATGTCTGATGTTATGTTTCTTGATGAAAATGGACGACTACTCGTTGCAAATCATACTCTTGAAAAACTTCTAGAGCGTGGATGCGAAGTTCTCCCTCGCCCACCGGACTTGCCAGACCTGGCACCAACAGACTACCATCTATTACGGGAGCTGCAAAACTTGTTGAATGGCAAAACGTTTACTTTTGATAACGAAATGAAAACTGCAGTTATTGAATTCTTTAATAGCAAACCAGTTGAATTTTAAAAAAAAACGCATTCATGATCTTATCTCATCTTTGGAAGCAGGTGCTCGAAAATAATAGTGATTAAGTTATTCGTTAATATCTTTCTTTTTGATGCATTGTTTCTTTGTAAATCATTGTCAATAAAAGTAAAGGTGCGCGGGAATTTTTTCCCAATCGTATATAAATATATATATATATATATATATATATATATATATATATATATATATATATATATATATATATAGAGAGAGAGAGAGAGAGAGAGAGAGAGAGAGAGAGAGAGAGAGAGAGAGAGAGAGAGAGAAGTACAGAGTAAAGAAAACGTAAACGCAGGAAAGGAACCACATATATTCAAAAGTCAGGTTTAGACGGAGCCATCTGTCTTCTTCTCGCTGCAAACTATTAAGTACCGAAAGATGCTGAACCTAAAAACACAAATTTACAAGTCAAAACTATTAAGTACCGAAAGATGCTGAACTTAAAAACACAAATTTACAAGTCAAAACTATTAAGTAGCGAAAGATGCTAAACCTAAAAACACAAATTTACAAGTCAAAGTTTAATCAAGGGTCTGAATTGGAAAAATAATTTTGATCACAGGGTGATGAATGTTCTGCTTATCAAGGGATTAGTGTTGAACTGACAATCAGATGAATTGAAGTTAGGAATTTCCTTTAGGAGAATTGATTCAATTTGGCGTCTATATATATAATTGTGAGAAGTATAAATTATAATTTCCTTATTAAAATCAATTGCATGGTCTTCATTAAAATGTAAAAACAAGGTGAGAGACAGGCTTCCACTTCGTGTATCGCATTTGTGTTTCTTCATTCGCTTGATAAATATAATACTTTTGCCAATATATATCCTCCTAATTCATCCGCTGTTTAAATGTGGATCAATTTTGCAAGCTTTCAAAAATTGATTAATTGAGGCGTTTAAGGTAAAAAAGTATAATTATCAAAAGCCTTTTTTTTTAGAATTAGATGGTGAATAAAAGTTGATTCTGGCTTAACACTGACATTTTTGGGGGAATCGTGAAGAAAGTTGATGTTCAATAAATGTTTGGGTGTTTATGTTATATTCATCTTGCAGGAAAAAAGGACCACATATGCGATAAGCTCTCAGGAAAACGAAAGAAACTAGAGATTTTTTTTCAGATATTTATAATGGTAAGAAGAAAAAATAATTTAAGCAATAGAGTTGGTAGGTTTCGATAAACAAAACCATCTCTAAGTTTATTGCATTCATATATATATATATATATATATATATATATATATATATATATATATATATATATATATATATATATATATATATATATATATATAATAAGTTTAGAATAACTATGATTTCTAACAATTTTGCACAACTTATATATTTGTTTAAATAATAAATTATTTTTTTTTAGCATTTTCATTTTATTTTGCTCTGAATTTTGATATATATACATGTGTATGATATTTTTTCATATTTTAGTGAATTGACTGCATTTTGCAAAAGGACCTGCACTTTAGACATATCTGCATGTAAGCGAAAACTTTTTACATTTTCAGAATTAGTGAAATAAAGTACAAAGTGTTAAAAGGTAGCGATTAAATTAATTTGTTGGGGGTAACTTTGAAATTGCTAGGCACAGGTAGGTGTATCGCGGATCCTCAGGAAATTCAATGCGCTTATGCCACGCAACACCTGACTAGAAAAGAGACAAAGAATGATATATATATTTATATATATATATATATATATATATATATATATATATATATATATATGCTTAAGTTAGTCCATCGTAATCCGATGAAGAGCTTGTGTCTCAAGGTAATCTTCTTTGATGGGAGCGACGATGACTGAGAAGACCAATACGGGATCTGCACTGCCGTCCACAGATGTTGTGCCGTATGTCAGGGTCGCAGGGGGGAGGCTGCGCAGCCCTTTCATGTCTCTTCTCTCGAGGTTTAATAAGTAGATTCCTCCGTTGCTATTGAAAGTTGTTTATTCCTTCACGGCATCTTGTCCTCCATAGTGTTCTATCCGAGGCTAATGTTTCCAATTCCCTTGGGTTGATATTTATGCTGCGCAAGGCCTGTTTTACTTTATGTTTATATCTCTTTTTCTCATCACTAGTACTTCTAACACCCTGTTCTAGCTGTCTGTACATAATTTTCTTTCATCTAGCATTCGAATTATATGCCCGACCCATCTCATCTGGTTTTCCAACAGTATGCACTCGAGACTGGTGAGTCAAGCACGTATCAAGACTGTTGTATTTGGTACTCAATCTTGCAACGTTGTCCCCAGAATTCTTCTTAAACATCTCATATGGAATTTTTCGAGCATCTTCATATGTTCTCTATACAGTGTCCATACCTCACAATCATAAAACTCTATATACTGACACCTTTGTTTCCAATTTTAAATTATGATTTGTTAGTGCGCACACTCTCAGTCTTCCAAAAGCAGATGATGCCTGGTGGTTTATTATACTTTGTATTTATTTTATATATATATATATATATATATATATATATATATATATATAAATATACTGTATATATTTATTTGTTATTTGTAGAGAGAGAGGGTAGCAGAAATAGAGGAGAAAGAAAGAGAAGGACATTCTATGGAGAGAAATGGAAAAAGTTAAAGAAAATGAAGCAGAGACTATCTAATGTAGGTTTTCCTAAGATTTCTCGAGCTCGTTATGAATTTGAGAATAGGAAAAAGGAAGAAATTCGGACACATTAGAAATGATGCCATGGATCCACTCTTTCTTGTATCGAGCCCATCATATATTAATAAATTGTTAAACTGCAGTTTACATGCTAATAAATGTGTATTCAAAGTGATAAATATCTGTAAAAAGAATAGGTGCAATGCCTTCTGCTTTAGCTAGATTAATCCTACTTCATTGTTATTATTTTTATCCAGAAGAATCTTAGAATTCAATATGCACTCTGTCTTTTCATATTAACATTATTATCTAATTAACAAAGGTGATTACTTGATGAAATTTAAGATTAGTTTTGTACATCTCACAGAACGTATAAAGTCTATATTTAGGGATAGATAGATATAAATTTTTAGGCAAAGTGACAAGTATATTTATTAATTATGACAATTTTTTTTATTTGAATTATCCGAATGAGTTATTACTACATATGTTTTCGATAGATAAATAGAAATACTCACAAAGTAAATGAGAAGCCTCTCTTGAAATGATTCAGCTTTTATTTTTTCTCGTAACTGTTGTGAACATCTGACATTTGCAATAGAACAGACTCTATTCCCTAAACATATATATATATATATATATATATATATATATATATATATATATATATATATATATATATATATATATATATATATATATATATATATATATATATATATATATATATATATATATTAATATATGTATATAGTCAAGGTATGAGAAAATGTGCATAGATATCATAAATAAATCAGTAAGATTCATTTAAATGTATATTTGAATACATTTTAAAAAATGAATTGAAGCAAACGATAAATTTTAAGTCGGACATGACTCAACTTTTACATTTTTAGTCGCGTGCGCTTTGCGGCGTGCGACTCTATATCTCCTCATTATGTTGATCGGTCCATCCGTCAGTCCCCGTTGTGCTTTTTATTGTTTTGATAGTAACATTGTAACTATTCGTCTGATTCTAAAAATAATTGAAAACCTTATGTTGTTTAACATTTTCTTTCGAATGATATAATTGCCAAGATCCTCCCAGAGTTAGTCCAAGAATTATTTGGCAATAACATCATAACTATTTGGCCGATTCTAGTGAAATTTGAAACTCTTATGTTGTTTTACATTCTCTGTCGAATGATATAATTGGCAAAGTCCTCGCAAGGTTAGTCTGGGGATTATTTTGCAATAATATCATAACTATTCGGCTTATTCTACCGAAAGGTGAAACCATTATGTTTTTTTACATTCTCTCTTTAATAAAGGTATCCACTGGCTATGATCATAAGGCAAATCCAACTTTTCAAAAAGCCTTTGAATGTCATGGCAAAATCACAAATTATTTTAATTGAAAATCTAGCTTGTAATTCGTTAGAATGACTTTGAAATTTTGACAGGGGAACAATTTTAATCAATATATTTCTCTTCCATTAGACAGGACGCTAAAAAATCACCCCACTTCTTGGTCAAACCTATGTTTCGAACTCAATCATTTAGCTCAATTTGAGCCATAGGTTTTGAAGAAGAATCTCGCAAAATTAAGATGAATTTGACTTAGAGAAGAGATACAGAATTTTAGTAGCAATCCACTTTTTTCTCATTTTTAGGAAAATGCTGCCCTATTTACTATTAACTGCGTAATGATTCGTTAAAAAAATTACACCATGTTTGGTATTTATTAGACGTTATTTTATAACAACATTGGTTTATAAAATGATCTATATATATTATTTTAGTCCAGTAAAATAATAATTTGCCCGTTTTTTGTCAAAACTTTTAAAAATTAAATCCAGAAAATGTAATATTTGGACAAAAATGAGTTAATAAAGAAAAACGGATTAAACAAGTTAATTCTACTGGGGGAAGGCTCTTAGTAGCCAAATATTAAAATTAATAAACTGAAACGAGACAGGAGTCGTTACGTAAGGAGAACGATTCGCCGTTGGAGCGTGGACAAGATCCCTTACCTGATTAGGAAATGCACATAAAGAGCAGAATGACAATGGCTGATCAGACCGAGGTTGCCATGGGCTGGCTTCGTTGAGGGAGAAAGAGTACGGATCGTGTTTGGTGTTTTTTACCAGAACTACTTTAGGAGGGGTGCAGCTATTCCTCGTCATTAGTATGTGGATATTAATGCCCTCAGTGGGAGACACTAATTATACATTGGTGGAGTTCACGGGCAGAGTAAAGAAAGTGGGCAGGTTTTGCTGTGAACTTGGAAAAGGAAATGATAGCGGTGTTGCGAATAGCTATGTTCATGGTGATGTATGTGGATTCAATTACCCCAGCGAGAAAAAATAACGACTTATCTGCTCATAAGGTGGCTTTATAAACGACGATAAAATAAATTGTGCTTGAGCCCTATGGGCTTCACCCTTTGTATCGACGTCAGAAATTCAACGTTGTATCCAATAGGTAATGGAGAGTTCCGGAAATGAAGAGTTAAGAGCTCTCTTAATGGACTCAAGGGTGGCTCGTACGATGAAGAAGTTGTATCGCGAGAGCTAGAGGTTGTCGAAACTACAGCAGTTTAGACCAGCAAAGCTCCGTCAAAACTATAAAATTACAGGAGTTTATATCAGCAAAGATCTAACGTAACTATAGTATTACAGAATTTCCGAAGAACAAAAAACAGTAGAAAATACAGAATTAGAGAAGTTGACACCAGCAAAGATACTTCGAAACTATACAATTAAAGAAGCTTAGACAAACACAGATCCCTCGAAACTCCTGTATTACTGAAGTTCAGAACAGTAAAAATCAGGTGAAATGGCAAAAGTGGAGAAGTTTAGACCAGCAAATATACTCTTGCAAATACAGAATTTCCGAAGTCCCTACCAGCAAAGATCCTTCAAAAATACATAATTACAGAAGCTTAGAGCGCAGAAATCCATCCAAACTACAGTATTAGAGATGTTCAGACAGGCAAAGATCAGCGAAACGACAGAAGAAAAGTTCACAACAGCGAAGATCCTTCGAAACTACAGAATTAAAGAAGTTCCCACCAGCAAAGATCCTTCGAAACTACAGAATTGAACAAGTTCAGACCAGCAAAAATCCTTTGAAATTACAGAATTAAAGAAGTTCAGACCGGCAAAGATCCTTCGAAAATACAAAATTACATAAGTTCCCACCAGCCAAGATCCTTCAAAACTACAGAATTACAGAAGCTTAGAGCCCAGAAATCCATCGAAACTACAGTATTTCAAAAGTTCACATCAGCAAAGATCGGTCTAAACCACAAAATCAAAAAAATTAACACCAGCAAAGATCCGTCGAAACTACAGAATTACAGAAGTTCACACCAACAAAAATACTTCGAAACTAGAGAATTACAAAAGTTTAGACCAGCACAGATCGATCGAAACTACGGTAGTACAGAAGTTCAAAACACCAAAGTTCAGGCGAAACAACAGAAGTAGAGAAGTTCACGCCAGCAAAGATCAGAAGAAACTACTGAATTACAGAAGGTCAGACATCAGAGATTCTTTGAAACTACAGAATTTTAAGAAGTTTAGAGTAACAAATATCCGTAGCAGTGACAGAATTACAAAAGTCCCTCCAACAAAGATCTTTTGAGACTACAGAATTACAAAAGTTCCAACCAGCAAAAATTCTTCGAAACTACAAAATTATAAAGTTCGAACAGAAAACATCCGTCGAAACTACAGAATTTCAGAAGTTCACGCCAGCAAAGATCCGTCGAATCTACAGAATCACATAAATTAACAAAAGCAAAGATCAGTCGAAACTACAGAATTACAGATGTTCACACCTTCAAAGATACTTTGAGACTACAGAATTAGAGAAGATTAGATCACTACAGATTCATCGAAATTACAGTATTATAGAAGTTCAGAATAGCAAAGATCAGGCAAAACGACAGAACTAGAGAAGTTCACACTAGCAAAGATCAGGCAAAACTAGAATTACAGGACTTCAGACCGGCAATGATCAGGCAAAACTACATACGTACAGAAGTTGCGAAAAGTAAACATCGGTCAGAACTGCCGAATTACTGAAGTTCATACCAGCAAAGATTCGTCGAAACTACAGAATTACAGATATTAACACAAGCAAAGATCAGTCGAGACTACAGAATTACAGAAGTTCACCCCAGTAAAGATAATTTGAAACTACATAATTACAGACGTTTAGACAAACCCAGATCCATCGAAACTACAGTATGACAGTAGCTCAGAACAGCAAAGATCAGGCGAAATGACAGAAGTAGAGAAGTTCACACCATCAAAGATAGTTCGAAAGTACAGAATCACAGAAGTTCTGAACAGAAAACATCCGTCGCAACTACCGAATTACAGAAGTTTTCACCAGCAAGTATCATTCAAAACTACAGAATTAAAGAAATTAACACAGCAAAGATCCGTCGAAACTACATAATTACAGAAATTAACAGTGGCAAAGATCCGTTGAGACTACATAATTACAGGAGTTAAAACCAGTAAAGATCGGTTGAAAATACATAATTACAGAAGTTCACACCAGTAAAGATCCGTCGAAACTACAGAATTACAGAAATTATACAAAATATGTTTTTTTATTAGTAGACTATTTGGAAAGCTGAGTAGAGGTAGCACCTTTTGACTCCTGACTGCAGCATCTCACTGGAGTGTGAGATGGTCAGGTCGACTAGTCCTTTCTCTCTCCCAAACGCTCGCATGCTGGTGTGCGGGAACCCATCTATGGCAGCAGGTAGATGAGAGGGGAAGGGCGAGTATAAACAGACTTATACGTCGGTTGTCTTCTCTACTCCGCCTCTTTTCATTAAAAGGGGGGCCTTGCTCAGGTTAGTAGAGCACTGCGCTTGTGAATTCTATAGCAAGTTTCCAAGTATACCCCGCTCAAATTCTGTTTCGTGTCTGCTAGAAATAACCGATAGCAGGCACCTGCAGAGTAAGGAGTCGTTACGATCTGCACCCTCAAGTCAAGTCAAGTCTATTTGTTAGTAATATTTCTCAATTCTATCATTATGCATAATGTCTGAGGTGTCTTTAATTCTCTGGAGAGCAAATTATTCCTTAAGAGTAGTTTAAGGCAAAATAAAATTTCTGCCCTTTTAATGTTAAATGTTTTATTAAAATGCTTAAAGTCGTTATTTCTAATTACCTCTCACTTATCTTACTCAAATTAGCAACCCATATTTTATATAAATAAAGCCGTTTATTATTTTAATTGGTTCGATAATTAGCCCATGCAAATGACGATTTCACACTGAAACTACATCTGGGTTCATAACATTATTTTGAGATTCATGGAAAAATTTCTTTACCCTGCGGTAAATGTATGATAATGATAAGATGTCTTAAGTTATACGAGAGGTGAATGTGTCCTAATGTTTAGATGTCCTACAGCATGAGAGGTGGATGTGTAGTAATGTTAAGATGTCCTAAATAATAGGCGACCGTAAATGAAGTTTATATTATAAGTTGGGTCTGCCAACTCTCTCTCTCTCTCTCTCTCTCTCTCTATATATATATATATATATATATATATATATATATATATATATATATATATATATATATATATATATATATATATATATATATATATAATGTTGTAATATTTAATTGAGATACTCGTATATCTAAAGGCAAAACACACGTCTTTTGTTCCCATGATTTTGTTTGCCCCTTTTTCTGAGGCTAAAGTTATTTAAAACCACTTTATTCTCTCAAAATTACAAACAATCAATCTCTTCTTCAATACGACCGTGTTTTACACTTCTCGTGGATTTTAGTTTCTTAAGTTGTTGCATTTTAATTGCAAAATTCCAATACTGTAATCTATAAATTCACAGCATGAAAGCTATCTCTTGCTACATTTCATAATGCTACATCGTCGGGAGCTTTAAAAATTTTATTTAATAAATTACTGTCAACTTCGGTAATGTAATGATAAACGATGGACTCACGGGAACTGATCCCTGAGAGACTGCTAGTTACTGAACAAATTAACTGCGGCTATTCCTGCAATCGAATAATTTTTTTTATTCTTTAAGTACAAAAACTTTTATTCTATACACTGTTAACAGTATCAGAAGTCTTTTGTGAAGCAGTATCAAAGTTTTTTTTTGGGGGGGGAATCCACAAGACTTATATGAACAGAATTAAGATGATTAAAGTTACTCAATCATTTCTGCGCCAACCCAAAAACAGTTAAATATTATTTATCAAATTTAGAGACTAAATACTCTTTATTCTTTCTTTAATAATTTACTACAAGGAAGAAATCTAAGATATTGGGCCTGAAATTCCAGAATTATTCTTTACGCCTTTTATAATATTTGATTCACGACTGACTCAATAATCTTTACCAAAACGAATAACTCATTAATTAATTCATCAAAATAGTAGAAAAAGATTTTCTTACTGCCTCTTTTTTCTGCTCGTAGGTAGATACAAATATAGGCCCTTTACATTTTAGGCCCGTATATAATGTAAAAGGGCTCCAAATTTGATTTGGGTGACATTTTTGTGTTTTGAAGTTTGAAAGCTTGCTTTTATTATGTTTGCTATCTCTCTCCTCTCCGATTAAAAGATTTTGTTTGTTTTTCAGAATACTTGCGTGTGGTGCGTCATGGAGCAGTTTACAACTGTGAAGCGCGTTCTTATCGTGAAGGCATTTTACCCAAACGGAGAAAGTGCGACTCAAACAGTTAGAACACTTCGTACCTTTTGGGGCAGAAATGAAGCACCCAACGAGTCTACAGATTAATGAGGAACTTTGAAACAACTGGTTCAGTTACAGCGGCCAAATTGCCTGGATGAAATCGTTTTTGTCAGACAGAACAACAAATTGCTATTGTACGAGACCGTGTTACTCTGAGTCTGGGAAAATTGATTCACCGACGTTCGCAGCAGTTGGACATACCGACCACTTACTGACATATAATTCTACATACAGAGATCTACATGCATTCGTACAAAATTCAACTTACGCAGCATCTTGAGCCACCTAACCACGGGAGGCAGAAGCAATTTGCAACGAGTGATATCATTACATTATGACCAGGAATGGCTACCAAGGTCCGGCGATCAAAACCCTTGTGATTTCTTCCTATGGGCGTATGTGAACCTACAGGTGTACGGCAACAAACCTCGCACAAATCCTGAGCTCAAGACGGAAATCAAACGTGGGACTCAGACTTCGAGCTACACATCTGTGTAAGAGTTATTAAAAATTTTGAGGAGCATATAAATGTATGCAGACTGTTTAGGTGAAGATATGGCCGGTATTATGTTCCATACCAAAAGGAGAAACATAACTTATTAGAAATATGCAGAATATAACCATGTTTATAATTTTTTTTTTTTAAGTATTCACCTTTAGTTTTCTATACCATTCGAGCTTTGTTCATCTTAGCTTGTCTTTGTTTCCTTGTGTGGTTATTTTGCTTTCCATTTATTCAAATTTTCTGTTAACTTTTCATTTTGTTAGTTTACCTTTAGTTGAATATCGGTATGATATTTTGTTGGGTTTTTTTCTTACTTCTCTTAAATCTTTGTTGATGTATCATTTTGCTTGTTTCTCTAAAGAGCTCTCTTTTCCATTTCCTCATCGGTTGTCATATTCATTAGTTTGTGCGATAGTTTGGTTGCACTTTCGTGGATGATTTCATTAACATGTTCAGTTTTGACATTCTGTTAAGTTCTTTCAACGATATTCTGTCGTTTCTGCTTTTTTATGAAGATGAACCTGGTAGCCTAGTCTGATATTATATTGATCATCACCATTTGATTGAGAGTTGCATTGTGTACCGCTATTATTTGCACATCAGTTTATTCAAATAAGGGCAGGGTTTAGCTTGCAATTTTTATTCTATTTCAGTTCTTTGAATTTTTAGAGGGATATAAATATTTCTTTTGCTAAGCTCATTTTTTTCACCTATGTGAGAAATATACCATTTCTTTCCTATGCCCCCTAGACGAATACACTTCCCCATCCACGACAATATTGGCACACTTTCTCTTGTTGCCAAAGGATAAATTATATTTGTCATGGTTTGTGCTAATTTTATTTGTATTTTTTCGCAATTATTTGTGTTTTATCTCTCTTGCCGAACATTGTGCTAAGTGCCTGGGATTTTAGCGGTGGCTTGAAATGATTTGCTAAACATTGTCCGATAGCTGTCTATATATCTCATAACTATTTGTAAGTTAAGGGCATTTTCCGGTATATACGGTATTTGGCATGGGGCTCAAGCACTCTCCTTGTAGGACCCCAGCCCTTATCACCAGTTTTTTTCCTATATATCCTTAATAAAGGCTATGGTTAGTTATTGCAATAACTATTGTTAGTTATTGCAACGTAACTTTGTGATGTTTTGTCCAAGGTTATCTCTACAATTTTTCTTTAAGTCATTTCATTTAACCCTTACCAAACGCTTTGGCAAAATCGTGGTGTATTATGTACAAGGGATGTTTCCGTCCCTCTTCCGCTTCTCAACTCAAGCTGGCTGCAATCTTTAGGTTATTCTCCTCCAGATTCTTTTTCAGCCTGTGTATCAGATGTTGTTTGATGCGTTTACAATGTGAAGTTTGGTCATTTTGATGGAGCATGGTTTACGGCTTTAAGGATTTCAGGGCCTCTGTGTATTCCTCCTTTGTTAACAATTGTCGCTACCTCAGTTTTTCAGCCTGCCATACTTGTAGTTGAGGCATAGTTTGAGCCTTACATTTCCGATTGAACAATTGGTTTTCTTCGTCCGAGATGGGGGAAATTTTCGTCTAATTTCGTCTAATTTCGATTTTACACTTTTCTTTAACTAGATCTTCTGCATCTATGACTTTTAGCTTTTTCTATTTTAAAATCTATTAAGTTCTCTGTATTTTTCCAAGAATCTTCAATGTGGGGGTTCTAGTTTGAGATCAGGTAATCTCAGATTTGACACTCTTTTACACCTATTTAGTCTCCTATTTTCCTTCTCAGTTCTCTTATTCTCACATATTTATCTCTATCTTTTCTTCTTTACTCCATAGTTTTTTCTATTTCGTCGTCCCAACGTGGTGCATGTAAGACTCTGTATCCTATTTCTGGACTCTATAGGTTGTATGCTCTTTGGATTAGATCTCTTATTTCTTTTATTTCTGCTTCTATTTCTATGTTTCGTTTATTATAAAGATTAATAATTATATATTGCTTCAATTCATCTTTGTATAGGTTATAATTAGTCTTGCTGAGGGCCTTTATTTGAGGTATCTTTTCTTGTATAGGTGATCTGATGGAATAACCGGACCTAGTAGGGTGTGGTGTTTGAGATCGAAATTGGGATTTGTCATAATTATATTGGAAGTGGTCGCAGTCCTTTCGGGTAGGTAAGGTGGGAAGTCCGGTTTCTCTCCTTGTCATTGTGTTTCTATGTAGGAGTGCTACCACACTCTTTCCTGTTTTTCTGAGGGGAGAGGGCTTTGGAACCCGTGTTGGGATAGCTTGCATTTAGGTAACCAACCATAATGACTGATCATTGACGACGGAATATTTTTAAGAAGTTGTGGACGGGACGATATTTGCGCGCCCTGAGCGGTTGATAAGGCCCATCCAGAACCATGACCAAGTTGGTCATTTTAATTTTTGTGGCAATAAAGGACTCTACTATGACTTTTACTTCCATGTGTGTTATTCATTTTTTTATCCCCATTATGACGCCATTGAAATTTGACTAATTGTATTTTTTTTATCTGGTTGATTTGCAAATCTACTTTATTTCCTGCAACTATAATTATGTCTGTATCTTATTTTGTTATTATGTTTTTTTAAATTAATCTTTTTGTTCTAAACATTTAAATTAAGCGTGAATATTTACCTTTTACCTTGGTACTATTAACAATTATTTATTGTGAATTTTTTCTTTTCTTCATGGTGGCTTAGTTTCTCCTGAGCATTTCTTCATGAATTACTCGTTCGTAAGGTTGTGGCAGGATTCCGATAGTATTTGGACTAGATCTTGCTTTAGTACATTATTTGTTTCAGTCTTGTGTTATTTGTTTTAGTCTCGTGTTCTCCCGCTCACTCATTTGTACCTTCTTTTAATGAGGCCTTCTAAGATCTATTTTTGCTCATAAATATTTGGTAACGGTGCTGTTTGCCCACTGTATATTCGGATGTCCTTTTTTGTGTATCCTTTTCCAAAGGTTTTCTTACTACTTTGTTTACTAGTTCTTTTGTTTCTGCGTCTTCGTTGGGTTTTTTTTGTGTCAGCGTTTGTTGTTTCTACTACGATATATTATTGTTAATTTTTGTCACTATCAGTTGTGTTCGTGTTCTGAGAATCGGCAGTCATACTTATAAATAGCCTGAGGGCGCATTTCCGGGAAACAATAATGGTGATAATCCATTTATTGCGAGCATCTTGTTGAGCTTTTCTGCGTATGTTCCTGGTTTCGCTATGTTCAAAAAGTTGGCATGTAATATGCACAATATCAAATCCGGATTTTGCTTTCAGATTTTGTACTGCTCATTGATGTTTCTGCTGGCACCTAAAGTTTAAAGTATGGACGCGTAAAGTAGAATAGAAGCAGTCCAAAAAAAGGGCAGAGAGGGGATGTGATAAATCAGAAGATAATGCAAAGATAAAGGTGACGAGCAGTCAAACATATGGGGGCGTTCTAAGCCCCATTATAAGTAAAACTAAAACAGTTCGGTGACCGGGTAGATGCAATTCGAGCCGCTTCATCGGTCCATTCGTTATCCTGGACTACAAAAATGACTAAAAACCCAGCAAATCTTTACTTTATATCTGGGAGAATTCTTGAGCAAACTGGAATGTATATTGGAGAAAATCGGATGGTCAGAATTTAAATAGTGAAGAGCGTATAATCCGCTCCTCGAGTCAATAAAAACCGTAAAGGCAGTGAAATGCAAAGTGCATAAAAGGCGTGGGGATAATAATAGTGCATAAAGCTCGAAGATAATAATGGAAGCTGTCTACGGTGACGATTTGAAGAGTATAGACCCCGGAGAGACCACAGCATTCCCCACATCATTGTTCTTTTTTGAACCGTCTGTGAAGAGATGACATGATGAAGTGTGTGCTGTCGCATGTTTAATAAACATAGCACGTAACACATGCGGGTCAACCAGAAACTTGAGGATATCAAAGAGAGCTATGCAAATATTTGACAAGTAGAATGTGCAACGGGGACGAAGGGGGGAGCGATAAGGGTAGGAATGAGTTGCATGGCCCTAAACGGGAAACTTGTTCCGCTATGCAAAGTCAGAAGTGCCGGTGTACAGATGGAAATCTGCCATAGGTGGAGACAAACCCTAGGAAGAAGACGCTCTTGAAGCCCTCAAAGCTTGGGAGATACGCTAATTATAGAAAATATATCGTAGAAAGACCTGGAGGTGGTGGTGATGAATCGAAAAAATGCGACTCTGAGCATAAATGTTCAATATAATGGAAGAACTTAATGCGCTACTGGATAGACAGAGGACCGGGTTTCGAATAGGATCTAGCAGCGCAGAGATGAGGGAGAGGCAGAGTAATAGACCTCACTACAATAGTATAAATTTGAATGGACGAGGAAGGTGTTTAGCCTATACAACTTAAGCCTATCGTTCCTCCAATATATATAGGAAAACATCCGGGGTAGGTCCATCTTCCGGAGATATCTCCATTGAAGGTCTCGGAGATGAAGACAGCAAATAATTTTGGAATCCAGCATCATCTTCAGGAACTGTATATCCGACAGGAATTCCAAAGGGTTACCCTGTAGGCACAAGCGGGGTTCTACTAGCTGCACTCGCTTTCTGTGAAAGTATAGCGTCTTTTTCTTTTGAGGTAGAGAAGCGGAACGATTTATGAAGGTCGCGGAGATGTATGGTATCTAAAGACAAGTGGAGGCACTAGTCTGCGGATGCCTGGCGTGAAGCGGAACAATAGAGAGTGAGGCCGTCCATAAAGTTTCACACACGCTTTCGTGCAGAGAGTAGACAAGGATAGTTTCTGCAATAGTGAACAAAATAATACTTAATACACTGTTATGAAAAACACACTCATCCAGGACATAGAGATCAGAAGGACTGTTACCAACTTAAATCCCTTCCAAATTGCTAAAGATCCTCAATAAAAACTGGCAAAAGTCCCCTCAATCCCCATTCATGCCACTTGCTGAGAACCGCATAGTGTCAAGTAGTGTCATAAGCCTTCTCAATATAGAAAAAGAAAGTCATCACATGTCAGCCAAGAGCAAAGGCCTCATGAGCAGTACTCTCCATACTGACCAGAAAATCTGTCTCTTACTCTGCTTCTTACGTAACCCACACTGGTTTAGAGTTAGGGAGCCATAGTATTCGAGAGAATACGGCAAGCGAGCCAATTTCTCCAACAAATTACTAAGACACTTGGCGATTGTTAATGGCCTATTATGGAAAGGAGACAAGCCGTCTATATCCGGTTTCAGAAACGGAAGTACCAAAGTTGTTTTGCACGCAGTAGGTTAAAATTCTTAGATCCAAATATATAGTAGGAGCAATTCTGTACAGAAATGGAGATTGCTGAGAAAGTCGTATTGAATATTGTCTAAGCAAGGTGATGTGGTAGCCAACCGAGACAGTCCCAAACCAATCTCAGCGATAGTGAACAACAGTTATAACACTCGTGTCCACTGGCTGAGAAACGCAGGCCTTTGCCCTCCAGTCCGAGCTTAATACGTCTAAACTACACCAGGTAGTGCTCAACTTTGCGATGTTGGCTGGATCGGAGACGATAGAGCCATTCATCTAAACACGACGAAGGGAGTGACAACACACCAATCCATTATTTTGTTAATCTCTTGAGATTCAAGAGGTAGTGCAAGACAAGGAAGACACGTATGCCATCCAGGAGACAATTTGTACTTGACGGAAAGTTTGCTGGCGAATGGCTCGAGTTCGATTTCTGTCAATACGGTTTGGATGGGTTGGGCTATGGCGAAACCGTGCATAGGCCTTTTATAGGCCGGCACCAACAGAGTTCAACCAGTATTCTTCACAGGACTGATGTACTACAGCAGCAGGACCAACTAAGAGTAATTTTGGCTCCACAGCCCTGAAGAAGTATTCGCATCAATAACTTCAAAATCTTCAATTTATTTACTGGTGAAGGAGGCCTCATGGAAGTTTAACCACTCAACCCTTGCAGCATTCCATCTGGGAGGGATATGAAGCCCACGTGGAAAGGTTCGTGCGATTTAAAGAAATAAGGAAGTGAACACGGGCTGCTACCGCTTGTGCTTGAAGAGTTGCCTGCAGATCTTTAGGCGTGCAGAAGTTGTTAGCACTGACTAGTTCAGTTACTGAAGAAGAGAATTCTTCTCATATGGGAAGAATCCCATGAGATCTCCATCGAAGAATTGTTGCCATCACTCAGACCGGTGAGAGACTATGAGGGAAATATTATGGGGAGCGAAGTAGCCTTCAGGAACAGATGCCGTACGACAACAGCCCGGCACGGGCGTTATAGAAGGAGCCTCAGAACGGCGAGACTAGGGGGAAAGTGTAGAGACAAATGAGATTTGGGGGCATCTTTACTTTTGGTGTGGGGAGGACCATCCCTTAGGATTGGAGCGTATATAACCACGTCTGATTGAGGTCAAAAGTACCAGTTACGGGGAGTTTCAAACGAAAGGGGGTAGTGGAAGAGAATAAGGTGTAAAGTTGTGCACAGTAGGAAATGATAAGGATAAAGGAGAGTTAGAGGCATAGTTACTTTCGGGGAAGTGGGACACATCTCCTACCCTTTGGTAAAGAGACGTCAGTCATGACTACGTCAAAGTGGAGCGCAGTAGTTGATTCAATATAGGCTTGAATGGCGTCTAGTTTTCCTAGAGGCATTTGGATATTGAACACACACGGCCATCGCGGGGGCCGTGATTGGACGTTTTCTCAGCGAACTCTCTATTCAGTGACGTTTTTTGTTTTGTATTTTTCGGTGTAATATATTTAAGTTCGGGAAGATAGTTAACATTGAGTGTTAGACAAAATACTCAATGATTTTTTAATTATACTTTAAATTAAATCATGTAATAGCTCCCATTCATTTACCTAACCTAACCTAACCTAATTTTCTCCCGCTTTTTGTCTACACTTTTCTTAATTGCTGAATTAAAGGGTTTTGAAAGGTTTTCTCAGTATGGCTGTCGCTTTGGATGAAGTAAGTATGCCCTTTGATGTAAGCAGTGTGTATTTAGTTTGTTATTTTTGTGGTGTTGAAAAAAGAGCAAATGTATCTAAGTACCCTGTGTCTTATGTGACCCTTGCAAATGTGGTTTTGGTAAAGGAAGTGTGTCGGTTGCGTGATGAATACGAGAGATTAAGTGAATTGGTGCATGAAGTGAGAAGGGATGCGAGTGTACGCATGAAGAATGTGGCTTGGGCGAGGATGATGAAAGATAAGCCTAGACTAGGAACTTGAGAGAAAGAAGTGACTGATGTAAGTGAAGATGAATGGTGGGTGAATATAGATAGAATAGGTAGGTTAGGACAGGTTAGGTTTGTGAGTGAGAGGGACATGGAACCTGTTACGTTGACTAACAGATTCGATGCCCTGAGAGAGGAAGAGGTTGACAGAGATTTGTCTGATGTGGTTGTGGCAGAAAGTGGAATAAGTGGTAGTTTGAATGAGGACAGGAGGTAGGGTAATGCTAGGGCCAAGGGGAATAGAAGGATGACTAAGATGCTTGTCATGGGTGAATCTCAGATTAGATAGGAAGTTTAGTGCGAGCAAATGAAAGGGAGTGAGAGTTTGTTTGCCGGGTGCTAGTGTAAATTATGTGTCTGATAGGTATGATAATCTGGTATCGTGATGTGAGAGGGATGCAGTTGTGAATACGCATGTGGGAGTAAATTATGTAAAGAAGGCGTCTTCATGTGAGTTATGACAGAGATACAAAAGGTTAGTTGAAAGAATGAGTCAAAGTAGAGTGAAAGGAATTGTTTAAGGTGTGCTTCTGAGAGTGGATGTGAGGATGGAATGGTTTTCTCGTGCAATTGGACTTAATGCGTATGTGTAAGGCCTGTTTGAGGAGTCGAGATTAGTGTTTATAGACAGATGGAATGGCTTTTGGGGGAATAAGGCATTGTATGCATTGGATGGACTCCGTCTAAGCCAGGTTCGAGTTGACGTGTTGTGGCAGGAGTTAGATGGTGTCGTTAGGACTTTGCAGGCGGGAAACTAGTTACTGATAGTGGTCAGGGGTAGGAGGGCTACGTTAACTTTATACCAATGCTTTTAGTATTATAAATAAGAAGGATGAGTTATTTAGTTATATTATTGATGAAGATATAGATACAATATGTGTAATAGAATCATGGGTTAATGAAAATAAATTTAATGACAATGTGAGTGAATTTGAACTACCGCTTATGATATGCACATTAGTCAAAGGAGAGATAGGACAGGTGGTGGTTTGATTATTTATATCAGAAATAGCATTTCTTCAAATCTAAATAATTTTATAAAGCAAGAAGAAGTTAAGTCACTGTGGATAGATATTAGGGGCAGTCAAATTAGGACCTTTTACACACCATCCAGACAGTCTGATTGTATTGAAGAATTAATGATCAGGGAAATAAGTAAAGGAAGTGAAGCAAATACAGTTATTCTTCGTGATTTTAATTTAAATTCTGCGGACTGGGAAAATATGATAGTAAGGGATAGAGCAAGTTGTAAGTTTATAGAATGCTTTAAGGATCATTTTTTTACTCAATTTGTTAATAAGCCAACAAGGGGTACCAATATCTTAGATCTGGTTATTTCAAATGATGATCACTTGGTTTAGGAATTGACTGTCGTAGAATCATTAGGAAATAGTGATCATCAGATGGTTTATTTTAATTTGGGAATAGTAAAAGGTAGAACATCAACAAACTCCACGAAATCTCCAAATTTTTATAGGGATGATTACAATAAATTACGCAACTTGCTAAATCAGATTAGGTGGGATAATATGTACTTCAGTGGAGAGAGTACTTATTTGATGTGGGACACTTTTACGACTATATTAAACATATTCCAGGAGAATTGTATTCCAATGAAGGCTATTAAGAAGAAATATAAGAAACCATTGTGTTGGAATCAGGAGATAGCTAGGAAAATTTCTGAGAAGAAAAGGGCATAGCAGATATTACAGATTGAAGGTACTTTTAGCAATTTGAGTCATTAAAGGTCTTCTAGAAATCAGCTAAATAAGATTATTAAGGAGAGCAAAGGAGAGGCAGAAATTAATTTAGCTCAAAATAATAATAAAGATACAAGAAAATAATTTAGCTACTATAGAATCAATAACAAATCTAACAGTGGTAAAATAGGGCTTATTAGATATGACGGGGTTTTGAAAAAATTTGATGAGGGAATAGTAGAGGTTCTTACTGATTATTTTTCTTTAGTATTTACTATAGAGAGTCAAAAAATCAAAAGTGTCCGGACTATAACCCGGAACCCGGCAGTTCATGCGTATTGATGAGCAAATACTACCAGCAAAATCTAAGTCTTGTAGCATGACATCTTCATGTCGCACAACGCTTTGAACTTTGTCCCTATTTCACCACCCCATAAAACGAAGGCATGGTCTCGCATCGTACAGTTTTGCAGCGCAAGAATTGCTTTCAGTATTGTTTTATGTCATAAAGAGCTCTCCGTCTTATTGTTTTATTCTCCTGTTTATTGAATTATGTTTTTCTTTTTTACAGATGTCTTTTACGAAGTCCGCTGACAAGTTATGGCTCCTAGGAGCCTCAGCAACTTAACAGCTGCCATCGAGTGTTCTTCCAAACGGTGAGGAAGTCCTGTATGTTTTGCAGTATAACGCAAAGCTAAACCCGCGTTATTTGACGTTCTCAGTTCGGCAGACAGCACGCAAAGTTCGGCTCCTGCGTTACACTCCTGATTTATCACGTTGTCAAATTCAGCCATTATTGTAGTGGTGTTGAAACAGTATTTCCATACAGTGATTAATTGCATTTTTCTTTCAGATTTATCTCTCAATTAATTTGTAAATGAAATAAGATTGTACAAAAGTATATAGCAGGATATATACAAACTGAGTTGAAATCATGAATCAGCGAGGATGTATAAATAGCCCAGACAAATTTTGTTATATCTGTGTTATATCCTTAAGAAAGTACGGCGTCTGCACGAAGAGTACAATGGAATAAAGAAATCCTAATTCCGAACAACAAGGCAAGCTGAGGAATACCCGGTCAATTTCGTTTCTTCCCTAAAAAAATTGTTCGATGTAGCAAATCGCGACGCCATGTACTTGATCAAAATCAAGGAGGACCGCGAGTTCCTTAAAGCTCAGAGGAAGCCTGGAAGGCAGGGTAAGATGTGCGGTGTGGATCCGGCCTGGGTGGAAAAAAAGAAACAGACACAGTAGCAGGGGAGCGATGAAAGAAGTCGAGCTGCAAAGGAAAGTCAGGCGTTCGCAGAAAGGCAGGCCACCGTTGAACTTGAGTCTTTGACCTGGCCAGCTTCGTCTGAGAGCAAGGCGTGATAGTAACTCCTCCACCAAAACGATCCCGCTGTGCACCGTCGCAGAATAAACTCATCTCCCTTTAATTATCTGCTGTTCTGGACCAGACTAACATTGTCGTTTGGCGCGAGCACGATCAATCGGCAGCGAAAACGTTATCGCCAGGAAAAGACTGCAGAGCTGACAGAAAACTTTGCTCATGATGTACTGCTCATGCTCCCTCACAAACGAAAGTGTTGTGGACTGACTGCCGATCCTCGTTTCTGGAGGCGTGGAGAGGCTCCTCGCTGTTCCCATCACTGACGGCAAAGCGGAGGCTAGGGCAAGCACCATCCATTCCGTCATATCCGAGTCGGCTATTTCTGATCGAATTTGAGCTCTGTGCTTCGACACAACGGTGACGAATACGGGATCCAAGGGTGGAGTGTGCGTTCGCCCTTAGCAAATCCTTGGTCGAGATCTGCTGCATCTGGCCTGCCGCGATCATGCGGGGCAAGTTTTGGTAGAAGCTGTTTCCTCGACCCTCATCTCAGAAGCATCTAAAAGTCCGGATATCGCTGCCTTTGTCCGTTTCCAAGAGTTCTGGCAGTTTGTTGATCAAGACCAGTACAGGAAAGCAAACGAAGAGCTCAAGGAGGACTGGGTGGACGACGTTCTCAAACTCTGCCAAGGCTACTTCCTAAAGTACCAGCCATATGACGAGTACCGGGAACTGCTAGAACTAGCTGTTGTGTTCCTTTGTGGAATCCCTCATGGACGCAAAAAGATCTCTTTCCACAAGCCGGAAGAAGTCCATCGGGCTCGATGGATGGCAAGAGCGATTTACGCTCTGAAAATGTGCATCTTTCCATCCAAGCTTGCAAAATACAACAAACAGCTGCCGTCAAGGCGGCATTTCCTCCAAAGCTGGGCGAGTTCTGCGAAATCATCATACGCTACCACATTCGAGCGTGGTTCTCAGCTGCATGTTCAGCAAAAGCACGAGAAAACAAGCTTGACCTTCACCACGCTGACGCAAAAGAGACAAACAAGGCGATCAGATAGTCAAGGCGCAAAGTTTTGGGACGTCACATGTGGTGCCTGTCAGAAGGGACAGTTGGTCTTGCGCTTTTTGACGATGAGTTACCCCTGGAGGAGAAGCGGAATGTCGTTGCTAACCTCCGAATCGTGGAGGCATCAGAGCAACCTCCACCCAAGGTTTGCGTCAAGGAGGCTGACTTAGACAACAAGACCGTTGCCTCCTTCGTCACCAAAAACACTAGGAAATTCCTGGATCTGCTGTAAATTGGCAAAGGGTTCCTCGACGTCGATCCTGCCTAGTGGGAGACAAACCCCACATACCAGGCCGGGACAAGGCGAATAGGACGTCTCCTCGTCACCAACGACGGAAGACCAGCTGCAATGACTTCTGCACGTTGTCGAAGAGCACCGGAAAATGTATCCCATGGTCAAGAAAGGAAGCCTGACGAAGTCTAAGCAATGATTACGGATTTGTCTAATATGACGCAATTTCTCACGTCCATAAAGAAAAAAGAAAAGTATGGTGACTTCGCGACAGGAAGATATCGTCCAATAAAAGAGAAATTTCTCTCATTTTGCTTCTGTTGGGGAAAGGAAAGAATAAAGAGTTCCGCGTTAACCTCAGTTTTTTTGGAAATTCCACCCCTAATTGATAATAACTCTAAGGCAAGGGAAGTAGAGTTAAATACCATTTATGTGAACAGGGAAGTAATTATAGGGTTTATATTGGAGTTAAATACTAATAAAGCATCTGGCCCAGAAAACATTCATTCTAGGTTACTCAAAGAAGATGTAAATAGTATTGCAGTAGTTCTTGAGAAGATATATACTAAATCACTAGAGTTGGGAGAAATACCTAATGATTGGAAATTATCGAATGCAGTGCCAATTTTCAAAAAGGGAAGTAAATAGGACCCAAATAACTTTAGACCAATAAGCTTAACTTCATCTAGACATTGGTAGGTTAATAAATGATGCTCATCAAGGGTTTAAAAGGGGTAGATCGTGTTTAACAAATTTACTGGATTATATGGATTATGTAACTAAACAATTAGATAAAGGAGAGAATTTTAATGTAATTTACTTAGATTTTAGCAAAACCTCTGATAAGCTTCCACATAGAAAAGTAGTTCACATATTAAAAATGCATGGGATATGTGGGAAAGTTTTGAATTGGATAGCTGAATGGCTGAAAGAGAGGAAACAGAGAGTTGTACTGAATAGGGTGAGGTGACAGTTTATGGGATGTCATCAGTGGCTTACCTCAGGATCTGTTCTAGTCCCTTAAATATTCATAGTTTATATAAATGAATTGAGGTGGATGTATATAGCAAAGTTTCAATTTTTGCTGATAACAATAAATTCGCAGCTGTAATCAAAGAAATTCACGGTAGCTTTAAAGTGCAAAGTAAATTAAATAAGTTAGCTTGGGCTCAGAAGTGGTAGACGAGTTTGAACCTTAAAAAATTCAAAGTTATTAACATGGGAAGGGATAATATGGAATTTAGCTATGAAATAAATGGGTTTTGGCTGAATTAAGTTGAGGATAAGAATGACTTAGGCGTAGTTGTAGATAGATCACTGAATTTTTAGAAGCAGTGTGTCGAGGCAAAAGAAAGAGCAAATAGGGTGCTAGGATACATTAAGATTAGTGTTAGCTATAAGAGGAAGGAGGTTATTCTTAAACTTTACAACTTGTATGACAGGACACATCTAGGGGGCTATATACAAGCATGGTAACTACATTTTAGACATGATATAAACCTGCTAGAGTCAGTACAAAGGAGGGCAACAAAAATAATACCTTCCCTAAAGCACTTTGAATATGAACATACACTGAGAGTACTAAATATGTTCTTATTTGAAAAAAGATGTGTGAGGGGAGATATGATTGAGCTTTTTTAAATCTGTTCTAGGATGGATAAGTTGGATTTCACCAAGTTATTTAAGTTGGAAGATATTAATAGGACTAGGGATTACAACTTAAAAATTAAAAAACAGAGATGCAGGTTGGATGTTAGAAAATATTTTTTTACCAATAAAGTGGTAGATTACTGGAATAGTTTGCCTCCTGAGACAGAAGACATCCAAACTTGAATGTTTTCAAACGCAGATTAGATGATTATATGGAGAGGGAGGGTTAACTTTGAGGGATGGGGTATTCTAGACTCATTCCTGTGGATACAGTTTTTTTATTTTTTGTAAATTATGGATGATTTGGATTTGACGAGCTTTGATGATGATGCTTATTATTTTTGACGCATTCCTGAGGATGGTTCAAATTGTATATAGTAGATGCATGATGTGACACAATCCTATGGATGCATTTTGGGAGGGGGGGGGTTGACATATGTTGATGACCTTTGATAGGCCCTTGTGGCTTTTTTCATCCGTGAAATTATGTTTTGTTTTGTTAAGTGGGTATACTAGGAGACCAAAATTTACTTTGGGTAGCAGAAGAAGGTTATACAAAAAAGTGTGGAGGTGCTGTATCTCGGAAGTCTGGCGGAACAGATGGGATAGTGGGCTATATACGTGCACGAGTTGGACGATAGTCCGCTGCCATGAGTAAGACATAGGAGAACTTTATGCTTGAGGAGACGAATTTGTTTCAGACAGGTCGATGGGCTTCCAACATATCTAAATTAGCAGAATTACGGACTGCCAAAGCCTCTTTTTCAGAGAGAAATAGGCGACACTTGGAAGAAGATGCACTATCGGAATCTTTGCAGTTAGTACAGCGGTAAAAATGATCGCAAGAATGATATACGATGAGAAATCCGAGGATGAAAGGTTATGAAAATAGTTGGTTTATTAACCTGAATCCCGACAACGGCTTTCAGTTGTGTATGGATTTCAATGCATGAATATCTATCTAGCTTTGACTAAAGCATCCAAATGTCATAGTCCATAAGTCCGTTACAACGACGACACCCTTCACACTGCTGAAGTTTGATTATATGAGACAAAAATCTGAGAGCTAACAAGTCTCAAGGGCTTGGACAGAATCACATTTTAGCTGGAGGTGAACTCCACTACCAGGTGTCCATAGTTACAGGACCACATACCGCGCATTTCGCCGCACCGTTATTCAAAATCATCACTAACTTAAAAAATATTAATATGGATACAGAAATATCAGATTTATTTCGGAGGAGCAAAAAATGGTTGTAATCAAAATTAGGGTTTCCCTTCTAGCAAAATGGATTGAATGCGAGAAAACGAGAAGAAGTGGACGAAATCCATAAGCACGAGGAGCAGAACTCGAAATATCCGGCAATGGAGATTGTAGAGAAGATTTACCCATAAACTAAGTAAAAATAATTTCTCCACCCACCACAGAGCTCTGTATTCGGACCGAAGATCTCACAGTTTTCTAGTAAAAACCTGAACCATAAGTACTTGCAACGACTGGGAGGCCAGTTAAATTTTGTACTCCCTATTCTGGACCTCCCATTTCTCTGGGGTCAACTCTGCAACCCCAAGTCTAATCATTGAATACAGGACAGGCGCCTTCTATCCTTGATCCCACTAATCGATAAAAAATGGCGAGCCTGGTTTAGTACCAGGTCATCACATCTCAAAATATTCTGCGACACCTCAATGAAGAGCATAGGCAATTCTCATGCCAATCAAGCCTGGGCATCCCCAACATCAATATGCCTAGATTTCACCAAATTGGTCTGGGATCATTGCCAACAGGTGTTATTAGAGGAGAATTCCGTAATTATTATAGCATCAAAACATTTTTTAGCCAGCTGGGTCTCCTGTCTCGAGAGGAACTAGAAGTAACACTCATGAAATTTTCTTCCGTTAGAAATAAGATCAAAAAAGCCGTTCGAAGCAAATTAAGGCAAAGAAAAACATATGTTTTAGGCACAGACATTCATTAAAATGACTTAAGAAAGGTTATCTTTACAGATGAATCAAGACTCAGTCTGGATGGGTCGGATGGCCGGGCAAGAGGTTAGGTTGTCCATGGGCATTGAGTGAAGTAGTTCACCAAGAGTCAAAAATGAAGAGGATGACTGATGATTAGGGCTACAATTTTTGGAGACAAGTGAATCGGAACGTTCATAATGGATGATGGAATCAAAATTGGTTAGAAATCGTACCGGGAGTTCCAGGGAGAAAGTATTCCTAACTTGGTTCAAGAGACAGCCTATGTGGATGAAGACGTGACTTGTCTTTATCTTGGCTAATGTTGGCAGTCTGCGCACTTGTTTTCTAAAAACTGGTTAGAGTTGAAAGAATTTGTAACATACTCAATCATGAATTGGCTTCCTATAAGTAGCGACCCAAATCTTATAAAATTTCTAGATCTTCCTGAAGAAAGAAGTTTGCGCTAATGGCACGCAATTTAACAAGATAGGGACTTTTCGGAAGCCATCCAAGATACTTAATAAAAAAATGTTTCTGCTGATCTCATAAAGATTTGGATTTCATCAGGAGACAAATGTTTATTTATAATTATGTTTAATCTATTTCCCTTCAGTGTATTTCTTAAAATTACTTCATAGAAATTCAATAAAGTTATTATACTTTGTGATCATTTGATTTGTTTATATATTTAGGTTCAAATGTTTTTGTATTCCTACTGATTAAAATAGAGAAAATGATCTTTCGAAAATAAAATAGTCAATCCAAACATAAATTATTTTATTTTCCTCTCATATGAAAGTTAGTTTAATATATTTGCATTACATTTTCTGCTATTGATTGCTTAAATCAATGAACCTTTTTTGAGAGATCTTTGACTTTTTAATATTTTTATACAATCGCTAGTCCAACCTTTGCATAGTAGAGCCCTTCTTACACTAATGAAAAAGGTCTTTGAGCATATAAACATCTTCCTTACCAAGATTCATCTAATAGGCCATCTATAATTTTCCTTCTTTTTCAAATTTATGTTTTATTCTTTTGTGAAACTATATTTTGTGTCTTTTTTTTGTTCCCTCCACAATCTTTTCTGAAAATTTAAAATATACACACCAAAAATAATCTAAAAAAGAAAAAGATATTTTGAGATGAAGTAAGACAATTATTTTTCTTCAAAAACTATTAATCATAAATTTAATGGTGAGAAGAACTAATAACATTTTTGACGTTGCCAGCAATGAATCCATAAGACCAATTAAAATATCCGGATTGCTTCCAAATGGAAATTGAAACAACTGTCATAACACCTTCTCTTCATTCATTTTGTAAAGGATGGTCTGCCTCCAATAATAAGCAACCTATGCTGTTCATGTTCACTTCTAAAGAAAGACCACAAACTATTCGGTTTATGTCACAGTTGGAATATATTTGGGCATTGAATTAGTAACATTAATGGGCGCCAGTGATTTTTTTTTTAATCTGATGGAAGAATATGAATGTATAACAGTGTTGAGTGTGGCTTACTTTTTTATTCGTTATGCTTATGGTGATGGTGTCATAAGCGTTTTACACGAATAAAGTTCTCATTGCTGTTTGCTAGGAGGGAAAAAAGAACTAATATATTAGTTCTTAAACTTTTAGGGTCTGAAGATGAGCATAGGGGTATTAAGAGAGCTTCATACAAGGCTCACCGAATAAAAGCGTCAAACTCTAATCTATCAGATAGGTTAAGAAAGTACGTTGATGATACGCATACCTAAGAAATAATCCCATAATTGGGTTGTTTAACTTTGCACTAGCTCAGAGTTCCTAGTGTGTCTAACCTGCCTTACTTAAGTTGTAGTAAGAGCAAGAATTATCCTGGTGTGTGAGCGCTTGTATTAAGCTACTTATTAGTTGTGAGTTTGAAAATCAACTGTGTGATCTGTCACAATTGTTTAAAAGAAAAAAAATATATATTATATGGCATATACATATTATAATTTTGGAATCCGAAAAAAATCAAGAATAATTGAAATTAGGATGATTAAAAATATGGTTAATATGTCATTGTATTTGATTGTAGGTAAATAGAGGTGACACCGAAAGAATGGAAAAGAGTCAAGAGTGATTAGAGTACAGAATCTTAGAAGGTTTTTAAAGGAATATCCAGAATAAACTAACATAACAAGATGTCAACGCTTTGATTGACATTAACATTAATCTTATGTATATATACATATCATTTTGTGCCCAGTACTTTCGTTGACTTCTACATGAGGGTGAAGGAAGAGATTTTTTTTTTTACAGTTAATTAGCTTATTATACCTTTAAATTGAAGCATGTCGACGCTTTGATTGACATAAACATTTATCTTATGGCAAAGATAATTATGCCAATTTAACTTTTCTACAAGAAAGGTCTTTGACACTTAAAAAGCTGACCCTCTTCCAGCATTTTAGAATTAGTGTCAAAAATGAGTCTTACTTACAGGTTTAACTGATGATTAACCCGAGAAGGAATAAACAAGAGGAAAAGTCCCTCCAATGAGCTGCGGCGTTGCGTGATAAGATTAATGGTTATTGCATCGATGTTTTCCCATGGCTCCAATCACTTACAAGTGCCTTTGAATGGTTGAGTGAGGCTTCTGCCACTGAATGGCGCCCCCCAGCACCAAATCCGAAGTCAGATTTGAAATCTCCGGGGTGAATAACCATAATTCCCATGGTTATATGGGTCATTTCATGGCTCTAAATGGATACAATTGACCTTTACTACTTTTTTAAAAAGCGACCCCTAGACCTGGCGCTTCGCCACAAGTAAAGAAGATGTCAGAGAAATTTAAACAAACTACTCTTCATCTTATTTTTCTCCTTCACCCTTGTTACTACCAACTGAACATGACTGCCAAGTTAAAATATTGAAATAAAACAGCGGATTTTAGGGTTTCTTCTGATTTAACGAACTCTTGATCCTCATCGACTTTTCTAAACAGTATTTCTCCTGAATTATAAGAGATTATCTGTTTCTTCTCATTCAAATGCCTGCGTTAGTGGTCAAATGTGTATCTAAATAAGTTTCTTATCACACATTAACAAAAGATTAGAAGCAAATAGAAAGGTAAGGAAGAAAGGTTGAGTGTTATTTATTTGTCCATAAGCATAACTAAAAAGGCGTTTCCACGTTGACTAAGATAGTTGGAGACTTATCTAATCCTACGATGGAAATATGTTGTTTCGTGATGGGTTTCTTGAAAAGAGATGGAATGGGATTAGGCAGAAGTCCATATTCTTTTATGCAAACTACTTTCCATTGACTTACTATTTTCAATGCATAATTTAAATTTGCTTCGCTTGGTGAAAACCTCTGTTTTCCTTATTTTCTTATATTTGCATTTTGAACGTTAATCAGATTTCATAAAGAAAAATAGATTGTGTATTTTGAAAAGTTGCCGTTAAAAGGGATATTTTCGTTATTATTTGTTGTAAGTATATTTATTTTCTTCTTTTGTGCTTATGCAGTGAATCTTGATGGAAGTTTCGTTTGATATCTGTTCTGAGGGCCTTTTGAAAGAACTAGGATAGATGAATGAAAGTATTACAAAATCTTTTGGAAGTATTCCAAGTCCTTTTCGCCTTATTGGCCAATGTCCCTTATAGATAAATTCCAACCCTTACTCTCGATCATATTGCGCTTTGTCGAATCTTTTCTTGGAGGCGTCGAATACGATTTATTATCTATCAGCCTACCTTTTCTCCCTAGGCTTTTTATTCCCTTGTTCGATTCAAACAAAGACCAAATTCATTAAAATAACCCTTTTTAAGCTACAATGACCGTCCCTGATCACCAAGTTACAAATATGTAATAAAGAATTTGAGGGAAAGTTGAAAGACAACAGTTTTTAATAACTTCTCTCAACCTTTTGAGCTGAACGCATCTAACTCGAGGTCTCCCGATATTCAGCTGGCTTGGATACCACGAGGCGATAAATGGGACCATCTGGAAGGTGAATTTGGGTCGTTCACGGATGCAAGATTGGTGGCATCTGAGGTTGAAAAACAGAAAATGGAAAAGTGCATCGCAAATTTGGCAAATTTTCCGCATCATGATTTAAGCTGTTTAAAATTGTTAACACCAATGTCCTTTTCCTACGATGAATACAGGAATCTGATAGAGGACGGATGATTGAGATAAAGAAAGGAAAAAGGGGTCAAGTTGTCTTTAGAAAATGGTTTATACGGGATGCTATCCACGGTATTTTCCACGGGCATGCCTTGCACCCGGGAAACTTCCGGTCCAGTTTTCTCCTCCCTCTGAGAGCGGGAGAAAGAGGAGTGGGCCTCCTTCGGTGGTTCTTGCGAAAAGAGTCTTCCTATCTCTTAACATTTTTAACTTTTTCACATACTATCACCCCTATTCCTTCTTCCATCTATTTCATCCTCGCCAAGAAAGTTACTTTAGCTTGCCCGAGCGAATAGGTGAAAATGATTGCGTGTACTGCGAAGGCTAAAGAGGATGTTAAAATACCTAATTTATATAGTTCTTTTTAGGGCTGTTAACTTGTTCTTTTGGGTCTAGTCACTTTCTTGGCGTGGATGCTTTGTGATGATGGAGAGTCATTACTATACTAACCACATACCATCACACATACAGTGCAGTTTTCCTTACTATCTTTGTGATTGTTTGAAAAATCTTTAAAATAAGAATATTTAATTATTATTTTATTCATGTTAAAAATTTCCTTTGAATGTGAAATAGAAAATAAATTCATAAAAGACTATTGTTATAATTATTAGTATCATTTTTATTTTCTTCATTCATTATTAATAATATTACACTGGACAACATTTCTTTCACTTTTGTTCTGCTGACTAAGGTATGATGTGATTCCTCTAATTCATGTTCACTAAACTCAAATATGACTATTTTTTTTCTGTGACGTCACTCATGCTTTAGAGCCTACCTCATTTTTGATTAGTCTCCACTAAAAATGTACCCGAGTATATATATTTTCGGAATCACCTAAAACCTAGAGTTTTATTTATAATGCCATTTGTTAATAATTATATATCATTCAAAACAAAATGGCAAACATAAATATATTATATTAAATGACAGGAGCTCTTTTATAGGGTGGAACACGAAGAGTAGACTGGATTTTACAAATCCTTTTAGATATGTTTACATATTATTAATGAATTACTTTCTTGCCTGTTATTTCAGGAGTTAATGGATTTTGAAAACATCACCGGTTTGTCTGCAAATAGGTATGGAAAATTTTAAGCAATCGAGTACTAGTTGAGAAATGGGAAGAGAGGGGCAATATTTTTTAAAGTTTAAACCTAAGTGTAAGGAGATGTGTTTTTTAATCTACCAAATGGCCAAAGGAGACAGGCAGGGGTCTACTAAGAGCAAGGATCATTCTGCCCCGATAAGTGAGGAGCCAAATCCTCAACAATAACACTATCAAGAAAATCATAGTAAATATAAAGAGTGTCATTAGGCCTGTTTAAAAATAAACATCATATTTTCCAAAGTTTCTCTGTATTTTTCCGTGTTTTTTGACCTGAAAAGCCTCAAATCAGACTATTTTGACCTCAGATGTTGGGAAGCATTGCCGCAATGAACTTAAAATTTCATGCCCTGTAATTGCTCGAAACCAGTACTCCCGGGTCCTTTGAATCATGGTTTGCACTATAAATTTGGATGAAATCAAGATAGGCATCAAATTAAAGTGTTTTTAATCTTACTTCTAACTATATAAAATTGTTATAGTGTTGTAAAAAGAAATAGCACATTGGTACATGCAAAAAGTTCAGAAATATCACAAAATTTGTTTTCTAACACTCAAGGCAGACAAGGCACCGTATTCCTGAAGAAAAATTATAATAATATTTAGTCATAAGTCTATTTGATCAGGAAGTAAAATCATTACATGATAATTAATTTCATAGTAAATATTTCATAGTATGTTGTTGTAGGGTTTGTTTTTTAAATCTCTCAAAGTGACATATGTTGAAATCCACACCTTCAATATTATGTTCTTTTTAGATAATCGGTTGCTCTATCTTGTTTAGATCTAGAGCTATAGCGTAAAACATGACTTAAGGTACGTGGTAACAAATGTTTTAGACCGATTTTAAAGGCAGAAAATGTAAATCTCCATGCGCCAATGCTTCACAACATCTTTGGTCAAAATACTTGGGAAAATATACAGAAACCTAGAGAAATAAAAAGGTTGATTTTGGAGAAGGGATATATTGTCAAAAACCTGCTTTGTAGGCCAGAATAAGCCATGCATGTGGCCATGCAAAAGTTCCTGAAGAATGATCAGAAACTTCGTCCAATCAAGATTTTTAAAAGACATCTGATTTCAAACCGCATCAAAATGAAGAGGGTCCAAAGAGCAAATCTGCTTCTTCAACGGCTTCTTGATGACTCTCAGCCTCCAGTTCTGTTGACGAATAAGGTTGTTTACTGTTCAGGACACACAAAACATAGAATGTTCGTGTTAAGGCACAAAATAAAAATGAGATTACGTTTGAACAGCGGAGATCTTTCACGAGACAGAAGCCAGTTAAAATGATGGTGTAAGCGGGCGTAACTTTCTTGGGCCAAAACAACACCTCTCATTTTCATTGAAAAGGAGTTAAATATCAATCAGCATGTTTATTTGGGGATATTGAAGGATAAATTCATCCCCTTGGTGAATGTCAGCATATGAAGTGCTTATGTAGCCCATCAATAAGAGGAAGGAAGCAACGTCAAACACATAGGAGAAAGTTCAAGACTGGTGCTCGGCAAATTTCAAGGGTTTTGGTCAAAGAAACTTTGGACTCTAACTTCCCCAGATTTGAAACACATGGGCTTTGAAATATAGTTAGTGCTTAAGCAGGAGGCCTCTACCAACTATCATCAAAGTGCTGATAGGAAATAACAGCTGAAAGCCTGGGTGCTACTTACCGTCGGGTGATAACAAGACTTCATTGTGTCATCAACACAAAATGCGATCTAATTGTATATTAGTTTCTTTCGTTTTAGTCTAAGCATTAGATAATTTTTACACCCTATACTACTAAAATCAGTAACCTGCCAATTAATAAGTAACCCATCTTTCTTGGTATGCTCCTACATAGCTTTTAAATTTTGTGAAATCTTTGACTTTGGTCATCACTTATGTCATTTAGATTTTCAAGAAATTAATCAAGATAACTGTTAAGAAAGAAAACTTTGATGCTCAATCGGCAAACAAGACTATAAAAATTCTAAAACAATTTTTCACTAAGAGCATTATAGTTATTGATTTTAGAGTTCCCCAGAAACTTTTCACAACACTCAGAAAGCCGTGGCAAGGGGATCAGTTTTCTGATTTTTGGCCTGTCAAACTTGTATATTTATTAAGTGAAGCCAGAGAATTTGCCAGTATGTAATTAGAAAATTACTTAATTCTTAACAACATACTTCTTAATTAAACCCATCCTAATGTGGAGAGGATTAAAAGCAGTTTGATACCAATCTACCCGTGGTTGAATTATGATAGTTCTTTATCCGACATCTACTCTTGTTCTTATTGTACAAGTCTTTTGAATCGATTGATAGTCCTTAGCTCTTTGTCTGAAAGAGGTTCTAGAAACATGATTGTTTGTGGTATCCTTCTTGTAACCCATATAACAACTTAACCATTTTTAATATCCACGCAATGACCCAGTTGTGTTTATCATAAGTGATTAGCTCCTAAACATTTTTGCATCTGTGATTTTCTTTAAGACATACAGAATGACCAATTGGAACTCAGCCATGTGAATGTCCATTGCAAAGTAACACACGATTGAGGCTCTCCTTTGAGGTTTCTAAAAACATTAAACAAACCTGACCCATCAAGAAAAATAATATATTTCTGTCAATTGTAAAATATTCTAAAAACATTTTCCTTTTTACGATAATATGTTACTTTAGGACCATGCTGTAGTAAATTTTATTCAGTTATTCGTGAAGGTAGCATTTATGATGATTCTTTTATAAGATCTAAATCTCATAATAAGCCATTCAATTTAACCTCATTAATACAGTGCAGCCTTAAGTTGCAATCAGACTCTTCAAAACCCGCCCCAGATTCTTGCTTGTTATCATTTCTTATCATGTACTCCTTGTCAAGTGAAGGAATCTCTCGAAAAACTGGTACAGGTAATCAAATTATCTGATGGGGCAATTTCAGAATCCAACTTTAGATAAGACAGTTTTCAGGTTTCAATTTGAAACCTGAAGTTCTAAACAGGTAAAAATTATAATCAATCAATACGTGATTTTTTTTTTGTTTGATACCAATGGATTGCCAAATATCAGTTTTCCTCTCTTTCCTTCAGTCCACTGTCATGAATTATCAAAAAAGTCTTACCTACCTTATGTAAATCCCAGAACCTGATTCCCAAGTTTTAATTAAAAGTAACAAAGTGTACATTCAAAATACTACATATATTCATCCATTGAATAGTCACACTGAAACAACCACAAATATATATAAGGAAACATATCCGAGCTATTCAATCACTTTCTCCGAGCAGCGGACATGATCTTTAACGGGAGAATTAAAGATATTGTAACAAATACGCAATCAGAAATTGCCGGACGTCGAGCTCCAGCCGCATTGCCAGCTGCACTATGTCCCTAGCACGCCATATAACGCTATATTGTCGATATGCCATATAAAATAACTGTTAAGGATATATATATATATATAATAATAAAGGTATTATACATAAAATAAGAGAAATGATGTTAGATAGCGAATCACTTTAATCGGGTGTATTTTTTGGTGACTGATAAAAAAGAGGAAATGTTGGAGAACATAAAAATTGACATTATAGACAAAAACCAATATTATATTTGAGTCAATCCCCCGCCCTCCCACCTAAACTAGCAATAAACATGTCTCGGAATTAATTCAATAAAAATTATGTTTTACAGTGTCATCTAAATTACCATCCATAGCATTCTAAATTGATTTACTGATCCCTATATATGGAAGGAACAATCAAATTTAAGTAAAAATATAAACTATAATAAATTTCTACTTCATGAAACATATATGGAACAGTCGAAATTCAAGTAATTTTTGCCGTCAGCTGCCAAAAATTATATAAGAAGTGAAATATGCAAGGTAATCATGATTATCAGACATAATATTGACTTGGGGGGGTGAATAAATGATTATAAAATGCTTCGATAGATAGATTAGGTTAATCTGTTTCTATAATCTCTACTGATGAATTCGCTGTCATTGGAGTAAATGAGAGATGAATTAACACAGGAAAATTAGAGGTTGTCATATGTTTAGGATGTCAACGATTGGCAAAAACACCGTAATAATCTACGGCGGTGAACTAAGAAACATGCTGGAATGCATTCCAAAAAGATCATGGTTACGTGCTTACCTCTATATTTAGCGTAAGAGAACACGTAAGAAGCAGGATTTAAGGTATAGCTGTTAACAGATTTGTTCACACCACTTAAATCTTAATGAATTGGTAAGAAATATACATATATAGTATCACTTCCTTAGATAACGTAATTACATTTGGATTATATCTGAACTTAATTATATATACTAACTTTATTTTTTTCCATAAATCAAAATTATTCCCACCTTTTTAAAGAGAAATGCTGCAGCCCTGATTTAGAGCCATTTATAAGCTTTTGGCAACGTTTTTTGGAGATATTTTTTCCATTTTTCGTGTGCATAGGTTTTTAATTCTGTTAGATTCTTGGCTTGGGTAGGTTAACGGCATTTTTAAAATCCCACCCTTTATTTTTTAATGGAATTTAGGTCAGGTGACTGTGAAGTCCATTCTAACACGTTCCAGATATTCAGCTTTAGCCACTCTTTTGTTAATTTTGTTTCGGATCGTTCTCCTCTTGAAGTGTCTAATTTTTTAGGAGATTTAAATTTTTACTAAAGGCACTTCGTTGTTTTCCAGTATTTTCTTTCATTGAAGCGAATCAATTATTTCATATACTCTGGGAAGCTTTCCAGTTCCCGATACAGCAAAACACTCCCAGGACGTGTTAGATATACCACGGTCTTCACAGTGTGGAATGTGTTCTTATCTTAATACGTTCGTTCTTACATTTCCAAATATATCTCTAATCCATTGTTACGAGAAGCTATAATTTGGTTGCATAAGTACAAAGAACCTTCTCCCAGTAGTAGACTGGCCTGTCTATATGACCTATATAGCGTACCGTTAATGATTCTGGTTTTGGTCAGCGGTCAGCAGTGGAGTACGTCTGGAAGTTCTTGTGTAGAGCCCTTCATTTTATAGCATACGCCGTTTCCTAACAAGCAGAACATCCTCACCTGTAGCTGATAGGTCCTACTGTAGCTCTTTGGCGGTCGGGCGAGGGCGTTATTTCACCTTTCTCCTTATAAAGCTAATGAGAGCTACTGTGTGCGCCATCTTTCTCCCTCTTCCATGCAGTGATTCCACTCTACCTGTTGCTTTAGAATTTCGTATGATGCTTGAAATAGTGATTTTCAAAGTGTTAAACATCTTTGATATTTTTTGTATCCATTTATTTTCCCATGCAGGTGAAAATGCTCTCGTTGGTGCACCAGCTTCTTTTTATCTTTACTACTCCCATATTATCAAAAAATACTACAGAAAATTTGATTATGAGTTTAAGACCATTTATTTAGACACGTTTGTCAACCATGCGTCCCTCCATGGAGAAGAAGGAATGGCAATTTTTAACTGCGGCGGAGCAAGCAGGTGTATAATTCATACAAATCTGTGTTGTGTTCATCTTATATCAGCAACGAGTTGCTGGTTTAATATGATATAAGTTGACCCCCAGTTCAAATATGATATAAGTTGACCACCAGGTCAAGCTACCTAGTAGCTAGAGGTGCTAAATCGGCCATTTTTGCCGCAGGTCCACTAGGTCATGTCCCTCTAGTTCACTCTTATAATATATGTATAAGTCTCGATCGATTTACCCACTTATTTGTCGCATACAAGTTTTAATCTCTTCATAGATTATTCACGCGTGAACTGTTCAATCGAAGGATAATTGTTTCTTAAATATATTAATTTAATCTTTTACAAAGATTTTAGTGAATTAAGATTCGTCATTTAAGTCTTAACATAAAACTAGGCAGTGTATAATGTGTCGATAGGTTAGTACATTGATATGCTGCGTAAAGGTTTTCTATGTAAAATATCAAATTAAACGTCTCATTTAAATGTTAATGAAAATTAAAATATAAAGTTTGTTTTTCGCTGAATTTAAAATAAACATCAGTAGTGAAATTCACATGTGGAAATATTCAAAATGGAAGAATTAATTTTTTTGACGTGCTGATTATACCAGTTAAACATAAATTCAATTCTTCATTTTATATGCAAAGAAACAATCACGAGGACTATTTAAATTATAACAGTAAATGTCTTTGTTGCCTATAAAAGTGGCATTTCAAAACATTTCTTCATAGAGCATTCTTAACCTCTTCAGACAGGCAAAAGTTTGATAGAGAAGTTAGTAGGATGAAACAAATATTAATTATTAATGTTTTTTCCCCTATATAATATGGACCAAACTATTGATCAATAGATAACTAATAAAAGATACAATAAATTACATTAAAAAAGAGGAAAAAAACAATATACTACTGATCCATATGACAAACAATTAGAATCAAAGAGAAAAACAATTTCAAAACATAATAAGTAAAATATTAAAAGTAAAAATGCTTTAGTAAAATTAACTTTAATATCTATTCTAAAAATAGAAAAATAAAAGATCTAGTTCTAACAGCAAAATTAGTGCCCGCTGCTATACCTGAAAACGGACCATTTGGTACACCAATTCTCCTGAATTAACAATGAATATAAAATAATTGAAATTTACTACATTAGTTTCGATACAAATAGCCTGCATACAAGATGGAAACAGCTTCACAATAATAGGTCAATTAGATCGTCTTTTTGAAGAAAAACTCTAAATTTGCCCAACAACGGCAACACTAATAAAAATGATATTTAAATAAAATAAAAAGGCGACTTAATGCTCTTTGAAAGATTAAGCTAACTAATCTCAAATTACGTACCAGTTAGTTATTTTAAATGTCATCCTGCTTTCGAAGGGAATGGAAAATTTACTTTATCCTCCCTAGCTCGGCCTTATAAATCGAGGATTATTTACAATGGCCAATTATAATTATGCAGTTGAAAAGGGAATGTTTTATCTAACCTACTCTTCATCAAGCCCTCCTAAGTCATTAAAGGATACCGTACAAGCCCACCTTTCTAACGCAAAGTATCGAGTGAGGTAGCAATAAATGCAACAAAGCTAAAATTAAAAATCAAAAGAAGATTCAAAGTATTTTCGAACTCTATTTCATTTTATTATCAGGAATGACGAAAAACAAAATGAAGCTCTTCTATATAAGCAAGAACGTGAGGAGAGAGAATATTGTAAACAAGAAATTTATCCAATCATAAAATAAATTGGTGAAATTTAGATTAAAATTAGGAGCTGTAGTGGCAGAAATTTCTAAAATAATATTTTGACATAGGACACAAACATTATTACCTTCTCCATTTCCTTAAGAAATCTCTTAAGTTGGCGAAAAAGACTTTTTAACGTGTCCCCCCTCCCCCTCACTTTAATAACATAATGCCTTCGTATTTCCTTTTAAATCAGCTTTCGCTACTCTCTCTCTCTCATACTTCAAAAGCAGTGGCCATTTTTCTATTGTAGTTAGTTATATAGACAACATTCATGAACTTTAGGAGCAGAATGTTCCTTCCAATTTTGGTGGCGTTTATTGCGTAAAACGAACTGAATGTTCTAAATATTAAATGGGCAATTAGGTCAATTCATGTCAAAAACGTATATCTCAAAACAAATAGGTATAATTTCTGACGTGATAACGAGAACAGTGCATTTTAAATACATATCTCAACTTAACCATAACATCGATTGGAACTAAACTAAAATTTACTGTGATGGTAAAAATAATATTGTAGTCTAGTGTGAGGATGGAAAATTTACAATAGCAACTAGTGCCCTCAATGAAAGTCACCAGATGGGAACTATGAAAAAAAAAATATTGCTCACTGCGGCTGTTTTCTGGTTAGGGATGATGTACTACATATGTTAAGTGGGTTTTATTGATTTGTTGGCCTATTCGCCAACAAAGCAATTCTAAGGTATGGTAAATTTTTTATCACAAATTGATTCCTGCGTTTCTCTCACCATGCAACACCTAAACACACTACTCTCGGCGACCAAGAAGAACAATACTTTAGCCTGGTCTTCGAAACGCGCGAAGATTTGTCTAGCATGAAAGAGGCTATAGCATCTGCTCTTTTAATGGCCTATCCTTTTCTTGGGTCACACATAAGTGTTGCCTTCGGAAGCGTTAGAAATGCCTGTAGGAGCGAGTGTGCAGCAGAAGGTTGATAACGCTTGACAATCTCTTGCATTCTTCTCTAAATCTTTAAATCTTTCCCTGAAGAGGTAAAGTGCGTTCTCAAGGGAACTTCTAGGTGTCTACCTCGCACTACACTACTTTTATCAATATTTTAAAAAGCGTGATTTTACTTTCCTCTCATCATGTGACTTTGGATGGTCACTTTCGGCTCATGACGCGTTCTGTGAACACCGCAGTCGATTATTGACACCTCGATTTCATCATGCCACTTAGGAGCAATTTTCGCTATGTTCCTTTTTTAACACGTTGTACTAGAAGCACTTTCTCATATTTCCGTGATATCGGGCTCGCTACTCTCCCATACTGTTCCCATTGACCAGGTGACCTTAACACTGCTTCATTAACATGATGAAGACGCTCAAACACTGCAACTCTCTTCTCAACTCGGCGTTCGTCATATCGAATTGCTTGAAAGTCCTCACAGGCGCATCCGGATTGATTTTTCTTTAAGCGGCTGACCCTTCTTGTCTTCTTAATCCTCTAGTTAACCCTCGGCATATTGTTATCCAAACTCACTGTCTTTCACATCCTGGTGTTAGAACAAAACACAAGCTCATCGCATAATGAGGTGGCCAAATGGATTCGTTACTGTTTGCCCTGTTAACGTGCCAAAGCTCAGTGCCACACAAACACTCCTCTGGCTTCTTTTCCTCTTTTTTCCACACGTTTGTCCCCGTTCAAGTCGATCTTGTATTCTATCTTCATTATTTTCAGGATGCACCTCTCTTCTCACTACCATCGACTATTTTAGACATTGGCCAGAGGCTGTAGTTATTCCGGATATCAGATCCTCCACAGTCACTATAACTTTTGTCTCAGGTTGTGATGATCGATGGGGTGTCCCATAAGCAATCAGAAATGATTGTGGTAGTCAGTTCTTTGCTTTTTTCGCCTTCGTAACACTGGATATCACCCTCAAAGCAACGCCGCTGTTGAATCTTTACACCGGACGGTTAAAGTAAGCTTATGCTCTACTAATCGAAACATCACTTGGGAAGACAAGCTGCCTTTAATTTTATGGGTATTATTTCATCCTTCTCAGATGATCTGGCCCACTCTACAGCTGAACTTGACTATACTATCCAACTAAGTTTTCCTGGTGAATGCTTTTCTTCTGATGAACACAGTCTACCATCTTTTCTCGATCCCACTTCATACGTACACAATTTGATACGGGCGATGGTCAAAATTAGAGCTAACTCCACAAGAGTGCATGCTAACTAGAAAGCTTTCGTGTAAAAAGAAATGTCGAATTGTACCCATATTTTTGTCCGTCACGACTCAATTTTCTCTTAATTGCGACCCGTTTATGATGGATCCTTTCTCATCATCTCTAGTAAGCAGAAATTCATTGGCACCAAGCAGGATACTGTTACTATGGATCGCCTAAAACCTGCATCTGTTGAAAATATTCCCTCTGAACATCCCTAGTATCATAATCTTCCCACTATAACGCTAAATTTTTAAGTAATTCCTCATACTTGTTTCCTAAACTTTTCACCAATCGCTTATCATACGCCCACTTCTCCTTTCTCTTTGCGGCGGTCCCCTTTTCTGTTGCAGCAACCCTCATCGTCAGCGGTGGTCAGTCAAGGGCAATAATACCCACTTCTTGTCATTCCTGCAGAGGAGGACCATGCTCAAAATGTCCAGTTCCCGCCAGACGCCAGCTCGGAAGGGATTACAAAACTGATCACTTTCGGTAAGTCCACCTTCACTCGTGAAAGTCCATCACCTCAAAAAAGTGTCACTCCCAGCAACATGTGTCCTCTTTACAATAGTCAACCAATCAGTATGGTGACACGTTCCGGCGGCGTGGAGAAGGAAAATGAGAGATACCATGAGTGCTATGAGATTCATTACTGCTGACGCTTCTTTCCTAAGATCCTAAAAAGTGAAGCATCAGTCGTAACGAACTTCGCACCACTCATTGTTTCTCTTATTCTCCCTCTCCATTTTTTGCCCCTGACTCCCATCAATATATATATATATATATATATATATATATATATATATATATATATATATATCCACTCTGACTTTACTCTCTTTATTCTCCTTACACCCCGTAAGGGGCGCGGCGATTTGCCATCCTATCCGCCGTGCTGATGAGATCCAGCGCTCAGTCCGGCCCCAGCTTAGCCTCTCTTCCTTCCTTTATATAGCCCGATTTCTCCTCTACCTCGTCGCTTTTCATACAACCTCTCCCACAACATTCTCTGGTCAGCCTCTAATTTCACAGGGTAGATGCTGACCTTCTTCTCAAGCCAACCACCCCGGATCGGAGCTGAGGGGGAAGGGGACATTGTTCCCTAAGCCCTGAGCTCCAGTTCGGGATGGGTTTTTTTTACCAACCTGCTTCATCCCCACCCATACGTTCCTCACATCCCTTTCCCTCTCCTCTTCACATTCTATTAATTTTACGCCGTGTCCAAGGTGGAGCCGCCTTGCCGATGGACTGCCAGGCCACCAGGTGGGAAGGGTGGCCCCGAATGGCAGCGCCTGGCTCTTTCGGGCTTGTAAGCACCTCTCGCAGTGTGGGCAACTGCATGAGGTGAGGAGCTATTGCGTCCCTTGGCACAAATAGGGTCACCATGCCTAAATGATGAGAAAATAAAAAATTTCCCCCTAATTCCCCCTTGCTAATCGACGGAGCCGCCCTCGTGCAGCTCCACCAAAAAAAATAGACATTCCGCTTCCCTGTGCTTGCGCAGGCAACCCTCCATATTTCTCTAACCGGAGAGGAGGCTTACTCCTCCCCTTCGCCTATGGGTGCAGGGGACTCCCCCTCACCCTCTTCTCTGGAGGTGCTTTCGGGCACCTCCCTTTTTCCAGCGGCAGTCCCCTCTTTTATTTCCAACGGGACTGCCAAGAAAGCCAGCAGGCAGCCCTTAGCCAGCCGCTCCCCATCACAGCGGCTCGGTAGGGCAAGCCAACTTAGGGTGGAGAGGAAAGCCAGGCCCCTTCGGTCGCTTCCCTCAAAAGACCTGCTGGCAAGACTGGCGACCCTGCCAAGGGGACCTGCGATGTCCTGGGAGAGGATGGCAACTGGAGGCCCCTCCTGTGATAGACATGGTCCTTGAGGAGACTCACCCTCAGACGGTAGGGCCTTCCATGGGGGAGAATCCGGGCTCGGCGCTAAGCACCGAACCCGAATCCGCCCCTATGCAAGGTCCCCCTCAAACAGCCGAGGACTCCGAGGCAGTAAAAGGAGGGGAGGGATCTCCTCCGACAGGTGCCCCTACGACTACCAGGACCTTCTCCATTTCGGAAAGGGACCTGGCTGAGGCCGGCCCATCTGGCATGGGGGCTTCTGCCGGCGGAGATGAGAAGCGGGTTCATTCCCCGCCCTCCTCTCCAATAAAGAAAAAGACTAAAAAGACTAAAAATACGAAGAAGACTCGGGGCTCCTCTCCATCCGTGGGGGCTGCGGGGACGGATGGGTCTGCTGTCACTCTGGCAAGCGACTAAGCCAAGATCGGCACATCCGCCCCCTCTGCACCCCCTGTTGTGGAGCCCCTGACTAAGAGTAATACCAAGAGTGCACAGAGTGGAGCATCAATGACATCGGGACCCTCATTCAGAGGTTACCTGGCGTTTTCGAGCCCGCTGATCGCACCATGTTGTCCAAGGGCAACATGATCCATCAGAGGAGAGGATTAGCTAGTGCAATTGGTAGAGAGCTAAAGGTTACCCGTTTCTCGGACGGGAGCCTTCCGGCGAATGCGGCGAATTCCGCCGAGGTGGCCAAGATAAGTGCTCTTCGGACACTTCATGGCACCCCGGTGAGTGTGACGCCGCACTCTGCCATTAACTTTGTGAAAGGAGTACTTTATGCGAGGGAACTCGTGGACTACTCCATTGAGGACATCACCCTAGAGTTGGCCGACCATGGGGCGGTCAAGGTCGAACGTGTGATGAGAAAACAGGGAGAAGCCTCGAGACCCACCCCTACACTCTTCGTCACGTTCAACTGTGACAAGCTCCCTGAGTCAGTGCGTGCCGGTTGGTACCGCTACCGCGTGAAGGCATTCGTGCTTCTGCCGCGGCGGTGCTATTACTGTCACCGCTTTGGCCATACGAATCGCTCATGTAGACGTGCAAAATCGGGGTCACCCGAAGTCTGTGTAAATTGCTCCAAGGTCGCACACGATAAGTCCAAATCGTGTGTGACAAAGTGTGTCAATTGCAGAGAGCTGCACCCTGCTTCTTCGAAGCAATGTGGTGCATATCTCCTTGAGAAAGAAATCCTGGCTGTTCAAGCCCAGGATAGACTCTCATTCCGCGAGGCTAAGGACTTGGTCCTGGCGCGCCTGGCTCTGCCTGGGACGTCATATGCCTCAGTAGTTGGAAAGGCACCCTCTGCTCCTGGCCCATCCAGGCAAACGAGCACAGTTGTTTCCGCGCCTATTCGGAGCCCTTCTGCGGGCTCTACCCAACCCGGGGGCTCCCATGGTCAAGCTGGCGGCCAAAAGGTTTCATACCCAGCCCCAGCTAAAACCAGGGCTCCCCCCTCTTCCCCCAGCGTGACCGTTTCCCGCAAGGCGAAACGGCCACGCGCCTCCACCAAGTCGTTAGACTCACAGAAGGCAACACCCCTGAAGATGGTCGCTAGGCCATCTTCGGGGGTTCCTAAAGCTGTCCTCATGAAAGGAGGACAGCAACAAAAGAGCTTCGGCTCCTTCGCCTACGTCCCGAGGTGAAGCGAGAGGCTTGGAGACGATGGTTCCTCGAAAAGAGGGGCCCCCCGCCTCCGAAGCCACAACGCCCGCCTAAGGTTTCGAGGAGGAGGGAGAAAAAGACTCGCATGGCGAGCCTAACGTCCCCCAATAAGTCCTCGAAGGCGACAGTGCCTTCAGCGCTTTGTCCGGCCAACAGCTCCCAGGGTTCTGCCCCCGGGCAGCGTACGGCTATTCCCGTGAGGGTCTTCAGTTCGAGGAGGGCCCCCGCGTTTCCTCCGAGCTGGGCCTGAAGGGCATATTCCTTCAATAGAATTGCTGTGGACTCCGGGACACCTGGGAGGAGCTACGGAGGCTTGTCTCGTCCCATTCCCCGTTAGCTATCTTTTTTCAGGAGACCATGCTAGGCGCGTGCCCCCTGCCTGCCCTCCCGGGGTATAAGGGTCTTGCGACCCCACCATCGCGGGATGGCCGGGCTAAGGGATGCGCGGTTTACACCCTGCATGATGTCTCCGTTCTCCCTTTCTCTTTAGATACCTCCTTTCAGGCAGTGGCTGTGCAGCTGCACCTGGATAGGAGGTATACTATCATTTCTGCGTACATTCCACCGTCAGCTGACTTCGATGCGGGGGACTTCCACCGCGTCGTGGCATGGTTGCTGAGGCCCTATCTCTTGCTTGGAAATCTGAACGGAAGGCATCCTCTTTGGGGAGATTACTTCATAAATCTCAGGGGACAAGTTCTTGCCGATCTGATCGAAGAGCTTGAGATGGGTGTCCTAAACGTGGATGACTTTACGCATCACTGTCCGAGAACCGCTTTATTTTCTTGCCTTGACCTATCTTTGTGCTCTTCGGATGCACAGCCTGATTTTGATTGGGGGGTGGTCGATGACCTCCATGGTAGTGATCACTTTCCCATTTAAATAATATTTTCAGGGCAATTGCCGCCTGCGAGACCACCTCGGTGGTGCTTGGCACGGGCGCGGTGGCCTGCATTTTAGGAAATGACTGAATTCTCTATCTCAGCCGAGGAGTTTAGGTCGGTAGATGAGGCCGTTGAGTTCTTCTCCGGCAACCTCATCTACGTGAGCCTGACTACTCTTCTTAGGACGTCTGGCCGTTTTGCACGCCGACCACTCCCATGGTGGTCAGCTGAGTGTGAGACGGCCCTCAAACAGAAGCGTTATGCCTACATGCGCTATAAGCGCCGCCCGAACGCTTTCACTAGCACTGAATTTCGTCGGGCTAGGGCTAGGTTCCGGTATATTTCGAAGCATGCCTGCCGCTCTTCTTGGCAGGCATACGTGTCTTCACATAACGGGAAGACCCCTATTGCTGAGGTGTGGAAGCGAGTCAAAAGGATTCGGGGCAAGTTCTCGCACGACCCCCCTTCCGTTCTCCAGGAGAATGGGACCGCAATCTCGGACGCCGCGTCCGTGGCGGAATCCTTACCGACCGCTTTTTCCGCATTCTCTAGCCGGAATGCTGCTCCGCCAGCATTCAATGCACGTCGTGATGTCGCAGAAGGGCGCCGGTTGGACTTTACCTCCAGAGGTGGAGAACCCTTCAACGACAAGTTTACTGTGAGTGAGTTGCGTTCCGCTCTCGCTTCGTGCGCGGACACCGCCCATGGTCCGGACGATGTCCCGTACGCCATGCTTTGACACCTGGGTGAGCGAGGCATGGCCTTTCTATTAGATTCGTTCAACAGGATCTGGGCGGAAGGTCTTCTCACAGACTCCTGGCGAATCGCTACTGTGCTCGCCTTTTGCAAACCTGGGAGAGATCACTCTTCTCCGACCGGTTTCCGCCTAATCTCTCTAACCTCTTGCGTGTGCAAGTTGATGGAGAAATTGGTAAATGTTAGACTAGCCTCTTTCCTAGACAGCGGAGGCCATCTTTCTTCCGCACAGTGCGGCTTCCGCAACTTCTACTCCACGTGGGATGCTCTGCTCCGACTGGAAAATGCCGTCTGTGAGGCTTTCCTTCGTAGACAGCACTACGCCCCGGTCTTTTTCAAACTGAAGAAGGCCTATGATACCGCATGGCGATACGGTATCATGGAGACTCCCCACACGATGGGGGCGAGGGGACGCCTCCCAATGTTTATATCTGAATTTTTGCGAGATCGTCGACTTCACGTACGGGTGGGGGGAGCCTCTCCGGCCCAAAGGAGCAGGAAGAGGGTGTCCCGCAGGGAAGTGTCCTCAGTGTCACACTATTTGCCCTGAGCATCAACGGCATCACCTCGGTGCTTCCGGAAGATATTCTCACTACGCTCTACGTGGATGACCTTTCGATCTCTTTTGGTGCGGCCCAGATGCCAACTCTGGAGCGTCGACTCTAACAGGCATTGAACAGCGTCTCTCGCTATGCCGAAGCGCACAGGTTTTGGTTTTCCTTGGCCAATACTAAGGTGGTGCACTTCTGCCGCCATCATACGGCTTCACCCCGACCCAGATTTGTTTCTTAATGGGGTACGCCTGGATGTAGGTGAGTCTCACCGTTTCCTTGGTCTTGTATTCGACCGACGCCTTACCTGGGAGGCTCATATTCGCAGCCTTAGGGTCTCTTGTACCTGCTCTATGGATATTCTCCGTTCTGTGACGTTCAGCGCTTGGGGTGCTGATAGGGCTACTGCACTACTTTTTTATCGATCCTTTGTTCGTTTGAAGCTCGACTACGGATGCGAGTTTTATGCATCCGCAGCTGAGCGTTTATTGCGGAAGGTAAATTCAATCCACCACACCGGCCTTCACCTTGCGACCGGTGCCTTCCGCACTTTCCCCATTAAGAGCCTGTTGGTCGATGCTGGGGAGATGCTACTCGCTCTGCGCCACGTGCAGTGCATCACTCGCCTGTACGCGCGAGCCCGGCGCCTCCCTTAGTCGTCAACAGCTCTCACTGCATCTGCAGCTGATCTCGATGGTGCCTATGCCGTCGAGAGACGCCAGTCATACCCTAAGCCCTTCGGGTTTAGGGCCAGGAAACTTCTTCGAGAGGTAGATATAGCTCTCGGGCCGGTGGCGCCCCTGGTTCTGCCCAGGACGCCACCCTGGAGGGTACCGCATTGTGCTATTTGTCGCCACGCCTCTGCTCCCAAAGCTTGTACTGCGCCGGGAGTATTGCGTTCGACCTTTTTGGAGCACACATCGTGTAACGCTGGAACCGTGCCAGTGTATACGGATGGCTCCAAGTCCCAAGAGGGGGTCGGCTTCCACGCCGTATCCCTTCTGTTTGAAGTCAGCGGGGCTCTACCAGGCGCTGCGTCTGTCTTCACGGCCGAGCTGGTGGCAATACACCACTCGGTACGTGAGATTACGCGACGTGCCCGGTTCGGAGACCGGATTGTAATCTATAGCGACTCACAAAGCGCCCTGAGTGCTCTCGGGACATTGAAATATCCGCATCCCCTGGTTCGCGATATCCGTGACGCCACGGTTTGGGCGAGCTGGGTAGATGTCGAGATTATCTTATGCTAGGTTCCTGGACATGTAGGAATTGCGGGGAATGAGCGCGCTGATGAGGGCACCAAAGAGTCTGCGAGGACTCTGCGACCGGACCAGCGTTTCTCTCTTCCTCACACCGACTACATTGCAGGAATACGGGCAGCGCTTCGGACTGCTTGGCAAAGAAGATGGGAGACGGTCGAAGGGAACTTAAAGTTGCGTGCCATTGCGCCGCGACTGTTCCCATGGACCTATTCCCCAATGCCGCGGCGGCTTCAGGTTGCTTTCTGTCGTCTCCGAATCGGACACACTCGTGTGACGCATCGCTATTTGATGGAGCGCTCGCCTGCGTCCTATTGCAACGACTACGTCGTCCTCCAGACTGTTCGGCACATTCTTGTCGAATGTCCCAGTCTGGGTGATCTTCGCGCACGATACCTGTCCTGGTACCGGGATGGCCGGGGTCGCTACCGCCTGTCCCTTGTACTCGGGACAGATTCGGGCACATTGACTTGTGGACTTGTTGACTTTTTGGGAGAGGCCGGCCTTCTCCCTTGTATTTAACTTGTTGTTTTTTTTTATTGTTGTTTGTTTTTGTTTTGTTTTTTCTAGGTCGCAGGCTCCTACGCCGGGGGAAGGGGGACCTTTCCCCGACGCCGGAGCTTGCTCCCTGATTGTTATCCCCTTTTTATTGTTGTTTCTCTTAAAAAATTTATTTTTAAGTAGCCTAGAACTGGGCTGTTTGTTTGCGGCGACTTATGCCCAAGTGGGCAGTCGCCAGATAGCTCCTTGAAAAAAAAAAAAATTCTCCTTACAACAAACAAACGATATATAGCAACATAATTAGACAAGGCTTCCCTGACATTGTACTAATCTCCGAAAATGGAGTAAATCCCGCTCTAAAACAAATAAAGATCTTCAACTAAATGTCATCTCCAAATACCACAGCTCAGAACGTTTCGATGGCGCTGCCATCGCAGTCAAAAGTGTGAATCGAATCAAAGAACTCCCTACCCTAGACGAATTAAATCTAGATATCGAGATCCAAACAGCCCTGGGACCCATAGTGGTGTCAATAAGATACCAACCCACAAGACGAGACTACCTCCCGATGCACAACTTTCTTCAACCTTGTGCACATGGAAGAATAGTCTTGTTGGGAGAAGGGGGGAACCTCAACGCTAGGTGCCAGGAATGCGGATATACCGGACGAATGAATAGCAAAGGAAAGAATCTAAAGACTCTTTTAAATAGGAACATTGTAGTCCACGCAGGACCCGACTTCCCCACTCTCATAAATAAGCGATACGCAACAAAACCAGATATCATTCTAACCTATAATTATTTCATTTAACCGGGCCCTTGATACCAAGCTACCACATCGCAACAATGATCAAAATATCCTCCAGTCCAATCAAATTTCCCGTTAAGGGGAGGAAATGCTTCTTCCGAACAAACTGGGAACATTACCGAGCTCTCCTTAATGAATACGTCCCTTAACCCCTAGAAGAAGCCACACTGGAAGAAATCGACCAGGAACTGGCAACACTAACACAGAAAATGGTGCAAGCGGGTTGCGCAACAGTGCCCAAATAGACCTACGAGACTTCACCAGCACCAATATGTACTCAAGAACTACGTGACTTATTAGACGAATACAAAAGACTGTATGAAGAAATCAGACTACTAGGGAACCGAGACACAAAGAAGCAAACGACTAAGAACAGTAAGGACGGAAATGACAGCACTCATAAGGGAGCTACAGACGACCTTATGGAATGACATTATAAACAAACTCGACGAGAAGATAGACCCACGGACCTTCTGGAATACAGTATCGAGATTAAAGAAACGGAAGAGTTCAGAAACCTCTGGAAGAACGTCTTTACTATTTCACAAGAAGAAAACAAACAATTTGACCTTGAATTCGAAAACCATATCCACGACCAATTAGGACAAGTACTTAACAGAACTTACCCCTTAAACAACGCATCTACCAACAGAGAGATGACGGGTTATGGAAGAAAGATTACCACATAAGAACTAACAGCGACCCTGTCTACCTTCAGGTAGAGAGCACTAGGCAAAACACAGCTAACAAAACTTAACTTCTAGAACGCACCCCACAATATCATTGAGGGGCTTGTCAACATAATGAATGCATTCCTAAACACTGGCTATTTTTCAGACGAATGGAAGATCGCCAAAATGATCTTCATTCCGAAATCAGGGAGGCCACCCAACACACCAGCGAACTTCAGGCCATTCTCCCTCCTCGAAGTGGCAGGCAAGCTATTCGAAAAGATACTTGCAAACAGAGTCCACGAATTGATGGAGAACAACAACTTCCACAACCAACATCAGCGCGGATTCGGAAGAAGGAGAGGGACTGATTCCGCGCTGGCAATCATCACAGAGAAGCTGGCGAAGATTGCTAGCCATAAAAGGTATGCAGACCTGGTGCTCAGAGACGTCATGAAGGCATTCGACTAAGTATGGAGGACTGGATTATAGTACAAAATACTAAGATTAGGACTAAACCCGAGAATGAAGAAAATACTTTGTGACTATATAACGGACAGAAGGGCTTGCATTCAGATAAAACACTACACCGGACTAGACTTCAAACTGTCTACAGGCTTGCTACAAGCAGAGTGACTAAGCCCACTCCTATACAACAACTACACCCTCGACCTCCCAAATCCGGTCTGTGAAGTCTCACTGTACATCGAGTTCGCAGACGACATCTTCCAAATTACTACGGCCCCCTTCAGAAACCCCGAACTCCTGGCAGAAATACCGGCCAGAGAAATCGATCAAGTCACCCAGCTCGAGAAAAGGTGGAAGATCGCCACAAACACGTAGAAGTTTAAGGTGATCCCACTCTTCCGGAGGAAGCAGGGCCGCATAAAAACTAAAGACGCCCACATTCAGTAAGCTTAGATGAAACAGTTCTGGGACTAAGAAGAGGTAAAAAAGGGTATGACAGCCGCGTTGCTCACACAGGAGCGCGAGCGAAGGCACAGCTCAGCAAGCTGTTCAGGTTTAAAAAGCTGAACATGCCAAATAAGAAAAAGATCTACAACGCACTCATAAGATCAAAACTCCTGTACCCACCAATACCTATCAACACGAGTCCCAAAACACAAATGAGATCCCTCCAGAGAGTACAGAACAAGGCATTACTCCTAATGACAAACGTAAGGAGGAGAGAAAGAAGGAGGATGAGGGAGCTACATCAGAATCTTTAGTCTAGAGCCCACAAAATCTGTGAGAAAATCGAAGGACACATGACGAACGAGCTCAGACAAAGACACATTGACATTCCGTTGGGAGATAGATACAGATACATAAGGACGAGGAATTTTACTAGCAGTAAAGAACAAACTGAAGGACAAGTAGAGCCAATCTATACCCAAGACAATGCTTAGGAGAACGAAAAACAACCCACTACACAAAGATCAAACAATAAGAAGAACACAAAAATACATAAACAGAAAACGAGAGAAACACATAAAACACCTACAAAGGCTTGAATGCTAGAAGAAACCAAGGAGTCTAAGAAACAACCACAATCTGCATTAAGCAAAAAGAAAACAAACATGCACTAACATCACAAACCAAGAACAACAACAAAAAGCAAAAACAAACAAACAACAACAAGTACAGAGTACAAAAGCTTGAAAATATGATGTATGAGCAACAACGAGAAGAACACCAATCTCACATAAACGCCTGCGATTTCCTTAACATCAACGCCTGCAATTGCAAAGATATATGGGTGTATATATTTTATTTTCACCACTTATTATGTCCAATGTCCAATGGTCTATGTTTTTAGCTTGAACCTGAGGATTTTTACCGGGACCTGAGTTAAACATTTTTGTAGTCGAGATACACTATATATGATACCACTACGGCATTATCTTGGCCAAATTTCGAGTTCGGCTAGTGAGAATAATGGGACAAATTTGAATTAAGCATAAGCGTCCTTGTTGAAATGTTTTCTGAGTCATATATTAAGTTATTTATCTATATATGCTGTGTAAAATTCTAGCTATTCTATACACACGATAGTTAACCAATCCCAGAATTAAGGGAAATTGGCTGAAAGCTTCCATGATCAATCTTTTATCATATTTTTATGATTGTGAAAACTTAAAAGAGCTCAGGAAGGAAAAGGAGATGCAATTCTAACTGGAAAGGGAAAGCTAATGCACAAAGTTAATTATAAATCTTGTAGAGATCTTACATTTTTTTTCGCATTCGCTAGGTGTTTTAAATTGGAATGAAATTTTAAATGTTGAAAAAGCCCAGGAAATGTGCAAAGAATATCATTATTTCATCCTCACTATATATAGCGAAATGGCACGATTTATATCTATAGCGTCCGAAATATCAAATCATGTGCCCTGGATAAATAGTAACATTTAAATTTGTATACGGGCACGAAGCTGATTGTATACAATTTTTATAATCACGAGACTCTTGGGAATCAAAACCGATAATTTTATCAAAGTTTGTAGAGGGTAGCATAAAATTTAACTATTTTAAGACTCCATAAAGGGATCATTTTGGCCGATCTAGATTTATTCTTGGTTTACCATTACAACACCAAAATAGGTTGTAGCTTTAATTCAAGTAACATTTTTTACCCCTTGTTAAACGGAATATATATATGTGTAGAGAAGCTTTTGCTAAATGGTGAGAACGAGTTGAGAGTTATTAACTGGTTAAAGCAAAACAACTTGATTAGAAATACAGTTAAGTGTTCGATTGCAAGATAGGAATGAATTTGACAATAAAAACAATATTTCTTGACGGGCTTGTTAGGAAGTGCTAAAATGAAAACAAATCGTGATAGAAGAGTACCACCTCTACCATCCGCAATGACTTTTATTTCAAGATCTCGAATGACTTGGAAGCAATGGATACAATGGTTTTACTTATTGGTGTAAAAATGTCTGAAATACTAGCTGTGCGTCTTGTAGGTGTGAATAAAAATATGATTGTTGACTGTTGCAGCTCTTGTTAAGAAATTTGCTTGCAATACTTTGATATAATGACCAGGTAAAGTAATAGGAATAGATGTAAGCTGCTTCTTAGATAAGCCTAAGTATCATCAAGGAAAGCACCTACCACATCTATGTAGGTTTTTGGAATGGTAGATAAAAGCACAACCCAACAAGGATCAATAAAAATTGAATAAAAAAAGAGATAGCGACACTTTAATTTTAATAATATTATCAGTATTGCGTCCTGGCTCCACTTTACATAGTGACTAATGGAAAGCGTACCGCTATTTAGAAAATTATACATATACTCATAAAAGTGTCCATCATTCAATAAATCTCGTTGAGTCTGAAACTATGGTGCATAGAAGCAAACAAGAGAATCGTACACGAATAAACACAAAGCTTATTTAAAGGGCATGGGCGGATGTAGACGCGACATGTTAGAGTCCTACTGATATAAATTTATGTGGCTTGATCGATTCGGTTCGAACGGGTCTAATAATTTATGATGTCATATTTCCCTTTTATACCCCTTTGACTGAAATAGTAGTAGTAAGGTTTCGTGCTTATACTTATTTCGTGTTTACTTGTTAAAACTTGTTTCGTGTTGCCTATTATTAAATTGACCTTACTCTTTTTTTAACTGTAATGTTTTTCTGCTTTTAATTGTTTCTTTGTAAATATCTTCTAGGAGTAGAGTAGTTGGTGGTAATGATCTAAGAAAGATATTTCTCGGTGGTCGTGATTTTGAAAAATATTGGGGGGGATGGGGCGTGTTTTAATCTAGGGCCCGTTGGGTCCCTAGAAACCTCACACCCCATGATCGACTTCAACATCGTCAAAGTTCGGACGAGCTGCTGGTCTTGTACAACCAAGACCCGGCGGGATCCGAGTCACGCATAGTAACAGGTGATGAAACGTGGGTCCATCACTGGGATCCCGAGACCAAGCTTGAAAGCATGGCCTGGAAGCAAAGGGGCTCTCCGACCCCCATCAAGTTCTGGGCCCATACCTCAGCCGGGAAAATCATATCCACCATCTTTTGGAATTCTGAGGGAGTGTTGATGGTGGACTATGCGCCTCGTGGAAGGACCATCACATGCCAATATTATGCCAAGGAACTGGCTGGGTTGAAGAAGTGCATCCATCAGAAGCGGCGCTGCAAGTTGACACGCGGTGTCCTGCTCCTCTACGACAATGCGCCTGTTCACAAGGCCAGAGTTGCACAAGCTGCAACTCTGGCATTTTTTGGGACTAGAAAAATCTTTAAAAAAATTGGATAAAATCTATAAATTTATCTAGTTGACTTGTTTTTCTTTTAGACTTTTGCCTACCCGGAGTCGCCGTTCTGGATGAGTCGTTTCTAAATATTTATGTTTAGTGCACTCTGTAAAAGACTCACAAACTAAAATTCAAACTATTAGAAAAATTACATTACTAAAATATAGTGTTATGGAATAATAGACAAGAGGGGTGGCTTCGCAATCCCTGTTTACAGTAAGAACTTGCGCTTCGTAGGCAGACCTTTGGTCTGTCGCCTAAGGAATTTCCGGCTATTGCAATATTAACAGTGATGTCCTTTGTCTTTCCCGACTACTTCAATGCGTTTTGGCATTTTCAAGGCCAAATTCTGTATCGTATCTTCACTGATATTGCTCGATTTTTGTTTAATCTCCCCTACATCTGCTCACCATTGGATGGCTTCTCATTTTTAAAGGCTAGTTTGATTATCACCCCCAAATTCTCTATTGGGTTAAAATCTGACAAATTATTCAGCCAAGGCCACAAAGTTTCGACACTATTTTTAGCCAAGAACTTTCTTACTATAACATTTGCTTTATGATGACGTGCACCATCATGCTGGAAAATACCGCAGATGAAGCATATTTGGGTACCATTTTAAGTTCATGGCAGTGTTGTTGTGTAAAATTGTTAGTGCTCCAGTTTTATTATATGAGAAGCATCCCCGGACATGTAGGGTGTCCTTTGATTCACCGTGAGCCCCCCTCCCCGACTTATTAAAGTGCTCTTCATTTGTCCTAATGATGGAATAATTCATTAGTCAGACTGAGAGAACTTGAATTGCTTCCACCTAGAAATCATCGATTCGAATTCTTTGAAATACTAAATTGTTTCACTAATTTAAAGTCTGAGTTGATTATTGAGTTCAATATCCTAGCACCCATTAGAAAATTGCCTTTACTAAGATTAAAATGATTTAAAACACTTCAAAAGAACAGAAATTTTTCTCGTAAAGGATGGGTTAGATATAACAATGTTTTTATTGGCCGTCGTTAAACTTACCTTACTCAATAAGCTTTTAGAAGAGTCTCGATAAATATTACTAAAAAGTATACTAAGATATGTAAATAATATTACCGATTACTCATATATAATTTATATCCTTTTCTACCATCCGTTACATTTTTCCTACCTATTTTTTCCCCTAGACTGACCTCAAGTTCATCTTAGAGTCTTTACTGGTCTTTCGTTCTGTAACTCTTAAATTCTGTAGAAAACACAAGAGATCTATATAATAAGGGAATAAAGTTTCCTATAATAAAAATGAGGGCCTCTTTTTACATAGGCATCAACAAGATGACTGGTCTCATAAGATACAAGAAAATAAAATTTGTTCAATGGAATGGGTAAAGTGATAAATTCAAGCATCGAACGGGCTGATAATGATCCTTATCTTGATAATGATAATTATAATATTAAATGCATTTTGACCTTCTTCAGGAATGTCTACTCAAGAGAAAATTGTTTAAGTGATTCTAAATTTTCGAATTTTCTCAATTTTGTTATGTGCGTCATCACCTCTCTAGTTTGACATAAGAAATTACATATTGTGAGCTCCTAAGATCTTAACTGAGTACTCCCTCACATCGGTTTAGAAATATAGTCTCTAACGATAATTGTAAGGTTAACAAATTCTTTTATTCATTGCATCTCTATTTTTCACTATTTTCATTTAATTTCTCGTTGGTTTAGTTTTGCCTCCTTCTCTCTTCACATAGCATTACAAATCCTCTTTATAATAATCAAATTATCTTGCTCAGAGCAAAGAATATGGAAATCTGCTCCCTGCTCTTCCATGTAGTGTTGGCTCTAAATGCCACTCTAACTTCTGTTAAAATAAAATTAATTCAAACTTCTCGAACGTGCCATAAACACTTCCATCTCCCACCTCCACTTCTCTTTGTGTTTGGCATACGTCGACTTCAGATGAGGGAGCATCAACCAGAGATTAAATTCCTAATAACAACAGAACACGAGTGAGCATTGAAGGAAACTAAATAGCATTTCGCTGGCCTTTGCAACCGCCGAAGATTCTGCGCTAACTAATCCTGTTGAACGAAAACAATCTAGCACTGTGCTCAAGCGAGTTTAAATGAAATTGACCTTAAATACTTGCTCACTGGAGCATGTAGACACTTTAATTGCATTAACATATTGCTAAGAGACGAAAAGAAACTATATTAGTAACGTACATAGTTTGGTTTCGGTTTATATATATATATATATATATATATATATATATATATATATATATATATATATATATATATAGTGTCGTGGTATAGGAAGGACCAAGTGATGGAAGGAATTCGTACGTATGGGTTGTTTACGCACTACACACAAAAAAAAACGAACTCCGTGATTAATGTTATATCTCTCTAAGAGTGCTATATATGTGATTATTATTACCTTGATTATTGCCTTCTTTAAACTTTGAGGGTTCCTTGTGCCATACTTAGCGTTTCGAGGATGGAATAAAAATTTGTTGAAACAAACTAAAACTTTAATTAAAACACCCCCAAAAAAGAAACATGAACCAAAGAAATATTGCGCACTAAATACACAGTAAGGACTTCAATAATTTTTAACTAAGGCTTTCTAACTTAACCTACTTGACAATATAATGATGGTTGACCCACCACTCACTCCAATATAAAAAAAATGCTAACTGCCTTTACTTGACGGATACCGGAGTTTAAATACTTTTGTGGATCCCTCTTGAAAAGGGTTTGAGTCTGACCTTGAACTCAATGAGTTACGTTACCTCCGGAATGTTATTTCTGGGAGACGCGTGCCACTCGTCAAGATGGTTGGTGCGGACGAAATAGCGTTAAAGCCACAGAGGACTTTGGCGAGCGTGACAGATGGGGGAACCACACGCCTTCAGCAGAAAATGGTATCACTACGGGATAGTGAAGGTATGTTCCTTTTTTCTCTTCGGATTATTCTAGGGAATAATTCGCCTTGGCCAGCGATGAACCAAAGTTTGAATCCTTTGACTCATGGGAGTGCTGGAGGGAGTGCACTCGGGAGTCTTCCTCAAGGGCGAGGACTATCTCTTTGATTTAAGATGCACCAGGATAGGAGGGGTTTCTCTGACGAGAGTAAGTTGAACTTGGTTCTTAAACCAAGTTAACTTAAAGTTCGGTGTGACCACCGGGAACTAGTTTGAGGAGGAGCTTCTTCTTACTTCCGGTATTGATCAAGGGTTAAGACTATCTCGGTGCTTTGGGCTACACCAGGATAAGGGGGTGGGGGTTTCTCTAACGAAAGTAGGTTGAACTTGATGCTTAAATCAAGTTAACTTAAAGTTCAGTGTGACCAGCAGGGACTAGCTCGAGGATGAGATTCTTTTTCTTAATTCCAGTATTCCTCAAGGGCGAGGACTACCTCAGTGCTTTGGGCTACACCAGGATAAGGGGGAGAGTTTCTCTGACGAGAGTATGTTGAACTTGATGCTTAAATCAAATTAACTCAAAGTTCGGTGTGACCACCAGGGACTAGCTCAAGGCTGAGATTCTTCTTCTTAGTTCCAGTATTACTCAAGGGCGAGGACTATCTCGGTGCTTTGAGGTACACCAAGATAAGGAGGGGGGCGTTTCTCTGACGAGAGTAAATTGAACTTGAACAAGTTAACTTAAAGTTTGGTGTGATCACCAGTAACTTGTTCCTGATGAGCTTCTCCTTAGTTCCTTCTATTGGTAGCCCTGCCTCTTGCCAGGGACTTCGTAGCCTGCTGACTCACGTATTCTAACACGTTTTTTCCAAGTTTTTGGTATATATACGTCGTCATTCATTGGGGTAGGGTTAGAAGGGGTGGGGGCGATTTGTGGACAGGCCGCATGAAGATTCCTCCTCCAACGGTTTTTCTTAGGGCGTCGTAACTGGGAGGAGGGGCGAGAGCGACGTGGTTAAGAATTTAAACCATGGCGTCTACACGGCCAGGATATTGTGGTCATGGTCCTGTGGCTCGCCTGTGAAGGAGGGGGTATCGATTTCTTCACATATATATATATATATATATATATATATATATATATATATATATATATATATATATATATATACATATATATATATATATATATACATATATATATATATATATATATATATATATATATATATATATATATATATATATATATATATATATATATATAATCGAAAATCACATGGCACCGTGATATATAATAAATGTATTTAAAGCCCTAAAGAAATGAAAACTGCTAACACAACACGGAAAAACGCTAAATAAATTAATTATGTGGACCATTAAAGCTTAAGAAAGAAAATGAGAGATATAGAAACGGAAAATAGGGCAAAGTATTTTAACCGTTAAATGAATATGAATAGAGGTGTTGGATTTGAACCTGGATTTGGGACTTTAAATACATCTATTATATATCACGTTGTCATGTGATTTTCGATTATTATAAACAAAAAAGCCCGTGCTCTCTCCTACTAGAAATACACTTAACTTCTCTCTCACTGGATAAAAAGCTACACTTCGTTATTCAAAAGGCTTCTTGAATCAACCTTTTGGGGGTTGAGGATGGTTGCTCTGGCGATGAGCATCATGATCATTTTAGCGAAGAGCACCTTATGACACAGGTTCAAATCCAGCTCCTTTATTCATTTTCATATAACGGATAAAATATTTTGCCCTATTGTCCGTTTCTATACCTCCCATTTTCTTTTTAAGATTTAATGGTCCACGTAATTAATTTCCTTTTGGTTTTTCTGGGCTGTGTTACCAGTTTTCATTTCTTTGGGCCTTTAAATACATCTTTCTTTCTCTCTCTCTCTCTCTTTATCTCTCTCTCTCTCTCTCTCTCTCTTTCTCTCTCTCTCTCTCTCTCTATATATATATATATATATATATATATATATATATATATATATATATATATACGAATGTGTATAAGAATATAAATATACATATTCCTGGAAGGAGGCAATTTTTTAAGCAGGATTCATTAAAGTCCACAGCGAAGGCTGCATTGTTTCATTTAAATTGCATTTACTTTATAGCTTTAACTATAATTTAAATTGATGAATCTAGGCGAGGAAAATTACTCGGAAGAGGCATGACTTTATTTGCCTAGACGTCTTTTGCCCTGTTATTTGGTCATCTTCGGAGCAGAATGGTGAACATGATATTCAAGGTAATATATATAGAAAACATTTTGAACATAACCGCAAGATAAATGACCAATCAATTAACATAAATTATTAGGTTAGGTTCTTATGTTCGAAAATACTCTGAAGATAGCCATGAGATAAATGGGGATCAACTAACGTAGAATTTAAATCAGAGGAGAGACTTTCCTTTTCAAAAGTATAGCGTCAGAGAGATTAACTACAGAGTCGAAATCATGGAAAGTAGGCCGTGGTATGTTAAGTTTTCTGAGTTTGCGGTCTTGTAATAACGAATTCTTTGGGGATAGCACGAAATGTTCAGAGAAACAATTGTGGGAAAACAGATAATCTAAACAAGAGAGAGTTGACCACAGAAGTTTAGAATAAGAATTACCAGGAGCGAAAAACTTATTCCGAGCGCAAAATTTAAATTTAATCTCATTATTGAGTAGGTAATCCAGAAAGGAAACAGAAAAACTGACTCGAATAAAGAGATTTCCTACAAATTCAACTTCTTGCAGGAGGAGCAATTAAGTAATAAAGCAAAGTTTTCATCTTGTAATATGAGACAATATGTAGTCTATCTCAACACTGACATTAGTACTAAACAGTTATCAGCTCTGATTAAAGTTATAATTAATTAGGGCAACAAAATTAGTCTAGTTGGAAGAAAAAAATGAATTGATCACTATACAGCAGTGACTTGAGTGCGCCAGAGCCGATAACATTGGTGAGTCCGAAAGAAGCACAATACAATAATAATAATGCAAATGACCAAATGACAAAGATTGAAAGAATGAATAAATATGGCACTTGGAGAGTCTGGTTGTGAAAAGAAACATCAATCCTTTAAGGCACGCCCATTCATTCCAAAATTAATCAAATTCCTTTTAATCATATGTGATTTTTGTGTTGCTAGACGTAGCCAGTAGATTCGTGTATTAGGGTTGGCTCCAGGCAGATCTCTGTTTATGTCTATTTATATATTAAACCGATGGTCTTTTTCAGCTGTAATTGTATTTAATTAGCATGTTAGCAGTATTTAGAATCTCTCTTCATGGCGTAGCCTTGATTAATGATATATGCACATTATTTTCATCTTTTGGAGTAAGTTAGTTATTTGAATTTGATAGTTGATGCGAAAAAGACTTCTATTACCAAGGAGTATGCAGCACTTCCTAAGGGATCTCTCTATTCAGAGAAGATAAAGAGATTGGACTTTAACGTTTCCTTGTCATTCATTTCACACTAAAAATTTGTTCTTAAATTGTAACAATAAAACCTATGGTTTGTATATAATTCTAAACTTGTTCTTATCTATCGGAGACCCAATATTGGGATTTGCCTTCAGATAGGATCTTGCGAAATTCCAGAGGGATGCGCACACTCAACGTCCCAAGGGCAAAAAGTATTCTCCTCATTAGTTTTCTTTAGTTATTTATTGTTACCACATTTGACCCCGCAAGGAGTTGCCAGCGTCATCATTAGACTTGCCTCATCTCCTTCAATGCCTTTCTGTAGCTTCAGAACTTTCTCTCCAGATTTCTCATTACATACTTTCTACTTTTGGGGACCTCGTTGGTATTGTTATTTATAATTAGATTTGATTTTTATTTTTAAAGTAATATATAGTTGTATGCGATTAGTATCTCAATGACTACACACCTTCACACTGCATTGGGTACACTTGGACAATGCGCTTCATCCACGCCAAGCAAGTGAGTGTAACCAATAGCCCAATATACTAACCACATTCCAACACTGGGTACTTTTCAGTTCCTCTTACTATATAAGTATGACGTTCGATATCCGCATATCAGAAGATAATTCTGCGCCTCCTTCCCAAATGACTTTCTTTTTACCTTTATTATATTACAAAAGCCAGCCATTCGCTTCCAAGATTACATCTAACCACAGTATTTAGGATGAAAGTAAAGTAACTCTCCTTTTCTCTCGTTCTTTTCTAAATTGCTCCACTCTGATTGAGAGGCATTCAAATGATTCCATCAACTAACAATCTTTTGCGGATCGCCCTTTTATTTCCTCCTCCCTTACCCTAATCGCTGATCGAAGAGTAATTACAAGCCTGCGGCAGAAATTTGGGGTCATATCCCGCCGTAGCTTGAATTGAATTTCCACCCCGCTAATTCACCGGCACCATATTCGTTACGGGACGGCGGGAAGGTGACTCCGGGAAGTGTTATGCATCTCTGACGCGCTATTGCCCCCTTTCTTGACAATCACACAAGCAGAATTGATATTTGTGTGACACTTACCTGCTGTCTCTCTAATAAACTGTATAACATTAATGATAAATGATTTTATGAAACAATACATAGGTAAATGAGATTGATGAGGCAAGTGCCTTCCATTTTAAAAGATGGTAGTAAATTTAATCCTCTGAATGTAATACTAGTTTTCTTTAGCATTCGTTTCTGGTAAGCTTTTAGAGTCTATTGTGTATTAAAGACCAAATATCATACATTTGAGTTCGGAAGACTTGTTTGTAGATACTGAGCATAGTTTTAGCTTGTGGTGTTAATGTTTAAGTACGACGTTAGGAATTTTCCACTAAACGATCTCAACCCTCGGACAATATAAATAATTTTATAGAATTTATCTCAATTTTCAAAAGTCGTTCAATACTGTTCTATATAAGAGACTTATAGAGTTAAAAGCGTATGCTATAAGTTTAGATCTAATCAAATGGGCCAAGAACTGGTTATATAACAGGTGGATGATTCGTGGTAAATAAGATAACGCAAGATTAGAGACGGCCACTAGCGATATTCCTCAGGAAACATTTCTTTTGCTATTGTTTTTTTATAGTCACTATTGACTATCGTAACCGTAAGTTAATATACAAAAATTCAAATTATGATGAAAATGCAAAATTATGAAATGAAAAATATCGATGTGTGATCGGTCCTAAATAATCTAAATACGTTTATGTAGGAAAAAAGATTTATAGTCTATCAATTTCAAGTGACTTAAAAGCTTAAAATCAATATGGTTTAGCATCACAAAAGCGAAAAACGTCAGAGTTACCTGACTAAGAGTTTTATATTTAAATAAATCGATATTACTCCTATATTCTACAAATCATTTGCCAGGCATCACTTAGATAAAACGGGTCATTTTGGCTCCTATCTTTTCAAAAAAAGTCATAATCCTAGTAAATTAGCGTAGTGTACAGGTTGATAATCAATGAAAAACAAAAGCTTTGAGAGAGAACAACATTTTTGTTCACAAGTACAGAACTACTTTCGGAGCAACACGCTCCACGCTTTAGAACTACAAAGACTGACATAATATTGCACAAACAAATTACTTTTATACAAAATGAGAGAAAGAGAGTAAATAAAATAACTTACAAGAAGGAGAGAGAGAGGGACACGCATAAAATACACGGAGGCAATATTTATAAGGAAGGGTTTCATGTTTATGCGCGTGTCTCTCTCTCATTCTTTCTCGTAAGTTATTTTCTTTTTTTCTCTCTCACTTTTATAGAAGTAATGTATGTGGTAATATTTTCTTAGTCTTTGTATTTCTGATTGGTAGAATATAATGCTATGGGGTCTGTTATTTTGCGAAACTCATCCTTTTGATGCGGTACCCCCCTTAATATTATGTTCTAGGCTTACCTGAATCCGTAAATACCATCATTTGGTCCGTGGGATCATCATAACCCCCAAGTAAATACTGTTTTAAAATCATCACCTTCAAAATCACCCAGAAATAGGAAGTTTGTGTGATTTTGCATATTAAGCGATTTTTGGGGGGGGCTTTCAGGTGAACTAATGAGTGGGACAGAGTATATACAAATTATATATATAATATAGTTTATATATATCAGAGTTTATATAATATATAACACAATAAATATAATTATATTATAATTGTTTACATGAACATAATACTATTTCTATTTTTTCCGGTTGAATAGATATGGCTAGCGAAGACACGAGATCTCATTACAGGAAGACTGCGGTGTGGACTATATAGAGAGAGCCGAATTCCCACATCGGATGCTCCCAACTGTCTAAGATATCAGACATATTATGCTCTACTTGCTGTTTTTAAAGTGAGCAGACCAAGCTCGGCGCAGCGAGGATGCAGCAGCTAAGCAAGCTGCTGGCAGAGCTGCTTCAAAAACACTGGCTATTTTGCAATCTCTACACCATTCACACCAGACACCTAAAGAAACCCATCCTGAAGATGTGCGGTGAATTTGTCACTCTGATCTAGATACGAAAACAGCGATAAAGTGACAGTTATTAAGTGATAGCAGCAGGCTTCAATAAAATGATGAAATAGTTGATGGATGTGTTCTGCCAGGACTCTGTAATACGCAAGAAGATAGAACTGAAACATGGGGTGAAAATGGGAGAATTGGAATGAGCCTTCCTTGAGGCCCAAAGAACTGAGAAGAAAATTTACTGTGAAGACTTTATGGACAGAAAATGAATGAAAACGATAGAGCGTAGGAGCATGGATAAGCAGAGCATAGAAATAATGGGAGCTGAGTGTGAAAAGAAGAAAGAAATCTCTGTGTCAGTTGCATCCTTTGAGGACAGCGAAGAACCTGATTCTGAAGATACTGGCATAGAATAGATAACACCTACTCTGATGTTGAAAGTCATAGTTCTGCTAAAGATGGTGAGGTTCCAAGTGTTAAGAAGTGCCGTACGGCGACAGACACAGTCACTCAACAGCATGATAAATTGCCACGCCGATATCAGCACATCCGTTAAAGTATCCGAAAGGTCTGACCAGAATTCCATGAGATTGTTGAAAAAATGAAGAGATGCTACCACATGTCTGAGTGGCAAGCAGAATCAGATTTAATCGTATTCGACAACAAGATGTTTGAGAAAAACTGGAAAGCACATGATGAGCGGGGAATTATTGATCTGGACACCCTACCAGAATTCAAGAGTGTCAGGGATGCAAGCAAGAGCATTGAAGTCATGGCGCTGGATGAGATCGTCCAGGAGATCATGAACTCTGTTGAACAAGTAGTTGTGACTTATTCTGATGACAGTTCAAATAAGTAGGGCGTTGGCTCATTTTTCGTTCAGAGTATCACTGCCAATGGAACATACCGGGCCCTACCGACCATGAGCATTGCTTCTGAGTCCAGGAATAACTTTGCTGCTCTCAGGGTGGCAGTTCTTGAAATCCTGGAGGTGGCAAGTAGTTTCGCATTTAAAGCTCTGTTAGATAAGATATCTTTGTAATTACAGACCAGATAGCTCACAATTTGAAAGTGGATGAGCTATTGGCAAAATGTCTAGAGTCTGAACACATCCTATATCACCTGTTCTGCATTGTACACCCAACTCTATTGTTTAATCAAGTCATAACCAAACAATGGGCTGAAATAGAGAACACGCTGGGTAGAGACAAAATATACTCAAACTTCCTCGTCAATGCAACAACAAACGCAACATGTGTGACTGAACAAGCCCTCTATTGTATGACTCGACTCATCAACCATGACTTTAATCACAAGCTATGGAACCAGGCACATGAATTTGATATCCACATAGTGCCTCGTCCAAACAAGTCTGTTAGCCTCAAGCACGAGCGCTTCAATCGCCTAAAATTGATCTGTTTCTACCATGTGGAAGATGTGTCATCCTTTCTGCAGAAATACAAACATGTTACCAATCAATTAGTTTGCATTGTGACGTGCTTCTTGGACCTGGACTTCCTGAAGGTGATGTACTGTGCAGGTGCCCTTCTGGGACTTCATCTAGTCGAGCCATACCTGTCTTTGACGACTCAGCTCAAACAACCTACAGCAAGATCATTCCAGCTTTTCAGCAGCTGTCCCAAGAACTGGAGAAGGTAGATGTGGCCACCTTGCTGAAAGTTCAGAAACCAGCCTTCAAGTTTTTGTCCAAGGAATGGTTCCAGGATACAAAGTATGATGAGGACGTCTGTGATGCCATACTCAAAGTAACAACCTCATTCCAACCATAGGTCAATAAGCTTCTGAAGATGATACTTCCTAAGTTGGCAACGGGCTTTCAGAGACAGAAGGACGATATCTTTGGCTCTAGAGATTATGATGAGTATGCAGAGCATGCTGTCACTCAGATGGACCCAAACAAGTTGGAGAAGTTACCAATTTACAAACTGAATGCAGAGCGCAGTGTTGGATTTGTTAACTTCTAGCTGTCTAGAAGGGGTACCAAGCAACTTGGCAGTGCATCAGCAGCACATGCCAAAGCCAAGTCGACTGATCTTATCTACAGAAGGCAATCAGGATCATTCAGGGCCTATGTCAGTGTGATCAGGAAAGGAGGAAAGCTATCATAAATTATGCTGGCATGGAACACAAGGCAAGATGAACTGAAGAAACAAGGCCTGCAGAACAAAGAGATTGCCAATGTGGCAATAGATCGGCGAAAAAACAAGGAACTGGACAACCTGAAAGTTGATGAGTATGTGGCAGATACTGATAACAACCAGTACACAAAGGTAAACGCCTGTACCTGGAGGTTTGCTATGTTCGAGACACATCACTTTCCCTGCCGAAATCAAACGACCTATTTCGCCTAATGAAAGACCACAAGAAGCTTCCAATCAATACCTATGCATTGAACCTGAAACTGTACCTGAAGAAAATTACTTTCAACGCAGAGGTGACACTGGAAGACTTTAATGAAACCATGGACACAATTCTACGTCACTGTCTATCTTTTGACAGTGTTGTTGAACACTAACACACTCTAGACACTCAAATTGAACACTAGTATGGACACACATTCTGGTCTTGCTATTCTTGATGTATACTGTTATTTGTCTCAAGTAAATTTAATATCAATAATATTGAGTTTCGTTACGGTATTCCAGGTCTTTACCAATATTGTAAGGCGATTTTGAGCCAAAAACGCTTTGAGGGGAAGTGCAAACTTCAAGGCATACGAGTATGTCCAGGGAGATTAGGCTTGATTAAACGGCTTATGATTGGTATTTTTGCGTTATACTGACTATCTCAATATTCTAAGGGGGGTATATCAAAAGGTTGTTACTAACTCCCCCCTAATAATGCTTCAAAACTATTTCTGTACTTGTGAATATAATAGTTATGCTCTATCAAACTTTGTGTTTTTCATATCATCTATTAAAACGCGTTCAACATAAGGCAACAAAATTATGCCCCTGTTATTGATTTGCTTCTTTTGAAAAATCTTTGCTTGCTCCTTTTGGAAAATTGGCGTTTGTGATTTCAAACTCATTTAAAAATTCAAAACACTAAAAGGTTTTGAAAAATAGAAAGTAGGAGTTACTATTTTACATATGTAAGTGAGCGCTGTCTAGCCATCATTGTAATTCTATTTCTGCGGCCCTTAAGTATTTTTGACATCACTTAAAACATTGATGGTGCATTCATTCCTTGGGTTTCTATCAATTACCCAAATTGGTCATGTGATAGGAAGAGAGGTTATAGGAGAAGCGATGAAATTAGATCAAAGGTAAGCAAACTGCCCCCCACGGAGGCTTTTTTTCATGTAGGCCGCGTTTCATTTCAGAATTCGACAAAATATTCAAAATTATTTTTTTAATATTTTGTTAAAATCTCACCTTAATGCGAATTCTGTCACATTTGAGAGTAATATTAACATTTTTTACGTCTGAGCTGACTCCATTATTTTTTATGTAAGTACTAGATTCTTAAATTAGTCACTTTCAAATATATTTCATTGGTAGATAAAATTTTATTCTTAAAAAAATACGATAATTTATAAATATATATCTCGTATTCTCGCGAGTTAAGCTACGTTAACTGTAATTAACACTTGGATAGGAGACGCCTTTTCCTGGTTAATGATCACATGATATAGAATTGTAAATCGTGGTTCGGATTCCACGTTAAGCTGTAGGTCCTCACTCTGATATAAGTCTGGAAACTGTTTAAAATTGGTGGCAAAACTATACAAAAAATTACCCTTAGTTATTAATGTGCAGCTATATCTATGAATATGTAGTATATGCAAATAAATGCACAATATTAATTGCAATTAACTTATATATATTCGAAATTTGCATTTAAATGTTTAAGTGTGGCCCGCAAAGCTTTACAGAAGCTTCAATGTGGCCTGCTGATTAAAATGATTGCCCATCCCTAAATTAGAGGGAATAAAGTTACCACTTTCCGGGATAAGATAATGATTACAAAGAAGACGAAATATAGGTGTTACCCGGGCGCTAAGAATAATTTAATTTAGAAATTTGTGAAGAATCTAGAATGGAAAATAGAAAAGTCACCCTTACTTATTTATGAGGAACAAGAATATTTAGTGTAAAAAAAACAATTACTAAAATTAAACCGAGAATATAAGAATTTGGATTTTTAACTAACATTTTAAAGAAGAAGAATTCCCCTTCTGTGATATTCCCTAAGTAAACCGAATCTAGTGTTAATAATATATAAACCATGTGTAATAACAAATTAATCAAATTTATATATCTTTCTCCCACTTTTGCAAACAATAAAACATATTTCGTCTATGATTTAATCCTTTTTAACCACAGAGGTATCATAAAATAGGATAACTTATTCAAATTAATTTTACAAACATAATTTTATCGTCACAGAGTAAATCAGTTATCTTAATAAACGAAAGTACTCAGGAGAAGGACCATTCGGAAAACGATCCAAGGCAAAAAATTCACACAGAGGGACAAAATACACTCCATTCTTTTTAATGCTGTCTAAGTTCTTATGAAATATGCTTCATGATTTGGAAGCCGAAATTAACTATTTTGAAATATTATCATACATCATTTACACGTTACTTCTTGTGTTTTGGAAATTCCATCCCTTATAAGTATGTTCGTATATTTGTTAAAATCTAACTCATCATGCATATAAAGCTCTGTCTTCAATTCCTTAGTTAAAATCGTTCGCCTTTTGAGAATACGTGTGTATCGAAACGCATAGGGCAAATAAAAATTTGGTTGTGTTCAGTGAACTAGCTTCATGCCCTCGTTCGTTATTACTCTTCTAATGAATTTTGGCGAATTGATCCTCGAGGGAATTCATGACCAAATGCCTAACAAAAAATAAATCGAAAAGAAATAATTAGCACTAAATTTGCAGTCGCTTTCAATAATATAAATATATAAGTAAGATTAAGTTATAGTGTTTTCCCTGAACGAGTACAAATTTATTTAAATTTCAAAACATCGATCACACTACATCTGAATATTATAAATTCTAACATTATTTTGGTTTAGAGAGGGCCCGTTTTACTCCTGAGCAACGTCTCTCAACTCCTTTTTGGCGAAATCCTACTAATATTTTTCATGTCTCAGGGAACCATTACATTAAAATAATATAGCGTCATCAAACTTTCCCTTTCATAAACTTCAAGTCCATAAGGTAAGCAATATATATTTTTTCTCGAAATTTCTTTAAAAGAACAATAAAAAAAAGTTTATTGACAACTTTTATTAACGATAAATATATAAAACAAATTATATAAAAAATACTTTTAGTTTAAAAGTTTTAAATGATATGAGGTCGAAAAATTTATAATGATAAACAAGATTTTTTAGAGAATATGCGTTAATTGGATAATCAAATTAAAACTGCTGAAATAAAATGAAAAATAAAAAAAGCACTTTCATATTTTTCGTCGCCTGCACGAGACTCTTATATGTGGTACTATGTTAGTCCGTAGGTCAGTCATTCGGATGGCAACCATTTTACTCTTCAATGAGCTTTTTAGCAATAACATCGTAACTATTCAGCCGACTTTAACGAAATTTAAAATTCTTTTGTTGTTTTACATTCTCTTTGGAATGATATAATTAGAAATGTCCTCCTTGGGTTATTCCAGGAATTATTAGAAGAAAACTAACAATGGGGTCCAATGAAACTACTTGTTGAAAGTTTTGAAGGGGGTAAGGTCTGTTGACCTCGTTAGCCTATTTACCACTGCTTTTCTCGGGACGCTTATTGACCTCCAGCATAATCAAAAGGCTCCAGGGACCTCCGTTGAGAAACCTACTCCAGTGGCAGACGATGTACTTTAGCAAAATTACAATTAGAATGGAAACTGTAATGGTCGTTTTCTTTTGAGAATTTAACTTACCTTAGATTGACTAGCAATCCAAGACAGCTAATGAATGGTGTCATACGTAGTCAATAGTTTAAGATTTTAGATGCCACAATACCTTTGACCAGGATGTTTTAATCGGGGTATCCATAACCCTTCTTGGTACGGAACTAAATGCTGGGGGTATTGGAATGCTAGATTATAACTAGCACTGTTATTCAATATAATAAAACCACATTCTAAGATTTTTCCTTAATTTTTATCAACGAAATAAGCAGAAAGTAGAATGATCTTTCTAAAACTAAATGATATTTGGCAGCCCGGACATGAACGTCTTTCGACTCTTCGTGGTGCTTAGATTTTGACAGCAGAACTGTAGTCGTGATTGTACATAGTTACACTGCTCTTTCTCTTCATCTACTCAAAGTTTTTCCTTGAGTGGGTTTATAGTTCCTGTAAACGCATTTCCTAAAATATGCCTCAGATCAAGTATCACATGTTTAAATATTATTAGGCATACATTCCCTTATGTTTTTAGCTTAAATACTCATTTTATTAAATTACTCTATTGGTCAAAATCGAAGATTTATTTATTTTTAAATGCACATGTTTTGCTGCTTATAATAAATATTTGTAAGCATATTTCGCAACTTTAATTGTAGGTTATATACATCATAAGCCTTGATTATAATTATATAATGCGGTAAGTTTAACATGAGTAAAGTTTGGCAGCCTTGTTGATAGCATGGGGAAGTGGTTTTAATGGAGATATTTATATCAGTTTGCATTTTCTCATTGAAGCCATTTTAATTAATTATGCTGTTAGCACTGGGTTTTTATGTTGTGACATGATTTTGTTTTAGGGATGACACAAATGTATTACTTATACCTAATATTATTTTTTTGAAATAATATTTTTCTGATACTGTTCTTCCTTAAAAAAAATCATTCCTTATTTCAATTTTCATTAGCGTTTTGGGTTTAACAGTTTTTTTTATATTTTGTTCACAGATTAAGTGTAAGATTTCTCTAAAAGACGAAAGTAAAATGATTCATGTTGGTTTTTGCTTCACTGAAGGAACAGCTAAAAAAATAAGCATAGTACTCATGTTGGCACATCGATTAATGCTTTTAAATTTAAAATAAATCTTTATTATCAGAAATTAACTCTTGCATCATATGGTTGCTACTCCTGGAAGGCTACTACAAAGGTTTGCATAGGATTTCACAAAAAAAAACCATACACTATTTGAGAGAAGCTGGTGAGGTCCTGCATTCTGGAGATGCCTAAAATTGTCTGAGAAGCAATTGAATCAGATCCCCTTTTTCAACGACACTGTACGGCACAGTATTAAATACATGATTACTCAGGAGATAATAATCCAAGTATTCAACGAAATTAAATAAAGTCATGCAAAAATTAACAGGCATATCGATGAATGAACTGACGTTTCAAACTACAGTCATTTGCTTATTTTTTTATACTATGCACAAGAAACAAGAGGGAAAGTCCCTCCAATGACATTCGGAGTTTGGGGATAAGATTATAAATGGTTATTGCATCGATGGTTTTCCATGGTTCAAACCACTTACAAGGGCCTTTGAATGGCTAAATGAGGCTTCTGCCACTAGATGGCGCCACCCAGCGCAAAATCCGATGGAAGATTTGGAATCTCTGGGATGAATAACCATATGTGTTATGGTCAGATGAATCATTTCATGGCTCTAAATTGGTACAATTGAACTTTACTCCTTTTGAAAAAAAGCGACGCCTTGACCTGACACTTCGCTGCAGTTATAAAACGAAGCGTTTCTAATTTTTTGAACGATTTTAAACAACAATTAAAGCAGTTGATGCATTCAAGCTGATCAACTCGTTCTTGGAACGCCTTTAGTTAGGATGTGATTTCAGTGCATCTATTTATACGGATAAAGTTCTTATCATGAGTGGTAAAAATAAAATCTGGATTTGCTCCTATGGTCAGAGAGAATGCTTAACATCTGTTCACTACAATTTGCCTAAAAAATTTGCATTGAATTATCAGCTATTTAAAAAGAATTTGTGATGAGATTGGAGTTAGTCATAGTGTATTATTGTACCACACAGAGGTACGAGGGCTTTGAATTGCCTGTGTTTTGAAACGTCTAGTGGGTAATCTGGACGAAATTTTCGAATTCATCAAGCATCCACCAAACTCCAGAGGAAATGATTTCGAAGAACATTTTATTGCTTGCCTCGGATATGTGGCTGATATTTTTAGTCTCCTCAATGAAGTGATGTTAATATAAGGAGGGGATGTGGATATTATTCAAGTCAAGGCAAAGGTTGTCGCATTTACAACGAAGTTACCTTTTTGGAGTTACCGTGTTCAAAGCGGAAATCATGAAAAATTACCAATTATTAACGATATGTTTTATTGTAGGTGGAAAAATACCTGTAAAGATAGTTAAAAAAGTCAAGAACCATTTGTGAGTGCTATTTACAAAATTTGAAGCTTACTTCTCTGATAATTATGATCTTAGCCTCAAATCAACTTGAATACATGACCTTTTCTTGTCTGATATATTGAGATTGATTGACAACGTTTCAGCAAATGATCATACCTTGGACTTTCAAGATGATCAATGATAGAGAAGCTCATTTTTAAATGGGAGCAATGAATGCTAACCACTTTTGGTATGAACAAATTGGAGATAATAAATCTTGGCTATCAATGGAATGGATATTTTGATTCACTTTACAACTAAATACCTTTGTGAAATAGGATTCTCTGTATTTATAAAACTGAAATCATTATGGATTAATCAATTTGATGTAATCAGATGACATATGAATAGCAATATATTAACCCTATCACGGATAGGATAACATCAGCAGGTTTTGGTGAATTTGTGCCAAGTGTTCTTTATAAAATCAAGAAATAGGTCGTTTAATTGTTACAAAATATATTGCCCCTCTCCTCTGGACATATTATAGGTCTAATACAAAATGGAAAACTTCACACCAATATTAAAAGATGCAGGAAGAAAAAACCCTAAATAATTAAAGACAATTAGCTTAATTTAGTTGTGTTGAAGCTGCTTGAATCGATAAATACTGATTGAATAGTCCAGTAACTTAAATAAAATAAATTAATAAATCAATTACAGCTGCCATTGTTAAATCAAACTGATCATTTATGCCACGTAAATATTAAGTGAAGGATGTTTCTAAATTTCTTAAGACTAATGAAGACCCTTTGTAAATTGTCACAAAGTCCATAGGATTAACTGAAGACTACTACCTCATTCATTTCAGTTTAGATTCAACTCTCAGTAAACTTTATGGCCTTCAGTAATCCTATAAAATTGCTATACCGATTGATCCTACCCTTACCCCAATTGGATTGCCTAGTAAAAATCGTGGAGTTTTTTTGGTACTTATCAGAGTCGCACTTACTACAAATTAGTTTACTTTACGCAATTCATTTGTGTTTGAGGAATTAAGTAATTACTGTTAATTTGCGAAACACAGGGTGACCCCCTCCCCCCCCAAAAAAGCATGCACACTCTTTTTGTGCTATATTCTTCATTCATTAAATAATCACCCTTACTTTGCAGGACGTGACAAAACTAGATCTCAATGGGAGCTAGAGCAAAGAATATAATGTGTCAAACATTACTACAAGAGAGGCTCGTTCAAGAAAGTGCAGGACACTTTCGTGCATCAGTTTGAATGTGAAAAGGCCCCCTCCAATAACAGAATGTAGGCCTGGGTAGAACAATTCAAGAACTATGGGAGAGTGGAGAACCTTAGTGCAGCTAGTGACAACCGTCCAAGCCATTTAAGATGCCCCAGTAAGTGTACAAATGAGCTGGTCGAGAGCGTAGGAGAGTCAGTTCAACAGAGTCAAAAATGCTATGAGCGCAAGCAAAGTCAGTCCATCGGTATATCCCGTGAGACTTACAGGAGAGTGCTAGTAATGGATGTAAAAGCCTACCCATACAGAATACAGACGAAGCAGACCCTTACAGACTCAGACAAGGAGCAGAGAAAGGCTATGGCAGTCAAGATAATGAAGAAGATTCAGGAGGCCCCAACTTTCCATAACCTCCTTTGGACCACAGATGAAGCTCAATTCCATCTTGAAGAAAAGGTAAACTCGACTTCAAATGTCTTTTGGGGGACCTCAAAACCAAATGAGGTAGCCAGCAAGCTTCTACACTCAGCTAAGGGCACGTTATGGACTGCAAACTCATCAATAGGCATCATCGGATCATTCTTCTTCGAGGAATCTGGTGGGACAGTGATAGTCATCAAGGAGTGGTATGTTGGGGTCCTCAAAACCTTCGAGAGGAAGCTGCAGTCCCTGCTACCGTTGCTTAAGGTGAAGTTACGTTCCAGTAAGATGGAGCAAGCTCTCACACCTCAAACCTGCCCCCAGATTGACTGAAAGAGAACTTTGGTGGCCGTGTCATCAGTCTCAAGAGTGATTTTGAGTGGGCACCTAACAGCCCAGATCTTATCTCCCCCCTAGATTTCTTTCTCTGGAGCTCATTTAAAGATAACGTGTACGCATGGAGACACAGGACCATCTCGGAGCTCAAGGAAGCCATCAGTGATGAGACCAGAGCCATTAGTTGGTCGTTTTGTAAGGACGTCATGGACAACTTTGTGCTGCGCCTCAAGAAATGCACAGAGCTAAATGGAGGTCATCTCAAACACGTGACCTAGAATAAAGAAGAAAAGTCCAAAGACTCTCATGTTTTGATATGATGTTTTTAAACACACTAAACCAGTTATCACAAAAGTTTCATTCAATCCTTGAGAAAAATAAGAAATGAGACTGATCGAAAGTTTTGGGGGTTACCCTATACCATACGACTAGTTTCGATGAGTTACTATTACAAATATCCTTGTTTCTGTAGGCCGTAATATGTATAACATGTGCGTCACCCTTTAGCACTAATTCCTCGGACGTATGTTTGAACAAGTCTGAGTTTTCACAGCTCATCACATTTTGAGTTGAAGACCCAATATTTCTTTTGCTATTAATCTTTAAATACAAACAGGTGATTTAAAATCGTTCACCTTCAGGCCATCTATTTTGAATGTATTTGTATGTCAATCGGAAGGGAAATGTATGCCTAAATGTCCTCAGAAATTTTAAACGTATACTCTTCAAACGATATGTGGACGATTGTTTCGTAATTTTCCAAAATAAGTGTAAGTCTTCTCAATTTCTAATTTATATAAAAGCCAACATCTTAACAAAAAAATTGCACTCGAGCGTACAAATTTTATTTCTGGACATAAACATTACCCGCGCAAATAATAACTTTTCACTTAAGAAAATGCATAGTAAAATCCCCCATAATAGATCCTTTGCAAAGAAATGACTTAAAGCGGATATATTCTATCATTACAATTTCTTTTAAAAACCACCTCTCTTATAAAAGGAGGGTCTCAATGTTACTCAGGTCCTCAGTTGTCTATTAACTTTAATGTCTGAGTTTCCAAACTCGGTATGTTGGTAAGACTACATTGCAATTTTAGAGGATGTTATGAAATCATGAGAGTGTTTCTCATTGCACTGGTATTTCTATGGCTAAGCCAGAATTTTCTTCGATGAGAAACGCTTTCTAAATTTGTTGCAGGAATGACTTCTTTTATATAGCATTGCTAATTTCATAATTAAATTATTTTACTTCATTAAAGGAATTGGCTTTAGAATCATTACGGAAAAATCAGTAAAAAGGGTAAATATATAGTAGAATGAACAAAAGGCAAATTTAAAAATCGATCAAAACACAAAAGCTGTAAAACTATTAAAATTGATAATATGGAACTCGGCAAAATGTATAGAGTAAAAGTCATTTTAACATAATAGGTTCAAAATACAAATAAAGATCCACAAAATAATGAAAACAAAGACCACCCCATAAAACTGAAAACAGAAACTGAGCTTTATCGCTTAGGCTGACATGACAACTGAGAATTATGGAGGAAAATAGCCAAGAAGGAAGTTGTGTTTGGGTTTAAATGGTTGGGTGCATGTGTTTTAGCTTATTTTGGTAAACAATTTTAGGGAACATGAGTAATCATTAAGCTCTGCATTTAGTTTTTTAATGGATTACGATTCTAACATTTTTAATTCTAAAGAAGAGGGAGCAGAATTTAATAGAGTGACAGAATTAGAAAGGAAAGGGTGGTTAAGTTTTTGAGAATATTGTCTAATTGAGGGTAATTCAAGTTTAGAAGGGAACATGTTTGTTCTAATTTATAGTTATGAGTGTTTTTCAATCCTTCCTTTTAGTTGTAGACCTGTATGGCCTGCATAGCAACTTTGGTATCTCGCACTAATAAATTTTTATACAATGAAGGAGCGTAAATACAATGAGAGAGAATCTTTGTGTCGAAAATACGAATTAATGACACGGTAATTAGATTTCTTTAGGTTAACAATTTTTTAAGGAAGTAGTTATTATTAATGGGGAGTAAAATCTTTATTGAATTTAGTAATTAAAGGTTTATAATATGGTAATTTAAGGAAAAATATTTGTTTGGTGACGGTTGGTAACTGAGTTTAGGGTGAGAAATGTCTTGTTAAGAAGTTTGAGGTGAGCTTGGCAAACAAATAATCCTGAGAAAAATTAAGATGAAATAAGTTAGTCATTATTCTTCTATTTAGGATTAAATGAAAACCACCAACCTGATCAAAATATATGTATTCTCTGAGAATTTACAGCTTTTGATGGTGGCTAGTGAAATGTGTAGGAGTGCTGCTACAGAATTGATTCCAAAGTCTGATGGTGGTTGGTTTTTAGTTAGCTAAATTCCTGAATATAGATTAACTTGAATTTGATCTTTGGTTTCGGTCTCTTCTGATAATTTAATATTTAGGTGTTGATAATTTAATTAATTCAAAAATAAAGAGACGGGATCTAGTTACTTGAAGTTAAGAAATTATTCATAAATGTATCTTTTAAATACCAAAGGTTTGAAGAATGTATTACTGTTACTTAATGAGTTTATAGAAGTAATATAAAATGATGTTGGCAAAGCTTGGCCGAAACAGGGAACTTATGTCCCTAAATTTGTATTAGAGATAACGAATTAAATTGAAAAAAAAACGTGTATTCTTCAGCGAACTTTGAATAATTTAAGAAGAGCCACTTGGTCAAACTTAAAATATTATAAATGATATCTTAAATAAAACATTTTTCCTTTTAATTTTTAACAGATTAGTTTTTTTTGGAAAAGCTGAGCTCAAAATGCTTATCGAAACAGTTCTCTCGCTAAACTCCTTAAGAGCAGTCCCTAAAGAAAAGGTTCTCCTTTTGATTGGTTGAAGTCTAACAGTTAGTAATGGAGAATTCCTCCAATATCCCACCATAAACTCAAGATGATCTTTTAGAAATGGAATCCTCCTTTTGTTGGTGAAATTCTGCTTCTTAAAATAATCCACCAAGTGCGGCATTTAACTTTATGATAAAGGATCTATTTCTCATCAGCAGTAACAAGTGACCCCAAATTGCTGCCTGAAGGTGACGTGAAAGAAACAACTCACAGTACGCAAGACACTCTTGCAGATTTGCTGTGGATTGTTCGTGCTGGATATATTTTCCAATTACTGGAACATTTCCAATCCTTTTTCAGTTAGTGTAAGGTAGTCATATCAGTTCGATTAAATTATTCTCCGAGTTTTGTAGAAGCTGGAGCAGGATTTGCTGTAATAACAGCTTACAACCCTTCGTAATCAAGTTCTTTTAGAGATTTATCATAACGACATCAATTTTAAAAAGGTCAGGGGAAATGTTAAAAACTCATTCTTAAAGAAATTAGCTTTGACTTATATTCCTTTTTTTTGGCAATTTTCATTTTTATGGAAACCTGATGTGTCAATTTTATTATTGCATTGATTTCCTATTAACATTATTTTATTGCCCTTCTCTCTCCTTGTCCATCTCCATTCGTTTCAATTTACTTCTCGTGTCTCTCCTAATTCCCTTTTTAGACTATCGCTTTATCTGTTAATCGTTTTAATTCTTTCGGCTTTGTTCTTGACTCTTTCTTGCCTCTCGGTTTTACCTTGCTACCTGATATAGCTAAATCTTAATGTGAATTTAGCATCCTTCTCCTACTGCCTCATTGGTGACTTCTTGTCTTAGAGGTGGTCCTTTATCTTTTACTAGCTAATATTTATACCATTATTATATTATTTTCTCTTGTAGTTATCCTTGAGAATGAACTAAATAAAGTTCGAAAGTACTTAGAAGCACCTTTTTATTTTTCTTGAGGGACATTGCATTCATTGCGAACCTCACGTGCTACTTTGTGAGTTATTTATTTCATATATATATATATATATATATATATATATATATATATATATATATATATATATATATATATATGGACGTTGAACATAAGAAAAAAATGAAAATAAAGTATATTAATTTCCTTAGCCTACTTGAACCAATTTAGGTTAAGAGAGATGGGAATCTTGCACTGTCCCCCCCCCACTCCCTCAATAGTCTGATAGGGTCGAGTGTGGTTTTACTAGTTTAGTCTTCCTTAGCAGAATCTGTGTCAATGCATTTTTGTGTCACTCCATTTCTATGTATACAATTAAGTTTATATCATTTTATGGGAATTTGGGTAAGTGATATTTGTCTTGTAAAAGGAAAGACACTTTTATTTAAAAAAAAAGAAGTAAAAGCCTTCTCGTAGCTGACCGTCGAAGGCCTTCTCAGTATCAAGACCACCAATATTAGATGCAAGAAATACGGGAGCCTGACGGGCTTCAGATTACAAACAGCTATTGTCCGAAGGGATTTAGAGACAACTTGGGTACTGAACGCGTTTTGTCTCAAATTTTTTACGGAATAGCCACTGAAATTGTTTATTGAATTGCAAGGGTCGTTTTAAATTATTCGAGAATTCATGGAAACAATTTCTAAGAACTTTAATAAGATGGAATTTTTGGTTGTTATAAGTTTTGAAGAACAAAATAGACGTAAATCTTCGATATGTAGATTCAGAGCTGTTGCCAATTCATTTCGATGTTTGGAGATGGTGGAGCGATCGAGTCATCGACTTTGTTCTCTGATTGGTAGTAAGGTAGCATCAAAGATAGCTCAATGTATCATTATTCTGAAATAGAATTATAGCGTTAACACGCGCGATATATTAGAATTTAAAACTCCCTAGAGACGTGGACTCTGAAAAAATTCAAGCGAAAGTTTGCATCATTTTCAGAGATTATATTGTTTGTTGCCCCATATTGAAAAACCCATCCGTTCAAAATTGCAAGTATAAACTTATAACCAGAGATATTTCGATTAAGTATAAATTTTACTCATTTTATGTGTCTACAAATGATAGATATGTGATAGTTTAAGCGTAGAAATTTATGGCAGTATCTGAACTGTCCATGAGAACGATAGAAAGTCGACCATCTGGCGTTATGTATTGCTTCTATGATGTAGCTGTTAATTTGTAGTTTGTGTTTCGTGGGCGGGTACGCAAGTAAAAACAGTTAGCTTTTATGCTTCTGCATGGATTGCCAAACAAACTGTTTAATTACAAGCGAGATAGCCGCTTTACTAGATTGAAACTTGCTTTTAATAACTTACAAGCGAGATAGCCGCTTCTATTAGATTGAAACTTTCTCTTAATCACTTACAAGCAAGATAGCCACTTCCGATCTTAATGTCTTACAAGCAAGATAGCAGTTTCTACTAGATTCAAACTTGCTCTTAATGACTACGGCAAGATACTTGAATTCCACCTTAAGACAAAGTGACAATAAATGTTTCATTGGCTTTAGGAAGAAAGAGAGAAAATATTTATATTTTTTTTCTCCTGAGCTAAAAAATATATAGCATCTTTTTGATCGGTTTTGAGCACAAGATAGTAAATCTTCTTGATAAGCGTGAGAAAAGTCGTGACTATGGAGACAGCAGCTAAAAACAAGAGCTTCTTTTTGAACAGGTAAACTTAGAAGAAGTGCCGAGTGGATTTGAACCACTTTCGGTGCTCTCAGGAGAACAACCATTCTCTTGGATTGTTGCGGTTAAGAAATATTCAACAACCTCTTAACCAGTGAAAGAGATTTTCGGTGGTGTGTGATGATGGTAAATCTGAGCCTTGAATTCGGAGAAAACATATTCACACTTAAATTCTACCCAATTCTTACGACAAGGAGTGACAATTTTTCTGTGGAAAAGTGAACCATTTCAAGAATAAATATAAATAAACCAAATTATTGTCGTTCAGCTTCTTTAGCGCTGTCAAATTTCACTCACCAATTGTGTTCATGATCGTATTTTTTGTCCCTCCGAAGGCGTTGTTTGCACAGGGGCCCATTTAGCGAGGATTTATGTGTTTGTGTGCACCTATGACGACGGCCTTAAGGTCCTTTTAGATTATAACAGCAATTTTTACATTGTTACAGTAGAAGTCAAAAAGGTGCAAAATGCTATTTGGGCTTTATAGCTCGTCGGGTTGAGTTAATGTTTGAGTGCATCAACACTGACAGGAATCGTTGTGAAGCCTTAACTGGTTAAAAGATGCGCAAGGAATTCGAGCCTTTCCACACCTAGGTTGCAGGAAACCAATCAAGCACAATATGAATAGCTCTAGGTAAAAATAGATATTTCACGTGATCTAATAAAAAAACAATGTCATGGATGAAGGAAGAGATAAATGAAGGTTCCACTAAGACTTTATTTATGATGTGCACTAAAGTTTCGGATGACGAGCTCGAAAGATGTGTCATGAGAAAAACTCGTATGAGCCTAAAGGGAAGCAGAACAACGTCTGGGCAACACCCGACTCCTCGACATATATTTGATGAAATGCTTCTAGAAGATCAAGCTTGAAAGAAAAACTTGCCCCTACAATAATTTTTGGATATTCAGAGATAAAAGGAACAAAGCAACCAAGAGCCTTATTGACTTAGTTTAAAGCCAAAAAATCACAACTCGACTCTATAAAAAGTTGGAGAGTATGTGGCTCAAGAATTTTTAATGAAGTCTTCTATTTCCTTTTTAACAAATTCTTTTTTCGTGAAGAGGATTGGAGTAGAGAGACGGATCAAATGTTTTAATATAGTGTTTAGTTGTGTTTGACTAATTTCACATAGAACCTGGAAGGGCTTAAGTCAAGGAAGGATGCTATAAACTTTGTGTGGTTGTGTGATTGATTGGATGCGCAACAGAAAGAATGACTGGAGCTTAGTGCAGCAAGTCACTCGACAGGTGTATTAGAGTGACACACTGGACCTAGAATGTTGGGTAGACATGAATAAAGCATCCGGACACAAGATTTTTCAGAGAACTAGTTTCAGATCAAGGAAAATGTTACAAAAGAATTAATATAGCCCAGATAAAACGCGGCCAGGATATATTACGAAATAAAATAAATATTAGATCAATTTAAGATTAGGTACCTGAGGTGCCTAATCTTAAATTGATCGAAACGCAGGTGCTTTATATTGAATTGAACGAAACACGGGTGCATATTCTTGAATTGTAAATATTTGGAAGGTCTCTTAGTAGGTCTTAACTTACCGTAATTTAGTGTACTTTACATTAGAAGTTCTTTTCATTTATCGTAATTATCTTAATTTTGCTAAATTTTGTTGATAATAATACTGATAGTCACACACAAAACGTAGAGTATTATTGGAATAAGAAGAAACAAATAATTAAAACAATGAGAGGTTGCACAACGAGATTTTCTACATACATATTTGTTTCAATTTATGTGGCAGGACAGGTTTTCGTGAAATCTAGTTCAAAGCTTATGTAATCATATAACTAAAAAATATAATATTTAAATGATCCTTTAAATATTCTTCTATTCAATAAAACTTTCCTTAGTAATCTGCCATATTTTTCTTTTCCTTTCCAAGTCACCTTGTGAGTTGTTAACAGGGCCACTTTAGGTGCCTTATCATAAATTGCATTATCTTTAATTGAACGAAATGCAGGTACTTAACCTTGAATTGAGTGACTTTAGGTGCCTAATTTTAAATTGATTCAAAATATTTGTGGTAGAGAGGACTTTGCTGAGCTGATATAGTTGAATGTTTTTAGCCATTAAAGGTCTTGTGCGGTCATTTTGCGAAGCGAGGATGATGGAGACTGTCGTATCTCTATCAACCAAGAAGTACAATTCCATGGCAGTGACCCGAACGAAGAGTCAAGCCATGGAACCGTGTACTACACAAACAGTGTTTGATGTGGAAATCTGATTGTGTCCACCAGATCAGGCCCTGAAGAAAAAAACACATTTTATAGCTTGATGATGCAAAGTAGCATGATACCATAAACTGCTTTCGAGATAATTCCTTTTTATCATGAAGCTGGGGGCGCAAACAGAGGGCACCGGTGGTCGGCAATGAAGTTGGAAACGAGAATTAGGTATTATTGTGAATTTTATTTTCGCACCTAAGTTCCCAAACAAATTCCTCTAAAGCTTCTTTGAGGCTTTAAATAACACTGAGACAAAGGCATTCATTAACTGGAAAGTTGCCCGAGCCATGATGGAAGTTGTTTAATTCGAGTTTAGGTTATTTCAATTTTATTTCTTTGGCGTTATTCTTTTCTTCACAATATGAATTACAATTAAGGAGTCGTCGTCCTTTGCTCTCCCTTTTTTCTCTCCTTTAAAAGAAACAACACTTGTTTTTTGTCACATGACTCATGCTCTTCCGATTTTCGTTCTATTTTGCAATATTTTGATAAATATTCTGCAATGCACGGTTTCAGCATCTCTCTGCCTTCAAAAGGATTTCAAATGGAAGAAATTAAATACGGCTAATGCCCGGTGGTGGTTATTAACACTCGCAGAACTTGTAATTTCTCTTTCTCCATTTCAGCTATCTTAGTCCTTCCACTATATACATACTAAAGTTTGGTTTGTCACGTATCCAAGTCGCTGATTTTCTGTCACGCTAAGTTATCCTAATCATATATGATTGGCCAGAAAGTCCTGACCTACTTTCTGGCCAACCATATGTATAATAAGTTCAAGCACTCTTTGTATTGTTCTAAGTTTTAATGTCAGTGATTTCTGCTTTGGTTTTATAATCTTCTTTCCAGGAACTTGTGTATTTTGCTTTTTAAGAGGATGCGTCCCTTTCTAAATTTCTTCAAGCCTAGAGTCATTCTGCGTAAGATATTTTAATCTATTGTTCCTGATAGATATATTTCCCTATTATTTCAATATGCTCTTTCTCAAATCTAAATTCTATCATGTCGACCATTGTTTGTTTTGTCATGCCTCTTATTTTTGCAAGATATATTTTAAGTCAAGCCTTTTGCTTTTAATGCTAAGTTCTTGAAGCATTGTTTGAATCTCTTTTAATTCATCGACTACGAGTATAATATCATTACAAATTTTAGGTGAGTGAGGTATTTCCATCGATCATGAAGCCTTTGATTCGGTAATTTAGCCTCCTGAGAATTTCTTCTGCAGAGAAGGTAAACAGTTGTGGAAATACTCGTAGTATAGCTTTTTCTTACAGTATTGTGTAAATAAAGATGCCAGAATCTGAATGAAAGCTAATATAAGATCTGTAATTTTAGAAAATTTGTTCTATAATTTTTATGTAGAGCAGATCGAACCAGTATACGAAGTTGGCTTTCTGTGTTTGCTGTATCTTTAATTGAAATATTATTTAGGTTGGGTTTATGGTGTGGATGTCTGTTTTCGTACACCTGAATTTTTTTATATTAGATTTACAAACCCTTCTTTAAAATCGCACACAAGCTCATTTCCAGTTTTACTACAACTATAAATACCCACGAAACACACACGCCAACCCCTCATCCCCTAAAAAAACTACTCATATTTTGCCAATATTTTCATTATCTTCTTTTTTACAACAAAAACACCCTAAACTGATTAATCCCATATTTTATTTGAAAAACCATAGCATATTTCCCATTGCCTAATAGTTAAAAGCCCTACATTTATATAATTTGAATATTTCTACCTCTGCTTCTTCCCATCTCCCATATTATTAATTTATAAATGTCTGATAACTTTTCTAAAAATTTATTATATTTGTATTTATTCTTAAAGTCATATCCTTGAAAATGGGTTCTTACCCGAAACGTCGGTACCTAGAAGTTAAAGTACAATAATGAGCTTCCTAAATAATGCCACCTGCTTATTTATCGTAAAAAATATATATACGAGGGCAGGGGTTAATAAGTTTTGCAATTCGGATATAAGGAAACGAGATATAAGGAAAAGTGTTTTATTATTTTTCAATATAACTACCCTCGACTTTAATGCACTTGCGCCACTTGTCCCTGAGGCTTCGAATTCCCGACAACCAGAAATCTGCTGACTGCTGTACAATCCACTCCTGGACGGCGAGCTGGACATCTTCATCGTCCCCAAACTGGCGTCCACGCATTGCAACCTTGAAATGGAGGAATAAAAAGTCGTCGCTAGGGGCTAGATCTGGACTGTAGTGGGGATGGTTGGAATCCGCAGGGCAGCTTGTGCAACTCTGCCCTTGTGGACTTTGATTGACGATGTTGAAGTCGATCATGGAGCGTGAAGTTTGTAGGGACCCAACGGACAGGTACCTTGGTCATGGCCAAATTGTCGTATAAGATGTTGCTAACACTTCCGTGTGATATTCTAAGTTCTCGTTCGATTTCTTCGACCTTCACCCTTCGATTTTCGAGGATCATCCTCTCTATACGAGCCACATTGTCCTCGTTGGTTACGTCTGATGTGCGTCCTGGACGGGGGGCATCTTCAAGGGACTCAAACCATAGCGGAACTCTCTATTCCAGCGGGCAAGGGTCGCATAGGAAGGGGTGGTGTCGGTGTACACTACAACCATGCGTTCATGGATCTCTTTTGCATTCTTGCCTTCCTTGGTCAAAGTTTGATCACTGCGCGGTGCTCAACCTTCTCCATTGTTGAAAAATTTGTGACTGACGATCTGCGATCAGCTGCTGCTTCTTAAATAAACGAGGTGGGAGCGTGCGGCTGCAGGTCCTAACTTGTCATAACTTGTCCTAACACCACCATAAACAGCCATCCCCCTTCCTCTGTTTTGCCCTACCGATTCGCAAAACTTATTGACCGCCCCTCGTATGTATATCACTGGTCATGTGATTTTCAAATATATATATATATATATATATATATATATATATATATATATATATATATATATATATATATAGAGAGAGAGAGAGAGAGAGAGAGAGAGAGATAGAGAGAGAGAGAGCGAGAGAGGGAGAGGGAGAGAGAAATATATGGTGGGAAGGTTATTCGACCTCATAATGTTGTATCAGAAAGAAATAAAACAGTGCTTAAATTTTATGAGGCATATTCTATATTTGTCCAATTTAGGAGTCTCTCTTGGCATGTTCTGTCATTTTCACTTGATGAACGCGCTTTTATTCTCAATGACAGCCTACAGGCGACCTTGGAATCGGCAGCAGGCCTTTCTCCCTATCTTTCGTTTTAGTTCATGAAGACTCTTGTAATCCTGCCGCTTATCTCGTCCTTGGTATTTGGCTGGATTTGGTTGTCTCTTTCCTTCGCACCCCTCACCAAACACGAGAGGAGGTTGCGGCCACCCGATATAGGAGGCAAAATGACAAGTGCTACGAGATCTAAGAAATTATCCGACAGCCATCGCATCTTAAGTTTTGCCCTATTTTAGCTTCTGTATGGACGTAATGTTAGAGTGCCCCTTAACATTCTAAAGGAGCTCTTCTCCAATTCGAAATTAGACCAGGAGATTCAATCTTCCAATGCTTACTTCCTAGACCTGCGGCAGAGGTTAGGAAAGTACGCAGAGATCGCGCATCAGAACGCCGAGACGAACTTGGTTAATTATAAAACCTACTCCGAATTTAAGTCCAAAGAACGAAAATTTAAACCCGGTGATAAAGTCCTTTTACTACTTCCAACGGAAAACAACAAACATTTGAGCCAATGGAAGGAGAATTGCCCCTTCCCAGTGATCGAGAGACGTGGCCCCGTCTAGCACTAAGTTATTCCACGTGAACATGCTTAAAAACTACCATCGATGCGCTAGTTCCAATCAACTTGTGGCCCTAGACGAAGAATTTGCCTTGGCGTCCAGCTACCCGCTTGCCCCCTTGGTCGTGGTACAGGTCGCCTACGTAGAACAAGATGCGGAATATTTTCTTCACGTCTTTCCTATTCGACATCGACTGAGTTTAGTATAATCCCTCAGCTTCCGATCCCCCAGGAGACCCAGTTACCTCCGATACATAACAAATTCACCGATGTAATCTCGGATACCACTGTTTGTGCTACCCAGTTCGAACGCAATACTCAGCTCACCGCCCAGGAACCTGTTAGTTTGAAGCTGTCCCCCCCATCCCCCCTATACACTTAAGAAAAGCGTTCAATGAGCTGTTAAACAAGCTATTGAAGATGGTATGCCGATTATCCTCATCGATCAGAATTTGCACATGTTCGAGACTGACCATAAATCCCTCTCTTACCTACAGAACGTTAAGAATAATAATGGTCACCTCATGAGGTGGAGTTTCTCTCTCCAAGATTTTTAATTTAAAATTGTATACATTAAGGGTCCGAAAATCGCCTGGCGGACAGCTTAAGCAAAAATCACCTGGATTTGTCTCTGGAGTTTTTTCCCATTAATTAATTGTAACCTTAAATGGATTACTTTTGTATATATTCCTGAATAATTCTTGTAGTTTTGTGTAACGCCTTATAAGAATATGTGCCAAAATTTTTATATTATTGATTATATAATTTTTATGAGTTCCCCTGTTTGCATTTACCTTTTTTTTGGTATTGTGGGACCTTTTTTTTACTTTTGGAATATCCTTGTATGTAAGCCTTTGGTTATCGAGACTTATGTTGATCCTGGCTATTGATAATTATTCATGCCTTTCTTATTGTATTATTACTATTATTATTTTTTTACTTGATGTTTTTCGATAATAGGAATAGCAAGCATTTCCCGAGTCCCCTTATTTGACTTATTTTTGTGAAGTGTACCCGGTACCATCCCTTTTGTATTTTTGTCTCTTTTCGAAATTTAGCCGTGTAATTAACCGATATTAGTCTGACATCACTTCCTTTGGAAACTCCATCTTGGGAGGGAAGATGTCAGAGAGAGAAGGTTACGCCCACCCCTTAGAACCCAACGTATACCTGTGGCACCTGAGAAAGATGCACCTGCAAGGCCAGATAGCCCCAAGGGAGCACTAAGAATTTCGTGCGAACGCGTGACCTGTTTAGCTTCTCTTTCTTCTCCGTCTCATCGCCTGATCGGTGCCAGACCCGAGGCGTCAAGGACTTTCGCGCGAGGCTGTGATGTTTGCCGAGAATACCTCCTCCCCTTCTAGCGCGCCAAGTTTAATGAGATCCCTGTGACCCTTTGGGGGGGCCTGCGGTGACCCGCTTCCGCCGAAGCCATATAAATACTTCGGGAAAGTTTTGAGAAATTAGTACCATAGAGCCCCGTCTTGGTTAGCAGCCACGTGGAGTCTCGTACGCACCGCGCCGCCTCCCAACGACTTCAAGCTACGAACAGGACCTGTTACCTCTCTACTCGGCCTCGCTCGTACCTAAGGCCAGGGTTCCCGCCCGACAGACGATAGACACAGACAGGCATCTATCACTCGGGTATCGACTTCAAATCTCGTTTGGTAAACTTCCTCATTCATTTCTTAGCAAGGTTAGAGAAGAAGGAATTTTGCAAGTGGAACTTGTCAGCGCCCCATTTACTCGTCGTATCCAAAGCCTCCAGTCAATTAAGCTTTACGTGAGTGTCCCCGTCATTTGCACTCTCCCCTTTTTCCCTGGAAGCAATCACCGTACATCCTCTCTCGGACTCTTGTTCCCGTCGAGTCATTCGTATCCCCCTCCCGTTTGGTACCCTGGGTCTCATCTTATTTATTGTCATTTATTTACCTTTGCTAATAATATTTTCTTTGTAATATAATAAAGTTATTTTTGTACAATCAATTTCTCTGAAATCCAAAACCTCTAATAATTGATTATTTAAGCCAATCCCACTTGATTTTTATTATTTAACCTTTGCACTGGGATCTATATCCCAATTTCTGGCGTGCTCACTTCCCGAAGGACCGCAAAGTCAATCCTTGGCTAGAATCAACGTTCGACTCTACGACATTCTTCTTCTTCACTGCTTCAGTGAATTCTCGGGTGTCTCTGAAACTGTCCTAAGCAGGATTCGCTCATATCTTTCATGCCGTACTCAATTTATTCATAATTGAAATGATATGCAGCTTCTCGTGTGATGGACGTTTAATTTGGTATTCTTAATTTGCCAGTTTTTGGTTTGCTTGCTACCCATATAACTTAACTTATCATTTCCTATCTAGGCTGTTGACCCAAATTGTTCTATCATTTCCCAGCATCGCCTGAGAATCTTAGAAACTTACTCTATGCTTATAGAATCATCAATGAATGACTCTCGAAAGACTTCCAGGTTTTCAACAATACCAAAAAAAGTCATTACTAATGGGAAATCTTGCTGATGTAGCTTTTACTATCTCTCGCTAACTTAAATAACCTCTGCAAATTTCATTTTCTCTTTCTGATACCAAAATTATATACATATAGGATTAAGGGGCGTAACTTTCAATTTCCTTATATCTAAGTCTCCCATAGATAAAAATATCTGTCCATGCCTCTATTAACAAACTTAAATAAACTTATTCCTTTAATATTGATTCGGTCTATTGCTTTGGAAAAACAAATTTTCTCATTATCTCACTTTAGTAATATTTTTTTCTTAATCTTCCTCCCCTTTTTTCATGTTTCCTTTCTTCCCTTGGTTGTAAAACATTTTTATTTATTATTTTGTTTTGAAATCCTTAAAAATAAACAAAATGCTCCACTCCCAGATAAGGGCAGTAGATAAACTAAAAGAAGACACTTTTGTTTATTTTTGGCTACCTTACATTAATAAGTTTCCATATTTATCTTTTTCTTACATTAAAAAGTTTCCATATTTATCTTTTACTTTGGCTATATATCCCAACAGATTCGATTTTCTTTACTATAAATTAGGAGTGTACTCAGAGGAAAACATACGATTGAACTTTATATTATATCGGTGATTCTATTGTTTTTTAATTAGAAACTAAATAGTTTCTTTTGAATATAAAAAGGGCGAAAATTATTACAAGGTTTGATTTTATAGAGAATATCAGTGTAATGAAAGAGAGCATTTTAAATTAATGAAGATTATGAAAGGCAAATGAAAATAAATCTGTTACAAGTTTCTCATTAGCACTAACTAATATTGGCAGAGGGCATTTTAAAGCTACGAGAACTTCGATATATATGTAGGACAAAGGTTTTCAAAGTCCCAAAGTTGATAATTCTATTATGATTATTATTTGATATATGATTCATTTTATTATGATTCATTACTATTGATATAATATTGTTATAAATGTGAGCAATGGAGAAGGAAAATGTAGAGTATGAGAGTACTATGGCGAGTATGAAACAGCGAGGTATAAAATCGATAGGCATGCGAGACATTTTTTATACTGAGAGTTAAGATAAATGGGAAGGCAGGTGATGTACCTGATGTAGCTGATATAGTGGCTGAGATTTTAAAACTCGTATTGATTGTGTTATTGAATAGGTCTGGGGGTCGTGTGAGGAAATATTTTTAATATAAAAATTATATCTAATTTTTTTTATAAATAACATCTCAATGTAACTTTTTTACCCTCAAAAGAGAAAAGTTTCTCCAAGTGTGCTGAGCAAATTTATATCGAAGTTTACTGATTCATATTTCGAGAATAACAATTATATTGGTAGCACGCTTTAAACATTGATGGTAACATTTTGTTCTCATATTATTCCTAGAAATATTGTAGCAGTTGTTGAAAACTGTTGGAGATTGTTTAGCTACTTGTTTTTCCTCCTTTTGTTTATTTTTCGACTTGTTTTTAAGACATTATTCACCTACTTCTTGTTTTTCTCTTTTTTCACCTACTTTTTTGTTGATTACATGTTTATAATTGTTGACATACTTTGTTTTATTTTGTGAAGTTGTTATCCTACTAGTTTTTGAGCCACTTGATTGCAGAAACTAATCTAGGAATGAATTCCATTGAATGATTTCCATTGTTATAAGAGTGAAAGTAACCCTAGAGGATAATGAGTTTCTTTAATTTGGGGGAATTAATGAAAATAAGAGGGGTTATTAGTAATACACCACGATCAAGATGAGAATATCTTGAAAATAATAATGATAATAAATGACCTTAGTGGATTGTTTGCTCCTCGAATTTTACTATTATAATCCAACGAATTTTTTGACAGTCAGTTTTTAGTGAGAGAAAAATCAGAACAAGGAAAAACAATTAAATAATTGAGTTATTAATTTGAAAATATTGCTCTAAATACACAATTCGTGTAAAAGTTGTTTGAAAAGACTTTTAAATATTACTTTGCTTTACTAGATACAGGGGGGTCAATCTAATTACAAATAGATTGATGTGGAAAAGAAACTTGAGATGAAGGTTTAATAAATTTAATATGGTGTGGGTAAATTCCAGGATAAGCAAAATAAATACACACAGAGTCCTCTTTCATAGGGTATGTTGGAATGACTATCAGTGTGCAAATCGAGGTATATTTTAGATACAAATTCTTTTGAGTATTAAAAAAATTAAAGAAATATTACGAAATAAGGAAGTAATTTCTGTTTTTATTTTCCTCTTAAATCATTTATGTTAGTGTGCAATAAAAGAAATAGAAATAGAATATTTTGGTAAAACTGATATGGCCGATTATGAGATAAGAAATAGAATAGAAAGTGTAGAAGTTATTATTTATAATCTGATTGAAATTGTATCTTTGCCCCCCAAAATGCTCATTAGATTCAATGTTGACACCAAACAGATAATAATTTTTGATCGAAAAAAAGGGCATCTAAGGTTATCAACAGAAACCTTTTAAATAGGTAGAACTAAAGAAATGTCAACGTGCCTAAGGACGATCGCGAATATTATGTCTCCATTATTAGTCTTCAATATAAATTAGAATCTTAGTATCTTGTAGAGGTAAGAGCAAAAGATGAGAGAATGGCCTTATTTTTTAAATTCTATTTTTATTCCTAAAGTTTCAGCCTTGATTCTTTTCGAGTGGTGATTGGTTCGATGCAAACAAAGTCGGTACTCGCTCCTTGTTTCTTTGATCTATTAAGAATAAATGAAAGAATGTGACTTTTCATCGATCAGTATTAATTTTCGATTCTTCATCATCTTAGAGACTTAGACAATCTTCCACAATTTTCAAATCAAAATGATGGTAATGCATCGAACAAAAATACTTAGATATTATTTTACTCATTTAACAATTATAAAAAAATAGTTTGTAAATCGTCTAAGTTTTCTCAAATGATTTAAGACAATTTTGAACCGATGAATCTGAAAATGAAATACGTTTGATCCAATCAAGTCGTTTTCATGCAAGTTGAATTTTTAAAAATCCGATCTTATACCTAAATCGATTACATTTTTCTGACATTTTCTCTTGATTTTTATTAATATTTCTTAACCGTCGGAATAGGATGTTAAGATAGAAAACATCCTTTGCTAAAACAATTTATTAATTAAATGTTAATAAATTGATTACTGTACATTGATTAATAGATATTGATAAATGTAAGTACATTTAAATTTGATATTTTGTCATCATTATTCAGAATTCTCGGCATAAAAATTCCGTGTCTACGAACTCCTAGGATGCTCACCTGTAAGGATATTTCTCTTTCGAGTCCAACAGTAATCGGTTATCATGACTACATACTTGGTCTCCATCTCTTTCATGTCCTGAGGAAGGTGATGCGAGCACTGTCAGAGAGGAGTTTTTTCTTTCAATCTGGATGTCAACACTTAGACAGAGGACTCTGACAAGCTGAAATCGTGGAGTAGATCATTTAGGTTCTTTTTTGAAAAAAGATGCGGAGCATCATCATCACAAATCACTCCATCTTCTTCATTTACTTCAACACTCGAGGAAACTTTATCACTAATGTCATGAATTTTCCGAAAACAGGTACTGGAATTTCATCACAATGAGTTAGCTAGATGACGACATGCTGATTGAATATCCGGATACTTGAGGATACTCTGTTTCATTCTGCTGTTCCTAGTCAAATCAATAGCGTAGAAGTAGCAGTCAATGCCATGTTTTGTCGGCTACCTCCAAACCATAGGTATTTCAAACTTCAGAGAATTCTCGTTGCCCATGGTCAGTCGACGTAGATACTTAGTGCATTTCTTGCATACCAAGTGTGGTGCCCAAGCTATATCCTGGTCACCAAATATTAACAAAATAAGAATGGTAAGAACGCTTTATAAACTTGTGACTGGATTCGTGTTAGGAACCACCCTGTATTCGAGGCAGATGTACCCGAATACATCGGGTGTATATTTGCAAGTTCTTCTTGTCGAATCTATTTCATTCACCTGCATAACTAAAATACAATTTAGTAAAAAATTGCGGCATATAAACTGTTTAGAATTTGTTTATTTAGAGAAATAAGTAATATTTTTAGCATCGTAAATAGAAAAATACTTGCGCATGTTAAAATTCGCTGAAAAAATCATGGGGCCATAAAATAAAATTTAACTGATTGAGCAAAACCAATGTTATTTTTTGGTTTAGCACATCAAAATTGCCCTAAACTAGCTAAAAAAACTAGACAATAAATTTTTGTGTTGAGTCGTGTAATTAAGGATAAGAACTGAAAATTTTAAACCCAAATTAAAATTAAAATTTTACCAAATTAAAGTAAATTATTGAAATAAAATTCTTTAATTAAAACTACTAAGCATTATAAACGGTACCTGAATATAATTACTAAACTTTATCAGGTCATTGAAAGTCTTGCTCAAACCACTTAAATACCATAGTAGTCCGTTATAACATGGTACCAAGAAAAAGGCTATAATATAAAATTGATTATACATAAGGTTATAAAGCAGAGATTTCATTCGATATTTTTATATTTTAAACTATAGTCACTCCCATAAGTTTTTACGCATTAGAGAGTAGATATATAAAGGAGGTGAGGCTTTCCCTTAAGAGGGGTTTCCTCGGTCTTCTTTTCTGACTTTGTAGCAACTAACCTACGGATGTTTCCTAATTTATCAGTCTATCTCGCTCATCTCTATCTGGCTTCTTACATTTCTTCCTTCCTTTTAATAATATTCGTTTCCATTTAGTCAATTACACTCATAGGTTTACGACCACTTTTGTATTTGTTTATTTAATTTTGCTCCTATACCTTTGCTATAGTATTTTCAAAGCTTTTGTTCTTGTTAATAATTTTCTTGTGCGTAAAGGTACAGAAAAGGTACGGCAAACCTAAAAAGAGAATTAATAAATGATTTCTTTCAAGCATTCATGAGTGAATAACGACAAGAAAGCCATTACTTGAGATTAGTATGGGTTTTTCTCTCTAAAGGGCATCTTAGTTTCGCCCAACGACTAATGAAGAGGACGGCACGGAAAACGGGGAAATGTTCAAGTAACTGTAGTCAGAGGTACGGCGATGAAGGTGCAAAAGAAAAACTGCCTCATCAACCGACATAAACTCCTTGAATAGGGGCCACAGTGCGTACTGCGATCGACATTGAGATGGTTTCTCAGCGACAAACGGCGAGACAAAGAATATTTACCAAAACTAACGCTCTTGTTTTTACGGATCGGAAACAAAAGATTTTAGATGTAACTAGGTATTTCTTCCGTTTTTGAAAATAAAAGAACTTTTTAACTTATTTTAATTCACTTAGTTGTCAGATTTATAGGAATGGTTCAAGTAGATTGTATAATCACCTACAAAAGTGTTTTACTCTCACTGAATCTGTTGTTTTAATATAAAATTTATATTTTTTTGTGTTTTAACTTTTTCAAATTCTCTATGATGTTTTTGAAGACCATTCGCGTTCCGATGAAAATTTCTTACAAAAATGGCAATTTATGTGGAAAAAATAATAAAAATAATATGGTACTCAGAAATTATTACCAAATGACTAATGTAATAAGCTCAAAAAGTATTTTCCCTTATTTTTTTAAATCTATTTAAAATATATTTAATAAATAATGAAATAATTAAGATGTTGCCATAATATCAAGTGATACAATTAAGGCAAAGAGGTAAGAACTTTAATAAGTCCATTCTAACTAGAGATCTAAAGGTGACGTTTGCCATAGAGGTACGTGAGCATAAGTTAACTGTTCTCCCCTTAAGCACAAAAAGGGGTGTGAAGAAGAAACATTTACAGATATTTAAATTTAATCCTTTTGGAATTTTTTTTTAATTTCGATGAAACTATTTGAATTATTTAAGCCCCATTTCTCTCTTTACTATTCATAGTCCTCTACTCTATTTCTTTAAAATCCAACTCATTATACATAGATTCTTAATTAATATGTATTAATTCGGAAGGAAATTCTGCAGTGTAACAAATATTATTATAACTTAGCTCTTGGCATGAAGTCAGATAGTACCTACATTAGATAATTTAGGCACTGTTTTTGGCCCGATAATTAACTTTAGGCCAAAGTAATTGCGAAATTAAATTGCAAGTAATGCTGGATGCATGCAACGGACAAATGGAACGATGGCAGCGGAAAAATAATAACTAAATATTTGACCAATTAAATCTCGGAAAATATCTATTTGAGAAGTCAAGATTATTAAATGTAAGAGAAATTAGTAATAGTATTTTATTAGTAGTATCATTGATATTGATATTATAGGTAATTATAATTATTAATATTATTTTTCTTGCAATCCGCTTCTAATTTTTTAATATATTTTTCGCATTCAAGTTTAAACTCTCTATTGCTACATTTGTGAGAAATACGCACAAAGATTTCTATGTGAAATTTACCCTCCAGAATAATATAAGCTCGTTAACTATATCGCTCTCTCACATAGCATACAGAAGCTAATCGACCTGGTTCTATTCGATGAAGAGTAGTAGTCAAAATCGAGAAAAATCTAATTTGAAGAGCCTTTTTATAATTACTCGTCCACAGAACTATTACAAACACCATCAACATCAACTACAGCAAGAAAACAAACAGAACATCTATGTACCGCCCAAAAATCCTAGTATACTTTAAAACAAAAATAAGAAAACCCACTAGAATTCGTTCTTAGAAACATTTTTAAAAGCCATCTAAAGGGAAAAAAATTAAAGAACACGAATAGCAATCCATTTGTAATACAAAACTTCCTCCAAAATTCACACGAATGAAAATCAAAATCAAAGTGATGTTAATCCATTCCCTATGAACTTGTGGATAAAGTTAAGTGTTCTTATGTAGGTTAGCCGGCCAAACATCCTGAAAAATCGCTCCTACAAGCACCGTTTCTAACGTAACAAACTTCATAACCAGATCTGCATTAATCTAAATAAGAACCAAAGGCCCTTGTAGAGCACATAACTCCTCTAAATGTACAAAAAATCCCTATCTCGCAATGTTAAAGAAATTAATTCAGTGATTCAGAAATATGTAGATTATCCTAAAATCTAATCATCTTTTTTACTTAAAGTCCACACTTCCCAAAAATTTCATCTGAATCCCTAAATATCTTTTTAAGATCTCTTCTATAAAATATAAATATAATAAGTAATTTATAATTCGTAACTGAAGCTGGATCTCCCTGCAAATTGAAGAATAGACCAAGCAAAGTACGTCTTTGTTGATGCTGCGCCAATTGATGCGAACGCGTTTTGAAAGGCTTTAATACTTGTATGGTAAAGGCGAGGGAGGAGGTAAAAACGCTCTCCTGCAAGGCTAAAGGTATGTTTTCGCTCGTAGTTTATATCTGGAGACGTCGCGATAGATACGAATTTGTCGATTCAAATGTGACTAGTTTAAGTTTTAGTGGACTTGGGCGCTCAAATCGACAGACATGCAAGAACTTACTTAATTAACTCAAGAATAGAAACTCTCGGTCTTTTTACGCGACGCTTGCATGTGCTAACGTGAGCAGCTCAGGCTCACATATAGCTCCCTTCAGCGAGCATTTTCTTTTTGTCAGAGTATGTGTGCGACAAGCAGCTCGTTTGCTTGGTCTTTTCCATAGAGTAGATTTAAGGCACTATATATATACACCCAACGTTTGCGATAAACAGAGGGATATTTTGGGGTTGGAAATTAGACGAGGTTTGTGTTTTGCATATCTTTTGTTCTCTATTCCCGTGTTTCTCTTTGCAGATAGTGAATATTAATTTACAGAGCTCTTAAGTAAAATATGCCTAAGAAACTAACGAAATATGACTCCCAGGCTGAGCTAGAGTACATTATGAGTAAGGCTAGTGCATTAAAGGAAACAAGTGGTATGCATAAGAGGATTATGTCTGGGAATCTAATGATGAGGAGAGTAGGGATATTAATAGTACTGGTATGCCTAGACGGCAACCTGCATGGAAACGAGCACGGTGTTCACGATAATGACGTTAATGTTCTTTCAATGTAAACTTCCAAGCCATTACTCTTTCAAGCACGTCTTGTTTCAGACACAAGACCAGCAACATGAAACATTATGGCACCCTTTAGTCTAAGGCAAACACACGAGAGAGAGAGTGTTGATACTTTAAGTAAATCATCTACATTGTTATTTGAGGAGTGAAATATTAAGTTGAGTTTTGAATCAGCAAACAAAAAGATTGATCTAAAGGCTATCAAGTGTGTCCAGGCAACAGCGACACACTTCAGAACAGAACCAGCAGAGGTGTTTGCACTACTTGTGATCTGATCCTCAGTAGTTGCCTGAGACATGGCCATCTTTCACCCACCAAAATATGAAGCCGAAGAACTGGCCCAATCATGTACTTTATAGCCATATCAAGTTTTTGGTGAATTGATGGCGAATCGATGAACTTGACATAAGCCTGCAGAATCAGTAGACTGACAAATTTTGACCAATTATGAATATAGAGGATATCATCATTGAAAATTGTTGGAAAATGTACGTACCATTAGATGTCTTTACTGTGGACGAGCAGCTGCTGGTAATTAGAGGCAGGTGCCCTTTCCGCATGTATATACCTAAGAAACATGCTAAATGTGAGATCAAAATTCTTCTTGCAAATGACAATAATAACAAGAATCTAGTGGGTGTGATCCCTTACCAGTCGAGGCAGGAGACAAGACACCATGATAACATAAACTTTAGCCTTACTCCACGAAGAAGTTCATCAGGCAATATCACTAAGCAGACAGGTAAGTAACCACACAAAACTGGTTTACGTCTGTGCCTCTAGTGGCATATCTCCTTGATAACTGCGGCATGACCCTTGTGGGAACAATTAAAACCATCAAAAAGGATACACCAAAACAGATTACGGACCGAAACGGTATATGCTACTGTCAAGTGTGTTTCTGTTGAAAAAGGAGATTACTCTGGTGTCTTACATCCATAAAACTGCCAAGATGAAGAGGAAATGGGTGCTGGTGGTGTCTTCCACCCACACACCATCACCTCTTGGGAATACGATTAAAGGGGGTCTAGACACTTTGTATCAGATATAGCTGTCATCAACTTTATGCTTTAGAAGGTATATTCTGTTATTATTAGTTTTCTGCAATACTTATTAATTACAATATTCATAAATAAATATCAAGTATTCAAATTCATGGAAAAGAAGTTTTCACATTTATTCTACCACAAAAAAAATCATCTCCAAAAAGGAAACAAAATTCTATTAAATATGCAATCGCTGTGTATCGTATTAGGGATAAAAAATACTATTTACTCTATATTTACGATGTTACATGATTGTTAAATATATTTATTGCTAATAAAGTTTTTTTTTGTCCGTCAAAAGAATACTGCATTATTGTATATTATCTCCTCTTCAGGTCGTTCTGATACCAGGATATTGCAGCCGCACCCCCTGAGGCTCTCATGATCTGGGTGTTAGTATTTGCAGTAAATTTTTCTAAATCACCCCTCCAGAGTTTTCTTATATCACTAAAAATATAAATATCAATATCATAGGGATAAATTCCATTATTTTTGTAGATATAGTATATTCTAACTACAATCATTATTTTTCTAAAATTTGCAGATAACCCAGGGCTTGTGAAATACGGTTTTTTGTTATAGGATTGAGAATATCATTGAGCGCACTAAACTTAAAATGTAAAAAAAAGAATTGATGATTGTTAAGTTAAAATATAACTTATGGAAACAAGAGTCTTATTTTTATTTATATTCTGCGTCGAGGGACGAAGTCGTGTGACACAAAAGTCTCAAAAAGGTACACACGTCTGTAAGCCAGGCCGCCACTCTCGGCGCTGGGCTCGGGATCAATTGAATTGGGGGATGGTAAATAGTTTCCAATTAGAGTGCAATATTATTAAGGTTGTCTCTTTGAATGGGAATACGTTTGCTAGGTTCGTCTCAAGGGTTATTCGAAAGATAAACACCTCTACAAAAATAAACTTTAATACAAAAAATAATGAGAAGGGCTCATATAAATATGGAAATCTAAATAATAATTAATACGACCAAAGAATATTATGACGGGCCAAAATTAAGGAAACTAGGTCCGGGGAAAATATATAAGTGATCCAATAAGTTGGATTGTTGAAGTAAAGACTAAGCAAGTCTATTGGCGTTACACAAAATGGGGAATTCTTCTTAGGACTAGGAACGGAGAGGTGGGACTTACGAGGAAAGTACTCCTGGTTACTTCTAGTGGATAAACTGGGGAGGTGGAAGACCAATAGCTAGGTTTTCATCGATGGGGTCCCAAAGCGAAGGCGTCCAGAGAGACTCCAAAGGGGTTTGAGAATATCTCGGCTCCAGAGAGAAGTAATCACAAATCGAGATACGCCTGCGGGACGGCAGGAAGTCTCAACCAAGGTAGTGAGACGAGAGAAACCTAAGACAATCTTCCGGAGCGTAAACAGGGTTTCTGTAATCTTCCTCTGATCAGGGCGGGTTATACGGTGAAGATCTGCTGACGAGATCACAAGGGCGAGGGGACCATTTCACGGGAGACAGATACTCGGATCTGGACGGGAGGAAGCTCGGGCTCTCTCTATCTGCTGAGGCTTTTCATACATCACCTTAAATAAGAACCACATCCATGGTCGTCAGAAGGCTGAGCTCAGAAAGGCATCCCAAGGGATATCAGACACGGCTTAAGCAAACGTAAACCTTGATAATTTCGGAGCATCGAGGAAGCAAAAGGGAAATAAGCGAGATTTTCTTCTACCACAAAAGGGGAGAAGATGAACACGGCTGCTGAGCCTCAGAGGGGGGTGGCGTTATTAAACTGGGGTAAAAGGGTAATAAAGCAAGCCAAATTAAATAGCTGCGCTGATCCGTCTCGACCAGGGAAATTCTTCGTGATAACGGCGTATTGAGTTTCATGCTCCCACATTCTGTATTGATTTAGATTTTTCCTATCTCTTTTGAACTAGCTTCAAGTGAATCTTAGATTAGTTGATGTTTCTTAACTCTATAGTTATTTTTGATAATATCCTGCCTCTATTGATTGATTGAGGCAAGTTTCTGGTGTGTTGTTCATGTAACAAACAGTAGTTGATTTAGCTTTTGTAGCTACATTCGTTTTTACTTTCCCTATCTTTAACTCCATCCTCATAAACCTCTTTTCAATAATATTTTGAAGCAAATTCTGTTATTTTTTTCTTGTGGCTTATATCAGGTTTCTCAAAATTAAAATAATTACTATTTATTAATAAAATCGACTCACAAAGAACCTGGTCTTCACGTGTGGATCTCTGGGGCTCCGGGTGGAGCACTTTGACAAACTCTGGAACTTTATTGGACATCCTTAAAACACAGCGGTGCTTGTTAGGTAATAAAATCTTCCTCATACACAAAAGCTGGATGGTATGGATTTATATGGAAGAGTACCTTACAATTCAACCCATTAGTCATCCCTGCCAATCACTATTTTAATTTTATCAAAACAATTAGGAACAAGTGATTAATAACTAAGATTTAAGGGGTAAGAAGTGCAGAGAACCTTCAATAAGACGTATCTGATCTAGTAGAGACGGTTGATGGCTGTATAAATATTTTATATATTTAAAACGAAAACTAAGGCGAACATCTCAGGCCGAATTTCGGTAACAGATACCTGTAAAGAAACAAAGGTAAGCCATTTCACTGATGACTAGTTAATATAAACGACCTTAGTGATGACCAGTAAAGTTAAGTCATCTAAGTGATGACTAGTAAATATAGTTATTACTAAGAAAGGACAGCAAAGATAATCCATCTATAAATCTCCCGGGTAAATATTGACGTGTAAATTATGATAAAAAAGAGAATAATTGTCAGCGGGCTTACAATCGATGTACTTTTATTGATGATACCCTTATTTTTCAGTGTGGATCAACTGATTAACGTAGAATCCGAGCCACGGGTATCTAAAGCGTACTGCAACGCCGTGTAGGGAAAACAAATCGCGATGCCATTCATTGACTAAACTCATTCAATGTTATTAAACTTTGATAAAATAGGAAGATATATTTCTACTCGGATAGGCTATGAAAAATAAACGAATTACACATAAAAGAGGGAAGGGTAGGTTAGGTTATGTTTTTCCTAATTGCTTTTTAAGAAATTTCCTTAGTAACTAAGAATAATTACACTGTCCAACAATGATTTTGCTACAGAAATGAGAAAGTAGTTTTTTATTGTAGTTGTTTTGCGTAGATAACGAAAATGACCTTTATTTTTCATGTAATGACTTCAGTTTTTTGTAATCTGCACATTTAATTTTTTTTAATATTAGAGTATTCAGTATATAGAGGTTTGAAATATTTGTTATTATTTTTATTTTATTTGACAAAAAGTACAAAGTTAAGTGTAAACAAAAAGCTTATTCGTCGAGAGAAATTAATAAGTCCTTTTAATACATTTCAGAGTGTGGTATTATAAAAATATATTTAAAAAAATAATGAAGATTTAAGATTTTTGCAAAATTGCTGAAATATATACAATAGTCATATATTTTTAGAATATTTAGGTTTCTTTTTATGTACAACATTTTGTCTGTCTCTGTGAATGGTCCAGCAGAAGTCAGCAAGCATTGCAGGACTCCATTTTCCTTTATAACGATTTTCTATAGTAGCAATATCTTGGTGGAATCTTTCACCATGCTCATCGCTGACGTCTGCTGGATTCTCTGGAAACAAAGACAGATGGCAATGCAAAAAATGCACCTTTAATGACATACTACATCCCAAGTCATTATAAGACATAATCAAATTCCGAACAAAAATGTGGTAATTTTCTGATTTGTGCCTTCCAAGGAGACCATTACATACACCTTTGAAACCCTGCCAGGCATCAAATTCTGACTTGCTGAATTTTGCCTCAAACTCACTATCTACCATAAGTTGCCAAATCTGAGGCCCAACAAAGATTGCTTATTTAATTTTGGCATCACTAATCTTAGGAAATTTTGTTTTTAAATATAATAAGGATGGCTGCTCATGCTTTAAGGCTTTCACAAATTGTTTCATTAAACCTAATATTATATGAAGTGGTGACAAAATTATGTTTTCCTTAAGAACTAATGGTTCACGTATAACATTATTACAACCTGCTTTTGCCTCTTCTCTTTAAAGCCATTCTGAGCGTATGTAATGTTCTCCCCGACCTCTACTGTCCCACTGGCACAAAAAACACATGAGTTTTGTGTAGCCTGAATGCAAGCCATTTAAAATGGCGATCAATAAGTATTGCGAATCGGTAGGGCAAAACAGAGTAAGGGGGATGGATGTTTGTGGAGGTGTTAGAACAAGTTATCAAAAGTCAGGACCTGCAGCCGCACGCTCCTGCCTTGTCTATTTAAGAAGCAGTAACTGATCGCAGATTGTCAGTCACAAATTTTTCAACAATGGAGAAGGTTGAGCACCGCGCAGTGATAAAATCTTTGACCAAGGAAGGCAAGAATTCAAAAGAGATCCATGAACGCATGGTTGCAGTGTACACCGACACCGCCCCTTCCTATGCAACCATTGCTCGCTGGAGTAGGGAGTTTCGCCATGGTCGTGAGTCCCTTGAAGATGCCCCCCGTCCAGGACGCCCGTCAGACGTGACCAACGAGGACACTGTGGCCCGTGGGGAGAGAATGATCCTCGAAAATCGACGGATGAAGGTCAAATAAATCTAGCGAGAACTTTGAATATCACATGGAAGTGTTATCAACATCATCCACGACAATTTAGCTATGACAAAGGTCTTTGCCCGTTGGGTCCGTAGAAACCTCACGAAACCTCACGCCCTATGATCGACTTCAACGTCGTCAAAGTGCACAAGGCCAGAGTTGCACAAACTGCGCGAGTGCGGATTTAAGGAGCTCAACTATTTATCTCGCCAGCTCAAGGCTGCACTGCGTGGACGCCGGTTTGGGAATGATGAAAATGTCCAGGAGTGGATTGAACAGCAGTCGGCAGATTTCTGGTTTTCGGGAATTAGAAGCCTCAAGGACAATGGCGCAAGTGCATTGAAGTCGAAAGTAGTTATATTGAAAAATAATAAAACACTTTTCCTCATATCTAGTTTCCTTATATCCGAATTGCAAAACTTATTGATCGCCCCTTGTATGTCCCCCGTATTTAATGCTTTTTAAAATGAAATCTAAATTCTCATAAGTTTCTTTCAAAACAACAGAATGAGCTACTGGTATTGATGGTAGTTTATTTCCTTTATGCAGAGGCTCGGCTTTACGACTATATAAAGAAGCGTTAATGAAAAGTCTCCATTGACTGGATTCATAATGTATATCTAATTCTTCAAAGAGACGTGGAATATTATTACAGTAGCATAAATTGTTGGCAAATGAAAATTTGTCTTGTAATTTGTTTGATCAAATATGAAACTTAGTAATTCAAACATCTTCTGCTACTAAATTTCTTTCTTTAAGTCTCGAGGCCAGTAATTCTCTCTGTTGCTCTGTTAAGTTTAGATCTTATACAAGATCATTTAGATCAAGTTGTGAGAAAGGTTTTCGAGCAGTATCAACAGTTTCAGCAACATAAATTTCAGGTTCTGGTTCACAAAATTCCATATCTGATTCATCAGAGTAAGACAAAACAATTTCTCCAGGTGGTTCAGGTACTGGAATGTCCTTTGAGTGAGGTAGAGATAAATAGCAGATGTAAGGTTGGGATATACCACAGCTGCAGTGCACTTCGTTGTTTTTCCTAAAAGTATGGAAATTATATTCATAAAATTTAAAGTTATGTACATATCTGTGATTACACTAAAGTGGTTCTGAACTTAATTAATTTTATATTAAAAAAATAATATTACCGTATACTACTTCGAAATATAGGTATAGTGGACAATAAACAATTACTTACTTTGTATGTCTACCAAACAGAAATAGCAGTCAGTGGCATGATCTTGGGTTTCTCGCCATACCATTAGAACACCAAAATGAAGGCTTTATATTTTTCCTTTCAACCCTTTTGATAAAGAATTAAATCATGTCATACAATGTAAATAAGTGAAAGAAAGGGGGCAAGACTTGCCCTCGTGGGACTCATATAATAATAGCTGACGGAGCTTAGAAAATGCGAGGAGCGGCGACTATTTTATTGTCAGCTTGAAATGACGGAGAATATCAAGTACATAAGTCTCAAATATTTTAGCTAAAGTTGTGAGTGAAAAATAGAGCTTAAATTTAACGGAAATTTATTGTTGCTTCAATTATTGACTAGTGTAACAATAGCAAGTTTCAGACGGGAATGAAAACACCATGTTATAAGGATTTATTAAAGAAAAGGGATATTATTGGATTTGCGATATTAGCACTAAGTTTTTATATGAAGATGAAAACAAAATTTAAGGAAGAGATGATTTTTTAAAATTTAGGACTGTTAAAAATGCTTCACTATTGGTAGAAAGAAAAGGAAATAAGAAATTAATGTTTCTCTCAAGCATGTATCTCATATGAGATATATTGGTTGATGGAATGTAGTTACATGTATAATGTAATTTAGTGTCAACTTACTAAATTAAGTGGTAAAAGCCTTAGCAATATCTGAAGACTTTTCAAGAGATTTACCGTTATAGATAAGCACAGAAATTGATCGGTTGATGGAAGCGAGAGTTATTTGTTGATTTAATGTTTTCCATATAGTCCAGCTACCAACGAAGCCAGGCTTTGAATTTATGGTGGAAATAACTTATTTTACAGTGGCCTAAAATAGAAGTTAATAAAATTTGGCGCATTTTATAGGTAGTAAATTAAGTATCGTCTGTTTTGTGCTGGTATTAATGTGTACTATTTTTGTCCATGCATTTGACTAGATATTTAGCAATCCATGTAAGGGATTAATGTGGAGAGGTCAAAGTCAAAGTTATTCCATTCTGAAATGGCTATTATAATGATAATACAATAATTTCAGCATTAAAATATTTACACAATCATAATATTATTATAATATAAACTATTTACAATTTTATTAATTACTTTGAAGAACATTCCCCTAGATTAGTTAGTTACCTGGGTTTACATCCATAAATGATGAACAACCTACTCGTAATTCTTAGCAAATATTTTAAAAGTCGTGATTTAAACACTGAAATATTTTGTCACTGTTTTATGTCAATAGTAAAATCATTTTATAGTCTAGGGGCTGATACAGTTAAGGCTCTTGCCTCTATGTCGGTACAAGTTCTTGGTACTAAGTATGAATTCTGGTGCCTGGTGTTTATAGTATCGATACGCATTTGATTCACAGTTGGCAACAAGAAGAGCCATTTCATTAAGATTCTATTTTTTATTTTAAAAATTAAAAGGCAACTGTCAAATATAAATTCTGCATCCATGCGTATCCAACCCATGCTATCAAAAAGAGGAGTTACGTGATCATGCTTCCTTACTCCACAAATCGCAACACTCGCAGCAAATTTTTTAGCCTTTTTACTCGAGACATTTGGATCTTAGTTGTAAAGCCCCAAACACTGAGACAGTAGTTGAGAACACTCAGTACTAATGACTGAACTACCATGATTCTAACTTCTAGTGCAAATCCTTCCTAAGTTTTGTTTATGTAAATAAGGGTTCCGTTAACTTTATTTGTAGTTCATCAATGTCAAAATTAAAGTTAATGCTACTATCCATGACAACCTCTAGGTTCTTAACCTTTTGAGACATTGTAAGTATGACATTATTAAAATTTATACTCGTTTGCTCGAGAATCCGTGATAAATATTGATTTGATCCAAAAATTATAAATTTTGTTTTGTTTTCATTCATTAAAAAAACATTGCTATTAAAATATTGTTTTGCAATAATTAAGATATTTTTATCCTTTTTTAGCAATACATGAATTTTGTATAATGTCCCCAGAAATTAAGATTTGTATATCATCTTCATATATTACAAGTAAACAGTCTCGTATCAATTGAGCGAGATCATTGATAGAGATTAGAGAAAGCTCATGCTAGCCGAGTGGATACCGCGTTGGTCTCCCAACGTCGTGGTACCGGGTTCAATTCCGAATCCCGGCAGGAGCGTACACAAATGTATTCGGATGGGTAGATCTTACACTTCTCACCACACACATAGCCAATTATAACACTGTTTTCTTTCCTCTCTCGTTTTCACAACAGACACACACACACACACACTCTGCTGAAAAGAATCCTGCCGATCGGTATCTATATGCACATATCTCTGATGGGGAACAGGTCTCTCTGCCCCGGGGCGACGAAAGGTTCCACCTGAACGCTGTTTGGTGCCAAAAACATAATCCTTCCTGGCACCTCTCCCCAAAAGAGGACCGGTTTCTGGGGCCCTCGGGCCGACCAACAATTGTCATACTGACCTTATATAGATTTCATTATCGTGTCGGGGATCGTTCCAGTATCATGGAAGGATTGGCGCTGACTAACTAACTAACTAGATTAGAAAAAGCAAAGGACCCAAAATTGACTCCTAGGGCACTCCAAAAGTGACTTCTATTGGAGAGGAACAAGTCGATCCGACTCTAACTGACTGACTGCGGCCACCAAGATAACTCTTAAACCAAAACGAGTCAATATTAGCTTTAGCAAGTTTGGTCATTAGGATTCGATGGGGAAACTATCAAACGCCTTGGAGAGATCTAATAACAGAAGAAGTGATATTTGTAGTCGCGTGCGACTCTACATCTCACTATGTCGGTCGGTTGGTGCCCATTTTACTTTTGTAATACTATGGTCGGCTATGCTATGACATAATCGACTTTGAAATACTATGCTATGCTAGTCTAGGCTAGGCAAGATTGACTATGTTAGACAATCTAGGCTAGTCTATACTATGCTAGGCTTAATTATGCTAGTTGAAGTAATTCCTATGGTATGCTACCCTACGGTAAGCTAGTTTTTGCCAGGCTACTATTCGAGACCATACTAGTCTATGCTATAAAATGTTATACTATTCTAGACAATACTAGGCTGCACGAGGATATGCTATGCTAGGCTATACTATGCTTAGGAGATACTATATTACATATACTATAGTATATTATACTTTACTATACTATGATTTCTATGTTATGCTATACTATATTATGCTATAATATACTATGCCACGTTATACTATGCTATAATATGATAAGCGCCACTATGCAATAATATGCTATAATGTGCTATCCTATACTATTATAGACTATGTAATTTGGGTGTGATCATTTTTTCGCCTTTCCAATTCTATAAATGAGGTGTGACGAAAAGTTAAGGCCTGCCATTTTAATTAAAAAAATATATATCATCATCATCATCATCATTATCATCACTAACTCTATAATTTAAGAATGGGATTTGTTTGAGTATTTGAATAATAATTTCCTCTTAGTTTGGTTATGACTTATGTTTTTTTTATCAAAGTTATTTCAAATAATTATTTTATAATATCAAAAAAAAAATGATGAAGTTCAGAAATTAATATAAGTGTCGAGATTTTGTGGAATTTTAAAACCCCCCCAAGAATTAAAAATGGTGAAGTTCATAAAAAAATTTATATATCTTCTTCTATAACTATCTTTTAGCAACGTGATATTTTGAAAGGGGGGGGGAGGTAGTTTAGAGTTCCTTTTTAAAATTATTATAATTGGCGAAGTTCAAAAAATTCATAAAAATTTAACCATGGGTGCTTTTTTTTAGATTTTAGATTTTAATCTCAGTAGCGAAGCTATTGCCTGTTTTTAATATAATTTAGTTCTGTTTTTTAATAAGGTTTTAGAAAGTTGTGACTTTTTAGTCGCGGGTGACTCTACATCGCACTATGTCAACGGTTGGTCGGTCTATGTTTTTCTTCTTTTTTTTAACATTGAATTTAACATTGAGAATCATCGAATATATCCTGGACACCGCAATACAGAATACCAGAGTTAGGTGCCAAATGAAGCTTCTCTGTTAGCTAACAATTTATAAGATCAATTTTGGATTCTTTTATTGTTCGTGCGGAGCATTGTTGGTGTAGATCCGACTTCCGTACATGAGAAAGATTTGTGTCGCCCAAGAGTCGTCTTACCTCATGTAGAGGCTTGGTGAGTAGATACTCCCTGAGATTTAGGAAAGGTTTGCTGGGTATTGCAGAATCCCTGAAGTACCCTGACTTGCTCCTCTAGTGAAGAGACTCGATCATTTAATTTATTTATTTTGATATTAGCAGCTTTAAAAAGTTCTTTCAGTACATTGATGTCCATATTTCGGATATTTAAACTCTTTTAAGTTCTTTCCTGTCATTCATGGCTGCTTGAGGAGTCACGTCCTCATCTCGAATGTTGTTGATTTCTGAAACGTTCGTTTGAGTGGTTCTATGTTTTTCAGGAATCATTGTCACGGCTGTTCTTTTTTAATTCAGATTTATTAAGGTTGGTATTAAATAACTCCCTTGTAGTGTTGTTTTCTTATGACACGCAATTTTCTATGAAAGACATTATGAAAATGTGGAAAATACCAACAACTTTAGAATTGAGGAGTTATGTAGTAATTGGCAACTCCAGTAGACGTCCTTATTGCGCTTGCGTAAAATTGAAGAAAAATTGTCAGGGGACCATTTAGAGATGAAATAAAATTATTTAACCAAAAATTAAGACTAATTTCACAATATTGAACACTTAAATGACACTGTCGTAGTATTGGAAGCACCCTGTCGTAGAATGACTCCCGACGATACCATATATAACACTATTCGTTGAGGGAACTTCCTTAATTATCTTTAGAGTGCGTTACTGTCTGGCGGCCGATATTATGTATCTTCGATATGCTTAAGAAGTGGAACTGAGCTCAAGGATAATAATATTGCTATCATTAATAAAATAGAGTTTTATTAATAATAACTACCAACAAACACAAGACGGAAAATATTGACATAAACAGGGAATGAAAGGGTCGTGGAGACTCGGGCTAATCCGAGGATTTAAAGGATTTAAAAAGGTAAAACAAATATAGAGTTAAAGATGGGATGGTTCGATAAACCATTTAAAGAACAGGATAGAATTGACAAAAGGGATCAATACTCAAAGGTGACGTTTGGCTTACGTAACTTTTGCACTAGTGGTGCAGTGGAAGGTGGCGCAAAGGAGTTTCGGTCTGCTGGCGAGTTCCAGCCGAAGGGGGGGGATAAAAGGATCCTGACGTGGCTTCTTGGTAAGGATAACCGTTCCTCGACGAACGGCTTGAAGAACAATGGCTGTTCTAGGTTGTTCTCTTCTGAACAAAGGGGGGATGAGAACCGTCTCTTGTCTACGGGCTCAAGAACAATGGCTGTTCTAATGTTGTTCTCCTTTGAACAACAGGGGGGGGTGAGAACCGTTTCTTGGCGAAGGGCTCAAAACGAACAATGGCTGTTCTAGGTTGTTCTCTTCTGAACAAAGGGGGGGATGAGAACCGTCTCTTGTCTACGGGCTCAAGAACAATGGCTGTTCTAATGTTGTTCTCATCTGAACAACAGGGGGGGGGGGAGAACCGTTTCTTGGCGAAGGGCTCAAAACGAACAATGGCTGTTCTAATGCTGTTCTCCTTGAACAACAGGGGGGTGATGAGAACCGTTTCTTGGCGAAGGGCTCAAAACGAACAATGGCTGTTCTAATGCTGTTCTCCTTTGAACAACAGGGGGGGAAGCCTTGGGGACTTGGCGTCGGAAAGGCTCGAACCTTTGGCACTCAAGGAATATTGTCCTCCTTCTGGACAAGTGATGGTGAATCTCGAGGTCGAGGTCCCTTGGCGCACAAAGGGAGAGAGGGTCGTGGTGATGTTTCGCGACGAAAATCTGGATCTCCAATCTGATCTTAGTGGTAAAGTTTCCATATAAATAGCCAGGACATCTCCTTGGCGTGGGGGAAAATGGAGTGAAAGCTTGGAGGGAACGCACAGCCGGGCCGGAGAACAATGCCTTATCTGCTCATAAGCCCAACTCAATCTGGCGAGGTCGGCGTATGGGGGCGAACGGGGGGACGATAACCTCCTTGATTAAACATTGACATCCGGTAGCTGTGATAAGACTCCAAGCCTCGAATCGAAGATGCACGTGGGCAGCATCGTGGTTTTAAATAATATGGGATAGGAGTTGAAATTAAACGCAGCTTCAACTCGTTCTATCACACACCCCACACCTGAGACCAAATATTTACGTCGTGGTATGGAAGGACCGAGTAGGAAAGGGGATCGTACTTATGGGTTGTTTACGTACTACCCAAATACTCAGTGATTAATGTTATATCTCTCTATTATCTTGATTATTGACTTATTTAAACTTTGATGGTTCCTTGTGCCATACTTAGCGATTCGAGGATAGAATAAAACTTTGTTAAAACAAACTAAAACTTTAATTAAAACACCCCCTCTCTTCAATATAAAAAAATGCTAACTGCCTTTACCAGACGGATACCGGAGTTTAAATACCTTTGTGGATCCCTCTTGAAAAGGGTTTGAGTCTTACCTTGAACTCAATGAGTTACGTTACCTCAGGAATGTTATTGTCTGGGAGACCCGTGCCGCTCGTCAAGATGGTTGGTGCAGACGAAATAGCGTTAAAGCCACAGAGGACTTTGGCGAGCGTAACAGATGGGGGAGTCGCACGCCTTCGGCAGAAAATGATATCACTACGGGATAGTGAATGTATGTTCCTTTTTTCTCTTCGGATTATTCTAGGGAATAATTCGCACTGGCTAGCGATGAGCCAAGACTTGAATCCTTTGACTAAGGGGAGTGCTGAAGGGACTGCAATCGGAAGTCTTCGTCAAGGGCGTGGACTATCTCTTTGCTTTAGGCTGCACCGGGATAGAAAGGGATTCTCTGACGAGAGTAGGTTGAACTTGATGCTTAAATCAAGTTAACTTAAAGTTCGTTGTGATCACCAGGAACGGGCTCGAGGAGAAGCTTCTTCTTACTTTCGGTATTTATCGAGGGCGAAGACTATCCCGGTGCTTTGGGCTACACCAGGATAAGGGGGTGGGCGTTTCTCTGACGAGAGTAAGTTGAACTTGAGGCTTCAATCAAGTTAACTTAAAGTTCAATGTGGCCACCAGGGACTTGCTCGAGGATGAGCTTTTCCTTGTAAGTTTCATTATTCCTCAAGGGCGAGGACTATCTCGGTGCTTTGAGCTACACCAGAATAAGGGGGGGGGGTCTTTGACAAGAGTAAGTTGAACTTGATGAAGTAAACTTAAAGTTCGATGTGGCCACCAGGGACTAGCTCGAGGATGAGCTTCTTCTTCTAAGTTTCATTATTTCTCAAGGGCGAGGACTATCTCGGTGCTTTGAGCTACACCAGAATAAGGGGGGGGGGGGTTCTCTGACAAGAGTAAGTTGAACTTGATGAAGTTAACTTAAAGTTCGGTGTGATCACCAGGACTTAGCTCGAGGATGAGCTGCTTTTTAGTCCCTTCTCTTGGTAGCCCGGCCTCTTGCTGGGGTAGGAGTGTGAGAGGGGGGAGGATTTGTGGACAGGCCGCATGAAGGTTCCTCCTCCAACGTTTTTTTTCAGGCCACCGTGCAGATGGCCTGGTGGGACCTTCTGGATTTCGGGTGACACTCCTTTAATCTTGCCTCTGAGGTGAAATTGAATACCCGCTTTTAGGGGAAATCTTGCAGTTTTAAACCGATGTTAGGGTCTCCAGTCCAATCTGAGCTGATTATTGCCTTCTGTAGTCTCGGAAGGTCGTTCAGCTTCTAACCTGGAGGAGGGGCGAGAGCGACGTGGTTAAGAGTTTTAACCGTGGCGTCTACATGGACAGGTTATTGTGGTCAACGTCCCGTGGCTCGACTGCGAAGGGTGGGTGGTATCGATTCCCTCACTGACACCGTCCATTCAATTATACCAAAGGTGTCGAAAGTTGAGGAAGGAAGAGAGAGAGAGAGAGAGAGAGTGGCATGTATAACACTAGTCAACAATGATTTTGGTACTTGGGTAATAGCGTGTGATTTATACTAGATCGAGTATGCTGATTCCGAATCTGTAATCATTATTGTTCTAGCACGTAAGGTTGCTGAGCTACACTCATACTCTTTAATTACACATATGAGCAGTGTTGCTTTGGCTACCGTAGTTAGAGGATGTGTGGTGTGTGTTTGGCTCCTGCCTCAAATTTAGCCATTATAGTAGTGGTGTTGAAAGGTATTTACATACAGTGATTGATTGCATTTTTGTTTCAGAATTATCTCTTAATTAATTTGTAAATGAAGTAAGATTGAAAAAAAATATATAAGAGGATATATACAAACTAAGTTGAAAACATGAATCGGCGAGGATGTATAAATAGCCCAGACAACTTTTGTTATATCTGTGGAAGATATACTCCAAGCAACCAGAGAAAATTTAGCTAAAAGAGTGAAAGCGGCAGACAATTATTTATTTGGTTGTAAAGTGGTGAACAAGACAAGCCCTGGGCACCTCACAAATCTTGTAATGTGTGTTATACTGAGCTCACACAGTGTTTAAAAGGAAAACTGAAGGGTATGCCTTTTTCCGTACCAATGATGTGGTGTAAGCCAACAAATCATATTGTTGATTGCTACTTTTGTATGACAAATATTGCGGGATTTTCAAATAAGAACAAGTCATAAATTGTATATCCAGATTGTAAGTCAGCTTAATTAGTCCCCCACAATATGTAGATGCCAATCCCAGTTCCTTCATCAGCTAGTGCAGTTAAAGAAGATGATTCATCGCCTGAAGAAGAGGATAACAATGACGGTGAAATGTATAAGGATGATTCTAAGGAAAAAAAAGATCCAGTTGATAAATCAAGAAATATTGAATGATTTGGTGAGGAATTTGTGCTTGTCAAAGGAAACCGCAGAACTGTTGGGCTCCAGACTACAGCAATGTAATCTTCTAGACGACGGTGCAAAAATATCTACTTTCCGTAAACGTCATAAGGCCTTAGCTGCTTTCTATAAAGAAGAAGATGGTGCTTGTTTCTGTACTGATGTTAATGGCCTCATGAATCAGCTAGAAAACGAGCATTTACCTGATGAATAGAGACTATTCATCGATGCAAGCACTGCTAGCTTCAAAGCTGTGTTGCTACACAAGGGTAACCACAAACCTTTAATTCCTGTCGCACTTATTGTTGGAATGATAGAGACATATGACTCAATGAAATTTATTTTGGAAGGTGTTCATTACTCGCATCATAAGGGGAATATCTGTGGTGATCTAAAAGTAATTTCTTTATTTCTTGGACTGCAGCTAGGATATACAAAGAATATGTGCTTCTTATGCCTATGGAACAGCCGTGACAATAGGAATCATTATATTGTAAAAAAGTGGCCTGAAAGAGAAGAACATATAGTTGGCTGATAGAATGTGAAGCACATACCTTTGGTACATCCACAGAAGATCTACCTTCCACCACTTCATATCAAATTTGGCCTTATCACGAATCTTCTTAAAGCAATGGCCCATGATTCTAAAGGATTCCAGCATATCAAAGAGAAATTTGGTACAAAAAAACCTATGCTAAACTTAAAGCTAGCTTTTTAATCACCTGCAGCAATAACAACGGTCTTAT